>CM060882.1:113916501-115155668 GCA_030762935.1 Hymenopus coronatus
CTGATGTGTTCCATTCACATGACTTTCTCTACATCTCTGCAACAACGTTTTTATAAGCTTATGCTAAAGCTGCTTGCTATGTGACTGAAATTCCATCATTTGTACAGTCAGGAGTTAAGAAATTCCTGTATGAGAAATAAAACAGTATGTTTTTTTAAAAGCTGAAACCAAAAACAAGGAATGTCTCAGAAACGATTAAATCCACGAAAAAATGTATATAGCATACATTGTGTGTTTTAATGTGCTCTACATTTTTTGTGTGGTAAGTTTTTGTCCATTTCTTACAGTTTATCAGTTATGCAAAATTCCGTAAAATTCATCCAGAATAAAGTAGTCTTCAAGATATACATTTTATTTGTCATGTAAATATCTTTAATATACGATATTATATTTTAATCAAAATCGTTAGAGCCATTTTTGAGAAAATGTAAATGTAAAGGGTAGTTGGGGATGGTGGGATTTACTTGAAAATCTTCGTGTCGATTCCTTGGAAGATACTACAATCTCCACTACCTCTATAATACAAGCACTTTATTTATACCGACATCCCTCAATCGACACTTGTGCCAATACAGTTGCTCCACATGAGAATCTGCCTCACCTACCCAGATAAAACAAATCCAAATAATTCATAATGGGTGTTTACGACTGACTACTGGAGCATCATGGTACGTTCATAACCAACGCTTCATGCTGATTTACGACTTCGGAGGTTCTCCCAATCTTCCGCACCAGCTACAGAAGTTGCAAGATCATTCATCCAACACCACAACCCACTTCTCCGTCCCATTCACATATCTCCTGCTTCTCACCACCGAAGACTCAAAAGACGTTGGCACAATGCAAACTATGTAATAATACTTGGGACTACCATTGGGTGGTACTTCATTTATTTTGTATAACCCTCTTTTAAGCAAAACTATACAGAACTAAATAGTGCAATAAAGTTAACAAAGTGTTTAATAAATAAATAAATGTGACCTAACTGCGCCATATTTGACTTGTGTAGATCTCATCGCACGTTAAAAGAACTTAACGAAGCTATTTCCAGTTAAAAGCGGTAAGTGCAGAACTGGTTGAGTGACTTTCATTTTATCCCTCTTGCTTATCAGGGAGGTGGTGAGGAGGTCCCACTCATTGAGAGGGGTGAAACGAAGGTCGCACTCGCCAGTACTCCCTGGCTGGTTTTAACTTGAAACAGTCCGTTGAGTTCTGCAACTCTTTTTCTGCAAGAGGGGATATCTAAACATGTTAAATAAAGGGCGGTAAGCCATCTGGTATACACAGGTGTTTGGGGAGAAAGGTGACAGTATTTTCGCAAGAGGCAGTATGCAACAAACGTTCTTTCTTGACCGTAAACTTAATATCAGCTGAGTTATGGTCTACTACATTACCGTGTCTTTGATCGACTCTTCGCAATATGTGCTCGATTGTAATGCTGCGACTCGTGGAATCACGCATTCTTTTTGAACATTCTTGGTTGTTTACGTATCGTGTTACACTCATCTTAGGCATGTTCTCGTAATAAGCTCACATCACTTATGGGAAGTGCGTACCCATAGTCTTTAAATATTCTCAAAGCCAAAAGTCAAGTTTAAGATAACGGAAGGCCACGGTATTGACTCTCCCCGACCAATCCGTCGCTCATGAAAGATTTGTATTGTATGTTGCCTAACCCTATGACGAAAATGGACCGATTTGCTGCATAGTAACATGTCTCTACGCACAATGTGTTCGTTTCGTGCTCCGGGAGCAAGATAAAGTCCTCGTAAAAGTAACACCAAAACTCAGAAAACATTAGGTCATGGCCAATGTTTATAGGAACTATTTTTAGTCCTTTGTGGCACACAACTTCCTCTGTAAATATTGCATTGGAACATTTTCATGTCTGTTTCTTCCTGGTATATAAAGCTGAAGGCATTATATTTTAATAAAACCTCTCCCATTGTGTGTAGATGAAAAATGAAACCTTAAGCATGATTTATGATTTTATTTAACACATACTTATATAGTTACTTTAATAACATTTTAAAGCTAATTTTAAAAATAAAAACAAATAAATGTTTACTTTTCATCTTTGCAATGGAGAAATTCTATTAAAGTGTAATGTCTTATTAATATTAAAAGTTTTATTAATAAAACCAATAAGGCATTATGTATTTCAAAATCAACTGAATGAAAATTATTTGGTTTTAGCAAATTTTTAAACTAATCATAAAGGTATTTGATTTAAATACTAATTTGCACTGATTTTTTCTATTAGAGTTGTTTAGTCAATCAGAACTGCTTTTTGATATTTAAATAATGAGTAGCGTAGCTTTTTACGCACTGATATGTGGTCAGTTATTTCGCAAAATGACTGTTTTATACAAGAAGGATGCAGAGCATTTCTGTTTTGTTTTTTTAATAATTTTAAAGACTTTAAGCGACAGCTTTGAGGAATATGGATACATGAATGAAATGATTCTCAAATTAGCCCAGGGATCAGGAGAAGGGAAAACTCTGAAAAAAAAAAAAAAAATGTTATTGGATAACTTCCCTAACCAAGAATAGAACTCGTGATCTCTTGAATGTTAGGCTTACCCTATACGGCGGAGGTAGACAGTTTTGCCTTGCTGTTAACATCTTAAACTTACAGTTAGCCCATTTTATTTTCTCTCTTCTGTATTTACTGTGAAGCTTTTTGCTGAGAGGTTTTTGAAAAAGTAATAAAAACATTTGCTATTTTATGTTCAAATGACTTACCATAGCCATGATCGTTAATTTTTTTTATCTCTTCTACTAATTATTCTTGTATAAGGTTTATTTTTCTCCCTACTTCATGTTAGTCAAGATAAAAGTTTGGGAAACGATATTTTTACGCATTTCGTTTTAGGTACAAAAAGTCTGAGGCGATTAAGAAGTCTAATAAGAGGTTCGTTGTATAAGGGGATGGAATTCCACTCTTTACCTTGCCACGCCTAACATGAAATGGTGAATAAGCACTTAATATTATACGGTAAAGTATTGAAAATAGTCAAGCCAGTAGCAAAGAGTAAATAGTTTTATATTAGCTATAAACTGCACTTTAATGTAAACTTAATTTTTGTGTGGTGGCGAAAGACTTTCCTTGTCAATTGTAGTTTCGAATGTGAATTTTCTTAAAATGTTCGAGCCAATTCTTTGGAAGATGTTCTACTTAAATATTTAGTTTGTTTATTAAAATGAATGAATTTATTTCCTCTTAATAATACAATTAGTTCTATAATACTATTTTGAATCTTTTGATCACACAAAGGAAACGCAGTAATACTAAATACTTGTGCCAATTTTCAGCCTAGCTGTTATTCATCTATTAGCCCAACTTATATCAATAGATAACCTCTATCTCTATTTTTAATTATGTTTGTATCCCATATACATTCTAATTTTTATTTATTTTTTTCAACCAATTTTTTAACCTTGCCCAGATAATCCCCAAACTCTGAGATTTTGTGACTAGCTTTCATATTCACCAACTCTCCCTCCCCGTTATCTCTGTTGGTAAATTATCCCACTTCTCAATCCGTAATTTTACTGTCAGATAATTATAAGGAACATCATGTTTGATTTATGATGCTATCTCTCTCCCCCTCCCTCTCTCATATACTGCACATACACACGCACACACACACATACACACACCATACAAATACGAGTGGGCATTTCTTATTTTAATGACTGTTCTGATCGTGATTAATGTTGCACATGTTTAAGAAAATTACGCGAGAATATAAAAATAGTGTCAGAGAACTGACTTTTCACCTGAAGGCCCCGGATTCAATTCCCGGCTGGGGTGGGGAATTTTTCTTCAACCCGAATTATTTCCTATCCCCTATAGATGTGGAAGTATGTATGTGAGAGTGAATATGTGTGTGTTTGAGGAAAATAAAACGATTTAAACCCAAAGTAAAGAGCCTATAGACGAGTTATTTCTAATGGCAAGCCTACGATATGATCTTAGATGCTATAGAGGGATATATAAATGAAAATAAATAAATAATTACAAAATAAAAATAAAGTAAAATGTGTATCTTGAATTTTCTGGCATATTGTGCGAAATCCTCTTTATTCGGAAAAACAAACAGTATAGTTTTGAATAAAAATGGGACAAAGCTTAGATACAATCTTTAAAATAAACAATTTATTTCGAATAATTTTTGTGGCAATAATATTTTCCACATATTATGGCTTGGAATTTCTAAATACTTTGTCATTATTTGAAATGCTGTCACTATTCAGTTACTTCTCGCGATGTCATGGAACGGTCATAAAATCAAGATCACCGGATAGTAATCTACTTTTAAACACTCGACTAGCGCTTAGGCTTCCTGTAACTTGCTTGCACCTTTAACAAAATGAATAATGGAAATATTTCTGCTAGCGTTTAAAATAATATGAAATAGCAACTTATTCTGTAGATATGATTTTAAAGAAATAGGTAGAAAAGTAAACGACAGTAGTGGAAAAGGCCACGTGAGTGTAACACATTATATTCTTTATTACTTTCTCTACAAGTACTACGTACATAGTGTATAGAGGGAATATTGTATTCCACCCAAAAATTGAAAACCGAGATTTCACCGGAAATACATGTTTTAGGAAACCCTGAATCCAAAAAAAGCACAACTTTTTTTTAAAAAGATCCGTGTGTGACTATTTGTTTGTCAGTGTGTGTGTTTGTGTGTGTGTCTGTGGATATCATAGCTCAAAAACGAAAAGACCGTTAAATACGAAACTGGTATTTAAGTTTGGTATCTTCCAAGGATACGACACGAAGATTTTCAAGAAAATGCTGCCACCCCACTGCCCTTTACATAAAAAAATATTCTAACATTTTTATTTTTAATGCTTTTGATTAAAATAACGCATATTAAAACCATTTCCATCACAAATAAAATGTATTTCTTGAATTTTCTGGGAATAGGTTTTGAAGACCTGTTTATTCTGGATGAATTTTCTGAATGTTGCGTAACTAGTAAACCATAAGAGACAGACAAAAACTTACTATTAAAAATGTAGCTCTGTTAAAACACACGATTTATGTCCTGTACCTTTTTTTCGTGGAGTTGACCGTTTTTTGAGATATTCCTTTTTACTGGTTTTAAAGTACTTACACTATTCTCATACAGGAATTTGTCAACCCCTGTCCATAGAAACAAAGGAGCTTCAGTCAGATAGCAACCAGCTTTTGACTACCAGTTTAACCTATTTTGCTTCTACTTACAAAGAAGCAAGTAATAAGACTATTTCTGCTAATTTTTTCTCAATTAGCATGAAGCAAATATAAGTTTGAGCTTTTTAACAGTAATTTGTTGCAGAGATGTAGAGAAAGTCATGTGAATGGAACAGATAAGATTTTTTTAGTTAGGACTTCTTTCTACGGGTGGTGGAGCATGTTCCATCTATAAATCCGTGTTACGTATAGTAGCATTTGGCAATGCGAGGTGCAGAATGCTAGCTTTGCAAGCTGCAGCCCGCATACCGACCGAACTGCACCCGGGAACAATTCTGTAGCTCACGCAGGCAACTCTACAGCAGCGTTAATAATTCACACTTTCATCACTTCCCCCCGGATTATCGTTTTCCATTGCATGTTCACTGAAATCCACTGGACCGCCAGTTCTCCTACGCTTTCCGCCGCGATCTCAACGCCATGGAGTGCCCATCTAGGACTTGCTTTGTAAAACGAAAAGAAAGCGTGTGCTCGTGACGCAGGAGGGTATTTAAGAAACAAGTCGATGTCTGCGATTAGCTTTTGAAAAACAAAAGATTGCATTTTCAATAAAAAATCTGATATTTTACTTTCACATGATTTTCTCCACCTTCTGCAATTATTAATGGATATAAAATCCATTCTTAGGCAAGATAACTCCTCTACTTTATTTTAATCAAGATAAATCGTTGTAGAAATATATCCATTACACATGTTGTTATAAATACAGAGGGAATAGCAATAGTCAAATGTTTAAGAACGGGACCTTATATAATTTTTTCGTTTTGAAATCGGCTTACTCTCCCCGTATTTGAGGACGATGCCCACCTAGGACTTATAAGCCAATGCCTAGGGGTCAGAAGCCCGTCGAGGAGCCAACGGCACGAAACCATAGAATGGAGAACCTATTACGAGGGGTCGGCCCGTAGCCAGGCATGAATATGAGGAAATGGATGACATGAAATTTAAGCAATTGCTGATGAAGCAATTGGTGAAATGAGTGTCGGGGGAAACCGGAGGATCCGGAGAATACCCTCCCAGACGGTGCTTCGTCCACCACGAATCCCACACGCGAACACTTGGGATCGAACCCGGGTCGTCTAGATGGGAGGCCAGCGGTATAAACACTATATAATACTGGTAGTAAATTCCGTAGTCTTTCCTAGCAGTCGTAAAAACAGATGAAAATTAAAAGAACATTAAAATATGTCAAAGAATGCAATGATTAAAGCCATGAATTATGGATATCTCGGAAATGGCCTATGCCACAAAATTGTACTTGATATAAATTGCATGTTTAAGGACATGTTTATTTTATGTGTAGTGCATTTTCGTCTATCGCTTAATCTTTACCAGTTACACAAGTTTATATAAAATTTCTATTGAAGGACAATTTTTCATAGTGTTTAACATACGCTTTTAGCACAAATAGCACCGCTGGTGATGGCACCGATGATACACGGAATGAAGATGCGAATGCGATGGCGGGGGAAACCGGAGAACCCGGAGAAAACCCGTCCCTGCGCCGCTTTGTCCACCACAAATCTCAAATGCGGTCGCTTGGGATCGAACCCGTCTAGATGAGAGGCGAGTAGTCTAGCCTCTCTGCCTCGGCGCGGCCATAGGAGGACATTAAAACCTATTCCCAGAAAATTAAAAATATATGCTTTATTGGCCATTTAATATATTGAATTTTAATCAAAATGGTTAGAGCCGTTTTGAAGAAAATAAGATATTTCAAAAACTTTCCTTGTAAAGGGAGTTGGGTGAGAGATGATGGTGAAACTATTCGTGTCGCATATTTGGAAGATACTTAACTTAAATGCCATTTCTATGCTTAACCGACTTTTCATTTCTGAGCTATGCTACTCACAGACAGACAGACAGAGCGACCGACTAACAGACACACACATGCAATCACACGGACCTTTTTCTAAAACTGATTCTTTTGGATTCAGGAGGCTGCAAAATATATATTTCTAGTGAAATCTTAGAATAGAATTTTTAGCTGAAATACAATACTTCACCAATTTATTATACGCAATAGTAAAAGTAAAATTAAATCTGGGGAAATATTAACATAGGGTAGCAAATGCTAGAAATGTTATTAAGTGTCAAGAATATTTTGATATTAATTTTAAAAGTTAAAGATATGTTAATTTCGCTGGAGCTTATATATAGTACATAGTGAAAATATTCTATGACATCAAATAATTAGAAATGACTGAAATATCATGAATTAACAACAAAAATAATTATCAAAAAGATCAGTGTATGCACGGCGAGAGAGAGAGAGAGAGAGAGAGAGAGAGAGAGAGAGAGAGAGAGAGAGAGAGAGAGAGAGCACATCATAGCTCAAAATATTGGTTAAATTCCAAATTTCGTATTTACGTACATCAACTTTCAAAGATGGAAAACTACGTTTAGTTACAGATGAACTTCATACCTTTAATGTTTACTTTCCCTATCACAAAAGTTATATTTCGAGGTTTCACCGGAAAGCAACATTTTGAGTTCCTTGAATAAAAAATCACTTTAGAAGAGCTCGTGTGTATTGTCTGTGTGTATGTATGTATGTATGTAGGTGTGTGTGTGTGTGCATGCGTGCGTGCGTGTATGCGTGTGTGTGAACACCAGAACTCAAAAGTTAAATGTAGGAAGATAACCAAACTTGGGATTTGACATGACTATTTCCTAGAAAATGCCCCTTCCAAAGCTACTACTACTACTACTACTACTACTTATTTGTTATTTTCTCAAAAATGGAAGTAAATATTTTGTTTAAGCTATCGAGTATTTGAAATATTTGCATGAAAAATAAAAAATATGTCTTGAATTTTCTAAGAATAGCCATTGGAGTCCTTTTCATTCTGAATAACCTGTGTATAACCGGTTTACTGTAAGAACTAGAAAAAAATCTTATTAAAATTGTTTTTTAATGTGTTACATTCACATGATTTTCTATACTTATTCCCAATAACTATTCATAAGAAAAAGCTTATTCTTTTATCTACTTCTTGCTAATCGAGATGACGTTAGCAGAAATGGTTTTATTACATTATTGGTTTGTAGATACAAGGGAAATAGGGGAATATACTAGGCTAAAGCGATAGTGAAACTTCTAGAAGCTGGTCGCTATGTGAGGGCTTTGAAATTACGTACATCTTGCATGATCAAGATCAAAGAGAGAGAGAGAGAAAAAAAAAAGAAAATATGAAGGAGGCTTCTAATTTGAAATACTATCTTACATAATTTTTTTACCAAGATCTGTATTTTTTGTTTAGTCGATTTGATCTATCAGTTACGATTACCAGTTATGCAAAATCTATTCAGAGTGAAGAGGACGTAAGAGGCTCTTAGCAGGTAATTAAAAAGAACATTTTATTTGTATTAATTATATTTAATGTATGGTATTTTAATCAAAACCGTTGCGCTATTTTTGAGAAAATCTAAAATTCCGAAAACTCTTCCATGTAAACGGTGGTTTGCAAAGAGCGATTTTCTTGAAAACCTTCGTATCGCATTCTTGTAAGATACTAAACTCAAATACCAAGTTTAGTAATTAACCGACTTTTAATTTTTAAATTATTCTGTTTACAGACATACTCAACAAACAGAGAGACAGACAGAAACACACACACACATACAGACAACAGACCTGTTTTTAAAAAAAAGAACTCTTTGGATTCAGGGGTCCTCAAAACACTTATTTCCGGTTTAATTTCGTTCTCTAGTTTTTGGTGCAATGCAATGCCTTATCTATCTATGTACATTGTACTAGGTAGAGAAATAAAAAATGTAAATCTCGTTAAACCATACAATTTATGCTAAATAAACTTTCTGAAGCGTAAACATTTCCAAAATGTGCCTTGTTATTTATCTGAATTTTCAAACATTTTAACGTTTTTCAAATGAAAAGTCGCTATCCGTTTATTTTCGTGGACATGCATAGAGCATGTAGTTTCAAAGTCCTGATATAGCGATCGGATTCTCAAAAATCTGCCTATATACTTGTTACACCAAAAACTAAATGTTTAAACATATAATGAAAGTTTATGTCGATTATCAAGGAATTTGTAGGAGAATACGTTTTTGTAAGAGCATTTGTACAAGAGTAAGTAGGGGAAGTTATAAGAAAGCAACATATAATACTTCCTTTGCATACAACAAATATGTATACAGCGTATACCCGTTCGATCACCGTCTCCACTGATAAATAAGAGTGGTAAAACGAAGATCAGTCATGCCAGTTTCCCACTGGAGGGTTTTAAATTGAAATAGCCAGTTGTAAATGCCAGTTTCTTATTTTATTCACATGGCTTATAGTAACAAAATCTGACTTGTGACATACACAAATCCGATTTATTTTCGTAGCTCGCATGTACCCTAGAGGATGCTGTTTTGAAATAATCTCTCAATAATGATTTATCGTGTTTAAGATAAACTGGATAGAACAACAGCTTTATTAATATTATAACATGGTATACTTATGAAATGGTAATTGGTGCGGAAATTCGAGTGAATGTTCCATATCAGTATTTTATGGTTAGATTGTATCAGCCCTTTTGTTAGTTATAAAGCGCCTTATGGGTTTCCTCTGCCCCTCGGGTACTGCTTTGAAAGATAATTTACCCAAGCTGCCTGGCTTGGGTAAATTGTCCGGGTTTTCCCTAGTGGAGATAGATATTTTATTAGCTATCGTTTCAGTTTATTTGTAAACAACGAAATTTGCAAGCCACTTGCTACATTTCTAACACCCTCTCTCATCCTCACTCATGCTTCTTTTTTCTTCTCCTTCTTCTTTCCCCCTTTCTTATCATTTCATTGTTACTCTTTACCTCTCTCTTAACCCCCCCTCTCTCTCACTTCCCAATGCTAAATATTTCCTTCCCTCTCTATTTCTATATTCATATGGTATTTCCAGTAAACCTTATTTATTACTTTCTCTACTCGTACTATGTGCATAGTGGGTAGAGAAGATATTATACTCCACTCACATATTTGATGCCAATATTTCACTGGAAATACATGTTTTGAGTCCCCCTGATTAAAAAAATTGGAAGAAGATCCGTATGTGTGCGTGTGTGCGTGTCTGTGGACAGTATAGCTCAAAAACGAAAATTCCGTTAAATAGCAAACTTGGTATTTAGGTTCAGCATCTTCCAAGGATGCAACACAAAGATTTTCAAGAAAATCCCCACACCTCAGCTACCCTTTACATGGAACTTTTTTCAAAAAATTTGATTTTCTCAAAAATGGCTCTAACGATTTTGGTTAAAATGTCGTATATTAAATATATTTGCCTGACAAAATATATGTCTTGCATTTTCTGGGAATAGCCTCTAAAGACTACTTTATTCTGAATGAATTTTACGGAATTTTGTATATGTGACAAACCGTAAGAGATAGACAAAAACTTACATAACAAACAATGTAGAGCACATTAAAACACACAATTTATGTTATATACATTTTTTTCGTAGAGTGGATCGATTTTAAGATATTCCTTGTTATGCGGGAATTTGTCAACTGCTGTCCATAGAAACAAAGGAACTTCAATCACATAGCAACCAGCTTTTGACTATCTCTTTAATCTATGTTACTCACTTATTTGCCTTCTACTTACAAGGAAACAAGTAATAGACTATGCTAATTTTTTTCTCGATTAGAATTAAGTAAATAGAATAAGTTTTTCAATAATAATTTATTGCAGAGAAAGTCATGTGAATGGAACTTATTCATTTTTATTTTATTTTTTTAGATGTCAAGAAAAATTAAGCATATTCAACATTACACTAACTTGAATTTAATGCTGTGTAGACATGTTGCCATGGTAGCTCAGTGGTTGGAGTAACCGGCTAGAGACCGGGAGATCGGTGGTTCAAATCCTGGCCGGTCCCCATGGCCGCGCTCCTGAAGTGTCTAGCTGTGGTGCTTCGTGGCGCAGGGGATGGTAGGTTCGAGTCGCACTTTGGGCATGGGGGTTTGTATGTAAATGTGTGTGTATGCATGTGTGTTTGTGAGTAAAAAGAAAACGGAAAACAAATGAAATGTAGGTAAAATATAAAAAGGAAAACAAGGAGAAAAAAATGTGATGTGTTTAATTCAATGATTTTCTCTAAATCTCTGCAACAAATTATGGTTAGAAAGCTTACGCCTCTATTTACTTCAGCTAATCGAAAACATATTAGCATAAATTAACTTATTACCTACTTGTTTCCTTGTAAGTAGAAGCGAAGTAAGGGAGTACCATAGGTTACAGTGATAGTCAAAAGCTGGTTGCTATGTAAATGAAGTTCCTTTGTTTGTATGGACAGGAGTTGACAAATTCCTGTATGAGAAAAGTAATCGTTTTTTAAAGCTGAAACCAATAACAAGGAATATATAAAAAGCGATCAACTCCACGAAAAAAATGTAAGATATACCGTGTGTTTAAACGTGCTCTACATTTTTTGTGAGGTAAGTTTCTGTCCATCTTTTACGGTTTATCAGTAATGCAAAATTCCGTAAAATTCATCCAGAATAAAGTAGTGTTCAGAGACCATTCCCAGAAAATTCAAGAGATATATTTTATTTATCAGGTATATACCTTTAATATACAGCATTTTAATCAAAATCGTTAGATCCATTTTTGAGAAAATCAAAAATTTCGAAAAAAGTTCCGTGTAAAGGTTAGTTTGGGGTGGGGGAATTTTCTTGAAAATCTTCATGTCGCAACCTTGGAAGATACCAAACTTAAATACCAAGTTTGGTATTCAACGGTCTTTTCGTTTTTGTGCTATGCTGTCCACAGACACAGACATACACGCATACACGCGGATCTTTTTCTAAAAATGCTTTCTTTTTGGATTCAGGGGGACCCAAAAACATATATTTCCGGTGAAATCTGGTATCGAATTTTTGAGTGGAATGCATATAGTTCGTTTAGAGAAACTAACAAAGAGCAAAGAAAAAAATCCCAGGCATGACATTGCATTTTTCAGTCTGATTCTACTCATCCGACTCCTATCCTACACACGGTTTGTGTGGGAAGACAGTGAATTAATGCTAGAAAGTAACTGTTAGATATAAACAAATGTACTTTGTTTTTAGAAGAATGGCTTCTAAAAATGCCCAATGTTGCCCTTGTAATTTGTCGTCTTTCAGATGAAAGCTCAAGAAGATAAGGTAGCTAAACAGTTACATTATTAAACATCGTGCTGTGAATAATAACATGTGGAAATGTTTTGTCTTTTAGATGTAGAGAATGCCAGTTGGTTAGACGTGCTAAGTGTTGCACTGTTTTCAGGGTGGAGACGTACTGCAGGAAAGCATAACAGCGAATGTGAGTGAAGATGCAACAGTTCTCGAGTTCCAGCGCTCAGATGGCACTCTCATCACACAGCTCGTTGACTTCAGAAATGTAAGTACAGTTGCATTCATTCGTTAGCTCAATTAACACGGGAGCTATGCCTGTGACTCGTGACAATACATCCTAGAAGTACTTACTCCTAATTAAGCTGCATGTGGACTATGAGAATAGGTAAAAGTTCAAGCTGTATCTTGATACACTGAGAAACTCTCATCATTATTCAAAATTAATTGTTTATCTTCATTTAATTACACAGAATCTTATAGTGAATACTTCAGTGTAAAAATGTTTATTACTTTCTCTATATTACTACATACATAGTGTATAAAGAAGGTATTGCACTCCATCCAAAATTCGATACCGAGATTTCACCGGAAATATGTTTTAGGTCCACCTTATCTAAAAAAAACATTTTCAACAGTGTGTGTCCGTGTGTCTGTGAACACGATAACTCAAAAGCGAAAAGTCGGTAAAATATCAAACTTGGTATTTAAGTTTAGCATCTTCCAGGGATGTGACACTAAGATCCCCCACCCTTAACTACCCTTTGCATGGAACTTTTTTCGAAAATTTTTATTTTCTCAAAAATGGCTATAACGATTTTGATTAAAATATCGTATATTAAAGCTATTTACCTGACAAATAAAATATATATTTTGAATTTTCTGGGAATAGCCTCTGAAGAGTACTTTATTCTGGATGAATTTTACGGAATTTTGCATAACTGCTAAACCGTAAGAGATGACCAAAAACTTACTACACAAAAAATGTAGAGCACGTTAAAACATACAATTTATGTTATATGCATTTTTTCGTGGAGTTCATCGTTTTTGAGACGTTCCTTGTTTTTGGTTTCTGCTATGAAAAACTTATACTTTTCTCATAAAGGAGTTGGTCAACTGCTGTCCATACAAACAAAGGAACGTAGTGACAGTGACATAGCAACCAGCTTTTGACTATCATTTTAACGTATGGTACTCTCTTATTTCGCTTCTCTTTCAAGGAAGCAAGTAATAAGACTATTTCTGCTAATTTTTTCTCATTAGCATGAAGTAAATAGAAGTATCAGCTTTTTAAGAATAATTTGTTGCAAAGATGTAGAGAAAGTCATGTGAATGGTACCTATAAGATTTTTTTTTTTTATATCTGCTTTTTATTTGGGCAAAATAAATTTAACCCGCCTCACTAGTGTGAGGGTACCGTTTCTGCCTCCCATTCAAGAGGTCGCGAGTTCGAAATTCAAGACCTCGCATTCAAGAGGTCAAAGGTCGCTAAGGGTGAGTTACCGTATAATTTTTTTTCTCTCTCGAGGTTTTCCCTTAGTCTGAGCAGACGAATGTCTTCGAATGTGACCTTAAACTCCATGGACCCCCAATATCATTTGAGCATTATTTCAGCAATTTCATTTATCGTCCGATGTGACCATCGGGTTAAAGGAGTTAAGATACAATATATATCTTTATATATATATATATATATATATATATATATATATATATAATTGTTCCGTTCGTGTGAATATCACTGAACTCCTCCTAAACGGTTGGACCGATTTTGATGAACATTTTTGTATGTGTTCTAGTGGATTCCAGAATGGTTTAGATTCACAATTCGATCCGATAGATAATGCTTTTTTAATTAATTTATTTTTCTTTGTTGTAAATTCTTGGATGATTTATTTTGGATCCGGCAGGCAGCGCTGCGATCGCGGTATCGAAATATTTGAGGATAGACTGGGTGGTTGGTGGTGATCGCATTCAAGGAAATTTCCTGTAGGTTTGTTACTTTTTCGCACATTCATTACTTGCGTCGTAGTGTTCTTATTACACTAAAATAAGTTCTGCGCTAATTGAAAATATTAAATTAAAATGTAATTAATGTGTAAGGCGTCTAAAAGTGTAATTAAAAACTTAATTTTAGAATGATTTAGAACCCGGTACGCAGCGCTGCGAGCGCGGTATCGAATTATTTGAAGATATTTGTTTTAATTTCTTTTAGACCCAGTATTTGATGCTACGATCGGATTCAAGGAAATTTCCTGTAAGAAGTTTACTTTTTTGCACATTTTTTGGTATTTTAATGCTTCTTTTTACTATATGTTCATCTAAACGGACCAAATAATTATAATGTATTTAAAATATATATATATATATATATATATATATATATACGATATATATATGCTGATTTAAAACTTTTGAACAGGACAGCGTCCGTTGGTCCACTGGTGTGTGTGTGTGTGTGTGTACAGGTATATAAAACATGAATTAAACTTGTTTTTAAACTGTTTTTATTTTATTATAAAAGGATTATTACCAACATAGTATATCAAATTAATATACCAAGATTATTGTAAAATTAAACAATCTGATGGGTTACGTTCACATGACATTCTCTACCTATTCTAATAATAAACTTCTTACTAAAGATTATTCTTCTTTCTACTCTATAGAAATCGAGATAAGAATTAACAGAAACGTCTTATTGCTTATATGTAGACGGGAATTAAGAGAATACACTAAGTTGAAGCAATAGCTTAATGTTTTTAAAGCTATACAATTGTCACCGAAATTCGCTTCTTTGCATGATCGGAGTAAAACAAAAGAAACATGGACGAGTTCCTGTTTGATAAAAGTGTTAAGGATCTTGAAGTTGAAACCAATATCAAGGAATAACTCGGAAACGTTTCGCTTCACAACAAAAATACAAAGGAAATAAATTATGTGTTTTGACGAGGTCTACATTTTTTGTATACTTAGTTTTTGTCTAAAACTCACGGTTTACCTGGTATGCAAAAGCCTTCACATTGAAGAGGACCCAGGGGCTGTTTCCAGGAAATTCAAGTTGTGCATTTTATTTGTGAAGTAAATATCATTAACACATAATATTTTAATCAAAATCATCGAGCCATTTTTGAGAAAATAAAAATGTTTGAAAATTTATCCCTGGAAAGGATAGTTTGGGTGAGGGGGATTTGCTTGAAAATCTTCGTGTCTGTTCTTGAGAGATTCTAAACTTTAACACTAAGTTGGCATTTAACGGCCTTCTCGTTTTTACTTTCTCTACACGTACTCTGTACATAGTGTGTAGAGAAGGTATTGCACTCCACCCAAAAATTCGACATCGAGATTTAACCGGAAATGTATGTTTTAGTGTCCTCTGTAACCACAAAAAGCATTTGTAGAAAAATGTCCGTGAGAGGTGAGTGTGTGTGAGTGTGTGTATGTGTGCGTGTGTGTGTATGTGTGTGTGAACACATTAACACAAAAACGAAAAGCCGGTAAAATACCAAACTTGGTATTTAAGTTTAGAATCTTCCAGGGATGCGACACGAAGATTTTGAGAAAAATCCCGCTACACCAAACTACCCTTTACGTGGAAAACATTTCGATAATTTTGATTTTCTAAAAATGGCTCTAATTATTTTGTTAAAAGTACCGAATATTAAAGATATACAGCAAATAAAATGTATATCTTGAATTTTCTGGAAATCGCCTCTATAGACATATTTATTCTGAATGCATTTTGCTGAATTTTGTGTAACTGGTAAACCGTAAGAGATAGGCAAAAACTTACTGCATAAAAAATGTAGATTATGTTAAACACAGTTTTAGTCATATACGTTTTTTTCGTCGAATTGCCATTTCTAAGAAATTCCTTATTATTTGTTTCAGATTTAAAATACTTAAAATTTTTCTCACACGGAAATTTGTAAACTCCTGACCCTGCATAGAAACGGATTTTAACCACACGGCAACCAACTTTTAAGGTATTTGACTATCGTTTTAGACTAGTGCATTCCCTTATTTTACTCCTACTTAAAGGGAAGGAAGTAATTAAGACAATTTCTGCAAATATTTATCTCAATTATAATAAAGTAGACAGCAAAATATGTTTTAATAATAATTTGTTACAACGATGCAGAGAAAGTCAAATGAATGGAACACATCAAATTTTTAGCTATGTAATCTATAGATGTACACGCAGACATACACATTAACATTTTTTCAATGTTTTTTTAAATCAGGGGTTCTCAAAACATTTATTTCCGGTGAAATCTCAGTGCTGAATTTTTGGCTGAAATACTATATCTTCCCTATACAGTATGTCTCGATAACAAATTATTGTTAAAAAGGTCATTGTTCTTTCTACTGCTTGCTAATCCGAATAAAAATTAGCAGAAATGGTTTTATTACTTGGTTTCTTGTAAGAAGAAGGAGAATAAGGTGGTACACTAGGCTGATTTAAAAAAAAAAAAAAAACATTGAAAAAGATGTTAATGTATATGCCTGTGTGTGTCTATAGACAGCATAACTAAACATCTGATGTGTACCATTCACATGACTTTCTCTATATCCCTGCAACAAATTATTCTTAAAAAGCTTATACTTCTATTAACTTCATGCTAATCAGTAAAACATTAGCAGAAATAGCCATGTTACTTTCTTCCTTGTAAGTAGAGGTGAAACAAGGAAGTACCATAGGTTAAAATGATAATCAAAAGCTGGTTGCTATGTCACTGAAGTTCCTTTGTTTGTATGGACAGCAGTTGTCAAATTCCTGTATGAGAAATGTATTAAGTTTTTCATAGCAGAAACCAAAAATAAGGAATGTCACAAAAACGACGAACTCCACGAAAAAAATGTATATAACATAAAGTGTGTGTTTTAACGTGCTCTACAATTTTTGTGCAGTAAATTTTTATCCATCTCTTACGGTTTAGCAGTTATTCAAAATTTAGCAAAATTCATCCAGAATAAACTACTCTTCAGAGGCTATTCCCAGAAAATTCAAGATATACATTTTATTTGTCAGGTAAATATCTTTAATATACGAAATTTTAATCAAAATCGTTAGAGCCATTTTTGAGAAAATCAAAATTTTCGAAAAAAGTTCTATGTAAAGGGTAGTTGGGGGTGGGGGGATTTTTCTCAAAATCTTCGTGTCGCATCCCTGGAAGATACTAAACTTAAATACCAAGTTTGGTACTTTACCTACTTTTCGTTTTTGAGTTATTGTGTTCACAGACACACACACACACACACACACACACACACACACACACGGACCTTTTTCCGAAAATGCTTTTTTTTAGATAAAGGAGACCCTAAAACATATATTTCCGGTGAAAGCTTGGTATCGAAATTTTTGGTGGAGTGCAATACATTCTCTATCCACTATGTACATAATACCTATAGAGAAAGTAAAAATGAGCAGGCCCTTAAATGCCAAACTTAAAGTTTGGAATCTCTCAAGGATCGACACGAAGATTTTCAAGAAAATCCCCCTTAACGAAACTATCCCTCACAGGGATAAATTTCCAAACATTTTTATTTTATCAAAAATGGCTCTAACGATTTTGATTAAACTTCTGTATGTTAATGATATTTACATGACAAATAAAATGTATAACTTGAATTTTTTGGGAATAGCCTCTGAAGACCTTTTCATTCTGGATGATTTTTGCATAACTGGTAAACAGTAAGAGATAGACTAAAACTTACTACACAAATAGTGTAGATCTTGTTAAAATACACAATTTATGTAATTTAAATATTTTTTCCTGGAGTTGACCATTTCCAAGATATTCCTTGTTATCGGTTCCTTTCAGTTTTAAAATAGGCTAAGTTGACGGAACTTGTCACCTCCTGATCATACAAAGAAACGAATTTGAATCCCATAGCAGCCAGCTAAAAATTTTTTGACTATTGCATTAGCCATATTTTCCTTCTGCTTTGAAGGAAATAAGTAGTAAGACCATTTCTGTAGATGGAAGAATAAGTTTTTTTAAGAATAATTTGTTACAGAGATGTAGAGAAACTCTTGTGAATGGAACACTTCGATTTTTAAAAAAAATTCCGTGTGTGTATCTGTGCTTGTGGGCAGCATAGTTCTAAAAGGAAAAGACGGTTAAACACCAAATTTGGTATTAAGTTTAGTATCTTTCTAAATTTTCAAGAAAATACCCCACCCCAAAATAACATTTGCATGGTCATTTTTTCCAAAATTTTGATATTTACGAAAATGGCTCTAACGATTTTGATTAAAATGTCGTATATTAAAGATATTTAAATGACGGATATGTAGAGAAATTATGTGAATGGGACGCATCAGATTTTTAAAATAATAATTTATATTTAATAAACATATTTTGTAGATATATTAATATGTTTTTTATTCTAGTGTTGAAAGCATTTGCATAAACACTACTCAAGTTTAATTTTTTCTAGCCAGAATGTACAATGTACATAGTGGACAGAGAAGGTATTGTATTCCACCCAAAGATTCGATGTTGAAATTTCACCGGAAATATACGCTTCGGGGTCCTCTGAACCCGAAAAAAAGCATTTTTAGTAAAAGGTCCACGTGTGTGTCTGTCTGTCTCTGTGTGTATGTGTGTGTTTGTGTGTATGTCGGCAGCATAGCTCAAAAACGATAAAACCGTTAAGTACCAAACTTGTTTTTAGGTTTAGTATCTTCCAAGGATGCGACGCGAAGATTTTTAAGAAAATCCCACCACAAACTACCCTTCACATGGAAAAATGTTTATTTCCTCAAAAATGGCTCTAAAGAGTTTGATTAAAATCCTATATATTAAAGATATTTACAACCCAAATAAAATGTATATCTTGAATTTTCTGGAAATAGCCTCTGAAGCCCTCTTTATTCTAGATGAATTTTGCATAACTGTTAAACAGTAAAAGATAGAAAAAACTTGGTGTACAAAAAAGTATATTTCGTCAAAACATACAATTTATGTCATTCACGTTTTGTTGTGGAGGTAACCGTTTCCGAGATATTCCTTGTTATTGGTTTCAATTGTAAAGTACTTATATTTTCTTACACAGGAGGCGTCCGTTTTTCTTTTGTTCTGCACCTGACCAAGCAAAGAAGCGATTTGCAATGACAATCGCATAACAGCTTTTAAAACATTTGACTATCTCTTTAGCTTAGTCCATTCCCTTAGTTCCCTTCTACTTATACGGAAATAAGTAATAAGAAGATTCTGCTAATATTCATCTTGATTAGTATTGTGAAGAAAGAAGAAGAATCTTTTGTAAGAATTTTTTTTGAAGAGAAGCTAGAGAAAGTTATGTGAGTATAACACATCAGTTTTTTTTTTTTTTTAGATAGATTCACTCTCAGCTTCGTTGCTCACAGGCTTAACGTTAAAATATGCATGTTTCGTTGTGCTATTACTGATGAAAGTAGTTCTCTAATAAATGAAAATGTTATTTGCTGCCGATATGTGAAAGTTATAGAACGATTCTGAAGCAAGTTTCCAGAAAGTGCAAGTGTGAAGTTGAGGTTGTAACTTTGTTGTACATAATTGCAATTGGAAGCATCCCAGTAAGGCGAGAGCTTATCTCGCAACATTATGACCACATTAAGTTATTGCACCGAGGTTCCTTTTCCCTTGTGTTTCAGCGAGGGTAAGTAGGACATTCTCCGGGAGAAGCGCTCATCACAGACCATAAACGTGAAGCGTTTTATTTTACTCTCTGTTAAAGGCTTAGTTTTGGGTATAAAATCCTTAGCATGGCTTCCTTCGAAAGGGAAGTAAAGCCATTGGTCCCGTGTCGTAGATTTACGGCACGTAAAAGAACCTCAAGCCTGATAGAGAGGCCTCTGAGCAAAATTAAGCGGTCTTTCACACCCAATTTAGAATGGGACGCTGAGAACCATAGTAGTTAAAGAGCGTCCATGAATAACACACCATTTACATTTATGGAAAAAATTTCGAAAATTTTCATTTTCTCAAAAATGGCTCTGACAATTTTGATTAAAATCTCTTACATTTAAGATATTTACATGACAAATAAAATGTATATTCTCAAATTTCTGGGATTAGCCTCTGAAGAAATGTTTATTCCGGATTAATTTTACGAAATGTTTCATAACTGGTAAACCGTAATGGATAGGCAAGAATCTACTTAACATAAAATGTAGGTCTCGTCAAAACACACAATTTATATCCTTTATATTTTTGTTGTTGAGGTAACCGTTCCCGAAGTATTCCTTGTTATTAGTTTCATCTTTAAAATACTTATGCTTTTCCCATACAGGCTGTCCACACAAACAATCTTCAATCACATAGCAGCCAGCTTTTAAAATATTTGACTATCGATTTAGTCTATGGTACTCCCTTATTTCCTTTCTACCTACAAGGAAGCAAGATCCTTTCTGCTATTTATCTCTATTAGCATTAAGCAAATAGAAGAATAACCTTTTTTAACACCAACTTATTGTAGAGAGGTAGAGAAAGTCATTTGTATGGAACACATAAGATTTTTATAAAACCCAGCCTTACCAGAATAGCAGAACTATTGGAATTGATAACATTTTTTGTGTGAAACAAAACAAACATTGACTTAAAGGAATTATGCAGCATAGATACGTAAGGCAAATGTTTGTGCAAGAAATGTTCATCCAAGAATGGTTTATGTGAGGATAACATAGTTGCTTTTGTCTATGTGCTAGATGGTAGACTATAGCGCGTGTCACATTAGAGTGGTGATGTTGCGTGCACATCCAGTGTAAGCCAGTTGTTTGCTGCGCTGTCATGTATGGGACCTCATCTTCGCTACACCAAAAGCTGACTAATGTAAATGTATTTGAGTCAGCCTACTCAAAGAAACCCAAGAAATATTTTTATCTGGAAATGAAGCAGGGAGAAACATGTATTTTAAGTATCACATGTTGCCAATTAACAACAAAAATACTGAGCTATAAAGATAAATAGGAAAATGCAGCTCCTGTGACGCCTCCTTGAAAATCAACAACAGCTATTTTGTCTGAGCTATTAATAACATTAAAACACACGTTACGATATTTTTAAATACAATAATACTTTACTTGGATAGGTAGTGTCAGACTAAAAAATTCAATGCCATAGCCGGTCTAACCGGTTGTTCTACCACTAAGCTACCATGGCAACATTCCCGCATAGTATTGAATTTCTCAAATTGACTCGCATGTTTCGCGGTGAACCACAAGGTGATCTCAAATTAATTTGAGATGGCGACGACTTACAATGTTTTAATTAGTTTAAGTCACAGGATTCATAGTCTAGCCAACTATTATGGTCAATTAGTATTGATTTAATTGCTTTTACACACAGGAGTTGGATAGGCTTGAGACCGGGAGATCCGTGGTTCAAATCCCGGCTATGGCATTGAATTTTTCAGTCTAACTCTACCTAACCAACTCCTGTCCTACACACGGCTTGTGTGAAAAACAATTAGATCAATATTTTACTTCCTTATGCTTGTAATTTTCATAGTGGTCTGTAAACGCAATAATAGCAAATATATATAATTTTCAGTATAATATTAACTGGTTTAAGCACACTGTTGATAAAACTCTGAAAACTAAACTCCATTGCACAACAGCCCGAAGTCAGGTCAAGGCTTACCGCCCGACCGCTACGTCCCCCATCTCTGCACATTACAGGGTCATGGGTGGGGGTAGGGGAGACGGTGGGACGTCGTTGAAGCCCCGAGTCAAGTGTGCATACTGTTATTTCAATAAATGCATTTATTCATTCATTAATAAGGGAGTAGCCTTTCTTGCCTGTATTTATGCAAGTCTCTTATTAAAAAGTAAGGAAGGACAGTCATCCAGCTATGCTGGGTGACCTACGTGCAGGAAAACTAGGCAAATCTAATCTTACGTTCAAGATACATGTGACCAAGCACGTAGTTAGCAGTTGATACTAATGTGATACAGGCCAAGTTAAACACAAGCATATAATGTACACATCTTCTTCCTTTTCGCTTTTTCACAAGTTTATTCGGATAATTGAAACTAGATTTTGTTGCACATTTCCGTATTTCATGGAACAAGTATCGATATTTTCGAAATATTAATTATAATTTCCAATGCGTAATTGCTAATCTGCACTCGGAGGTGCAGACTTTTCGTTCCATGTGTAGAGGCGGTGCATGTGGGGAAATGTGGGAGGGTGAGGGAAACGTGACGCTGAGCACATAATCCCCGGTATAGTTTGTACGATCGCTATCTCTGCCACTCGGCTGAGGGTCTATCAAGTTTCACACCTAACAAAAGATCCTAATAACTGCTTCAAATAATATGTAATAATAATCCTTTTTTACTTTCTCTATACGTGCTATGTATATAGTGTATAGAGAAGGTATTGCACCCCACCAAAAATTAGATACCGAGATTTCACCGGAAATATATGTTTTAGGGTCCCTGTATCAAAAAAAAAGTATTTTAAGAAGAAGGTCCGTGTGTGTGTCCGTGTGTCTGTGAACACGATAACTCAAAAACGAAAAGTCGGTAAAATACCAAACTTTAGTATCTTCCTGGGATGCGACACGAAGATTTTGAGAAAAATCCCCCCACCCCAAACTACCCTTTACATGGAACTTTTTTCGAAAATTTTGATTTTCTAAAAATGGCTCTAACGATTTTGATTAAAATATCGTATATTAAAGATATTTACATGACAAATAAAATGTATATTTTGAATTTTCTGGGAATAGCCTCTGAAGACTACTTTATTCTCGGTCAATTTTACGAAATTGTGCATAACTGCTAAACCGTAAGAGATGGACAAAAACTTACCACACAACAAATGTAGAGCACCTTAAAACACACAATTTATGTTATATACAGTTTTTTCATGGAGTTGATTGTTTTTGAGATATTCCTTGTTTTTTTCTCATACAGGACTTTGTGAACTCGTGTCCATACAAACAAACCAGCTTTTGACTATCACTTTAACCTTATGGTACCCCCTTATTTCGCTTCTACTAACAAGGAAGCAAGTAATAAGACTATTTCTGCTAATTTTTGCTCCATTAGATCAAGTAAATAGAATAATTTGTTGCAGTGATATAGAGAAAGTCATGTGAATGAAACACATCAGATTTTTTTTTTTATTGTTTCATTTTCATAGCCCCCATTTAACATCTGTAGGTTCTTTTACGTTGGTTTAAATCATTTTGTTTTACTCAAACACGCACACATTCACACTCACATACAAACTTCCGGAATCGAACCCGAGACCCCCGGGTGAGAAGTCAGCTTGCTGAGCTCTCGACCACGGAGGCAGTCAATAATCCTTTGTAAACATATAGGAGGGGAAAAGAGAGTAGACGGAGCAGTCTTAGTGCACTGATTGGTAAGCGACATTTTGCTGTGGTACAATAACCGCCTCGAAGAACTACAGCTCTGAAAATCATTTTGTAATGATTGCTCAGACCAAATTGGTTTTAGGCAAAGAAACAAATACACATTTTGTATTTATTTCTCTGCATTCTGGACCTACATCACAGATGTGTCCTAGGCTTGAGAGTTCCAAAAGGAAAGTCTACAAGAGGTATATATATATATATATATATATATATATATATATATATATATATATATATATATATATATATAGAGAGAGAGAGAGAGAGAGAGAGAGAGAGAGGCGTGGGGATTGAGCGGAACAATCACACAGTTATAAATGTTTATTTTATTATTGTCATTACTAAATAATATGCAGTCTAGCTTTGTATTACTAAGGAAACAGCTGTATAATACATGTTAGTCCTTACCGTATGACTATTATGGAATGAAAGTAGGTTTCATGATGACTTTTTTTTTTGGTAGTGTTTAACCCCGCTTTAACTACTTATGGCACCGCAGGCGGTGATACATGAATGTTGATGGAGCACCGGTGGAATGCGATGGTGGGGGAAACCGGAGTACCCGGAGAAAACCCGCCCTAGCACCGCTTTGTCCACCACAAATCTCACTTGCGGTCGCTTGGAATCGAACCCCGGCCATCTAGGTGAGAGACGAGTGGTCTAACCACTCGACCACTCTAACCACTCAGATGCTATTATACACGGTGTTATGTTAATGAACTATACCGAAATATTTTCACAGAATATGTATATTACTTAAATAAGTAATTTGAGATAAGACACTTACCTATGGCCTGTATATTGAAATTTCGAAGTAACGGCTTAAGTTTCTGAAGTGCCAGTACGCCACTGGCTAATTTATTCACCATTCGAAAGCATAACAGGAAAATCGAAGGGACATATCACAGCATACCTCTCTGGCGTAGTGGTTATGATACTGGCTTTCAAGTGAAAGATAGTTTCCGAGTTCGGGTCTCGTTCAGGTATCGCGGCACTTCCTCTGGAATGACAAAAATAATAATAAAAAACATATATTCTATGACAGGAATGGAACTCATTACATTTGGGATAGCAGCTTCCCACGTTACGCATTGAGCCACCAGAGCAGTTGAAAAAAACGCCTCCAGAGTAAAGCTACATAACTCAGGAACGAAGTTCCTGAATACTCAGTGTCGCACTGTCAAGTGATTAGTTAGAGATTTTACAGATTTTTGTGACGTTAAATCTTGAGAACGCTAGTAACGAGCTGCTAAAAATCGATATTTCTATGCTCCGGCAGCAGTTTTAAAGACATTCTAAGCCATTTTTTCAACCTGCTTTGCTGTAACACCGACTTATCAGCACCTGATACCCACACGTTAACGCTATGTAGTTGCGTTATGTTTATCCGGGGATCATGCATCGCCAATCTCAAATTTCTTATATCAGAGCAAACCTTAAAATCTGATGTGTTCCATTCACATGACTTTCTCTACATCGCTGTAACACATTATTGTTAAAAATCATATTCTTCTTCTACTTTATGATAATAGGGATAAACATTAGTAGGCCTTTTCTTAATTACTTCCT
The DNA here is from genome assembly GCA_030762935.1 of Hymenopus coronatus. Classification (NCBI taxonomy): domain Eukaryota; kingdom Metazoa; phylum Arthropoda; class Insecta; order Mantodea; family Hymenopodidae; genus Hymenopus; species Hymenopus coronatus. The sequence continues at coordinate 113,941,817 of CM060882.1, forward strand.
TCCTTGTTCGTAGAAGCAGAATAAGGGAATACATTAGGCTAAAACAAATGTCAAGTATTTTAAAAGCTGGTTGCCATGTGGATGAAATCCGTTTCTTTGCATTGCAAGGAGTTGACAAATTTCCATATGTGAAAAGTTTTAAGTATTTTAAAACTCAAACCAACAACAAGGAATACCTACAAATTGGTCATCTCTACACAAAAAACTATATATGACATAAATTGTGTATTTCAACAAAATCTACACGTTTTGTGCAGTAATGTGTTTGTTGTCTCTATCTTTGCCGTTTACTAGTGCAAAATCCAGAACAATTCATCCAGGATAAAGAGGTCTTCTGAGGCTATTTCTAAAACAATTCAAGATATACATTTTATTTATCTTATAAATATCTTTAATACACGACATTTTTATCAAAATCGTTAGCCATTTTTTGAGAAAATCAATATTTTCTAACATATTTCCATGTAAAGGGCAGTTTGCGGTGGGGGGATTTTCCTCAAAATCTACGTGTTGCATCCTTGGAAAATACTAAACTTATATACCAAGTTTGGTATTTTTCCGACTTTTCGTTTATGAGTTACCGTGTTCACACAGACACACTGACATACAGACAGACACGGACCTTTTTCTAAAAATTATTTTTATACAGGAAGCCCTAAAACATCTATTTCTGCTGAAAGATCGATATCGAATTTTTAGGTGGAATGCAATACCTTCTCTATAAATTATGTACATAATACGTGTAGAGAAAGAAAAAATGGCGACAGGAAAATTATCGGGCAGTGTTTCTCAATGCTTAAAAAGAAACTCCGATGGTTAACCATAATGCTACCGCGTTATAATATTAATTGTAAAACACAACAAGTTGCTGGCAATGTCTTAATTTATTGGTAAGAGGTTAGCGCTATACCAGGTGGCCCAACTGACCCGTATTTAGCGTGTACAGGTATTCCTTTGTGTGTTAAAAGAGTTGCAGAACTCAACGGCCTATTTAAGGTTAATTCTGGCCAGTGGAGAACTTTGCGGGAACGACCCCCATAGAGTTCTGCAACTTTTTGACGACGACATAAAGACAGCAGGATGAAAGTCAACCATTTCCAGGCCCCTTACGGAATTTTGTATGGAACAATGCGTGAAGTGCAAAACATGAGCAATGTTATGGATGAATCACTAAATAAGAAACATAAAGTAGTATAGTCTAGGGTTGTTTAAAAGCAATACCGTCGCCGCCTCGGCTGACTGATACGAAAATTAAGATGAGTGTTGTCATCAATGCAAGTCAAGCGTTTTCTCCATTGGTCATCCAGTTGAAGAATAGTAGGAAGGGGTTTCATATCGGTAATGGCCAGAGCGGTATGGTTATTGCAGTGTCCGCCCAACACAAGAAGGCAAGTGGGGCCTGAGGGGCGAGCGACCGAGGTTGTGAGGGGCTTGAACTGTTATCTGGTCACGCTCCAGTGGATCTGTTTACGTTTACTACATGTGTATGTGAACCAACCTACTGCTGCCAGATCTAATGCTGGTTTCAGTAACTACAGTGATGTATTATGCATTATTTGGCTCTCACTGCTAACTTGCGCTACGGCATATAGTACTGCAGTTATATAATATTTTGTTACTTTTATTCTTGGTTTGATATTTAAATATTTAAATGCAGAGAGCGGCAGTGACACCAACAAGATGAGGACTTCTCCGACTATGATCTTGCACGACAACTGGACTTATATGTGTGAGTTATGTGACAACACTGTGTATTTTAGATGAACCTAACGTCCTTGTCTTATCAAAAATGTCGAGCATAAACATCATGCGGACAGCAAGAGTATTTACATAAGTGCTTACGTTACGCATTCCTCTACCTTGCCTTCTTGTGGTGGGTTATCAATAGCCGTGTTGATAAGCATGTGCCATCCGTCTAAGGAAAAAAAAAATATATGTTTACTGTCAAGCGATTGTAAACCTGTGTGGGAATTTCCCTCCACGCAGGAGCGGCTCGTAACAGTTGTTGCAGAATTACAACAGTATAGAGTACAATTTTTATCTGCAGAGAGATGTGTTCGAAAGTGAACAGCAAACGAAGTACTCCGAAAGTCTGATGAGTTTTCTTACGAACATGGGCAACCAAGAGATATCTGCACACGCCAAAAGAGGCAGTTGGCCCAACTGGTAGCTAGTGTTGCAAAACTAACCTGCACAGATGTAGCGTCAAACACGTGGCGGGTTATTTACACCAGGACAGAGTACAGCAAGGAAATGGCATCACAGGTTGGTTCACGGTTGCAACTGAAAGAGATTACTCAGCTGCTTTGTCTGGCAAATCGATCCAATAATACGTTATCATTAGGAAGCTGTTAATCTATAGCCATACCTTATAATATATAATTATGTGACTGACAATGGGCATGCTATGTAGGAACAAACCTTTGCTTTATTGTATGTCCTTATAAAGTTGGAACGTTACAGTGTACATTGTTGTGTGTTACAGGGTGTACAAATATTGAAGGCGCTGGTTCTGGGAGAAGAGGAACGTGGACAGAGCCAGTATCAAGTGATGTGTTTCGTGTGCCATTTTCAGAAGGGAGAGTTCATTACTTCTGATGCCATGTCCAAACTTAGACAGGTACGTCAACTCCTCTATTTGTTTCTTGGGATTTTTGTTTATTTCATCAAAACACACTTTGCAATAGAGCACATAATATTTCATCTCACCTCGTTCGGAGAATGCTGCAGCGGTATCTCATGTATTTAAAGTTTTATCCCTGTTTCCTTTTCCATTAAAGATATGATTTTATTGTGATTATTATTTCGCCGGCAGATATCCATGAAATGGTAGATGAAGCTTTAGACGAGATTAGCTCTGCTGTGTTTTAATTTCTTCGGCACTCGTTCACCTTGTTCGCTCTACTTTTAGACTAGCTTTTTAGTTTTTACCAGATATGGTTTTAGTTTTGCTTTTACACTGCTGTTATCCATAATTTTACCTATTTTGATTATTATCATTATATTAGATTACGTTTATTGATATCATTCACTGTTTTTATTTTCTCTATACACACTACGTACATAGTGTATAGAGAATGTATTGCACTCCACCAAAAAATTCCATACCGAGATTTCACCGGAAATATATGTTTTAGGGTCACCTGTATCCAAACAAAGTATTTTCAGAAAAAGGTCCGTGTGTGAACACAATAACTCAAAAACGAAAAGGCGGTAAAATACCAAACTTGGTATTTAAGTTTAGTGTCTTCCGGGGATGCGACACGAAGATTGTGAGAAAAACCCCCCCACTCCAAACTACCCTTTACATGGAACTTTTTTTTCGAAAATTTCGATTTTCTAAAAAAATGGCTGTAACGATTTTGATTAAAATATCGTATATTAAAGATATTTACCTGACAAATAAAATGTCTATTTTGAATGTTCTGGGAATAGCCTCTGAATACTACTTTTGTCTGAGTGAATTTTACGGAATTTTGCATAAATGCTAAACCGTAAGAGAGAGACAAAAAATTGCCACACAAATAATTTAGAGCACATTAAAACACACACTTTATGTTATATACATTTTTTTCGTGGAGGTGATTGTTTTTGAGATATTCCTTATTTTTGGTTTAAGGTATAAAAACTTATATTTTTCTCATACAGGACTTTGTGAACTCGTGTCCATACAAACAAAGGAGCTTCAGTCACATAGCAACCAGCTTTTGACTATCACTTTAACCGATGGTACTCCCTTATTTCGCTTCTACTTACAAGGAAGCAATAAATAAGACTATTTCTGCTAATTTTTTCTCGATTAGCAGGAAGCAAATAGAAGCATAAGATTTTTAAAAATAATTTGTTACAGAGATATAGAGAAAGTCATGTGAATGGAACACATCAGATTTTTTACTTTTTCTTTACTTACAATGTACATAGGGATAGAGAAGCTATTGTAATGCACCCAAAAATTCGATACCGAGATTTCACCGGAAATATATATTTTGGGGTCCCCTGAGTCCGAAAAAAGCATTTTTAAAAAAAGGTCCGTGTGTGTGTGTGTCTGTCTCTGTGTGTGTGCCTGTGGACAACATAGCCCCAAAACAAAAAGACCGTTAAATACCAAACTTGGTATTTAGGTTTAGTATCTTTCAAGGATGCGGCACGAATATTTTCGAAAAATTCCCCCCACCACAAACTACCCTTTACATGGAAAAACTTTTCAAAATTTTGAGTTTCTTAAAAATGGCGCTAACGATTTTGATTAAAATCCCGTATATTAAAGCTATTTATGTCCGAAATAAAATGTATATCTCGAATTTTTTGGGAATAGCCTCTGAAGGCCTCTTTATTCTGAATGAATTTTGCCGAATTTTGCTTAACTGCTAAATCGTAAGAGATAGAAAAAAACGTATTACACAAAAATGCACCTCATGACAAAACATACAATTTTTGTCCTTTACGTTTTTGTTGTAGAGGTAAACGTTTCCGAGATATTCCTTGTTATTGGTTTCAATTGTGAAGTACTTAAATTTTTCTGACACAGGAAGTGTCTGTTTTTCTTTTGTTCTACTCCTGACCAAGCAAAGAAGTGATTTGCAATGACAATCGCATAATGATAGCTTTTAAAACATTTGACAATCACTTTAGCATAGTGTATTCCCTTATTCCCTTCTACTTATAAGGAACTAAGTAATAACATTCTGCTAACATTTATCTTGATTAGCATTGTGTACAAAGAAGAATAATCTTTTTTAGGAGCTTTGTAGAGCAGCTAGAGAAAGTGATGTGAGTGTAACACATCATACTTTTTAATTGCGCTAATAACCTAGCAGTTGAGCGCCCTTAAACCTCAATCATCATCATCTCGTTGCATAAAGGAGAAAGTAGGAAAGTGCAGTTCCTTTGGTAACTGAAATATTAACATGGATCCAGAGTTAGTATGTTACTATGAATGGAGGAAGTGGAATCTCTCACAATATTGAACACTATACTAGGACGGCACTACGTCTTTTATGTGTATCATAGAATTATTGTGGGTCGTCAAATATGTTTAACGTCACTTATAGGAATATTTACCACAGTGTGTGAGATAAGTGACCGGTAGACCCACAATATCATCTGTGTCTTTCATAAAACCATTCATAATGAACAGAAAGGTTTCATAATTTGTTCAGCACACAGAATGTACTATTATTATTTTGTCACCACTCCTTTAACCCTTACGTAGGATTTTCTCTTTCTCTTTATTGTTTTGTGATTTAAACTAGCCTTTTATATCACTTTTATACATTAATTTTATGAAATATTATTTTTTAGCAACGTTCAACCTGGGAAGTGAGGTTTCAAAAACTGTTTTATTGTAATCGATTCCATTATAATTTGTCAACCATAGCTGTGCTTTGTTCTGCTGTTTATTTGTTCATAAAAGTCTTTACTATCGTCACTTTATCTATCCATCTGTGAGAGTGAAGCAATTTATCAGCTACTGAAGGTACTGAGATGAGACTTTTATATACTTTTGTATACATTTGTGACATATTTAAAATTTGGCTGGAATAAAGTGAGTTTATATGAAAAACCTGTTTAGAGAAGACACCACGCTTGGAATTGAGAAATTTTGTATACGAGAAATTCAAAATTATTTGTCGAAACACTTCATATTTTGCGGAAATTAAGAACAGTTTGAGAAGAGCCTCAAAAAAATTTCAATTTTTAGACGGGCCCTTGTATTTAGGAAGTTTTGCCTTTAGTTGTCTGTTTTCTCTCTAAAGTAGTATTAAAATCGTTCTTACAGTACATACCCCTTAGGCGGTGGACATTGATGATATCTGGAATCAGGGGCGGTTGGTGACTCTGAACACCAGAGACGCGGAAATTTAAAGTCCGATGACCCTTTACACTGCTGAGTCATCAGAGGGCGTGTAAGCGACCCGTCGATTTGGCAGTCACCTAGTGTCCTCGGGAGTAATCTGACCATTGAGCGCACATTCACCCTATCTGACAGCATTGGAACTACACATGAAAGATGAGAGGGAAACGGAAGGAACGGGAAATAATAGAGAGGAAATTGTGGTGGATGAGAAGCCACCCAACATTCCCCTGGGAAACCCAAGAACCCATGTATAAAAGTGAGAGGTCACCGGGGTTCGAATTCAGGACTTCCCGAATAAGACTCTCACACGTTACAACGGCGCCACTTCCCCTCCTTACTTTCCCTAATATATAGTAGAATGGCGAGTAATAAATAGTAATAAATAATAATTTGTAGAGCCACGCATCAGCAAACAGCAGAGGGTAGAGAAAGTCATGTGAATATGGTAACACATCACCTTTTTTGTTTGGTTACTTTTAATTTAGTTAAGGCTTATTTATAATCTTTTTTCATTAATAACTTAAGTGTTTAACAATTTTGAGGTGTTCGTTTCCCAGACCCTCAACTGCTCTACAAACAAACTTCTTACAAGACTTTATTTTTTCTATTTCATGTTAATCGAGATAAACATTAACAAAATGGTCTTATTACTTGCTTGCTTGCTTATAAGTACAAGGGAACACGCTAAAAAACTCAAAACATAATCAATTTTTTAAAATCTGTCGCTGTGCGATTGTCATTAAAATTCGCTTCTTTGCATGACCAGGAGTAAAATAAAAGAAACACGGACGACTTTCTGCTTGAGCAAAGAATAAAGCATTTTAAAATTGAAACCAATAATAAGAATATCTCCAAAAGGTTTAGCTCCACAGCAAAAATGATAATTAAGGTGTGTGTTTTGACGAGATCTACATTTTTTTAGCAGTAAGCTTTTGTCTTTTTCTTACGGTTTAACAAGTCATTGAATAAAGAGGACTTCAGAGACTATTCACAGTAAATTCAAGATATACATTTTATTTGTCATATATATATATTTTAAATATATGGAATTTTAATCAAAATCGTTACAAGCATTTTTGGGAAAATAAAATATTTCTAAAAATGTTTCACGTGAAGGGTAGTGGAGCTGAAGGGATTTTCTAGGAAACGTTCGTGTTGCGTCCTTGTGAGACAAGAAACTTTAATACCAGTTTGTTATTTAACAGAATTTTGATTTGTGCTGCCCACAAACATACACAGACGAGACAGACAGGTACATACACGAACCTTTTTCTAAAAATGCTTTTTTTATATTCAGAGGGCCTCGAAATATTACTTCGGGTGAAATATCGGTATAGAAATTTTGGATGGAATGCAATACCTTCTGCACTTACTATGTACAGATATGTACTACGAGCCAGAAAAAAGTAATTAATTTGATGTATTGAATCGGCCATGAAACATTACATTTTTATTGACCAGTTTAATTCCTTTAGCAGTATAGGTTACATCAAATTTTAAATAAATGGATTCTGTGAAATAATACCTGAGGTGCACAGAGCTTGGAATATCCTATACTGAAGGAAACCTGAAAATATATCAGGCAACTGTCTTTTTTTTTTTTTTTTTTGTAGTGTTTAACGACCGCTTTAACTATTTATAGCACCGCAAGCGATAGGCAACTGTCTTAACCGAAATTAAAACCTGGAAATTCCTTAATGTGAGGTATTATTATTTCTATTCCATGTGACTTTGCAAACATCAAACTTCTTTATGGCAAATTCGATCAAAGTCGTTATTTCTACTTGTAAACTGCTTTATTCCTTTTAAGCTCTTTTGCAAATGACAGCTGGAATTATAGACAGTTGGAATTATAAACAACTAAAGCATGTAATTAAACTACGTTAGATCTCTTTTGCTCTAATAACTAAATGGTACAAGAAAGCAATGAAGGAATTAAATAAACAATGCTAAAATGTTATTCTGTTCCTCTGTTCATTGATACAGTATGTATAGTTTATCTGCAGTGTATTATAGTGTTTTTTTTTTATTTCAGTATGTCGTGGCACGTTGTATGACGTCACTTTTCTAGCCGTTTAGTATAGAATGCAATCCATCTAGTCTTCCACAGAATAATGACTTCTGTGTCGGAGAAGCTGCCTAAGAAGCAAGGCGCTCGGAACCTTCTACGTTTAGCTAATGTTAGTATGCGTCTTGCAGTGGGTTGTTTGGTATATACCGAAGCTCCGTATCCTCTGTACGCGGTTATCACTGCTAGCGTAAATTAATATGAGTTTCTCGATAAATACGGTGCCCTTCTATGAAAAATTAAAACATTGATTGTGAATGAATGTACTTTCGTGGTGAAATGCAAGAAAGTTCAACTTGTTTGATTGTTTATTCCTTTCCCACATATGTAAAATGTACATAGTAGGTAAAAAGACGTAGCATTCTACTATAGAATTCCATACAGATATCTCACGGAATACATGTTTTCAGGACTGCTGTATAAAAATCTTATTTGTTCCATTCACATGAATTTCTCTATCCGTTCTGCAAACAAACTATTCTTACAAAGGAGAGTCTTTTATCCACTTCATGGCAATCGAGATAAGCATTAGTAGAAATGGTCTTACTACTTGATTCCTTATAAGCAGATGCAAAATATGGCTTACGTGACAGTCTTATATTTTAAAACCTTGTCCATATGTGAACAATTGAGTTCGGTTCGCTTTGCAAGGTCAGCAGTAAACAAAAGTGAAATAAAAGCACAGGTAACTTCGTTTGAGAAAAGTTACGTAGTTTAAATCTGAAATAATAACAAGGAATATCTTGGAAATTTCCAACTCTGCAACAAAAATGCATATAAATTGTGCATTTTAACGAGATCTACATTTTTGTATAATAAGCTTTTGTCCATAGGTCAAAAACGAAAATACTGTTAAATATCAAACTTGGTATTTAAGTTCAGTATCTTCCAAGGATGAAATACGAAGATTTTCGAGAAAATACCCCACCGCAAACTACCCCTTACATGGAACATTTTTCGGAAATGTTGATTTTCTCAGAAATGTATATCTTCAATTTTCTGGGAAGAGCCTCTGAAGACCTCTTCATTCTGGATGCTTTTATATAACTGGAAACCCATAAGAGATACACAGAAACCTCCTACACAAAAAATGTATATCTGATTAAGACACGCAATGTGTCATATACATTTTTCGTAGAGTTAACCGTTTTTGAGATATTCCGGACTATTGGTTTCAATTTTAAGTCACTTAAACCTTTCTCAAGCGGGTAGTCGTCTTTTTTGTCATTTCTCGTTGTTTACTCTGGGTAAGCAAAGAGATTAGAATTTGGATTGTTTCACATAGCGACTGGCTTTTAAAGGACGAGACTATTGCTTTAGTCTGTTCATTTTCTTATTTCCCTTCTACTTAAAGGAAGCTAATAATAGGACTAATTGTGCTTATGTATTTCTTGTAGATAACAGATTAATGTTCTGAATAAAAGATTTGTCAAGCAGCTAGAGGACATCATGTGAATGGAACACATTAGATGTTTTCCCTTCTGCTTATAAGGAACCAAGTAATACGTAGAATTTCTGCTACTTATCTCGATTATAATGAAGTAGATAGAAGAAGATTTTTAACAATAAGTTGTTACAGACATGTAGAAAAAGCATCCAAATGGAACACATCTGATTTTTTTATCGCAATTAGCATGAAGTAGATAAAATAATAGACTTTTGTAAGAGTAGTTGGTTACAGAATAGGTATAGAATGTCATATGAAGGAAATGCATAAGTTTTTTTACACCTTTTTGTGTGACAAACCGGGACACAGTATTTGGCTGCACTTTATTATTAATGCCGTTATTGTATTGGTTCCTTTTGTATTGAAAGCTGTGCTTGCCAGGTAACTTCTCCATCACACATGAGCTGCGTTACTCGTTCCTCATGGAGCTGGCACTCCAAAACATTGACTAAACAATGACGTCCTAACATACTCTGAATGAGCACTCGGTATTTAGCTTTTTAAACTAAACTCTTCTTTTTGTATATATTCTTGGTGTAATACTTCTAAGAATTTAGTTATTAATAACACTTTAAGTTATTTTTATCCTTATTTGGTGCATTCGCTACTGATTTGGCATTTATTATACGAATTGGAAATTAATTCATTATTTGGAGTCGATACAAAATTAACATTATTTCCTATGAGTCTTTCAAAAGTTTTGATTTTAGATTTTTTCTTCCAAAATTAATCAGTCTTGGTGGTTGTCTAGACACTGTAATTCTGATCCCAAGGTCGCGAGTTCAAACTTTTCCTCTCCCAGACCGATGGTTTTCAAATGTACTTAAAAGCGACAGATCCATTTCAGTATATTTACTGGTATGCTAAAGTACTCTGCAGAACGAAATTCCAGCAAACCGGCGTGAAATATGATAATGGCAATTGGGAATATATTAACAAATAATAATGATAATAATAGTAATAATAATAACAATAACTTTCCCCTACATTTACAGTATATAGATATATCAAATATCACACGAAAATTTGTGAACGTACCTGAGTTTTAGCATTAAATGTTTTATTAATATTTATATCTTTATTTAGAATTATTTAGTTCATATTGTATTATAAAGGATTTATTTATGCAAAAAGAAACAAAGGGTTAACGTCACAGTTCATAAAAATGTAGCCAAAACGATTTAAAGAATATTTTAAAGCATTGAATTACAGTATTATCCACAACTAAATAGCTTTCACTGTGTGTAAATTTACCATATTATTTGTTTAACACTCAACAGAAAAACCCAGGAACAATCCGGACGCCTGAAGAAGACAAGGGTAGAGAGAATTTCACAATGGATCTGTTCGTGAACGTAGCAAAGTCAGAAGCCATCTCACACCACATCGGAAGCATGTGTAGCGAAGCTGGAGATGCCACCTATACGAGGAAGTCCGACATCAACCTCTGGGCGTCACAACCAGGTTGGTAACACTCATGTATCTGCTGTTTAACAGATATACTGTGGTTGCTTCATATGGCGTATTTTAAACACATGCTGAATTCAGAATAAACCATCATAAAACCATGCGCCATATAGAAATCTCCACAGCTCTCTGGTTGCGTTCACGAAAATAAGAGTAATTTAAATTGCCTCTGTATAGCTCAATAATTTGATATCCCATTCCAATAAAGAAATATATTTTTAATAAGCTTTGTGTGAAATATATGTTAAGCTTTATATTTATAGACATGATATGGATATAAATATAGACGAAACTTTTTAGTCTGCAACTTTGAGTGTTGTAACTCTAATCTCGGGACCAAAATAACGTTCCAGTGTTTAAATTGAAATCGGTTAGATATCAGACTGTGCATTAGTCCAGCATCTGTAAACATTTTCAAGAAATTCGCCGAAATATTATCTGTTGCACATTTACATTTTGCAAGTGTAAGTCACCTGAAATAATTTCTTTCTTTTTTTCTTGCTTTCTCTCTATCTGTCTGTCTTTCTTGTTTTTTCTTTGTTTTTTGATTCCTTCTTTTTCTTTTTTTATATATTTCTCTGTCTCATTTTATCTCCACACAAACTTATTACCATTATAAATATGTGACGAACTTTTCGATAATATTTCACATTATTTAGTTTAGAATACTTTCTTATTAAACGTTTATGGTTAATAACTTAATATAAATAGAAGACTTGGAATTCCATGAATGGTGCAATCTATAATAAATATACGATATTCTTGATGTAAAACACTCAGGAGAGTATTTTGCATCGAACATGTATAGCAATTCCTCAAATATTAATCTTTCATTAATTTAAATTCGCAAAAAAAGCCAAACTCTGTAATAGATTTTGAAATTGTTTCCCAGTAAGATATAAGGAAATAGAAAATAACAAGACTAGATTGACTAGGATAGCAATTAAGCGTCAAGTTGGTAGCAGGGAAAGGAAAACAAAAGAGGTGCAGAGTAAGACAAATTGGTAGGAATGTGCGCGAACGTTTAGCTGTTAACTGCAATATCATGGTACTATTTCACTGCTTCACGGAAAGAATTTCAATCTAACTTTCCCTGCAGGATTGATGGCCATTCTTTGGGACGGAATGTGCAGTACTAGCCTGTCAAACAAATCTGATAAATCATTTCCGACAAAACATATTTTCGAAACAAGATACATCATCTAATATACGGCAATAAATCTTTCGCTTTGTTGCGTTTTATAGATAAACAAATACACGTGAAGCGTAAAATCCGAAACTAATGATCTGTGAGAGAAAGTTTACGGCCTAAATCCAAATTTAACGGACTGAAATATAGCGACATTCGTTTGTATTTGAATGTTTTGTATAAAGGCAACGCAGAGACATCCAATACACCCGACGCTTTAGCTGCATTATCTCAACAGCATCATCTCGTCAAAGGATCTTTAGCAATAATAACGTATATAATGTAAATTGGGCGGACGAAGCTTTCTGCTTCACAACAAAATGCTTTTGTAAGATAGAACATTTATTTTCATATTTTCAGTTGCAAACTTCATACATGATTACTTTCCTGGAGTTACTGAATTGGTATAATATACATTTAACACCCTATTTATTTATACATTTTAATATCCTATTAAATGAATCTATTTATTTATTTATTTATTTTAATACTTACAACCTCATCAGTTTTATTATTGAGATTCTCTCTTTGTTTGACAATTTTCCTCCCCGATTTCTCTCTTACCTTCGCTGTATAATTACCTAGTTGTTTCTTTCTTGTTGTTTCCATAAAGTTTTAAGTACACAATCTCTGTCGGTAAGTTTTCCGAATTTTCGTTCTATTTTTTTTTTTCTCTCTCTCTCCATATTTTTTTTCTTTTCATTTAATTATACAATGTAAATTATTATCTACGTTGCCACTTAGTCAACATACATTTTTATATACTTTTAAACCTTTTAATAACATTGCTCCTGTTCTTGCCCATGCTGGACCCTCTCTATCCATTTTTCCACAGACATTAATGTATTTTACTCTTCCCCATTCTTTCTTAACATTCCTATATGATATCAAAGTGCTTTTATCCCTCAATGTACCTTACTATTATTTCTTGTTTCCCTTTATCATCTATCCTCGATTTCACTTTATTCCATAATTTTTGTCCCCCTATTGTCTGCTGATTGTCTAGCTAACTAGTTGGGTTAACTTCTCTTACAATTTCCGTTAATTGACATAACCGATATCTTACCCATTTTGCTGATATCTGTGTCCTATAGCGTACTTTGAGAATATTTCCTTCCTCTATTGCTTGGATCCTGTTCCAGTAAATATTTTTGTATTTCACACGTTCTTTTCGGGAAAGTTTAACATTCTACTATGAAAAAATAAAAATAACAATAGATATTCATTTGAAACATCTAAACATTTAAACCCTTAATAAAAGGACATTTTGCATAAAATACTCTTTTCCCATTATACATTCACAAAATATAGCGGATTCAAAATCACACATGTTTTCTGCTGCAGCTTAATTGAATTATAAAGAATCTGATTGCTCCATTCACATGGATTTCTCTACATCTCTGTAACAAATTATTGTTAGTAAGTTTATTCTTCTATCTACATCATGCAAATCGAGATAAACATTAGCAGAAACAGTCTTATTACTTAGTTCCTTATTAAATAGAAGGGAAATAAGGGAATAAAATAGGCTAAATGTCATATGTTTTAATATGTGGCTATTATGGGATTGAAATCCGTTTCTTTGCATGACCAGGAGTTAACATGTTCCCTATGAAAAAATCTGATGCGTTCCATTCACATGACTTTCTCTACATCTCTGCAATAAATTATTGTTAAAAAGCTTGTGCTTCTATTTACTTCATGTTAATCGAGAAAAAATTAGCAGAAATAGTTTACTACTTGCTTACTTGTAAACAGAAGCAAAATAAGGGAGTACAATAAGTTAACGTGATACCCAAAAACTGGTTGCTACGTGACTAGAGTTCCTTTGTTTGTATGGACAGGAGTTGTCAAATTCCTGTATGAGAAAAGTATAAGTTTTTCATAGCTGAAACCGAAAACAAGGAATATCTAAAAAACGATCAACTCCGCGAAAAAAATGCATATGATACAAATGGTGTGTTTTAACGTGCTCTACATTTTTTGTGTGGTAAGGTTTTGTTTAGCTCTTACGGTTTAGCATCCATGCAAAATTCCGTAAAATTCATCCTGAATAAAGCAGTCTTCAGAGGCTATTCCCAGAAAATGCAAGATATACATTTTATTTGTCAGGTAATTATATCCTTAATATATGATATTTTAATCAAAATCGTTAGAGCCATTTTTGAGAAAATAAAATTTTGGAAAAAAGTTCCATGTAAAGGGTAGTTGGGGGTGGGGGATTTTCTTGAAAATCCTCATGTCGCATCCTTGGAAAATATCAAACTTAAATACCAAGTTTGGTATTTAACAGTCTTTTCGTTTTTGAGCTATGCTGTTCAGAAGCACACAGACACACGCACACATACGTACCTTTTTCCAAATTTTTTTTTTTTTGATTCAGGGGTACCCAAAACATGTATTTCCGGTGAAATATCAGTACAAACTTTTGGGTGGAATGCAATACCACTATGTATATAGTACGTGTAGAGAAAGTAAAATGTTTATGACATAAATTATTTATTTTAACGAGATCCACATTTTATATGTAGTAAGCTTTTGTCTATCTCTTACGGTTTACTAGTTATGACAAATTCATCAAAATTCATTCAGAATAAAGAGGTCTTCAAAATATATTTATAGAAATTTGATGATATATAGTTGAGTTTTCATGTAACTATCTTTAATATATGTATTTTGATCAAAATCGTTTGAGCTATTTTTTAGGAAATCAAAATTTGTTGTACGTAGTACGTGTAGAGTAAGTAAAAACGTTAGTATACGTGAAACAGTGTTTTAATACCACTATTATTCAACTTGTTTCGTTATTGGAGCCATTTTAAACGACTCACTATATTTGTTTGTATCTCATCTAAAATCTTCGCTATTATATTTTATAACACTTTTTATACAACTAAAATTGCAATTGTGAGCACTTAAACACAATGCTAACATTGATTTATAGCGTTCATTTCTACAAATAAACTATACACACAATTAATGCTATAGACTTTTTTATAGAGTTAACCGTTTTCGAGATTATTGGTTTCAATTTTAAGCCATTAAACTTTTCTCAAATAGAAAGACATCTCTCTTCTCGTTTCTGGTTTGTTTAATCCAGGCAAGCAAAGAGAATGGAATTTCATTTGAATCACATAGCGACTGGCTTTTAAAGGCCTTGAATACTTTAGTCTGTGCATTCCCTTCTACTTACAAGGAAGGAAATAATAAGACAGATTCTACTAATGTTACTTGGATCAGCATGATGTAGATAAAATATTAATGTTTTGAATAAAAAATTTATTTGTGGAATAGCTAGTGAAACTCACGTGAATGGAACGTATCAGAGAACAAGGGAAAACAATGACATTTAACTTGATTAACTAAAACTGTTACATAACCTGACCTTCTACTCAATATAATTTATTAGATGCATTCCAAAAACGGCTATCAGAAAAGTGTACTTTTCAATCTGCTTCACTTTATTCTATGTAAATGTTTACAGAAGTATTTCAGTAGATATTTCTTTGTAGGTACGAGGATTCTTCCTTTAAGAAGAGATCGCTATATACTGGCTTGAAGTTTCACTCTGAACGTGAGATATCGCGTGTAGCTTAAAACTTCCAAAAAGTAAAAAGTAAAAATATTGGAAATTCTGTAGCAAAAATGAATATTTAGGAAATGATAATCCCTCAAAGAAGATTTTTATTTTTTGGTGTACATTGTAGGTTGTAATAGTATTTAAAGGTTTCGGGTAGTAATTATATGCCTTCTGGTTTACGATTAAATAAATTACACAAAATTCATTTCCATTGAAGAGGATTTTTCAGTCTATTAGCAGAAAATTCAGGACATACATTTTATATAGCATGCAAATATTTTACAAACCGGCATTATAGTAAAAACTTTTAGACTAAAAAAAAAGTTATTGTAAAGGGTGTTTGGCTTGGAGGAGTTTAATTGAACATCAATTGTCACATTATTGGAAAATGCTGAATTTAAATTTAAATGTGGTATTCATTTGAACTTTCGTTTTAAGTTATGCTTCTCGCAGGTGCACAAAAGCACGTAACAGAAGATTTTGTATACTTTAATATAGTACAATATTACAATATATTGTCTGCTGGGGATCAAATTAAAATAGTTGATCAAAATCTACATTTTTAATTTCTTTACGCGTACTATGCATACAGTAGGTAGAGAAGATATTGTATTCCACCCAAAAATTATGCCGAGATTTCATTAGCAACATATATTTCGAGGTCCGTTGTAAACAACTCTTTTACATTTTCTAGCACGTATGTACAGTGTACATAATAGATAGAAAAGGTATTGTATTTCACCCAAAAATTTAATGTAGAGATTTCCTAGAAAATAAACATTTTGAGGTCCCCAAATTCCGAAAAAAAACACTTTTAGAAAAAGCTTCATGTGTGTGGTGTGTCTGTGGACAGCATAGCTCAAAAACTATAAAATACCATAAAATACCAAGAAAATTCCTCCATCATAAACTAACCTTTATATTGAAACATTTTTGAAACTTTTGTTGTTCTTAAAATGGTTATAAAATTTTGATTTAAATACTGAATACTAAAGGTGTTTACATCACAAATAAAATGTGAATTTTCTGGGAATAGCTTCTGAGGAATTGTTCATTCAGGATGAATTTTGTTAAAACTTGCGTAATTGGTAAATCGTAAGAAATAGACAATAACTTAATACAAAAAATGTAGGTCTCACTAAAATTTTATGTAAAATACTTTTTTGTTGTAGAGTTGATCGTTTCCGAGATACTTGAACTAATAGGTTTAAGTTTTAAGCTACTAGAACTTTTCTCAAATGGTAGGTCATCTTTTTTTCGTATGACTTTTGTTTACACCTGGCAAGCAAGGAGAACATAAATTCAATTGTTTCAAATAGCGAATGGCTTTTAAAGAAATTTAGTAGCGCGTTAGCCTAGCATATTCTCTTATTTCTCTTCTGCTTATAAATAATCAATAATAAATCCAATTTTGCTAATATTTATGTCAATTAGTATTATGCAGATAAAATAATCATATTTTGTTATAAACGTTTTTGGGGTGAATAGTTAGATAAAATCATGAAAATGGGACATATCAGATATCTAGAAAAAAAGGTTCGTGTATGTGTGTATGTCTGTGGACAGCATTGGTCAAAAACGAAAAGACAATTAAATATCAAATAGTGCATTTATGTTTAGTATCTCCCAAGAATGCGACACGGAGATTTTAAAGAAATTCCTCCACCTAAACTATCCTTTACATGGAACATTTAAAAAAAAATTGATTTTCTCAAAAATGGCTGTAACGATTTTGATTAAAATTAGATTTTTTTAAAGATATTTTCATGACAAATGAACATGTGTATCTAGAATTTTCTGGGAATGGCCTCTGAAGACCTCTACATTCTGGATATATTTTGCGCAACTGATAAACCGTAAGAAATAGGCAAACATTTCTGCACAACAACTGCAGATCTCGTTATGTCATGTGCATTTTTTGTAGATTTAAGTGCTTCCGAGATATTATTTGCTTACATTTTAAGTTACTTATAGCGTTTCTCAAACAGGAGATCATCTTTAGTTTCATTTCTGTTTTGTGCCGGACCGTGGTCAAGTGTTTAGACCACTCGGCTCTCATCTAGACGGCTCAGGTTCGATCCCAAGGACCTTATGTGAGATTTGTGTTAGACAAAGCGGCTCAGGGGCGGGTTTTCTCCGGGTTCTTCAGTTTCCCCCGCCATCGCATTCCACCGGTGCTCTATCTTAATTCCACGTATAATCAGTGTCATTGCCTGCGGTGCCATAGTAGTAAAAGCGAAAACCGAATTTCAATTGTTTCGCATAGCGACCGGCTGTTTAAAAGACTTGAATATCGTTTAGCTTAGTGTATTATCTTATTTCCCTTCTACTAATACAACAATTTCTGGTAATGTTTATCTCAATAATCAGGATGTAGATATAGGAATAATCTTTTGTAACAATATATGTAGAGAAAGGCATGTAAATGAAACACACCAGATCTTTATTTTGACAGAATCAGACTAATGCTAATACAATGTAATGTTTAAAGACATTTTCCTCACAGTATGGGAGATTATAATACGCATTACTGAACCTTTAGCTCTTCTGAGAAAAAGGTGAACACCTTTCGTTGAAATTACATTTTTCTTGATTAAACTTCGCCCTCCCTGTGTACAAATATTAATGTTGGTATTGGTGCAGATGAAAAGCGTGTCATGTGACTGAGTCCCACGGGAACTGCCACCTCCCTCCTCTATTGTGTAAATCCCACGTTACAAAGGGGAAGGGAGTACATCAATATGAAGACGGTGATTCAGGCAATGCTTTACGTGACATTCCCAGGGTAGAGATGCTAGCCCGCATAACAGAAACAACATGCTAAATTTACGCGTAATATTCAGGTGTTTTCGTTATGTAGCGGAAATAACATGCCAGTGTGCTTCTACTAGAGAGCATTATGTAGAATAGCAACCGACCGCAAAATGGGCGAAACTAACCTGCTGTAAAGGAAACTTTCGAGCGTTCATCTGTTACGGCCTTGTTCATTTTTATACAGCTCTCTCCCATTTTTACTTTCTCTAGAACGTATGAACAACTCACAAAGTAAATAGAGAAGGTATTATATTCCACCAATTAACTGGATACCAGGATTTCACTGGAAATGCGTGTTTTGAGGACCGTTTTAAACATTTTTATTTCTCTACTGCATTCCATTCCAAAATTCGGTAACGAGATTTCGCGGGGAGTATTCGTTTTAGGGCCTCCTGTGTCTAAAAAAATAATTTTGACAAAAAGGTTCATGTGTGTAGGTGTGTGTCCGTGTGTCTATGATCACAATAACTCAAAAACAAAATTCGAATAAGTACCAAACTATGTTGAAGTTCAGCATCCTCCAAAGATGCGACATGAAGATTTTCAATAAAATCCCGAACTCCAAACCATCCTTTAGATGGAAAAACTTTTATACATTTTGAGTTCATCAAAACTGACTCTTAACGATTTTGATGAAAATATCGTATATTAAAGATACTTACGTGACAAATAAAATGCACGTCTTGAATTTTCTGTAAACGGCCTAGAATAGTCAAACGTTTTTCTTTTCTTTTGCTTCTGGCCTTGCAAAGAAAACCAAATTTTAAATTCACTCATATAGGACAACTTTTGAATGATTTGACTATTACTTTACCCTGCTACTCATAAGGAACTAAGGATTAAGGTCATTTCTGCTAAAGTTTATCTCGAAGAATTAGGTAGGTAGAAGAGTAATCTAGAATAGTTTGGTTGCAGAATAGGCATTGAAAATCTTGTGAATGGTACGCATCAGAGATGTAGAAGAAAATAATCCCGTTTGCGTGTGTGTGCCTATCTGTGGCAGTATAGCTCAAGAAATAAGGGTCCATTAAATACTAAACTTGTTCTTGCAAAGAAGCGACGCGAACATTTTCAGCAAAATAGATTTTACATAGAATATTTTTAGACATTTTCGATTTTCTCAAATATGGCTAAAAGTTTAATTGAAACAGCATATATGAAATATACTTAAACATATATATATTTATTTATTTATGTAAACCTTGAATTTATTGCAAATAGCCTCTGAATTCATCTTAACTCTGAATGTATTTTGCATATTTGGTAAACCGTAAGAGATAGACAAAACTGACTACACAAAAATGGTAAAACCACATTTTTTGTAGATCTATTACCAAAATATTGCTTGTCTATGATTTTAAAAGTGTCATAATTTAGATTTTTCTCAATTAGGAAGTCTTTTTCATCCTGGTCATGCATAGAGAAATAATTTCAACTGCATCACATAGCGACCGGCGTTTAAAAGATTTGACTGTTGCTTTAGGCTAGTGTATTTCCTTAATTATCTTCTATTTATAAGGCATTAGTTAATACAACGATTTCTGCTAATGTTCAAATCTGGACATCTATTTCCAAAATATTTGAACAAAATTATAGCTGCACTGTATGTAATGTCTTTTTAACATTTTAAAATTTCTGCTAAAGTTTATCTCGAGTAGTACGAAGTAGAGCGAAGAAAAACCTTGGAAGAATAATTTGTTTAAAAATAGGTAGAGAAAGTTATGTGAATGGAAAACATCAGCTTTTTACTGTATCATTTGTTTCTCGTAAAAACTTCCAGTTATATACTTTTTGAAGGGTAATACAAAACTTAGCAGATGTTTTTACGTTCTTTATCATTTAGGTAGATTAAACATTGTTTCATTGCAAAGTTGAGTATCGAGATTTTTCCTCAGTATATGTTTTGAGGCTCTTGAAATGCATACATAATATAGAAAAACGTCGCAGGTGTAGCGATGATGTATGTAGTGAAATGTATTTGGTAGACTCAGAAAACTTTCAACTGTTGGTTAAAAATTATAATATTCATGTAATTAACATATTGCATTATGTACTGTTGCATCAGCTCACGAGACCATTATCATTTCAAGAGTAATTAAAATGTGGTAATAGTTAACCATAAATTGTTAATGGGACAGAAATAGTTAATTCTTAATTACATAAAGCTTATTAAGATTGAAAATGAGTTCTGAGGTTATTTAGAATGATATTTTAAATGTGGTGTCAGTTGTGCAATAAATATGAACTAATGCACATTTTAGGAACTAGATATATCCTTTATTTCACTCTACGCAACTTAAGATTTCTTTCCACACATTTTTTGAAGCACTTATATTCTTATTGCAACGTAGAACAGATTTTAGTGTCTGTTCCTTATAGAAGTTCTCCACCTGTCCATACTTATACATGACTAATGTACACTGTTTCTGATATGCATTCTTCAGAAGTTGTTACGGGCGAAGAAAGTACATTACTGGTATCCTTGGGAGGAGGGATTAAAACTGGCGGAATTCCGATCATCATTAGAGAGAGCTGAAACAAAATAATTGTTATTATGATGTCCACCGAACCAGGCAAATCATTTATGTCCTTCAGGAAACTTTTGTATATGAGTTGCAAATGTGTCCTAAGACAGGTATGGGTCTCCGCGTGCCAAGTGACATCCTTCCTAGTTTGCTGTTTGCAATACACACGCAGCATTCCACTCAATGGCGTATACAATTACGAGATATATTTCACAACCTTTCTGGGAATAGCCTCTGAAGATCCCTTCATTCTGGCTGACTTCGGTATAACTTTTATATAACTGGTAAACCAAAGATGGACAAAAATTTACTACGCGAAAAAGTAGATCTCGTTAAAACACACGATTTATCATATACATTTTTTGTAGAATTTGACGTTTTCGAGAAATTCCGACTTATTGGATTTAGATTTAAACTATTTAAACTTTTCTCAAACACGAAGTCATCTAGCAAACAAAGAGAGCCGAATTTCAATTGTTTCACATAGTGACCGGCTTTAAAACAGATACCACTTTAGTCTACGTATTTCCTTATTTCCTCTCTGTTTACAAAGAAGCAAGCAATAAGACAATTCTGTTAATGTTATCATGATGCAGATAAAAGAATGATTTTTTGTAAGAAAATATTGTTTGCGGAACAGCTAGAGGAAGTCATGTGAATGGAACATATCAGACTATTTAGCATACAAATATTCTATAATGTAGTGTGTATCATACATAAATAATACTGTTGTTCATTGCTTTAATAAATAACTTTTTTTGGTAATGTTTAACGCCCGCTTTTAATATTTATGGCATCGCAGGCGGTAACACTAATGATACATGAATGAAGATGGAGCACCGGTGGAATGTGATGGCGGGGGAAACCGGAGAACCCGGAGAATACCCGCCCCAGGGTTCGATCCCAAGCGACCGCATGTGGGATTTGTGGTGGACAAAGCGGCGCAGGGGCGGGTTTTCTACTGGTTCTCCGATTTCCCCCGCCATCGCATTCCACCGGTTCTCCATCTTCATTTTATGTATCATCAGTGTCATCGCCCGCGGTGCCATTTGTAGTAAAAGTGGGCGTTAAACACTATAAAACAGCTTATTGTCATATAGGTACCCCCAGAAGCAGCCATACGTTTCCTAAATGCATCGGGAGAAAATGTTAAGAAGATTTTAAAAACTTATATACTGCCCCTTGAAGTTTCAGAGGTATCGCTATTCGCCCATGCGAGAGGGAAATGGGTGGTCTTAGGATTTGAGGTGCAAGAGGTAGAGGATTTTGGTAGAACAATCAGGAGCTATAAATAAATACGAAGGGTGCGAGGAGACACAGAGCTTTGAACTCTCTGTCAGTACTTAGTTTGGGGTGCTTTACACGCACAGACCTTCTTAGAGTGGAGCGGTAAGTGTTTTCATATGGCATGATTCGACGTTAATTCTTTATTCTAAAGGCTAAACTGATCTCCTCAATGTTACGTGGACATGATTGCTTGGTGAAACCAATATTTCAATTCATTTGGGTTTTGTGAAAAGGTTAACTGTCAGGATTTCTCATCTAGTAATTTCGTTGCCAGTTACGAGCAATAATATGCCACATTACGACGTTCCGTAGTGCATTTCACTCATTTTACATGTTTGTTAAAAGATTAAATTATGGGGAATTCTATAATTTCATTTCGAGTTAAGTATGAAGTATATTATTACTATTTTATTATGTATTGTTATTGTTAAAGATTTCATAGTTTATTAACGAAATAAATTATTGTTATAAAAGTTATACTGGATTCCATTTTGTTAATTATAGTTAGCGGGAGAACACATATGTAATTTGTGTCTGCTGTTATCGTGTTGATCCTTTATTAAGAATTCGGCCTGTTCTCCATTTTCCATAAATGTGAGTAGTCGGGTAAAATCACCCAAAGTTGTGACAGAGAGCACATCTTTTACTATTAAGAAGATAATGTATGATTAGGGGATGAGGAGACCCAAACTTCATTCGACTCACCTGGTACATAATGAATCTTGTACACTTTAAAATAAAAACTATGCCGTCGGTCGTTACGTCTCCCGTCAGCAGCTTCTAGCAGCTTGAAGCTTTTATAATAAAACCCATGCTTATGCCAGCATCGCCTTAAGAGGGTAAAGGCATATCAGCATTTCGAACATCTTGCCACTAATATCGATTGCTGAAACTGTTGCTCATTACCTCTTACTAAATGAAATACAATTTACACAAAATGACATTATCAGGTACCCTACAATATTACACTATGGCAAGTTAAGACGAAAACATTGAAAACGAGTAGAACATGTAAAGTCTGAAGAATTAAATAAAAAAAAATCTGATGTGCTACACTCACATGGCTTTCTCTAGCTGTTCTACAAACTTCTTAAATAAGATAATTCTTCTTTCTGCACCTTGCTAATCGAGCTACTCATTAGCATGATGTTCTTATTATTTAGTTCCTTATAAGTAGGAAGAAAATAAGGGAATACACTAGGCTAAACCAATAGTCAAATGTTTTAAAAGCTGTCGTTACGCGATTGTCACTATAAATCGCTTCTTTTCTTGGCCTGGAGTAGAACAAAAGAAAAACGGACACTCGCGTCTAAGAAAAGTATAAGTACTTCACAACTGAAACTAATAACGAGTACCTCGAAAACGTTAAGCTCCACGAGAAAAATGTATATGACATAACTTGTGTATTTTAAAAAAACCTACAGTTTTTGTATAGTAAGTTTTTGTCTATCTCTTACGGTTTACTTGTTATACCAAATTAAGCAAAATTCATCCAGAATAAACAGGTCTTCAGAAGCTATTCCCAGAAAATTCAAGATATACATTTTATTTGTCAGGTAAATATCTTTAATATAGCATATTTTAATCAATATCTTTGAGTCATTTTTAAGAAAATCAAAATTTTCGAAAAAAGTTCCATGTAAAGGGTAGTTAGGGGTGGGGGTATTTTTCTCAAAATCTTCGTGTCGCATCCCTGGTACTAAACTTAAATACCAAGTTTGGTATTTTAGCTACTATTCTTTTTTGAGTTATCGTGTTCACAGACATACGGACACACAGACACACGGACACACACACACGGACCTTTTTCTGAAAATGCTTTTAATGGATACAGGAGGTCCTAAAACATGTATTTCCGGTGAAATCTCGGTATCAATTTTTGGGTGGAATACAATACTTCTCTATCCCTATGTACATTGTACATACGGAGCTAGAGAAAGTAAGAAATGATTTTATCGAAAATCGGATTTTACATTAAAAATTCGATGTGTTGAATTTATATGACCTTCTCTACTCGCTCTTTTACAAACCATGGCGTATTCTGTTATCTATTTCTTGTTAATACATTCTTTACACATATTGTTTTGGGTAAATGAAATTTTGGGTAAACTAAAAGTACAGACACATCTTTTAAAAACCAGTCTGCTATATCAACACTTTGTAACTTGTTTCTTTTTGCTCTTGTAACTTGTTTCTTTTTGCTCTAACACGAAAAGCAAAACAAACAAACAAAGGAAGTTATAGTTAAAAAAAGTGTAATATATTTAAAAATCACAACAATAAGAATTAATATCCAGAAATATTTAACCCAGAAAAAGGACATAACTTGTTTGCTTTAATGAGATCTTCATTTTTTGTGTGTTAAAATTGTGTCTATCTGTAAGTGGTTTACCAACTATGCAAACGACATTCTGAATAAGGTAAACTTTACAGGTTATTTCCAGATTAAATATATACCTACAGTTTATTTGTCATTAAGATATTTAAATTTGTTATTTTAATGAAATCTTTAGAGCGTTTTTGAGAAAATAATGAAACTTTTTTCACATAAAGAGTAATTCAGAGCGGGGGACTTTCTTAAAAAGCTTTGTCGTATCCTTGAAAGATGCTTAACTTAATTAAGTTTAGTATTGAAACTATCTTTTGTTTTTGAGTTATACTGTTGGAGACACAAATACACACACGCATACAGAACTTTTTATAAAAATGTTTGCATTTGGATTAAGGGATCCTGAAAACATGTATTTACGATGAAATCGCTTTATATAATTTGTAAAAGAGACGCAATATTTCCTCTACGTCGTATAAATAAGAAGTATAGAAAGTAAAATTATCTCTTTCACAAAGTCGGCGTTATGGTAGGTAGGTGGAGGAAGTATTTTGCTTTTTATTACTTTCTCCTCACGTACTATATACCCATTGCATAAATAAGGTATTGTATTCCACCCAAAAATTCTATATCGAAATTTCACCGGAAATATATTTTTTGAGGTTCATTGAGTCCAAAAACATTTTTAGGAAAAGATCCGTGTGTGCCTGTGGTCAGCTAAGCTGAAAAACTAAAAGACCATTAAATACAAAACTTGGCATTTAAGTGTGATATTTCCCAGGATGCAATACGAAGATGCTCAAGTAAACCTTCCACCCCAAACTATCATTTACATGAAAAAAGTTTTGAAAATTTCGTTTTTCTCAAAAATGGCTCTATCGAATTTGATTAAAATACCGAACATTAAAGGTATTTACATCAAGTATAGAATGCATACCCTGAATTTTCTGAGAACATTTTATGAAGACCTGTTCATTTTGGATACATTTTTCTGAATTTTACATAACTGATAAACCGTAAGAGATAGACAAAAGCTTACTTTTCAGAAATGCATATCTCGTTAAAACACACAATTTATGTCATATGCATTTTTGTTGCAGAGTTACCGTTTCCGAGATATTGTTATTGGTTTCAATTTTAAACTACGGATCTTCTCTTCGTTTCATCTGTCTTTTGTTTTTATGGAGATGGAAAGCGAACGGAATTGTTCACATATCGACAGGCTTTTGAAAGAACGGACTATCGCTTTAACCTGGTATATTTTCTTATCCCCCTTCTACTTATAATATACTAAGTAGAAAGGCCAGTTCTGTTAGTACTTGTCTCGTTTAGTATGATGAGGTAGAAATATAATCTTTTTTAAGAATAGTTTTTGGCAGAACAGATAGAGAAAGTCATGTGAATTCAATACATCAGTTTTTTTATTATTTCATGAATACGCGCCCTTACTATAATGATCATATCGAACTTTTACCTTCGGAACATTATATTGTCTATTGGCAGTGGTGTTAAGTCGAACACAGTGTCATTGAATTTTTGGGGTTTTTATATATTTGATCATACATACTCATACTTCCAAACTCAAGGGAGCTAAGAATAATGTTGGCCACAGAAAAATTCCCACTCACCCAGCCGGAAATCGAATTGGGGACCTCTAGCACAATATGTTGGCACAATTAAATATCAGAATACCATTGGAAATAATGTTTGACTTTCAATAATCACCCTCAAAACATTTTAAAAACACCTGTCCTACTGCCTATAAACAACCTAACACATAAATACAAAAAGCAACAAGAATCAACTGACGAACACCATAGTCTCACATTGTTTGAACATGTCAGGCAAATTTTCAAGCAATTTCCTCATTCTTAGCTAGTATTTGCACGTAAAAATCAACTTTATTTTTAACTTTTCAAAAATTGTTCTAACAAACGTAAATATCTTTAATAACCGGTATTTTAATCAGAATCATTAGAATCATTTTTGAGAAAAAAAAATTATCAAAAAATTCCATGTAAAGGGCAGTTTATGATGGGAGGATTTTCTTGAAAATCTTCGCGTCGCATTCTTGGAAGATACTAAACATAAATGACAAGTTTGGTATTTAACGGGCTTTCTTTTTTGAGCTATGCTGTACCAGACACACACACACACACACATAACGACCTTTTTCTAAAAATGCTTATTTCGGACTCAGGGAACTCAAATCATGCATTTCCGATGAAATCTTGACATTGATTTTTTGGGTGGAGTACAACACCTTCTCTAGATACAATGTACTATGTACATACTTGCTAGAGAAAGTAAAAAAATAAATGTATGTCTTGAATTGATTGCTTTATGGAGCTCTCTTCAACTGATTTCATTTTATACAATTTTAATTACCTGAGAAAACAGGATATGGACGAAGTCTTATTGGATAATAAATGGAGAAGCAATTAAAATTTATGCTGGGTTCTTTCTTACCGTAGTTAATTTCCAAAAGTCCGTCATTTTTACATGTTTACACTTGGCTAAGAACGTATGTGTATAAAAGCGTGCAATATTTATATTTTCCTTTCGTCGCAAGTGGGATATAGCATGTCTAATATATAAATTTTTGTAAACAACTGTGAACTTCTCCTCATTCAGTATACATCTTGTATGGCTTTAAAAAGTTTACTCCAGGGAACGGTAGAGCTAATTAAAACAAGCAGAACGTTCAAAATAGTTTTCACCGTATATTTCAAAAGTATAAAAGCGTTATGCTAATAATATATGAAGTTGGAGTTTTCCGATTCTTCTTTTTCTTTTCCTTTGCCAAATCGTTACTTCTATTTATTCCTCTGTGCTTCCAATTAACATTTGGGCGTTGTTTCTACGGTTGTCTTCTTCTTTCAGTGATTGAACTGGTTCATTCCGGCTTCAACTATTATAGCTACTGTACCCATCTCTTTCATGGACGTCTCTGGTCTATTTTTCCGCTTTCGATAATTTAAACTTTTCCAAGGCATTCTACTGATATCCATTCTGCAGAGATTTTCAAACCATTGTTTTCTATATTTTTTTTCTGTGAGATTAAATATCTATAATTCATTGCAAATATATTACTTCATTTTTATCCATTGAACTATATCCTGACACGATTATTTTATTATATTTGTATTTTTTAATTTAATTCCCTTAACCTGGTAGGTCATATCGGACGATGAATAACAGATTTGAGATAATACTCAAATAAGGTCGGGTTCATAGAGTTTTAAAGCTACTTGACATTCGTCTTTCAGGATAAGGGAAAACTCTGGTAAAAATCTTTCGGATAACTCCTTTAACGAGATTTGAATTCCGGACCTCTTGAATGCGGTAGATACTTAACCATTACACCAAAGAGGCAAGCAAGTACTTATTGCTTAATTTTAAATCAGTTATAGCCAGTAATTTATATCAAATATGCATAAAAGAATCGCTTTAAAAATAAATATATGACAAGGTGTAAAAGATAGACTTGTGCACCAGTACTATGTCAGATGTTTTATTATAAGGTATCGAAATATCTGTAAATTATATACTCAAAAGGTAACTAAAAATACCACAACCGACCAAAACAAAAGACAATAATGCGTTAAAATCGCCTAAAATACAAGTTCCGATTGGCGCTGCACCTCGGAACAACAAGGATTTACTTTAGAAATAGATGAGCGCCAGAGCTAGTGTTGTGCTCTTTGCACATTTTACACTAAATGGTGAGAGCTAAAATCGTTTTGCGATGAACAGTGGACATGTTTTTCAATATGCTGTAACTTTCTTTCTAATACTTTACGCAACTTATTACATATTGTTTGCAAAATAGTGTAATCCCATACCAATCGAGATTTAATTTTCTGTGAATAAATTTATTAAAGCCGGATTTCTTTAATTCGCATAATAAAATGTGCCTATACATTAATTTTATAGTTTACGCACGTCTCATTTAATTACATATGTCTGAATACTGAAGGGTTTTAGCTTATAAACGAATAGAATAAAATAAAATGATGGCCGACGTCTGCATTATTTATACGTGTAATGGTAAATACATGTATTTTCCTGCTGTTATCTTTATGAAAGACTTGGTAATATTTCTTTGTTCCATACTCTCTTACTTTCACAGCACGTAGTGGTTCGACTGTCTTTTGTCGCGTTTTGTTTATGAGAAGCATGTCGCTAGGAAGAAACACCTGAAGGACGGTTTGGAGTGCCTCTGTATATTATCTCAGCAGGAAACTCAGATGCGCCTAAACGGGGATCCTTCTCGCTTCAGAAATATGATGATGCCTCTCTAGAGCACGACAGTCTGTTGTTTCCATAATAGGATCCGGCGTAAGTAGCGAGAGAGAAAGTTAAACGACATCGGGGAGTCCTACCACTTGTAAAGTACAAGCGGAGGATAAGATTCCAATTCTATACGCGTCCCGTCTCTCGAGACCATTATGTACTGCATCTCAAGGGAGCGATAGCCTTTGTGCAAGCTCTCCCTTCTTCCATTTCCTCTTTTCCAATTTGCACTTTCCACTTGCTGGACAACAGGGTAAACAATACCGATACTTTACTGCTCAAACCTTATTCTTAAATCTAAAGGCGCACATAGAGAAACGATAGGGCCGGCTTAAACTGTAACAGCCTTGCTACAAATACAACAAACTAGGAAGAGAAGCTGACGAGACAGCAAAAGAATGTGAGGAAACAGAAAAGAAAATCTGATGCGTAAGAGTAACACGAGTTTCGCCATCATTAGCAACAATTTTACAAGCGATAGTATCAATATAAATTGAAGTGTATGTGTGTCTATATATATATATATATATATATATATATATATATATATATATATACATATGACATAAATGTCAATCTATTTAATGTGCTTCAATTTATCATTTATCATTTATTAAAATTCGTTCAATCTATTATAATCTCTTAGTTATGCAAACTCAAATAAGAACGAAAATTACTGCACAACTACCCGAAGGAAATTCAAGGATTTATTCCCGCGCCAGTATCTCAAATTTATGCTGGCTGTTATTATCAAAATTAGACTCATTTTCAGACAGTAAAAATAACCTTGTAAATATCGGACCACTCGCTTCACACCTAGACGGGCCAAGTTCGATCCCAAACAACCGCATGTGAGATTTGTAGTGGACAAAGCGGCGCAGGAGTGGGTTTTCTCCAGATTCTCCGGTTTCCACCGCCATCGCATTCCACCAGTACTCCATCTTCAGTCCGTGTATTACCAGTATATCTTCGCCTATGGTACCACATGCAGTAAAAGCGGGTGATAAACGCTATCATAAATGTAAACATTTGTTTGTGATGTATCAATTCCTTGAAAATCGTTGCCTTATATTCTTTAAAGAACCAGATTTCACTGGAAACACATGTTTACAGACACTTTGAAATAAAAAAGACGCAGTTTTAGAAAAATGTCCGCGCGCGCGTATGTGTGATAGTCTGAGGACAGCAAAGCTCTAAAACAAAAAGGTCTTAAATACCAAACTTGGTATTTAAGTTCAGTATCTTCCAAGGATGGACACGAAGATTTTCAAGAAAACCCCCGCACCCCAACTACTCTTTACATGGAACATGTTTCGAAAATATGTATTCTCTCAAAATAGCTCTAACGATTTTGATTAATATGCCACATGTTTAATATTTATTCATGATAAACTGAATGTATATCTTGAATTTTCTGAGAATAGCCTCTGAACACATTTACACTCTTGGATAGGTCGAGTCAGATTGAAAAATTCAATACCATAGCCGGGATTTGAACCGCGGATCTCCTGGTCTCAAGCCGATTGCTCTACCTCTGAGCTACCATGGCAACACGCCGGCACGGCATTAAATTTCTCAACTGACTCGCATGTTTCCGGGTAAAACACAAGGTGATCTCAAATTCTTTTGAAAGGACATGCCCCAATGGCGACTAACAATGTTGTAAGTACTTTTCCAGGATTCATAGTATAGGCAACTATTATGCCGTACTGACATGTTGCCATGGTAACTTATCGGTAGAGCAACCTGATAGAGGCCGAGAGATACGTGGTTCAAATCTCGGCTATGGCATTACATTTTTCAGTCTGACTCTATAAAAAATCTGATGTGTTCCTTTCACATGACTTTCTCTACATCTCTGCAATAAATGATTGCTAAAAAGCTTATGCTTTTATTTACTTAATGCTAATCGAGAAAAAATTAGCAAGAATAGTCTTATTACTTATTTCCTTGGAAGTACACGCGAAATAAGGGATTAGCATAGGTTAAAGTGATAGTCAAAAGCTGTTTGCTATATGACTGAAGTTCCTTTGTTTGTATGGACAGGAGTTGACAAATTCCTGATGAGAAAAATATAAGTTTTTAAAGATGAAACCAAAAATAAGGAATATCTAAAAAATGATCAACTCCACGAAAAAAATGTATTTAATATAAATTATGTGTTCTAACGTGCTCTACATTTTTGTGTGGTAAGTTTTTCTCCAACTCTTATGGTTTAGCAGTTATGCAACATTTCGTAAAATTCATCCAGATTAAAGTAGTCTTCAGAGACTATTCCCAGAAAATTCAAGATAAACATTTTATTTGTCAGGCAAATATCTTTAATATACAATATTTTAATCAAAATTGATAGAGCCAATTTTAAGAAAATTAACATTTTCGAAAAAAGTTCCATGTAAAGGGTAGTTTGGGGTGGGGGGAGTTTTCTCAAAATCTTCGTGTCGCATCCCTGGAAGATACTAAACTTCAATATATAGTTTGGTATTTTACTGACTTTTCTTTCTGAGTTATCGTGTTCACAGACACATGGACACACAAATGAACCTTTTTCTGAAAATTCTTTTTTTGGATAAAGGGGACCCTAAAACATATATTTTCGGTGAAATCTCGGTATCGATTTTCTTGGGTGGAGTGCAATACCTTCTATATACACTATGTACATAGTACGTGTAGAGAAAATAAAAAAACATTTTTAGAAAAAGGTCCGCGAGCGCGTATGTGTACCCTTTACATGAAACTGTTCTGGATTTTCTATTCTCTAATATATGTCTTTAACGATTTTGATTTATATGCTCCATGTTAAAGTTTTTTACCCGTACATAGTACGTGTAGAGAAAGTAATAAACAATAAAATGAATGAACATTTTAAAATTACTTTTTTTTTATTCAGGGGTCCTCAAAACATGAATTTCCGATGAACTCTCGGTATCTTATTTTTTAGTGGAATACAATACCTCTCTATCTATATGTTCATTGCACATACGTATTAGATAAAGCAAAAATTGCTTAGCATGTGTAGAGAGTTGGAGTCTGGTGAGGAAGAGAAGAAAGGGAAAGGGGAAGAATGAAGGTTTGCAAGATTTGCAATAGAGAAGTGATTTATACGCAGATAGTAGCAGTATTTGAAGTATTTACAAGAAGTGAGGTGAGGAAGAAAGGCATGATGAGTGTGAACATGGAGTGTGTTCACGTCTACCTTGTCAGGAGCCATGATTAATGGAATAGCGTGGTCAGCTCTGACAATAGCTTTGTTCATATCCAGCAACTGTCACTCCCAGCTGCGTCACGTGTATCTATTGTCATTTTATTTTACTGTGTAACACGCGGCTCTCACGAAATCCACCTCCTTCACGTCATTCTACCTTCCAGAAAGAGTTTACAGATTTTGAGGTCCACTGACTATAATAAAACCATCTGATGTGTATCAGTCACGCGATTTTCTCTATCCATTATCAGTTGACAATCAACTATTATATATTTTACACTGATTATCTCAAATCACTTTCCTTTCCGCTTAGCGTTAATCTCGTTCAGCTCGTTTGCACCACAAATCCAATTTTACCTTCTCTATGATATTGATAATACTTAGAGGAGTGGTCAGCGAGTTAACTTCTCACCATGAGGTACCCGGTTCGATTCCCGGTTGGGGCGGGAAATTTTTCTTTAACCAGAATTAGTTCTTATTACCCATAGAGTCTGGAAGTGTGTATGTGAGAGTGAACGTGTGTGTGTGTGTGTTTGAGGAAAATAAAATTATTTAAACCAAAAGTAAAAGAACCTGCTGACAACGAGTTGTTTCAAATGCAAAGCCTCCGATATGACCTTAGGTGTTAAAGGGGGCTATATAAATGAAACAATATATAAAAAAATCTGATGTGTACCATTCACATGACTTTCTCCATATCCCTGCAACAAATAATTCTTAAAAAGCTTATACTCCTATTTACTTTATGTTAATCAGAAAATTAGCAGAAATAGTCTTATTATTCGCTTCCTTGTAAGTAGAAGCGAAATAAGGGACAACCGTAGGTTAAAGTGATAGTCAAAAGCTGGTTGCTATGTCAATGAAGTTCCTTTGTTTATATGGATAGGAGTTGACAAGTTCCTGTATGAGAAAAGTATACGTTTTTCATAGCAGAAACCAAAAATAAGGAATGTCACAAAAATTACGAACTCCACGGAAAAAATGTATTTAACATAAATTGTGTGTTTTAAGGTGCTCTACATTTTTTGTGTAGTAAGTTTTTGTCCATCTCTTACGGTTTAGCAGTCATTCAAAATTTAGTAAAATTCATTCATAATAAACTACTCTTCAGAGGCTATTCCCAGAAAATTCAAGATATACATTTCATTTGTCAGGTAAATATGTTTAAGATCCGAAATTTTAATCAAAATCGTTAAAGCCATTTTTGAGAAATCAAAATTTTCGAAAAAAGTTCCATGTAAAGGGTAGTTGGGGGTGGGGGGATTTTTCTCAAAATCTTCGTGTCGCATCCCTGGAAGATACTAAACTTAAATACCAAGTTTGGTATTTTACCGACTTTTCGTTTTTGAGTTATCGTATTCATAGACACACGGACACACACACACACACACACACACACACACACACACACACACACACACACACAGACCTTTTTGTTAAAATGCTTTTTTTGGATATTGGGAACCCTAAAACATATATTTCCGGTGAAATCTCGGTATCGAATTTTTGGTGGAGTGCAATATTTTCTCTATACACTATGTACATAGTGCGTATGGAGAAAGTAAAAATCTGATGTGTTACACTCACATGACTTTCTCTAGTTGCACTACAAAACTCTTACAAAAGATTATTGTTCTTTGTACACAATGCTAATCAAGATAAATTTTAGCAGAATGTTATTACTTAGTTCCTTATAAGTAGAATGGAATAAGGGAATGCACTATGCTAAAGTGATTGCCAAATGTTTTAAAAGTTATCGTTATGCGATTGTCATTGAAAATCACTTCTTTGCTTGGCCAGGAGTAGAACAAAAGAAGAACAGACACTTCCTGTGTGAGAAAAGTTTAAGTACTTCACAATTGAAACCAATAACAAGGCATATCTCGAAAACAGTTACCTTCACAACAAAAACGTAAAGGACAAAAATTGTGTGTTTTGTCATGAGGTACATGTTTTGTGTAGTAGTTGTTTTCTATCTCTTACGGTTTATCAGTTAAACAAAATTCAGCAAAATTCATCCAGAATGAAGAGGTCTTCAGAGGCTATTCCCAAAAAATTTGAGATATACATTTAATTTTGGACATAAATAGCTTTAATATACGGGATTTTAATCAAAATCGTTAGAGACATTTTTAAGAAAATTAAAATTTTCGAAAATTTTCCATGTAAAAGGTAGTTTGTGGTGGAGGAATTTTTTTTAAAAATCTTCGTGTCGCATCCTTGGAAGATACTAAACCTAAATACCAAATTTGGTATTTAACGGTCTTTTTGTTTCGGGACTATGCTGTCCACAGACATACACTCAGACAGACACACACACGGACCTTTTTTTAAAAATGCTTTTTTTGGACTCAGGGGGACCCCAAAACATATATTTCCGGTGAAATCTCGGTATTGAATTTTTGGGTGCATTAGAGTACCTTCTCTATCCCTATGTACATTGCACATATTGGGCTAGAGAAAGTAAAAATACTTAGAGAAGGTACTAAATTTCACTTAGAAATTCGACACAATATTTCACTAGAAAAAAGTCGGCTAAATACAAAACTTGAGTTTTATGTCAAACATATTCTAAGAGCACGACACAAATTCTTCAAAAGACTCTCTCAGACCAAACAAGTAAATTTTTATTTTCTACAAAAATTCCACTAAGGATTTTGATTAAAATACCCTATGTTTAAGATATTTTCATGACGAAATGAATATCTTCAGTTTTCTGGGAATAGACTCTGAAGACCTCTTTATTCTGTATGAGTTTTGCTGAATGTTCCATAACTAGTAAACCGTTACAGATAAACAACTTATAACACAAAAATGTAAATCTAAAACTCACAAATAATATCATATACATTTTGTTGTGTAGTTTACTGTTTTCGAAATATTCCTTGTTATTAGTTTCAGTTTTAAAATACTTAAACATTTTCCATGCGGAAATTTGTCAAGTTCTGGCCACGCAAAGAAACGGATTTCAATTCCATAGCAACCACATTTTAAAACATGTGACTGACGATTTAGCCTAATGTTTTCCCTTATTTTCTGCTAATGCATATCTCGCATAGTATGAAGCAAATAGAAGAATAAGCTTTTCAACAATAATTTGTCTCAGAGTTGTAGAGAAAGTCATGTGAAAGCAACACATCTGACTTTTTACTTTTTCTAGCACATATGTACATATAGTGTACATAGTAGCTAGAGAAGATATTGTATTCTACCCAAAAATTCGATATGGAAATTTCACCGAAATATGTTTTGCGGTCCCTGAATCCGAAAAAAAGGAAGTTTCATACATGGTAATAAGCCGTCTCAAAAATTCACTGGTATTTTTATAGTAGAGAAACAGTTTTTCTTTACAACTTTTGACCAGGTGTCAACAAACACGGCACCCATCTTGCACAGACCTTGTGAAAGCCCAAAATATTACTTAAAATATTACCTGCACGTTCTTTTGATATATTTACAGCCTGTGCTATCTCAAACAAGTTTAATCTGCGGTCTTCCAGTGATAAACGATGAATGTTTTCAATGACCGCTGGGTTGTCCCTTCTACAGGGCGTCCAGAGCAACGCTCAACACTAGTGTTCGTACGTCCATTTTAAACTCTGCAACCCACCTTTTAATCGTTAAATATGAAGGAGCAGAGTCTTTCAATGTACTGTCCATTTCCTCCTTGATTTCTTTAGACGTTAAGCCTTTCAAACTGACGTTTTTCCAATCCTCCATGTTCGTAAAAGGACTAAAATTGTCTTGTTTAAAATGCTGTCATTCGAAAACTAAACAAGCTATTGACCTGTAACTATGGATACAAGCTAGTCTAGAGTTAAATTATACTGGCTTAGTGGTGCCATATCTGTGTGGGGCCCGGGACTTATCAGCCGACCATCGTATTATTATCTAACAATTTTTAGATGTTTTCTTCGATAACACCTACCTGTCAAAGGATTTGTTACGCGTATCACGGCGACGTGATAGCTGAGGACATGCTGTTGCTACATGAAGGTCATCTTCAGCGGATGATGACAAATAACGAGGGGTCTGGAATGCAGTTTATATGTGGGTCACACTTTATCGCGATACCCAGGACAATCAATTTCCGTACCACCCTTCGTCCTTCCGTATGAGTTAACACGTCATCACATTTTAGTATCACAGTGGAATCTGCAATCGATGACATGAGACCGCGCTCCGTTGGACAGGTGCAGGTAATTATTTGCCGTACCTTCATTAGACAGGGTTGCCAACGTGGAAAGTACTGATATCGGTTTTAATAAAACTGACTCGTTTGCTGAATAATAACGAGATGAGATAATCGCGCCGCTGGCTTGTTACTTTCAATGTTACAATATACATAGTGTGTAGGTAGAGAAACTTCTCCAAAAATGTCAATATCGAGATTTTACCGAATTCAAAAAAATATCTGATGTATTCTTCACATGACTTTCTCTACATTTCTGCAAAAAATTGTTGTTACAAAGCTTTTGCTTCTCTTTACTTCATGCTAATTAAGAAAAATTAGCAGAAATAGTCTTATTACTTGCTTCCTTGTAAGTAGAAGCGAAATAAGGGAGTACCATAGATTAAGGCGATACTCAAAAGATGGTTGCTATCCGACTGAAGTTCCTTTGTGTGGACAGGAGTTAACAAATTCCTGTATGAGAAAAGTATAAGTTTTTCAAAGCTGAAAGCAATAACAAGTAATATCTCAAAAACGATCAACTCCACGAAAAAAAAATATATATTATATAAATTGTGTGTTTTATCGTGATCTACATTTTTTGTTGAGTAAGTATTTGTCCATTTCTTATGTTTTAGCAGTTAAGCAAAATTCCGTAAAAATTCATCCAGAATAAGGTAGTCTTCAGAGGCTATTCCCAAAAAATTCAAGATATATATTTTATTTCTCATGTAAATATCTTAAGTATAAGAAATTCTAATCTAAATCTTTAGAGCAATTTTTGAGAAAATCAACATTTTCGAAATGTTTCCATATAAAGGGTAGTTTGGGGTGGGGGGACTTTCTTGAAAATCTTCGTGTCGCATCCTTGGAAGATACAAAACTTGAATGTCAAGTTTAGTATTTAACAGTGTTTTCGTTTTTGAGCTATACTGTCCACAGACACACATAGGACCTTTTTCCATTTTTTTTGGATTCACCGGGACCCAAAGCATGTATTTCCGGTGAAATTTCGAATTTTTGGGTGGACTACAATACCTCTCTATAGACTATGTACATAATACTTGTAAAGAAAGTAAAAAAAAAAAAATCTGATGTGTTCCATTCACATGATTTTCCCTACATCTCTGCAAAAAATATTATTATAAAGCTTATGCTTCCATTTACTTCATGCTAATCGAGAAAAAAAATAGAAGAAATAGTGTTATTGCTTGCTTCCTTGTAAGTAAAGGCCATATAATGGAGTACCATAGGTTAAAGTGATAGTCAAAAGTTGGTTGCTATGTGACTTGTTTGTATGGACAGGAGTTGTCAAATTCCTGTATGAGAAAAGTATAAGTTTTTCAAAGCTGAAACCAATAACAAGGAATATCTCAAAAACGATCAATTCAACAAAAATTTCATAAATTGTGTGTTTTAATGTGCTTTACATTTTCTGTGTAGTAAGTTTTTGTCCATCACTTACGGTTCAGCAGTTATGCAAAATCCCGCAAAATTCATCCACAATAAAGTAGTCCTCAGAGGCTATTCCCAGAAAATTCAAGATATACACTTTCTTTAATATACGATATTGTAATCAAAATCGTTATAAGCATTTTTGAGATAATCAACATTTTCAAAAAAAAAAGTTCCATTTAAAGAGTAGTTGGGTATGGGGGGATTTTTTTGAAAATCTTCCTGTTGCATCCTCGGAGGATACCAAACTTCAATACCAAGTTTGGTATTTAACAGTCTTTTACTTTTTGAGCTATGCTGTCCAAAGACAGACACACCTTGGACCTTTTTCCAAAAATGCTTTTTCAGGATTCAGGGGGATCCAAAACATCTCTTTCCGGTGAAATCTCGGCATCGAAGTTTTGGGTGGAATACAATACCTTCTCTATACACTATGTAAAGTAGGTAAAAAGCAGAATTAGAAAAATGCACGCATATGCATCTGTGTATCTGCGAAACATAACCCAAAACGAAAATATTCTCAGAAAAATATACCACCGCATTCTACCCTTTACGCAGAACATTTTTTGAAAGTTTTTATTTCATCAAAATGGGTTTAACGATTTTGATTAAAATGCCATTTGCAGTATTTTTCAGAACATGATTAACCTGCCTCAAAGAATTTGAAGTTAGGGTTTGTGTTTAGTGTGTGTACGGCTGGAAACCAACCTTCGCTGTTACCAAATTTAAGCTTACTGGTCCATTTTCTGAGGCACGAATTGCAAGTAATTTCCCCAGAAAACAATTTTTACTATGTGCCGCTCACCTCTAATATAGAGTTGTCTTTTGTTTGCTGATGGTTATTACCCAGTGGAAGGAGGGAGCGGTTCCGTTTGAGGGCCACAATATTTTGAAAAATAAACTTTACATGACAAATAAGTTGCATATCTTAAATTTTTTCGGAATAGTCCCTCAAGCCCTCCCCATTCTAGAGACTTTTGCACAACCGATAAACCGTAGCAGATGGACAACATTTACTACACAAGAATATAGATCTCGTAAAACACAATTTATGTTAGGTAAATTTTGTGCAATTAAATGTTTCCAAAGTTTCCTTATTATTGGTTTAAAATCTAAAATATTTAGTAAACGATCTGAATGTCATAAACTTTGCCAAAAGTCACATATGAACATAACATTATATTGACATTAGAATACCATAAATTAAAAACGAAAATCTGCTAATAAAATATGAAAGAATAAACACACACCTAAAAGTAACTTCTGCAGCAAAAGGTTCAGTACATATATATCATCAATATTCCTAAATGGATGATAACACATTGATAATCTTGTTTATATTTATATAATTTAGAAGCAAAATAATTTGGTTTTGTGTAAAGTCGCGATTCGTTTTTATTTTGTTTTTATTCCTGATCATATAAAGAGAACCGAATTTCAATCACATAGAGACAAATTTTAAATAATTTGATTATCGCTTTAGACCAGTATTGCCTTATTTCCCTTCTACTTAAAAGGAACTAAGTAATAAGAAAATTTCTCCTAATGTTTATCTCAATTGGCATGAACTAAATAGAAGAATAATCTTTTGTCAGAATAGTTTGTTTATTGAATAGGTGGAGAAATCAGTGTGAATAGAACATATATTTTTTAATTAACCCTTACAAGGCGTGAAGAAATATGTATTTTAAATCGCCCTAGAATTTTCATAATCTAAATATTAGTAGATATCGTTTGGAAGATATTTTCAATTTAATTGTGAATTTATGTTTCATAACATAAATAAAGCTAACCATTGCAAATTTTGACAAAATATGCTACATTTAAATATCGCAATAATATTCCAGGAATTATATCCACTAATTTTTCAGTCACGCGTGTACAAGGATAGCCATACTACCCTAAAAATTAGGAGTGTCTATTTGCTTATGCGCTATCACGCTCAAAATAGTTAAACATAGCTAGTTTTCAATGGTGAACCAATAGGAGTACTTCCCAGCTTTTTATTTCAGCTCCTAAAGGACTAAAAATAATGCCTTCTATATATTTATATCTAAATTTTATAATATAAGCATTTTAAGCTCATAATAAAATTGAACATACTATGATGGACTTTTAATTTAGAAGGTTAGGGAATAAAACGTACACATTCTCGAAGGAGAATTGAATTATTTCGAGTCAGATTTACATTAGATGAATTAGCTGAATAAGGTTTCTCCCGGAATTCCCCTTATCTTGAAAAAAATTAATGTCTAGTAACTAGGCTCTAATGGACTCCGGGCTCATTTGAAAATCAATTCACTCATTTCATTCATCTCCGATATGACCTACCCAAATAATGGACCTACCCTTTAAAATCTGATGTGTTCCATTCACCTGACTTTCTCATCATCACTGTTAGAAAGCATATCCTTCTATCGACTTTATGATAATCGAGATAAACATTAGCAGAACGTTTCTTAATTACTTGCTTCCTTGTAAGTAGAGAGAAAACAAGGGATTACTCTAGGCTCAAATGACTGCCAAATCTCTTAAAAGCTGGCTGCCATGTGGTTGAAATCCGTTTCTATGCAGGGCCAGGAGTTTACAACTTTCCATATGAGAAAAGTTTAAGTACTTTAAATCTGAATCAAATAACAAGGAATATCTCAGAAATTATCAATTCCACGAAAAAACGTTTATGACAAAAATTGTGTTTTAACGTGGTCTACATATTTTCAATAGTAAGTTTTTTGTCTATATCTTACGGTTTACTAGTCATGCAAACTCCAGCAAAATTCATCTAGAATAAAGACGTTTTCAGAGGCCAGTGCCATAAAATTCAAGATATACATTTTATCTGGTGTGTAAATGCCTTTAATATACGGTATTTTAGTAAAATTCGTTAGAGTCAGTTTTAGAAAATCATTATTTTCGAAAATTGTTCCATATAAAGGGTAGTTTGGAGTGGGAAATTTTCTTCAAAATCTTCGTATCGCATCTTTGGATACTAAACTTAAATACCAAGTTTGGTATTTTACCGACTTTTCGTTTTTGAGTTATCGTGTTCAAAGACACACGGACACACACGGAACCTTTTTCTAAAATTCTTTTCTTTTTGGTTACAGGGGCCCCTAAAAGTGTATCTCGGTGAAGTCTCGATATTCAATTTTTGGGTGAAATACAATACCTTCTCTGTACACTATGCACATAGTATGTATACACTATGCACATGGTACGTATAGAGGAAGTAAAAGTGGAATTATTGTTACTATTCCACGGCGAAAAAAAAACAACTCCATAAATGTTCTATTCCAATATTGTGTTTTTTATTCCAAGTAGGACAAATGTCCACAAATTAGCAATTTAGTACATAAAAGACTGAACAGAGTAAATAGGTTTTGGGTCCAGCTTATAGCAAATATTTCAAATAGGTTTAATGAAGTCCGCAGCAGCAACAAACCCACTGAGTAACTTTTGTACTGCTTCATCTGATGTATGCAGGAAAGTTTCTGGACGCCATACCTCTTCTGCATGTAATTTTGGTACATTTCCTCTTGATTGTAATCAAACTCATTACAAAGTGTACTAAATATGTAAAGTGAGGAGAGAGAAACTACCTAATATCTGTAATTAAAACCTAGAAAACTGTTTTTCTCAAGGCTAAATTCAGCTTTTTCATCTCCCGAAAAAAGTAAATATGTGGATATATAAAAAATAAAGCTTCTACGACATCTCACACTACCAAATTTTATACAAGCATGATGCAATAATCCTTCAACGTTTAGTAATAATGACAAATGGACTAGCATAGCATTGTTAACTACATTTAATGCATTTTTCTGCTAAATGCGAATAAATTGTTTTATCGTACCCTATAGACGTCATATATACATTTCATGTATCCTATGAAACAAAAAAGAAATTCTTTAAACAATGAAAATTCCATGTCATATAAGTCCTTCGACTTGCCTGGTGTCAAACTAAGTACAGCTTCTTTAGCATAATCTAAAAATTCTTCGGGAATATCCATTTTCATTCATTATGGGCTTATTTGATGCAGTTTAAACAACCAGAATTGAAACTGTTTATTCCGGCGGGGTTACACAGCAACGAACAAACAAAGCACTACCTACGTCACGACTAAAATTCAATTTCTCGTATTGACGACTCTAAAAATATTAATAAATATAAGACTTTCAGTTAATATCAGGAAAGGATAAAACGTTTTATCTTACACATGGTTTATTATTTGCTCATGAGAAATTAGAACACTCACGCGTACGCGTTCGTTTACTAAACATCCCATTCAAAAATAATAGTCTATTTATGCTACTTATAATATAACTATATATTATGTAAGATTTAGAAAACATATAGTTTCTTTATATCATTTATTCACTTAAGGGAAAAATATACTCTGAAATTGTAAGAAATAGCATTTTTTGTTTTAGACACTAATAAAACTTCTATTATTTTTAGTTTCAGAAAATGCATGCTTTTGGGGGGTTAAGAGAATTTTAGCCAATTTAAATATAATTTAAATGCTAGTCTACATTTATTTTAAGCTGCTATGCAATTCCCCTTTTTAGAACATTTGTATCTTTAAATTAAATTTGCTCAAAACAGCATTTTTGGATATTTATGTACCTTTTTTCAGAAAGTGTGAGAGTTGGAAAACTGACATTTCTAGCACTTATATACAAGATATAATTGAGCTTTCTGAATGGCAATCGTGATGTTATAGTATATATTGACCATATTAAGAGAGCAACAGCTTTGCAAATTTTCCACATGTTTACTTCTTTGAATTTAGA
Source organism: Hymenopus coronatus (assembly GCA_030762935.1). Lineage (NCBI taxonomy): Eukaryota > Metazoa > Arthropoda > Insecta > Mantodea > Hymenopodidae > Hymenopus > Hymenopus coronatus. Next base: position 113,984,303 of record CM060882.1, read on the forward strand.
GATATATTTCTTTTTTAATTTCTACTGAAATTGTACTAAATAATTGTGGTTCAGAAGATAGCTGATTATACTAAGAAAAAGCATGCAAAGTGTAATTATGTATTGGAAGCAGTATCAGAGAGAAAGGTATATAATTCACGTGTTTTAAAACTAAATTTTATTACTTTTCTGCTGAATGAAATACTTTTTATAGACTCAACCATATAAGATATTAATTCAAACAGCCACTTGGTGCAATTGCCATGATTTATAGAATAATTCATACAAATTTCTGGCAAAACAATTGCAAACTTTAAGAGCAGTGGTAATGAACTCAATTAAGGGGAGTCAATATGCCCTATCTTGCCAATGTATGACCCATTATCTCAGCAACAATTTAAGATAATGAGCTAAATTTTTCAAGGTATATTCACCAATGCCTTTACTGTTGATTGATGAAAAGTGGACTATTGTGTTTATTAGAAGCAAAGGTATGATATTTTTTAATAAAGCTCTTAAGATTTTATTGAAAAATTATTATTTTGATATTTTAAAAAATAAATAATCCACCTACATAAATCCTTTTCGTCAAAACAAAGCTTAGTTAGGTGCAAATATGTGGTGAAAATTTTATACCTTAGTGTCAAATAGTTTGTGGGATAATGGGGCATTTATATACAATTTTTGGTTCTTCAGAAATTGCTTTCAAACATAACAATTTAAAAAATCTGGTGTGTTCCATTCACACAACTTGCTTTACATCTCTGCAACTAATTATTGTTAAAAAACTCTTACTTCTATTTACTTCATGGTAATCGAGAAAAAACTAGCGGAAATAGTCTTATTACTTGTTTCCTTGTAAGCAGAATTGAAATAAGGGAGTACAATTGGTTAAAGTGATACTCAAAAGCTGGTGGCTATGTGACTGAAGCTCCTTTGTTTGTATGGGCAGGAGTTGACAAATTCCTGTATGAAAAAAGTATGTTTTTTCATAGCTGAAAACAAAAACCAGGGATGTCTTAAAAACAATCAACTCCACGAAAAAAATGTATATAACATAAATTGTGTGTTTTAATGTGCTCTACATTTTCTGTGTGGTAAGTTTTTGTCCATCTGCTACGTTTTAGCAGTTATACAAAAAATCCGCAAAATTCATTCGGAATAAAGTAGTCTTCAGAGGCTATTCCCAGAAAATTCAAGATATACATTTTAGTTGTCAAGTATGTATCTTAAATTTACGAGATTTTAATCAAAATCGTTAGAGCCATTTTTAAGAAAATCAACATTTTCAAACATTTTTCCATGTAAAGGGCAGTTTGGGGTGGGGGTATTTTCTTGAAAATCTTCGTGTTGCATTCTTGGAAGATACCAAATTTAATTACAAAGTTTGGTTTTTAACGGTATTTTCATTTTTGAGCTATGCTGCCCACAGACACACACAGACAGACAGACACACTGACATTTTTTTAAAAATGCTTTTTTTGGGTTCAGGGGTCTCCAAACATATATTTCCGGTGAAATCTCGGAATCGAATTTTTGGGTGCAATACAATACCTTCTCTATACACTATGTACATAGTTCGTATACAGAAAGTAAAAATGTAACTTAATTTTCCAAGTACGACTTTGCAGTACGTCGAAACTCTCTCATGAAGGAAATATGAGCGAGATGTCAATGCTGCAAGCAGGTAAAGTAAAACTTATCAATCGAAATAAAAAAAATATGATGTGTTCCATTCACATGACTTTCTCTACATTTCTGCAACAAATTATTGTTAAAAAGCTTAAATGCTTCTATTTACTTCATTTTAATCGAGAAAAAAATAGCAGAAATAGTCTTATTACTTGCTTCCTTGTAAGTAGAAGGGAAATAAGGGAGTACTGTAGGCTAAACTGATAACCATAAGCTGGTTGCTATGTGACTGAAGTGCCTTTGTTTGTATGGACAGGAATTTGTATGAGAAAAGTATCATTTTTTCAAAGCTGAAACCAAAAACAAGGAATATATCAAAAACCACAAACTCCACGAAAAAAATATACATGACATAAATTGTGTGTTTTAATGTGCTCTACATTTTTTGTGCGTTAAGTTTTTGTACACCTCTTACGGTTTAGTAGTTATGCAAAATTCCGTAAAATTCATCCAGAATAAAGTAGTCTCCAGAGGCTATTCCCAGAAAATTCAAGATATACATTTTATTTGTCAGGTAAATATCTTTAATGTTTGTCATTTTAATCGAAATCGTTAGAGCCATTTTTAAGAAAATCAAATCTTTTCGTTTTTGAGCTATGCTATCCACAGACACACAGACACACACACAGAGCTTTTTATAAAAATGCTTTTTATGGATTCGGGGGGACCCAAAACATGTATTTCCGGTGAAATCTCGGTATACAATTTTTGGGTGCATTACAATACCTTCTGCATACACTATGCACACAGTACGTGTAGAGAAAGTAAAAACCTCTTCTCTAGCTCTAATATTTACAAAGTTGTAAATGTTGTACTAAGTGATGGCACCAAAATGTTCTAAAAAAAGTACTGCATAGGATTATTTTCAACAATATTTTTAAAATATTTACAATTAGCGTAGCTTTATGAAAGTTATACCAAACTGAGCGGGGGATTGGAAATGCTCATATTAAAACATGAAAATGGAAAAAAATTATAAAAATGCCACTTCGACTCCCCTTAATGTGTAATTTCTATATGTTCAGACTGCTTTGTCTCCTTAATATGTCAGGGGATTGCCAGATTAAAGGAGGAACTATATGTATGCGTGTGTGCGCGCTCACAGTGTGTTTAAACAGGTGAAGATCGCGGTCTGATTGATCTCTCTGTTGCAGGAGCCTCAGTATCGGCGCTAATGGCGGCCGTATCCCAATACCCAGCACCGAGACACCACCACCGCAACAGTCTGTGTTTCGAGACGGCCGATCCCTGGAAACCTTGCATATGCCATCTGGAGATGTGTATCGGTTGGTATCCCTGTGGTCTCAAGTACTGCAAGGGCAAGGGCTCCAGCTACCGCTGCGGCATCAAGACTTGCAAGAAGTGCAGTCTGTTCTCTTACTATGTGCGTCAGAAACAGCTATGTCTTTGGGACGAGTGGCCTAGAGCGCACAGTTGAGCAGACCTGCCACGCTGACGCTATATAAACAACGGGGCAACTTGCCGCCTCCACACCAGAGCAGAGTCCTACTTGACTTTAGTTCAAACATCTCTAAGTAATACAATAATGTACAACAAACTGTTGCAGAAATTTCACTCACTAGCGTTAAATTTCAGAATATTCGTTTCATAGTGGTAACATTTATTATTGCCCATATTTTGGTATAAATATCCTACAAGTCATAAATTTGTGTATTTCTCTACAGAAAATATCGTAAGAGATCTACAAGTTCCAACAACATTTTATAACTTCCACACCTGTTTAACATAGCCTAATTATAATTTCAACCAAACACGCCCCAAAATCGTTAACTTAAGGATGATCTCCACAGAAAATCCACAGCACTTATCGCTGTTGCAAAAAATCCTTCAAATCATAATTCTGTGTATTTCTCTACAGAAAATCACGTAAGAGTTCTACCAGTTTCAACAACATCCACAACTGTTTCACATAGTTTATTTATAATTTCAAGCAAACATACCTGAAAATCTTATTTTAAGGATGATCTCTGCTGTTGCAAATTTAAGGTAAACAGCGACCTTACTACTTTGATCTCCCCTCTACTCCGGTCTGTTCAATTTATATACCGCCTTTAACATCTAGGAAATATCACCGTTTTTTTTCTTTCTTTATTTTTTCTTTCCTTTTGGAACAATTGCTGATGGCATTGGCGTTCACACGTGTACTGTGTTTATATTTGAGTTTATATTTTTACTTTCTCCATACGCACTATGTACATAGTGTATGGAGAAAGTATTGCACTCCACCAAAAAATTCGATACCGAGATTTCACCGGAAATATATGCTTTAGCATCCCCAATATCCAAAAAAAGCATTTTCACAAAAAGGTGTGTGTGTGTGTGTGTGTGTGTGTGTGTGTGTGTGTGTGTGTCCGTGTGTCTGTGAACACGATAACTCAAAAACAAAAAGTCGGTAAAATACCAAACTTGGTATTTAAGTTTAGTATCTTCCAGGGATGCAACACGAAGATTTTGAAAAAAAATCCCCCATCCCCAACTACCCTTTACATGGAACTTTTTTCGAAAATTTTGATTTTCTCAAAAATGGCTCTAACGATTTTGATTAAAATTTCGTATATTAAACATATTTACCTGGCAAATAAAATGTATATCTTGAATTTTCTGGGAAAAGCCTCTGAAGAGTGGTTTATTCTGGATGAATTTTACTAAATTTTGAATAACTGCTAAACCGTAAGAGATGGACAAAAACTTAGTACACAAAAATGTAGAGCACATTAAAATACACACTTTATGTTATATACATTTTTTTCGTGGAGTTCGTCGTTTTTTGTGACTTTTTTTTTTTTTTTTTTTTTTTTGTTGTTTTTTTGTTTGTTTGTTTTTTTTTTTTTTGCTTTCTGCTATGAAAAACGTATACTTTTCTCATACAGGAACTTGTCAACTCCTATCTATATAAACAAAGGAACTTCATTGACATAGCAACCAGCTTTTGACTATCACTTTAACCTACGGTTGTCCCTTATTTCGCTTCTACTTACAAGGAAGCGAGTAATTAGACTATTTCTGCTAATTTTTTCTCATTAGCATAAAGTAAATAGAAGTATAGGCTTTTTAAGAATTATTTGTTGCAGGGATATGGAGAAAGTCATGTGAATGGTGCACATCAGATTTTTAAGTTTACACACACACACTTTCACACTTCATTCATGGTTCCCAGGTTGCCAGGGTAGAATAGGGAATACTCATAGAGAAGAACCGAGCCCGGGACCCCTTCCACAGCAGACTTATCGACTGAGCTACGGCGCCAGCCCTCCTCGATCTTGTTCCTTCTATGCTGAACGCTTTTCATACGATTTGAGATCACACTTTGTCTCGTTTAAATTTGCTGATAAGAATGTTATCTTTTTTGAGCTTTGAAAACAAATGCTATTGACTATCTGTAGAGGTAGGGTTAACAAACAGAACGTATAATCGAAACGGTTTATAAGTAACGACAGGCACTAAACAAAGAAATCTTTGCCCACATATTAAAACATTTAATGGCTTCAATGCCAATATATGAACTACATATTTTAATAACAAAACTCTCTATTTGTGACCAAAGACGATTTGGAAACAAAAGCAAGTATTTATATATTAAGCTTGTTTTTAATTGTTTCATTTGTGTAGCCCCTTTAACTTCAATGGTCATATCGGGGGCTTTGACTTGTGAGACAACTCGTATTACTGTAGGTTTAGGTTAATCATTTTATATCACACACATTCAGTCTCACATTCATACTTCCAGGCTCTGTGGGAGATAGGGAATAATTCTGGTTAAAGGAAAATTCCCCGCCCCAGCCGGGAATCGAACCCGGGACCTCGGGACGAAAAATCCTCTATCTGACCACTCTATCATGGAGGCTGTCTAATATTATAAAGAGAGATGTGTGTGTGTGTGTGCATGTGTGAGAGAGTGTGTGCGCAGACAATCTATATTCAACCGATTTTGATAATTGCTTCAACATTGAGAAACAATAGATTATGGCAGCTTCAGATTTTAATTCCTAAATGACAAAAAGGCATAGATATTAGAGTGGAAAATGATAGAGCCATAATAAAGATACTTATTAAGACGACTTTGCCTTTTCAGGTAGTTGCTAATCCATACAGAATACGTGTAAAATAAAATTGTATTAATTTATTCCAAGCAATATACACGTAACCATTAAACCTTGGAGTAAAGCTAAGCAAACAGAAGACAGAACCAAACAACGACAATTAGGTTCTGCTTATAAACACACAATATTTATGTAATATGTATATGTATTTCTTTAACTGAGAGTTTGTCAAGTACCGCAGATATGCGTGCTGAAGTTGAGAACCTTTATATTTATTTCAAAGTAAATTTTAATAAATTTAATAAAATGCCTATTCCAACACAGTCTCTGATCAGATCATGTTAAGGTCGATACTACGCATGCGATAGTTTGGCACCGGCTAGTCCTTCGTCACTTACTGATTTTTATGGATTTTGACGCAAACGGAAATTTGTTGGAGTGCCTGAATGCAGTGTGCAGATATAGTGACAATTTATTGAAAGTTACTGCCAATGGCCATGTCCAAATTATTAGAGATTGTTGCTACAGTACAGAGAGGATTACTTCCAGAGATTAGCAACTACAGTGACTTTCAAATGTGATGAGGTTTGTCCTTGAGTACCACCAGGCCGGCAGCCAATTGGAGTGCTGCTGTGTTGATATACTGCCTCGCTTAACGCGCCAAGTGGCAGGGAAATATGAAAAGAAAAGTGTGGGGGTAGTGACCTGGCATCACAGAACACCATAACGCATCTCATTCGCTGCAACGTAGAACTCTTCCCATTTGAAAATAATATAGTGACCTATGCACATTTATATATTTAACGATCGACAAAAATACTTTTCTTTAGGGTATGAAGTTCAAACTTTAGGGAAGCGAGATAGATTCCCATCTCCAGTTGCGCCCTTCTTTCGTTGTATATTGATATATTAACATTATGTTTCCCTTAATATAAAAATTACATTATTAAACAATTCTGGGATCAAAGAAGAGGTAAGCAGCAAAAATTCAAACTGCATCTTCTGCACTATAAACTTCGTTTAAACTTTCCGCAACTATTTGGATAATTCATCATTAAAGCTTAATTACAGAATGCAGCATTCCCAGATTTTAAAGATTGTTGGGAAAGTTTAAGAAGGTTAAAAATGCAACATCATTAATATTAAGGTAACTTGCTAGTCTCAGGTTTCGAAGGTCGTGGTTTCAAACCCAGTGGAGGGCGATTGCTTTTTCGGAAGTAAAACTTGTTAGCATGGCTTCCTTCGGAAGGGAAGTAAAACGTTGGTCCCGTGTCGTAGATTTACGGGAGTAAAAGAACTCAAGCATGATGAAGAGGCCTCTGAGCAAAATTAATCGGTTTTCATGCCCAGTATGGAATGGTACTAAATAAAACTCAATTCATTCATTCGTTAATACTAATGTATTTTAATTTTCCATGAAGCCTGGTTCTTTATTTAGAATATATTGGTGTTTACAAAACGGAGGTTCTAAGGGACGGGTAATAGATAAGAGATAAATTCAGTATACAAGGTTTCTTAGAAGATTTAATAATTAATTTTACTGTGGTTAAATGGAATCCACTAGCAATTCCTTTAAGATTAAAGAAAAAGCATCCGGCAACGCTGGGTAAATCGAAAAGTATTTAATAATACACTAATAAGTAAGAGACAAACACTGTGATTTTTTACTTTCTCTACACATACTAGTTAGAGAAAGCATTATTGCACCTGAAAATTTGATACTTAGATTTCATCTGAATCCAAAATTTTAGAAAAAGTTCCATGCATGTGCTTGTTCGTGTAAGTATGTGTGTGTCTGAGTTTTTTATAGCTGAGCTCAAAAAAGAAAAGTCCGTTAAATAACAAATTTGGTATTTAAGTTTAGTATCTTCCAAGGAAGCGATACGAAGATTTTCAGGAAAATCCCTCCACTTTAACTTTTACATGGAAGCTTGTTATACATTTTCGATTTTTTCAAATATGACTCTAACGATTATGGTTAAAATATCGCATATTAAAGATATTTACATGACAAATAAAATGTATACTTTGAATTTTCTGGGAATAGCCTCTGAAGGGCTATTCATTCTGGATGAATTTTGCATAATTGATAAACCGTAAGAGATGAAATAGACAAAATCTTACTTCACAACAAATGTAAATCTCGTTAAAACACAAAATTTATATCATATCGTTTTTTTTTATAAAGTTACTGTCTCCAAGACATTCCTTATTATTGGTTTAAATTTTAAGCATATCAACCTTTCTCAAACGGAAAATAGTATTTCGTTTCATTTCGCTTTTGTTTTACTTCTCCATGCATAGAGACCGTGTTTCATTGTTCAAATAAAACATTTAGCTTTCAAAAGATTTGAAAGGATTTGTGTCTATATTTCTCTTCTTATAAGAGAACAAATAATAAGACAATTTCTGCTTATGTTCATCTCGACTAGCATGATGTATATAAGAGAATAATATTTTGTAAGAATAGTTTGTTTGCAGAACAGGTAGAGAAGGTCATGTGAATGGAACACATCAGATATATATTAGCTTAACGTCCTTTAATTTGGTACGTCATACTTTACTGTGAGTTAAGCCAACGAAATGGTGCTCAAATAGGCCCTGGAGGTTTAAAGTTACTCGAAAATTGCCTTCTCAGGATAAGGGAAAATCCTTTCTAAGCAAAGTTAAAAACCATTCGTCTGGACCGGTTTGAACCCACGACCTTGGCATCAGAAGGCCAGTGTAACCCTCTGACGTAGTTACAGATTTTATGTTTACATATTGACGGCGCATACGTCTAAAGAATAATAAAGAATCACATTTGAAATTTCACCCTTTATTGCTCCAGAAATACACGATTGTCACATCTCAAAACGAATTTAATGATTTTATAGCGTCGTTTTAGTAAACTCACATTTATCAGAGTAGAAATCGAGATATCTCGATTGGTAGCGGCATCCACTATCGAACGAGTTACCTGCTAACTCCTCTATTGTATGTTTACTCCGCCAGTGGCCAGCTCTTCAGTAGTGTGTAATCGTGTGTGGTGGTCCTTGCATCAAACTAACTGGTAAACGAGAAATTGCGTAGCTCCGGAAAGTTGTCGGTAAGCGCCTATTAACTTAAAATAAACACATTTAACCATTACAGCTTTCGAACAAACATTGCTTGTCAAACGACACTGAGTTGTATGGACTTTTGTGAAGAAAGATAAAACGTTTGTGCCGCAGAAGCTACAAATTGCTAAATCATTAACTTATCATGTTGAAACCTAAATTCAAAAATCACACTATTGTGGAATCGCTATTAAAGTACTTCACTTTTGAATGTTGCATAACTTAATAGGACATACCCATCTTGTTTAGTAAACAAACCAAAAGACTGCCGTAAAACAATTGCATTACGTGAATTAGACTTTCTTGTTTATTTCAATGACCGGTTTTGTAATAAACTTTACCATTTTATATTAAATTTGGTAATTATTTACAAGTTGGGCCGCTAACTCTCTCCGCTGCGACTTATGTCAGTTTTGCACTCTAACGGGCCCGGTGTGGTTAGAGAGGGATTATGGGTGGAGAGATGGTTTAAAAAACTAATGTTGTATTCATTGCGCTGTTAGGAGTTGTTGGAAATATCGATAATGAGGTACTACCACGATATAAAATTAGAAACATAAATTTATATACACACACTAACCTAAACGGATTGGAACCTAACCTCGCGATAAATTTGAAATCCACAGGCCTTGAAATTGTCATCATAAATACAAAGTCAATCAATCGCACTTAGTTTCATTCGATTTTAGAATGCCGAAGTTCTGCATAATAAAATTCACTTAACAGCTGTATCTGCGTGAAACATACTTGTCATACATCAGCACAGCGTCTAGCGACATATGCCGGTGTTGCTTTCCACAACACTGTTCGCCTGACGCCGACAATGAAACTCACGTTTTAGGCACTTTAGTGTGTAGTATTATTATATATTTACATTGCAAAAGTAATACAAGACTTCTTTATTTATAGTCTACTCCTTCTAGGCATAATACTTCATAAATATTCACAAAAAAGGATCGCTACGCGCACGTAATAAATTAGCGTTTAACTTAATTACGGAGCTTTTCCGATAAAAATAATTGGTGAAAACGTAACAAATATAAACCAAACTTACAGTCAAACCACAATTTGTTTAATTTCTAGAGGGGCCCAAGTTCTCTATAATTACCAATGTTTAGATTAAAATCCAAGCCCACAGTAGAATTGGTTAAGATATCAGCTCTACATGAATACGTAACTGCTGTACTTTTACTTATTGTACAAATACCTTAATTATAAAATTAGCCATTTAGTATCCGGTAATCTTCCATAGATGCAAGGTATCCATAAGTTGGAATAAAAACCTAATATGTTCTATTCACAGACTTTTTCTCTACATCTTGGTAACAAAATGTTGTTAAAAAGCTTATTACTCTATCCACTTCATGCTAATCGAGACAAACAATAGCCGAAATGATCCTTTTTAATTTTTCTCTTAAATAGAAGGGGAACAAGGGAATATACTAGGATAAAGCGATAGTCAAGTATGACAAAAACCGGTTGCTATATGGGGAAAATCCGATTGATTGCACTCTCAGGAGTTGACAAATTCTCGTATGTGAAAAGTTTAAGCATTTTAAAACTGGAGCCAATAACAAGGGATATCTAAAAATGGTCAACTCCAAAATAAATATATATGTTTGTGTTTTAATGAGGTATGCACTTGCGCTTACGCGCTCGTGTACTACACATCCCACTCACAAATAACAGTCTATTTAAGCCACTTATAATATAACTATTCTAATTAACTTATTCATCCTCGGTTTATCCGTAACGCATTGCTGAAAATTCAACCCTTATATCTGCTTGCTTTCAGTCAGTTGTTAGATAATGGATGCCGTGATTCAAAATGAGTTGTTTGAAAATAATAATATAAACTATGCTATAGATTCAGTATTTCAGGAAGAATTTGCAATCGGATTATCAAGATGCAAATATTGAACCAGTATGAAAAATTGGGTTGAATTTTACTCCCCACCCTAGTGTATATTATATGTTATTACAGCCACCAAATTGGTATACATAAATTTCTAGGAAAAGAATTCACATTCGGAATTCTAAGTTTCCTTCTGTATAAATATTATTGTGAAGACGTAAGAAAACACACGATAGTACATCAGTTTTCTTTTCCAAATTGTTTTATTGAGAAAACATGTAAATTTAAAACGCATATTTGCCATATAACAGGTGTAGTCAAATGGAGAACAGATGAACATCGACGAGACTATTGATTTGGTACACAATTTCGAAAGGTAAATTACGCGAAATGTAAAAAGTATCTTTGAAGATCTTTAGATAGGAAAATTGACTACGGTTCTATAAAAAAAATTATCTTCTGAAAATTTACTTCTTCAATAGTTATTATTAAGAAAAAAGATGAGAAATGTCATTATGTCTGGAGGAAAACCGGAAAACAATGAAGGGAAACACGAAAACTATTACTGCTATTCTGCTTCACCATAGAAGCCTGTGAGATGTGTCTAAAATGAACCCAAGGTTCCAAAAAGAATACTTCAGAAAACGACGTAGATTTATTTTCTTCTGCATTGAAACTGTAACTCCTGTATTGATTATTAAGAACGAGAATGGCATGTATTTACAGAGCAAAATTAGTGTTTTCAATATATTTCTAATGCTATATATGTACCTATACTAGGAAGAGGAGATGTTGCATTACATCCACAATTTCTATTTTAACATTTCATCCGAACGACAGACTTTGGGATCATCCGAATCCCTATCCCAATACAATGCATTTTCAGAAAAATATCCATGTGTATGTGAATGTGCCTGTGCGTGTGTGTGGATAATACAAAACTATAATACGAAAAAGCATATAAATACTAGATTTCATACTGTATAAGCATTGGCTGGCGAAGATTTTGAAGGAAATTCGACCTCCCAAACTATCGTTATATGGTAACGTTTTTCTTTCTCTACCACGTTGTGAAGGTACCGCATTCCACACAATTTCGATACCGATATTTAATCGGAACCCCTGATTGAAAAAAAAAATGTTTGAAAAACGTATTAATGACCAGAAAAAGTCGTGTGAGTCTACGTCACTAGATTTTTAAAAGTTGCTTTCTATACAGATTTATATAAGTTAATCATAATGGCAGATTATATTTTCGAAATATACTTTTTTTAATTGTTTCATTTAACATCTCCTTTGTTCCTCCTTTAACATCTAAGGTCATACTGGGGGGCTTTGCACTAGAAACAACTCGTTGCCTGTAGGTTCTTTACGCTGGGATTAAATCGTTTTTTATTTTCCTCAAACACACACACATTCACTCTCACTATATATATATATATCTGTGGGGTTAGGGAATAATTCTGGTTAAAGAAAAATTCGCCTCCCCAGCCTGGGTATCGAACTCGGGACCTCCGGGTGAGAAGTCAGCTCGCTCACCACTCGACCACGGAGGCAGTCTAATCTACTCAATGTTTACTCGGCTACTTCAAGATATTACTTTATTCATTTGATACGTATTCCAATCCAGATTCTGTGCAGAAAAGACTTTTAATTTAGGAAAACTCCTTCACTCCAGCCGGGAATCAATTTCAGGAACTTTGGTTTGAGAATTCACAGGTTTACTGCTCAACAACAGATGATTAATTGGTTTATAAATTTTTTATTTGCATATAAAAGGACAATTTTGCATCATTACGTTATGGCTACCCTGCTTGACTTTTTCCTACCGCGCCAACTGATGAGACAATATTCTCCAAACATTGGAACTTATAATACTGAAAAGAAAATGCTTATTATTTATTTATACGCTGAGCTTTATTGATTACTATTTTATGAAAGAAAGTACTGCGAATGCCCATTTGTATCACTTACAAACATTATCAACCTTTTAAAATGTACCTATTAATCTATATTGCTCACGCTTTATAACACAGTGATTGATTAGCAGATGCTGGGTGTCATTTTCTTGAGAATAAGTGCATTAAAACATCCTATTTTTACCAAGCACAGGATTGGAAGTTTTACATGATGCTGAACACCATATACTTACTCGGGAAAGAAAATATTACTTGTATTATTCCTAACTAATGATTAGCTGACAGCACTCCTCCATTCGCATGTAGGCGTGAAGACAAAAATCGGGTTGTTCGGCTACGACCTATCAAGCTTGACGTGCCATTATTATTATTATTATTATTATTATTATTACTATTATTATTATTATTTATTTATTTCAGTTAAGTTAGTGAATGCATCCACCACGTTATTAACGCGTTTTAAAATATTAAGTTTCTAAGTTAATTCATTCCTATTTGTAAGATAGTCTATGAGATCGTGTTCTGTTAGTGAGAAAATATGTAAATGCATAATAGACAAGTAGCGATAAGCAATGACGATGCGGTTAATATATCTGAAATAATTTTAAAATAATGCAACAATATTCACATACAGATATAAATGTTGATTTTTAGATATGCTATTTTATGATAATTGTAATAAAATATTTGTTTTCAAAAGATAAAAATAATTTTATATGTACCCATGTTTTAAAACTCAGAAGCTTTAATTCTGTGAAATGCGTAATTGTATTTTACCTGTGATCTAACTTCGATCGAAAGATATGAACTATGTATATAGCATCTATAAAACTAGCACATTTCAAGACATTCTGGCAGTTTAACAGAACATTTTATAGATATGTTAATTTTATAACTGCTCTAAAAGTGACTAAAATTGTTCTTGAATTTCCGTAAATATACCATTAGGCAAATATTCGCCATTGCATTGTGAAGTTTAAATTATTTTTGTGTTTTTATAGAAGCAACCAACAATCCATATTTTTCTAGCATTTGTGTAATATGTTTTTGCATGACAATATTGTTTTTCTGTCCTAACGTGTTCAGACGCATACAATGGAGGTAAATTTTATAACTTCTTTGGAAGAGTCAAGGTTTAATCTTACATGATAATGTTGTAAATGCCTGCTTGCCTATATCTTTTTTTATAAAACTGTTCGTTTCTGTATAGTTTTAAATACCATGCCATTTGGAGTGACACCACGCAGATTTGGAATCCATTGTAATATATAACAAATACCAGTAAGTTTTCGGTCACTCAACTGTTATCACTAAGGCATTTCACTCAGATAATTACTTTTCGTTTACTAATGGTAATTTCTTTTACGGATCTAACCAGAAAGAGAAATGAAATAGCATGAATTATTATCAAATCGATTAGGGTACTTGATTAGAGAACTTGCACAAAGGTTTAAAATCATTATTACCTTAAAGATTCAAAGGAGAAAATAATCTGCTTTGATCACTATTTAACTAATGTGTTTTTAGGCAGTTAGATTCCTAATCAGAGGTGATATTTAAATAATGACTCAGAAGGGATCAGAGATTCGTACAATCCGTGTGTCACCAATGGTTTATATTCCAAGTAATTAACAAAATCGATTAAAATCGAAAGCGTTGACCGGGAGAAAATTATACTTTGGTCAGATTCCTTTTTAAATGGAAGAAAGGATCAAGACGCTGTGTGACATTGCTCAGGCTCTCTCTCTACTGTGTAGCTACGTATAGTAAACCAAGGGCACGAGCAATCAGTTTCCTGCCTTCCCTTCCCACTGTCTCAAAAGACTCTGACCAAAGTATAAATGAATAGTCCATATACCAGGGTCCTCCATTTCCAGTACGTGTGACGTATTAATTTCTCTGAGGGAAGTTTAAATAAGGGAAATGCTGATTTTTACGTATTATCTTCGCACACTATTCCATTTTATCACTAACTTCTCCCTTCCTCTTATGTCACTTACCTTACAATTCTTATTGAGCACGTTTCTCTGTACTGTAAGAGCCGCATTCTCGCTAGATCGTGTTGAAGATGAAACATTAAAATGCATAAGTGAAGTGGAGGATTTATTTATGAAGTGATTGATGAAAATCTCAAGAAATAAATTTAATTAATTGTGTTGGAATGACATTAGTTAACAAATAAATCTTTGAAAGTAAAACAAGCGGTTCTATTTTTAAGAGTTGTGACAGCTTTTTCATTGTAGCCGGTGTCGCTTTAGCTCCCTCTTATAGGGAATGGTTTAACAATAAAGGACTATACAAGGTGGTTCTCCTGGTCCTTATTCTCTGGTTTTATGCAAACCACAGAATACAGTTTAACCAGAAAACATCGTTCCTGAGACCTATCTTCTGTATACTACTCGTAACATTATTGACTTTGACATCGCAAATTATAATTAAACAGTAGCGTAATTGGTTAACGCGCGCTGTGAGTTTGAGTTCCAAAATCCTCGGTTCAGGTTCGAATCTTACTATAACGTTGACAATTTTTTCCCATCTTTCTTTCTTTCTGATTTGGTACAAAGGTAGATGGGATATCAGAAAATTTGTTAACTTGCTTATTTGTTTCTTTTATTATTGTTCTCTTTATTTATGTTTACTCTAAATGTATCAGTTCAATAATATTAAAGTCTTAGTGAAGTTCTTTTTCTTCAAAATATTAGAATGAAAATTAAGGATCGAAAACTGAAGAACACGTAAAATGAACTGCCATTTGTTCTTAATTCATATACCTTTTAGTTTATACCTAAATGTATTAGTATGATAAACACTGAACTAACTTTGCACTTTGATGGACAATACCTAAAGAAGGAACAAGTGCACGCAGACTGTGGGACCAAACCGTTGGGACATGCTGGGGGTGATGAGAGAACATGAAATTAACCAGTTGAGCTACAATCATTGCGCCGGGTTGGTCCGTTAAAACGTGTAGGTATAGTGTCACACATGTATCCCTCTCCGCTTCTGATCTCTTTATAACTGTTGTGTGACTCCTTTTTGTAGCTTAAGCAGTTCGTTTAACCTCCTGCGCCTCGTTTAACATATGACAGCAATCCTATTGATATAACATGTACTGTAACAGGAGTTATTAAGCATGCTTTTGGAATGGACGTAACTATAGCTGCTACGATCTATTTTCCTATGAAAAGTAGGCTAGATTTGCGTGGTTTCCAAATGGTCGACAAGCATGGTAATTTCGATCTTACTGCTTTCACAGTATGAAGTGTTGCCTATCTCCGAAAATAATAAGGGACAGGTGAGCCAACTGGTATA
Source organism: Hymenopus coronatus (assembly GCA_030762935.1). Classification (NCBI taxonomy): domain Eukaryota; kingdom Metazoa; phylum Arthropoda; class Insecta; order Mantodea; family Hymenopodidae; genus Hymenopus; species Hymenopus coronatus. Next base: position 114,000,219 of record CM060882.1, read on the forward strand.
CCTAACACTCATACGTGTAACGTGCTCTCTTTATATTGCATAACCCATACCTTACTTTGTTTTCTGCAATCATCTGAAATATTTCACTATCACCTACAATGCAGCTGCATTTATAAACAATTTTCTTGAACGACGTTGAGAATATGCACTGAACTTTTTCCAGTGTTAAATATTTGTTGTGCATTATTGTAAAATAAACAGTATATATATGTATGTGTAGCTGTGTAAAATTCTCGTTGTAAATAAAATGATAATTGCGTGTTTGTGGACCATCTGAGACTACTCGCTTACTTTTATACAGTTTTGTACACAATAAAACGTGATGCAATAAACTGACTGTAAAACTGTTTGTGACTATTTAATAAACTCTCTTGCAGCTTATCCCAGCTTTGTTTAGAACCCTCACTTGTGAACCTTTTATATAATATTGCGAGTATTTTGTTATTCCGCTGGCAATGACAGGCCTCTTTTTGTGTGCATGAGATTCTCTCTGCATGAGAGCGTTATCCGAAATGCTATAAACGCTTTTGGCATGTACACAATGTTTCAAAACAACACCGACATTGTTCAGCACCATATGACTGAGAATCGCTAAAGCAAAGCTCATATCTGGAAAATTCCTCATTTGGCTGCTGTCAAAGATGCTTTGAAATGCAGTGTTGTGCTTAGATTGTCATTATGGTAGGTCTGTTTCTTAGTTTCATTAGTTTTACCTCACTTTCCACTATTCCTTTTTACTTTCTCTACTCTTACTATGTACATAGTGTATAGAGAAGGTATTGTATTTCACCCAAAAATTCGACATTTTTCGAAAAATGTTCGTGTGTGTGTGCATGTTTGTCTGTGGACAGCATAGCTAAAAAACGAAAAGACCGTTAAATACCAAACTTGGTATTTAAGTTTGGTATCTTCCAAGGATGCAATACGATGGTTTTTAAGAAAATCCCCCACCCCAAAATACCCTTTACATGGACAAAAATTGATATTTTTTGTTTTCTTAAAACTGGCTGTAACGATTTTGATTAAAATCTCTTATATTTAAGGTATTTACGTGTATATTTTGATTTTTCTGGGAATAGCCTTTAAAGACTTCTTTATTCTTGATAACCTTTATTGAACTTTGCATACTGGTGAACCGTAAGAGATAGATAAAAACTTACTACACAAAAAATGTAGATCACGATAAAACACACAATTAATGTCATATACATTTTTGTCGTGGAGTTGATCGTTTTTGAGATATTCATTGTTATTGGTTTCAGGTTTAAAAATACTTTTCTCATACAGGAATTTATCAACTCCTGTCCATACATACAAACAAAGGAATTTCAGTCACATAACAACCAGCTTCTGACTATCACTTTAATCTGTGGCACTCCCTTATTTCGCTTCTACTTACATGGAAGCTAGTAATAAGACTATTTCTGTTAATTTTTTCTCAATTAGCATGAAGTAAATAGAATCATTAGCTTTTCAACAATAATTTGTTGCAGAGATGTAGAGAAAGTTTTGGGAATGGAATCCAAGAGATTTTGTCCTATCGTACATCCTAACATTTTATATCAAATATTTGTTTCAAATATTCTCTTTTTAATTTCTCTACACGTTCTATGTACGTAGCGTATAGAGAAGGTATTGTATTGCATTCAAAATTTGTTACCGATATTTCACCGGAAATACATGTTTTGGGGCCCCTTGAATCCAAAAAAGTATGTTTAGAAAAATGTCCTTGTGTTTCTGTGGACAACATAATTGAAAAAGTCCGTTAATACCAAACTTGGTATTTAAGATCAATATCTTCCAAGGATGGGAAACGAAGATTTTCAAGAATATCTCCCCCTCCAACTACCCTTTACATAGAAAAAGTTTCGAAAATTTTGATTTTCTAAAAAATGGCTGTAACGATTTTCAATAAAGTATTATATATTAAAGATATTTATTTACATGGCAAATAAAATATGTATTTTGAATTTTCTGTGAATAGTCTCTGAAGACATTTTTATTCTGAATGAATTTTGCATAACTGGTAAACTGTAAGAGATAGACAAAAACTTACAACACAAAAATATAGAGTTCATTTAAACACACAATTTATGTTAATGCATTTTTTTCCTGGAGTTACCGTTTTTCAGTTATTGCTTGTTATTTATTTCAGTTTTAAAATACTTGTACTTTTCTCATACGGGAACTTATCTCTCCTGGACACGCAAAGAATAGGATTTCTACACCATAGCAACCACATATTAAAGCATTTGACTGTCGGTTTAGCCTAGTGTATCCCCTTATTTCCCTTGTACCTATAAGGAACTAAGTAATAAAACCATTTCTGCTAATATTTATCTCGATTAGCATGCATTAGATAGAAGAATAATCTTATTAGCAATAATTTGTTACAGAGAGGTAGAGAAAGTCATGTGAATGGAGCATATCATATTTTTTCAACGAGTACCATAAACTGACATATCTGCAAAATACTTAATGAAATTAATGATACATCTCTTAAAGGGATACTAACAGCTAGGTAGTATCTCGTTAGAGCCCTCAGGCAAAAAAAAAAAAAATCTGATGTTGAATATTTAACACGAATTTCTATAATCAATATAAACACAACTGTCCCATATTTGTATAGAGGCTGCTACACAACTGAAGCAATAAAAATAAATTTTGATGTTCAATATTTAATTCGAGTTTGTAGAATAGTTATAAACACAAGCGTGCCATATATATACAATTTAAAGGTAAATCTTCTACCCTCTTGAACATCTATGTTTTCTAAGAAATGAGTCCTTATTATACAGAACATGCAGAAACAACTTTCTGCTACTTTTTGTTGACAACTAGATCATTTCAATTAGAACGATGGAATATAAAAGAATTTAACACTGAATATCTTGAACGACAGCTAATTACACAAATTGATTGTTTGAATGAATTCAATGATTTCCCTATAGTAAGATTTTGCCTGGTTCGTTTGATTTCCCAGTTATACAAAATTATATAAAACGCATTTCGGAAAAGGAAGACTTCATAGAATACATATCGAAATTCAAGATAAATATTTTATTATCTATTTCAGAATCTCAAATCTTTATTGAACATTTTAACAACCATATTTTTAAAGAAATCAATGTGCTTCACTGGACTCATATACCCAGGCTATGGCATTGTATCGTATTTACTCACGTACATACATGCGCGCATAAATATCAGGAGGCCCACGCATAAGTTAGTGCAAAAAGGGTTGTCACGTCATTTCTATTCAAGGGGAAGTACAAGTGGAAGCGAAAGCTCACTGAGACTTGAGTAGTCTGCTCTATACATATGTGTTTATTTTCTGGTTTCGCACTGATGAGGTCGCGTGGTTGTTTTTCTGTAGTTCCGAGCCAGTTCATTCAGTCAAACAGGTGCAGCTAATCTCTTCGTCAACAAGAACTGCAGACTAATTATATATGGGGAGATACAACCCGATGTATAAGAGGCTCGAAGATTGTGTTTTGAAAACGTTTTATGATGCAACGTCTGCTCACATTTGAGCCCAAAATTAGCACCTCTTCCTTACCCGCTCTACTGTGTCTTCTTAGTTGAATACATGACGAATAACAACAGTCAGTGACGTTTTATTGAGGATGGTACCCAAGAATGCTAGATACAAATTTCGCGTAGAATGGAACATTGATTATTTCTGCAATCAGAATTTTAAAAAGGCTGAAAGCTTATTGCGTTCTAAGCAGTTGTGCTGCGTGAAAAATTATAGCATCAAACGATATTTTAATTCTGCATATGCAGAAAACATGCATAGAAAAGCTAAGCTTTTAGGTATGATTATAAAAGAAAATGAGCTATACTAAGAGTGATAACGCCCGAGTTTAAATAAAAATACCTTTCTATCAATTCGTCTCTCTCTGTCTACTATAAGTCTGCTATTGATATACTTTGTTGAGCCCGAAAAAAGGGTTCGTAAAGAAAGGAAGAGAAGAAGAAAGACTGACACATATGTTGGTACCCGGCCACTCATTAAAATTGGTTACCTTCTGTACTTTACGTGCCGAACAACACTCTTAATAATAACTGCAGGATAAATGGGGGGGGGGCATCACACTTCCCCTCCATTTACCAGGGCTGATGTAGTGGAAAGACTATCTGCGACGCTCCTAAAGTTTCTCGTAATGTCAGTATTTCGGACAAACTCCCGTGCAAGATGCCTACGCGTAGGTTAACTGAAATAATGTGGCAGTTACGATACAGTATAAACAATTATGTTACTTTGCTATTTTTAACTATTTTCTCCTTTATTATGGCTTTTATTATATCTCGATTATTATTTTTTTTTCATCGTAATCAAGACAGAGGAGAGCCGAAGCTAACCTGTAGGTTTCTAGAACTTTAATAAAATGGATTATTCTGAGTATTAAACTCTATAGACCCCGGGCTCTTTTGGGCATTATTTATTCCATTTCATTCAACATCCGATATGCCAACCAGGTTAAAAGACGCTAAACTACATAAAATACGAATACTAAATAACTTTTAGCTCCCGAACTCATTTGAGCATTATTCCACCGATTTCAGACATCATCTGTTATGATATACCAGACTAAAGAATTTTAAACAAAAATAAATAACAATAATACATAAAATATAAATTATAAATATAAACATTAAAATGAGTAATATAATAATCATTGTGCCACGGAGAATATTTTAGCTTTTCTTTGCACTGATACAACTTTCATGTATCTGATTGTTTTTAAAATCAAATTTGTAATCGGAAAGATAATTTGCAAAACGTTTCATATTATCATATCTGCCTAAGAGATTTGTCTGGCTACCCAAGTTAGTGTGATTTGGCAGTCACGTTTGAACGTGTGTAAATGAGTTAAGACGTGTTCCTTAGATACGAACTACGGATCTGATCCCTGTCTATTTGTGTTAACAATAAGTCTTTGTAAATAGAAGTAAGTTTAATTTTGATTGAAGAAGTACAAAATGGCATAACTGTAAAAAAAAATTTTGATATGTACCATTCACATGACTTTCTCTATATCTCTGCAACAAATTATACTTAAAAAGCTTATGCTTATTTACTTTATGCTAATCAGAAAAAATTAGTAGAAATAGTCTTATTACTTGCTTCCTTGTAAGTAGAAGCGAAATAAGGGACCACCATAGGTTAAAGTGATAGTCAAAAGCTGGTTGCTATGTCAATGAAGTACCTTTGTTTATATGGATAGGAATTGACAAGTTCCTGTATGAGAAAAGTATACGTTTTTCATAGCAAAACCAAAAATAAGGAATGTATCAAAAACAACGAACTCCACGAAAAAAATGCATATAACATAAATTGGGTATTTTAATGTGTTCTACATTTTTTGTGTAGTAAGTTTTTGTCCATCTCTTACGGTTTAGCAGTTATTCAAAATTCAGTAAAATTCATCCAGAATAAACTACTCTTCAGAGACTATTCCCAGAAAATTCAAGATATACAGTTTATTTGTCAGGTAAATATCTTTAATATACGAAATTTTAATCAAAATCGTTAGAGCCATTTTTGAGAAAATCAAAATTTTCGAAAAAAGTTCCATGTAAAGGGTAGTTGGGGGTGGGGGATTTTTCTCAAAATCTTCATGTCGCATCCCTGGAAGATACTAAACTTAAATACCAAGTTTGGTATTTTACCGACTTTTCGTTTTTGAGTTATCGTGTTCAAAGACACACGGACATACTGACACACGGACACACAAACACACACACACATACACACACACACACACACACACGGATGTTTTTGTAAAATGTTTTTTTTTTTATATTGGGGACCCTAACAAATATATTTCCGGTGAAATCTCTGTATCGAATTTTTGGGTGGAGTGCAATACCTTCTCTATACACTATGTATATAGTGCGTATAGAGAAAGCAAAAAAAAAAAAAAAGAAAACAAATCCGATGCGTCCATTCAGATGATTTTCTCTACATCTCTGTAACAACTATTGTGAAAAAGCTTATGCTTCTATTTACTTTATGCTAATCGGGAAAACATTAACGGAAATAGTCTTTATTACTTGCTTCGATATAAGTAGAAGGTAAATTGGGAAGTACCATAGAATAAAGCGATAGTCAAAAGTTGGTTGCTGTATGATTGACGTTTCTTTGTATGGACAGCAGTCGATATATTCTTGTATGGGAAAAGTATAAGTATTTAAAGCTGAAACCAATAACAAGCAATAACTAAAATGCGACCAACTCCATGAAAGAAATGTTTATTAATTGTGTTTTAACGAGCTCTATTATTTTCTATTATGTTTTTGCCTGCCTCTTATGATTTACCAGTTATGCAGAATTCCGTAAAATTCATCCAGAATAAAGATGTCTTAAGAGGCTATTTCAAGGAACTTCAAGGTATACATTTCGTTTGTCATAAAAATATCTTAAACATAAGGTATTTTAATCAAAACGTTAGAGCCATTTTTGAGAAAATCAAAATTTTCGAAAAATGTTTCATGTAAAGGTTAGTTTGGGATGGGGGGATTTTCTTGAAAATCTTCGTGTTGCATCCTTAAAAGATACCAAACTTAAATACCAGGTTTAGTATTTAACGGTATTTTTGTTTTTGAGCTATGCCATTCACAGACACACACGGATCTTCTTCTGAAAATGCTTTTTTCGGATTCAGAGGGACCCAAAACGTGTATTTCCGGTGAAATATCGGTATCGAATTTTGAGTGCCATACAATACCTTCTCTATACACTATGTACATAGTATGTGTAGAGAAAGTAATAAGGTATCGATTAGTTATACTTCTGCTATTTTGTCGGATGTCGACGTTTCAGAACTAATTCTGATGAGATAGGGAAGAGAGAATATCTGACTCACGAAGGTCACTAACAAAACAGGTCGTATTGAACTGGAACCTCATTCATCCTTTCCCCTCCTTGATGGAAAACTGGTTATATCTAGTTGGTGGTAGCAAGTTTTACACTATTTTTGAGTATATTGCTTTAATGTTATTAAATATACTTAGTTAATATTTAGATTAAATGTGTAAGTTATTGCATATACCACTGAATAGAAGATGTTTTAATAACTATTTCCCTATAAATCTAGTACTACATTGTAAGGAAAGTGGTTTACCGCGAGGACTGATGGAGTGAAAAGCTTCATCAATCGGTGAGTTTACCGCGTGCCTGCTATGAAAGAATTTAATCGCATTCACTTTTATTCCGAGCAAATCTGGTAACGTTTTACACAGATCTGGAAGTAACACAAACACAGTGTAAATTCAAAAGTGTTACGATGTTATCTATGTATAAATCGCTAGTGATTGTGTAAGTTCTGAGGAAATTTATAGGTCTACCAGAGTTGCCAATATAATGGAATTTCAGCTAAATTTGGCGGATTTTACATATATTTAGCGGTCAACGGATTTTCTAACGGAATTATGGAATTATTTGGCTGTTTCATTCAGAATTATATAATTACAAACCATATCTGGTAGAATAGATCTGCAAATTAAACTTCCCACTTCCTATTTCAATTATAAAATGTGTACATTGCACAATACCAAGTGAAAAATTACCTCTATACAATCTCTACTTATGAACACCTACGTGCTCTGCGGGAAATGTATTTATATATATTGAAGTAAACATATACACGTGATTATCGCAATATGAGTCGCTCATATAGTTGTTGCCAAATGACGATATATCGCTTAAGACCAGCTTGCTGTATATATTCTAAGATACCATTACTATTAACTACTGCTATTGTGAACGCATGGCCACAATATGAACTGGTCTTAATCGTCTACTTAAGCGTTGCTATGACTACGAATTGGCAGATGATGTTCTCCGAGAAATCAACATCGTGAGATATATCTCCACTTGACTCCAGTTCTTCAGCAGCGGAAACAGAAGCTATTATAGAATGAGGAGGAAAATGAAATACTGTACTTTACTTATATTAATATGGTGAATAAAGCTTAAAATTATAATAATATTAATAGTAATAACCAATGACAATCGCAACATTTATTCTTAATTATCAGTACATTGAAATTTCACTTTTCATCAGATAGCAAACAACAATAATAAACATTTAGCGGAAATTTAGCTTCAGTTGAACTTCTGTGTTGGCAACGCTGACAGGGAGAAACAGCGTATCTAGAGAAGGGGGTAGTTAGTATAGAGCTTTCATGCATCAGTTGATCCCGACAGGTCATGAGGATAGCGCAGATAAATAGGGGACATATTTACTAGCATGTGGGAAGTAAATGTAGCGGCGGAGCAGAGTTAATGTAAGATAACAGAGGATGTTTGGCCTGGAATGGTAAACAAATAAATCTCTATCCGAGACAGAACACGAACATTGCTGATGACCAAGGGAAACCTTGTGAAATTTCTCCTGGTGCTCAAAATTCCCTTATAAAATAAAACATCTGCTGCCCGTGCTTTGTATACAGTCTAAAGTATTAATTTCTCTCTAGTACTTATATAGTACATAGGCAAAGAAGGTATTGTATTCCACCCAAAAATTTAATACGCAGATTTTGCTTGAAATACAAAGTTTAGAGGTCTCTGTACCTAAAAAGAAGCATTTTCAGAAAAAAGTCCATCTATGTATGAGTGTCGTCAGCGTGTCCATGTTTGTGTGAGCAACGTAACTCAACAACGAAAAGTCAATTAAATAACAAACTTGATAACTAAGTTCAACATCTTTTAAGGATACGACAAACATTTTCAAGAAAACACCTCACCCCAAACTACCCTTTATTAGAGAATTTTCGAACATTTTGACTCTCTTAAAATGGTTCTAACAATTTTAATTAAAATACCGTATATTAAAGATGATTATATATTACATTTTCTGAGAACAGCTTCTGAAGCACTCTTCATTCTGGATGTCTTTTGTATAACCGGTAATCCATAAGAGAAAGACAAAAGTTTACTACACAAAGATTACAGATCTATAAAGACACAATATTTCTGTCATATACATTTTTTTGTGGAGTTTACCATTTCCGAGATATTCCTTGTATTGGTATCAATTTTAAAATACTTAAAGTTTTTTCAAAGGGACATTTATCATTTCTGTTTGTTTTGTTTCACCCCTGGCCATGTAAAGAGAACTGAATTTCAATCTCATAGCAAACCACCTTTTAAAAGATTTGAATGTCGCTTTAACTTAGTGTACTCCCTTATTTCCTTATACTTACAAGGACACAAGTAATAAGACAATTTCTGCTAATGTCCATCTTGATTAGCATGAAATAGATATAAGGATACGTTTTTGGTAAAATAGTTCGTTACAGGATACGTAAAGAGAGTCATGTAAATGGACCACATCAGATTGTCTTTGGTGTATCGCTGTATGTTTACAATATAGATTTTTTGGCAATTTTTAGTGGTAGCTTACATTATAACCCCCAGTTTTTTTAAACTATTTTATTTGTGAAGCTAGAAGGTAATGAATGTAACATTTATTTGATTTTGAGATAAATGTATCTTAAAATAAAAATAAAAATTTGATGTGTTCCATTCCCATTACTTTTTCTATATCTCTGTAATAAATTATTGTTAATAAGCTTAATCTTCCATTTACTTAATGCTAATGGAAATAAACATTAGCAGAAACATTCCTATTACTTAATTCCTTATATGTAAAAGGGAAATATGGGAATAAAATAGGCTAAACCGAGTCACATGTTTTAAAATGTGGCTATGGGACTGAAAACCGTTTCTTTGCTTAGCCAGGAGTTGAAAAGGTCCCGTATGAGAAAAGTTTAAGTTTTTTAAAACTGAAACCAATAACAATGAACATCTCGAAAACGGTAAACTCCAGAAAGAAATTATATATGACATAAATTGTGTCTTTTAAGGAGCTCTACATATTTTGTGCAGTCATTTTTTTCTATCTCTTATGGTTTACCAGTTATGCAAAAATTAAAAAAAAATCATCCAGAATAAAGATGTCTTCAGAGGCTATTCCCAGAAAAAGTAAGATATACATTTTTATGGCATGTAAATATCTTAAATATAAGAGATTTTAATCAAAATCGTTAGAGTGATTTTTGAGAAAATGAAACTTTACGAAATTGTTTCCATGTAAAGGGTAGTTGCGAGTGGGGGGATTTTATTGAAAATCTTCGTGTCGCATCTGGAGAGATACTGAACTTAAATATCAAGTTTCGTATTTAACGGACTTTTCGTTTTTGACCTATGCTGCCTACAGACACACACGCATACACCCAGACAAACACACATGAACCTTTTCTTAAAGTTTTTTTTTTTTTTTGATTCAGGTGGTTCAAAACATTATTTCCGGTAAATCTCGGTACCGAATTTTTGGGTGCAATTCAATACATTCTCTATACACTATGTACATAGTACGTTTAGAGAAAGTAAAAATAGTAAATATGTGGCTGCTTCTGTGATAGATAGCGTCATGACACTTAAACAACTGAGCTACCCACAGCGTCACAGCCTGCAAAGTAGTTGTATGTGCTTACAAAGAAAACCTTTTTAAGACATACTATTTGCTTATCTGAACTCTTTCAAAATATTTCTATTTTTAATTTGAATTAAAACTACTATATTATATTACTTTCTCTATACGTACTATGTGCATAGTGTATAGAGAAGGTATTGTATTGACCCAAAAATTCGATACCGAGATTTCATCGAAAATATATGTTTTGAGACCCCCTGAACCCAAAAAAAGTATTTTTAGAAAAAATGTCCGTGTGTGTCTGTCTGTCTGTGTCTGTGTGTTTGTCTGTCTGTGTGTGTCTGTGTCTATGTGTGTGTCTGTGGGCAGCATAGCTCAAAAATGAAAAGTTAAAAACCAAACTTGGTAATTAAGTTTGGTATCTTCCAAGGATGCGACATGAAGCTTTTTAAGAAAATCTCCCCACCCCAAACTACCCTTTACATGGAAAAAATTTCGAAATTTTTGATTTCATTAAAAATGGCTCTAACGATTTTGATTAAAATCTCGTATATTTAAGATACTTACTTGACAAATAAAATTTATATCTTGAATTTTCTGGGAATAGCCTCTGAAGACTACTTTATTCTGAATGAATTTTACGGAGTTTTGCATAACTGTTAAAACGTAGGAGATAGACAAAAATTTTACCACACAGAAAATGTAGAGCACATTAAAACACACAATTTATGTTATATGCATTTTTTTCCTGGAGTTGATCGTTTTTAAGATATCCCTTGTTTTTGTTTTTAGCTATGAAAAACATACTTTTCTCATACAGGAATTTGTCAACTCCTATTCATACAAACAAAGGAGCTTCAGTTATATAGCAACCAGCTTTTGACTATCATTTTAACCAATGGTACTCCCTTATTTCGCTTCTGCTTACAAGGAAGCAAGTAATAGGACTATGTCTGTTAATTTTTTCTCGATTAGCATGAAGTAAATAGAAGTAAGAGCTTTTTAACAATAATTTGTTGCTGATATGTAGAGAAAGTCATGTGAATGGAACACATCAGATTTTTTTTAGATATTTTGTATAATCATAAATATAATCATAAACTATTAGTTTTTTTTCTAATATAAGAACGACTCTTTAAATTTTACTCTGTAAATTACCCACATTTTCGGTGTATAAAGTATGTATTAAAGTATAGAAATAGGCGATTGGGATGTTAATTTCTTTACTTAATTCTGAACATATAGAGTTAGAGGTTTTATACACTATTCATTTCACTGAAGATTTTCACCGTTTCTGATGCTATTTATTTTTCATAAATAAGAATAAAAGGTTTTCTCGTCTCTCGTTGGTTTATTTTCACAATTTATTTCAATATTATCTTCGTTACCTTTGATAATATTAGGGTAGTATAATTTTTTTCAGGTATACATTGTTCAGTATTGATCAATTTTTTCTTTTGCTCAGAGAATTTGTTTACATCTACCAGCTGGATACATTTTTCTTGATAAAGAAATTTCTAAATAAACATATTCGAAGCCTGTTGTGTGAATGATCTGTATTTTCAGTGCGTTCTGGTTGTTTAAATAAACCCTCAGTAATGTCGTTCACGCTTGAACACGTTCCACAGCCAATGCTTTTGACACATATCATCGATACACATAATAATGGAATATATACTCCGGATGACTAAAGGCACATGTGGAGTATTTTTGTAATGAAATGGCGCACCAAATAGCAAAACAGACCGCAAGTCATAATGATCTAGAATGCCAAAACATTTCATATAGGGTAGAGTGGGGCTATTTCGCTCATGGGGTTATTCCACTCAAAATAACAAATTTTGTTACAGCGTGTGTATTGAGTGCAGCCGACATCTTGGGTCAGTTGAATTTAGTAAACTTTTATAAGTAATTACTTGACAAGGAAAGCTAAGACTAATCAGTAAAAGAAATTACTGATTTTTAATTGAATAACAGTTTACTTTTACTGATAAGTAATGCCTTGGAAATTTTCAGTATAAACTGAATAAACAAATGACTAGCTGGATAGGAGGCATTGCCATAGAAGCATATAGCAGTATGTTGTAACAATCTTTACGTGTATACAGTCAAGTGCACCAATAACTGAAGGAAATCTAAAGCGAGAAGACCATTTTTCTTTCGCTCCTTAAATTTAAATTTGAGGTTGAAGATTTTATCCAGTCACCTGCCTTTGCTTCAATTCTGTTTGCCACGAAATATATGGTCTTGCACACCGTAGAATGATGAATACTAAAATATTCTGTAACTGGGTCAACTAAATAGCGTATAAAAGCTAATTTTCTGATGGGAACTTAATGTTCCACTCCTTATTTCATCTATACCATTAGACAGTTTGTTAAAAAGTTTACACTTTCGCTTTCAAACCTCAGAAATATTTTTAAATCACTGGGACTAAATCCCTTCTCTTGTTGTTGCTCTTCACCTGGTGTGTGGTTAAAAATGCTGCTATAGTTATTTGTAGCTACTTTTGCAAGTCAACTCTACAGCAAACTTAAAAATATTTCAGCAAATAATGAATGTTATTCAAACAAATTTTAGGTATTTGCTGGAAAAACTATTAATTGCTGAACAAACAAAAGTAATAATACATCATTAATCAGTAAAGCCTGATCTGTAAGTAATTACTTATGGTTTATTCAATTTGTTATCAGTATTTACTTGAAATAATATAAGTAAAAGAGTTTGCTGACTTTTATTTTGTCTTGTGCTTGCCATACTGTTGTGAGTTAGTGTAGAAACAATTGCACAATAATTTAGTAGTTAATGCCCTAGTTTTGGATTAGTAAGAAAAACATTTGAGGATAAGCAAGAACAGTGCATTTTTAGCAAAGATAAATATTTCTTCTCGTGAACATAAGCGATAGAGCGTAAGGCAGTGATAGTTTGTTATAAGGGAAACTTGTGCGTTTTAGAGGAAAGGTTACTGTATATTCTGCTAAGAGCAGTGCTGATTTCCTTTCGTCCTTCTACTTTAAAGGCGCTTAACTTTGAAACAGTGCTTTTGGGACTATTCCGCTCAGCAATTTGGGGATGCTGCTCTCTCTTACTTTTTCTGTATTATTTATTGTAATTGTTCATATTATTTCACATTACGAGAAAAGCCTGTATATGTATGTATTTAGATGGTTCAGACTTATAAAGACAAAGGTTCAGGTAAAAAGCGGAAAGGGGAAGACATGGATCACGCTGTCTCCAGTGTTCTTCAAGGGTCAGCCTAGGAGGAGCAGCAGGTTCTGTGCGTTCCCTGAGCAACCGGACTGTTTAGCGGCGGCCTTGGTCTGGGTGGCGAGTGGCATGCCTGCCGCTAGAGATTAGCACTCTACTACTGCCATGTCAGTCGAGTTGAATCTGTGATGACGGAAAGTGTGCATGTTCGGAGTGACATTGTGTTGTCTCTTGGTAATAATTTGTTCAGTACTAATGGCTCAGTACACTCCAGAACAACGTATTTTTCTGTATCACAGGTATGTGAAATACTCTTCTTAAGAAGGTGTCGTAGACAATTTCAACTTCGTTACGCAGGTGCTGGAATTCCTAGCAGGACAACTATTCATGAACTTGTCAATAAATTTAAGCGTACAGGATCGTTTATGATTACGAAATATGTTAAAAAAACGAAGTTTGCTATTAGAAGAGAGCCTTGATGAAAGTAAGGGCCCAGTTAGAGCAATCACCGCAAAAATCATTGAGACGTGTCATCTTGGCTTTCCAAGACGTCAGCGTTTATGGCAACGAAACTTCTGAAAGTCAAGCCGTACAAGGTAACTGTAGTTCATGCTTTACAATCACAGGATCCTGTATCAGGGTTAATTATTGCGATTGTTTTTGCAGTCCGTTTATAATGGTGACGTGGACCCACTTTTAACGTTCTTCACTGATGAAGCGTGGTTTTATCTTCAAGGTCACGTTTCTACCCAAAACAATAGATACTGGACTACGAAAATTCCCATATTCTTCATGAAATTCCTTACCACGCTGCAAAAGTTGGGGTTTAGGGTGCGGTAAGTACGTGAAGAATTATTGGTCCCATATTTTTCGACACTACAGTTGATTCACACATTTATGTAAATTCCATTTTAAATATTTTTTTATGAAACTAACAAGAGATGAACGATTGTGTGGGACTCAGCTACAGCAGGACTCAGCTACAGCGCACACTGCTGCAAATACTATACATAAATTGCAAAGTGTGTATGGTGATTGTGGCCATCTCGTTCCCCTGACCTATTTCCATTGATATTTATTTATGGAGAACGTTAAACTGTACACATCCAACCCGCACACGTTACAAGAACTGAAGGACAACATCACGAGAGAAATACAGGCAATCAGTCAAGATGAACTTCTTCGAGTGAACCGGGACTGTTTTCGAAGATATAGGGAATGTATTCGCGTTGAAGATCATCAATTTCAACATCTATTGTGATTTCAGGTAAGCCTAATGTAAATTAGTACAGCAGTTAGAGTTACGTACTCGTTACCTGCCGGTCCTTTAAAAGTAATTCTGGCGGAGAGCGCGCCGGGCCTTACCCGTTACGGTGCAGCCGTGGGGCGGTTCGGTTGCTCAGGGAACGCATTGTATTTTCAATGTGCCTCTTTCCGCATTAAAGACAGCGTAAATGAAATAAAAACAAGAAATACATTAGGAGACGAAGGTACATTTCCAGCAATCGGACACCCTGCCACTTTTACCGAAAATGAGTAGAAAAATATGGCTGAAAGGCTTAAATGTTTGGCTGGTCGTGGCTTTGGATGCATATCACAATCAATTATGAAGTTGCGGCTAAACGCAGGTTGAAAATAGAGAAAGGAGCAATACGCTTGCCAAAGGGATCAAAACCCGCGAATCCGCAACTGATGAAGGCATTTGTCGCGTTGCTGTGGAAAACGAGGAAGAAAATATTACTTGCGTGTATTGCAACCTCAGATACTTATCATCTAAGTCCGCTTTAAAATGCAACTGAACTAAATGCCAGAAGCGTGGAACATGGTACCATGCAGTGTGTGTTGGTGCTGGAAGAAAAAAAAAAGTTCACCTGCGGTACCTGATATTTATCAGAAAAAACTTTGAACGAGGTAGCCCCCGCAGTGTCAGTTGTTTTATGATTTTCTTCTTTATGCATGTTTGAATTCAATGTCTTTGTGTGAAAAGGTGATTTAATTATTATCAAAATACACTCTATAACAACCACAGAACACATTGAGCTTTTAATATCACATCATCTTCTTTTCCTTCATTGCCTAATTTTGGTCCAAACTCAAAATGAGCGAAATATCCCCGCTCTACCCTATCATTTAATCAACTGAAAAACTTAGGCTGCAACAAATGAAAAAAAAAAGCAATTAACATCAAATGGCAAACTAACGAACCCCACTGTTTATAATAGAAATGCAGCGAAACTAATTAACGTCCAACATAACATTTTTGCTGGTCCTGTAAGAATAAATCCATATTTGTATACATTTAAAATAACTGACGACCCAATGTACAATAATTGTAAGCATAACGAGTAAACTACGAAACTCTTGATAATGAAAGAATACACTTGAGAGAAAAAACGCAATGTAAGAGGAATGCGGTCAGCTCAGCTTATAATACGATATTTCAAACGAACATATTTAGAAAATTCATAAACACTGTAAAATTATCATAAGACACAATGTTTTCATCTTATTGGTAATTCACAACCGTAGCGAAGCGACGGAAGTAAATTGTCCTATGAAATGAAAACACAAGTTGTATTTGATAAGACAGTTCGGCAAAATATACTATTAATAATAATGTATAATATATTGGATGGGAGATTTTATCAGGTTACGATTGTAATACATAGTTCTCAAATGGTATATGACGCATTCGGCCATGCTTATTTATCGAATGTTTCTCTCTTCACTGCCTCCTGAATTATGATTGGTCTATACCCAATGTACGAATATTCGATAGCAACAAAAGAAATAGGGAACACTTATTTTATTTCAGATTTTAATAACTAACATGAAGTAGAAACAAACGTTAATTTATTTGAGGTTATTGAACTCATTTCATCCGTAAGGAATACAAATAAAGCTTATTTTCACTTATTTTTTTAACCAAATACATTATGAACTGGATAAAGCGTTAAATAAACATTGTAACTGAGTTAATTGAATGTACAATTGTAGAACTGACAGTTGATACAAGTGAATGTTAACTGCCTGGATTGTCACCTTGTTACCAATAACCAAGACGGGAGATTAAACAAACAACGTTGGGAGTGACAAGATTTCAAAGAAATGAACATCACTGCTATAAGATTTTTTGACAATATCGCTCCAGTCAGATGACCGCGATTGGTTGACATTACCTATTCTTGGCCATTTCATTGGCGCTTTAATAGTTGAGCCTAGCAATTGTTTTATAATAATTTGCATTATATTTGTTAAATAATTAAAATATTCGTGTAAGAAGCTAACCCTAGCATGTAGTATTACCGATATATAATAGAACATGCTGCAATAAATATATGTAAACCTATTGTAATCATGGTACTAAGATATAGTAGTGTAAAGTGATTAAACAGTAGGCTGCAAGTTTTGCAGACTTGTGTTGAACTCTAAGATGAGCTGGACATATTATTTACTCATTCTAATGATCATCTAGTTGTAAACCGTCACTAATTATTATCATCACAAACCAATTCGTTTGTTGTTTGTAACCAAACAGCTGACTGTGCAAGGCTTCAATGAATTACCTTTCCGATAACAACTCAGAGAAGCAGCTTCATTCAACCTTGAACAAACTTTGCTCCGAGCTTGCTTAGTCAACGTCGAACTTCAACAATCTCAAACATTACATTATACGATCCGCTTCTATGCACTTCTGGTGGCATATGGAGGGTAACGTCCTGTCTACAATTGCAACAAACAAGGGTTTTGGTTAAGAAGATAGTTATCATTACTCTTTGAATCATTCAGTCTGACTATCTATCTAGCTCCTATCGTACACATGACTTATGTGAAAAAAAAAACAATTAAAATTAACACTAATACATAGTTGGATAACTATGAAGCCCAGGATTTAAGGTACTTACGACATTGTAGTTCGCCATTGGAGTATGCCATCTCAAAATAATTTGTGCTCATCTTGTGATTTACCGTGAACATGCGAGTCTTTTGAGGAATTCAATGCCGTTCCGGCATGTTGCCATAGTAGTTCAGTAGTTATAGCAACCAGCTAGAGACCTGGAGATACGTGGTTGAAATTTCGACTATGACATTGAATTTTTCAATCTGACTACCTATCCAACTCGTTTCCTACACACGGTTTGTGTTAAATGGATTAAATTAAGATCATTTTTTAGGTTCAAAAAACGCTAAAAATGGTGGTGCTGATGGTGGTTCCTACAGCGATAGCGCTAGCAGCTTGGATCTGTTATGTTAACTATAACTTTCTTCCTCTCTTCAAGAATTTTTGTTGTTACGATGCCATGCAAGGTTTTTGTCACGGCACCATAATGTTTTGATTTAACCATACAGTGGGTCTAGTCTCTAGTTAAATAAGGACAGCATATTACTCAATTACGCAACTAGTATTGGCGGATATTAATAGGTGAAATTATTTTTAATTACTTTTGGATCTAAAAGGTGACTGTATTCTCTAAAAAATAAACACTCTGCAATTGAAGTGAAATGTAGTTAACTTTCTCCGTGTATTTATACTGTTCTTGTATATCATTACAGACTCTAGTACAAGCCTGGGAACTGCTTCTCATTCCTTCAATGTTTATACTGCTATGCTAGAGGAGAAGCGAGAGCGACCTTCGTTCTTACAACACTAACGATCCGCGCAATTTTGGGTTTACTCCGTGGAGTTCTGCAATTTTTATAGCGCACGAAGGGGGAACTGCGCTCGCAAAATACGGCACTGTTGGGCCAACTGGTATAGTAGTTGTTTCATTATGTTGTATTTTCTTAAAATGTGACTCTTATATTGGGTCTAACATATCAATTGTTTCAAAATTGACATAGGAAGAAGTACTTATTTTGATTTGTCTGTGATAGAGACTGTAAAGTCCACTTCATTCTTGATTTTATTTATTTATTAGTCTGTCTCAGAAATAAGCATGTGAAATAACACAGAATAAAATATATATCCAGAGATTTTAACAAAAATTATATAATTTTACTTATATGGGTACCTATAAAGAAATAAGAAAGCAAAAACAGCTCCTTGAAATACATAATTTGAACAAAAGTGTATTTATGGAATATGCGGAATTGTATTCTAAACAATACATCTGGAGGAGTCGTCCGTTCACTTGTTACTCCTGAATTATGGCAGCCAAATGCAATAAATTGAATGCCATATCATCCGCCAGTATATCTAATTTATATGCTACAAAATCCACATTCAAACCATTTCTATTGACAAGAACTTGACAGTTACATTTTTGTTAACAGGAAATAAATAGAAAATAAGCGTTGTACGAATAAATGGCATTAGATAAGGTAAATTACCTGATTATAAAACATAAGATTCTTTCCTTTATCTGTTACCTACTTATATCACGTGATCCAAAAACGTCCGAACCGACTGCGTGGGTTTTACCTGTCCGCGCCCTCCTTGCCGTCTTCCGCTATCATATAAAGGCACGGATGAAACCATGTTACATTTTTAAAACTACTTTTAATGGCTTTACTTA
The DNA here is from genome assembly GCA_030762935.1 of Hymenopus coronatus. NCBI lineage: Eukaryota > Metazoa > Arthropoda > Insecta > Mantodea > Hymenopodidae > Hymenopus > Hymenopus coronatus. Next base: position 114,019,387 of record CM060882.1, read on the forward strand.
CCAATGTTATTAAAGGAGACGCTGAAGCTGGCCACCGCCGTAATCCATACATTTCTGGCACCTCTTTAACAAACTATCCATCACTTGCCGAAGTTCACGTTGAGAAATTCTGGCAATTTCCTGTCGGATATTCTGTTTTAATTCTTACAGGGTGTGTGGGTTTGTCTTATATACTTTATGCTTTAAGATACACCAGAGATAGAAATCGCAGTGTGCTAAGTGGGGGGACCGAGGAGGTTACAAATCTCTACTAATAATTCTGTCCTGAAACACACTTCCAATTGATATCATCGAAAGATTGGCTGTATGAGCCGTTGCAGTGTCTTGTTAAAACATCTGATGTGTTCCATTCACATGACGTTCTCTATATCGCTGTAATAAATTACTGTTGAAAAGCATATTCTTTTATCTACTTTATGATAATCGAGATAAACATTAGCAGAAATTGTCTTAATTACTCACTTCCTTGAAAGTAGAAGGGAAATAAGGGAATACACTAGACTAAAACGATAGTCAAATCTTTTAAAAGCCGTTTGCCATGTGGATGAAATCCATTTCTATGTAGGATTGAAAATTTACAATTTTCCGTACGAAAAAAATTTAAGCATTTTACATAATACAGGGAAATATCTCAGGAATGTTCAATTCAACGAAAAAAACTTATATGATATAAATTGTATGTTTTTAACTTGATATACATTTTTTGTGTAGTAAGCTTTTGTCTATTCCGGTTTACCAGTTACGCAAAATTCAGCAAAATTCATTCAGAATAAAGAGGTCTTTAGAGGCTATTCCTATAAAATTCATTATATACATATTATGTGTCATATAATATTTAATATTTAATATATGGCATTTTAATCAAAATAGTTAGAGCCATTTTTGAGAAAATCAACATTTTCGAAATTTTTTCCATGTAAATGTTATTTTAGGTTGGGGAGATTTTTTTCTCAAAATCTTCGTTTGGCACCCCTGAAAGATACTAAACTTAAATACTAAGTTTGGTATTTTACCGACTTTTTTGAGTTTTTGAGTTAATCGTGTTCACAGGCACACGGACCCACACGTGGAACTTTTTCTGAAAATACTTTTTTTGGGACACAGAGGACCCTAAAACGTGTATTTCCAATGAAATCTCGGTATTGAATTTTTGTGTGGAATGCAATACTTTCTCTATACACTAATTACATAGTACGTGTAGAGAACGTAAAAAGGTTGTTAATTCTCTAAAAAATAATGCAGAATTGTATTCTCGTATGTATGGGCGTCAACTGTTGACTCAAAAACTGCCAAGGTTAGCACAGAATGGCATATAAATTTCGATTCTGCTTTCTGTATGTCCCTTAAATCTACAAAGAAATGTGTAATGAAACTATTTTTGCTAAAGTTTATTTAGCTTAACATGAAGTACATAGCAAAAAAAATCTGATGTGCTCCATTCACATGACTTTCTCTACATCTCTGCAACAAATTATTGTTAAAAAGCTTATTCTTCTATTTACTTAATGCTAATCGAGAAAAAATTAGCAGAAATAGTCTTATTACTTGCTTCCTTGTAAGTAGAAGCGAAATAAGGGAGTACCATTGGTTAAATTGATAGACAAAAGCTGGTTGCTATGTGACTAAAATTCCTTTGTTTTTATGGGCACGGGTTGACAAATTCCTGTATGAGAAAAGTATAAGTTTTTAAAGCTGAAACCAATAACAAGGAATATTTCAAAAGCGATCAACTCCAGCAAAAAAATGTATATAACATAAATTGTGTGTTTTACAGTGCTCTACATTTTTTGTGTGGTAAGTTTTTTTTCCATCTTTTACGGTTTAGCAGTTACTCAAAATTCCGTAAAACCCATCCAGAATAAAGTACTCTTCAGGGACTATTTCCAGAAAATTCAAGATGTACATTTTAGTTGTCAGGTAAATATCTGTAATATATGATATTTTAATCAATATCGTTACAGCCATTTTTAAGAAAATCAAAATTTTCGAAATTTTTTCTATGTAAAGGGTAGTTTGGGATGGGGAGATTTTCTCAAAATCTTCGTGTCGCATCCCTGGAACATACTAAACTTAAATACCAAGTTTGGTATTTTACCGACTTTTCGTTTTTGAGTTATATAGTTCAGACATACGGACACACAGACACACACACACACACACGCACACACACATACGGACTTTTTGTGAAAATGCTTTTTATGGATGTTACCGGATATATTTCCGGTGAAATCTCAGTATCGAATTTTTGGGTGGAGTGCAATACTTTTCTCTATACACTATGTACATAGTACGTATGGAGAAAGTAATAAGTTTTGAAGGAATAGCTTTTAGAAATTATATAAACAGTATCTAGTATGATAGGGAAAGTCACCGAATACAGCTCATCAGTTGAATAAACAAATGCAGAAATGATTAAAATGGAACCGTGTTGACTAATATACTAGTACTAACAGCATTCTCTTATACCAGAGAAGAGGGAATTCTAAAATGAAGTACACACTTCGTGTAATGTACTCAGCAGACATGTCAGCTTCAGATTCCCCTTTCGAGCGGTTTGTTTTGCCCCACCTCCCTCTCGTCCCTCTCACTCTGCTAATAAAACAATTAACGCTTTAATGAACAAAAGCGTAATGTGCTATATGCAAAAAGAAACAAATGAAAAATAAATCCTCACTAATTGCCTGTCGCAGAGCCTTTATTATTTTCTCCCTCGAATGCTATTCAATTTAACATAGGTCAGTATGGAAACGGCTATTCAGAGTCTGTATATCCATTTCCATTATTTCTGAGAAATACGAATTACATTTATTTACCTATTTATTTTCATTTACTGCTTCAGAAAATCGCTCAAATTATGGTAGCCTATTCAGTTCATTACATTGAGCTTAAAAATCTCAATTTTACATTCACATGACTTTCTCTACCTATTGTGTAACAAACTGTTCTTACAGAAGCTTATTCTCTGGTTCATGCTAATCAAAATAAACATTTGCAGTCATGGTTTTACTACCTATTTTCTTGTAGGTACAAGGCAAATAAGAGAATACACTAGTCTAGCTCAAGAATCAAATCTCTTAAGAGCTGGTTGCTATGCAATTACTATGACATTCTTTTTTTTTTTTTTTAGTTTCTCTACCACGTACAATCTACGTAGTAAATTGTCTGGAGTCAGACCAGTTCCATTCTGCACATCTTGAATTTCTCGGGATAGCCTTATACTTACTTTTTTTAGGAGTTTTTACAACTGGTGAGCCGCAAGAAATAGACAAAATTTCACTACAAAAAAAAGTAGATCACGTTAACCTTTGGTAATATTGCTCACATAAAACACCGTTTTATGCCTCATGCAAGAATTGCGCATCCAATGCGTGATTTGCTAGCAATGATGCTCTGAAGCAACATTGTCTTCCACTCTGGTCATTGCCGGCTCTAACAGAAAGGAATTCCACCACAAGATGATATCTCCGAGCAGATTGGCATGAGGCTTGTAAACAGGTAACTATCATGATAGTTTTCGTTTTGTTTATTGAGTGTGATAATCAATAGGATTCTGTTTTATAAAATATATAAAGCTACTTTGGTCACTAAACTCAATAAAACAATTTTAGTTGTGTAAATGTCTATGAAGAAAGCTGCTTCTTGAAAGCATCATTGCTCATAAATCCTGAAATCACTATTTCTTTTAGAGAAGTCAGTTAGCAAGAAAAAAGGAGTGGTGTGCTTCTGCCGTCCTAATTTGTATGATGTGGACATTCAAACCAGAAATGTTTGCAGACAACAGTGATGACAACCCTCATTATACATAAGACATTCAGAATATCAACGGCCTGCTTGTTATACCAGAATTTGGTTATGATTGCAGTGACAATTCAGCTCAACTATTAAAGCAAATGGAATGACCGAGGTTAGACAATTTCAACTAATCGCCGACATCTGACTGGAGCGATATTGTTAAAAAATCTTATCGCAGCTATGTTCACCTGACGTTCGTATGTTTAACCTCCTGTCTTGGTTATTGGTAACAAGATGACAATCCAGGCAATAAACCTTCACTTTAGCAACTGTCAGTTCCACAATTGTACTTTTAATTAATTCAGTTATAATGTTTATTTAAATTTTATTCAGTTCATAATGTATTTAGCTCAAAAAAGGACTCAGAATAACATTATCTATATTTATTATGCATGAGATGAGTGCAGTAACCTCAAATAAAATAACGTTTGCTTCCTTTTCATGTATTTCTTATTAAAAGCTGAAATAAAACAATAGTTCTCTATTTATATTGTTGCTATCGATATTCGTACATTGGGTGTAGACACAATCGGCCATATCATAATTCAAGAGGCAGTGAAGAATGAAAGAAAAAAATAATTCCGTAAATAAACATGGTAGAATGCGTCATCTACCATTTGAGAACTAACGTAAGCATTACAATAATAACCTGACAAATCTCCGTTCCTTTATATTATAAATTATTAATAGTCTGTTTAACTGAATTTTCTTATCAAATACAACTCGTGTTTTTGCTCGCTCCGGTCGTGAATTATCGACAAGATGAAAACACTAGTAGTATTACTTATAATAAAACATTGAAGAACTTTGGAAATAATATATCCACTCCTTAAGACAGCACCAGTGTCAAAAGGAAAAACATTAAAGGCTTTTTAAATGAACAAAACAGGACTTCACCATATTGCAGCAAGTGCACCTTCTTTCTTTGATGTTCAAGACAGAGATCCTATGGAATACTTCCGACTGTATTTTGAAAGTGGAATTGATAAAAACAGCTGTGGATGAAACTAATCTATTATCTGTGCAGCAAACTACCGATACAATGGATATACATATCAATGAAATGGTACATTTTCGGTGTTCTTATTACTTTATCACCTTACTATGCATATAGTAGGTAGAGATGATATTATATTCCATCCGAAAATTCGATATCGAGATTTCACCGGAAATATATGTTTCTGTAATATGCCTAACAGAAAAATTTCCGCGCGCGTGCGCGTATATATCTGTGTCTGTGAATAGCATAGCTAAAAACGAAAAGACCGTTAGCATAAATACCAAATATGGTATTTATCTTTAAAGGATGCAACACGAAGATTTTCAAGTGGACTCATATTGCCAACAGCTTGATAACGGAGGAAAAAGAAAACTGGCAGAGCATCCCTGCGGCAACTATTCAAACATAATAAGAAGAAGACACTGCCATTAATTGTTCAGAATGCACGCTATGATAATTTGATCGCGGGACCAAATATGGATCCAAAGAATGATGCCGTTATTGCTCTAATGGAAATTCCACTGTTAAATTTGAAAACGCAATTTGGAACTCTGTTTTGTTTCTAAAAGGAATCGTTTTACGTATTTTCACACAAAGTAATAAGTAATTGTAGAGCACTATAGTTATTCTTGTACGATATGGACAATATTGCTCATCATCAACGTGCTATAGTCTTTATAAACAGTAACTAAAATATTTGAAAACTACATAAAAGAATTCACGAGATCTTTACTTAATTCAATATTCTCGCAAAGTATGACTTCATTTTTCTCATGAGTACCAAATAAAGGGTTAATACACACAATTTGTGTCAAATAAATTTTTGTGGAGTTAACTATTTCCGAAATATTCCTTATTTTTGGTTTGAGTTTCATAAGAGTTCAAATGTGAATAGATTAATAATTTCTCTATACTCACTAAGTACATAGTGTATAGAGAATGTATTGCACTCCACCAAAAAATTCGATACTGAGATTTCACCGGATATATATGTTTTAGGGTGCCCTGTATCCAAAAAAATATTTTCAGAAAAAGGTCCGTGGGTGTGTGTCCGTGTGTCTGTGAACACGATAACTCAAAAACGAAAGGTCGGTAAAATACCAAACTTGGTATTTAAGTTTAGTATCTTCCAGGAATACGACACGAAGATTTTGAGAAAAATACCCCCACCCCAAACTACCCTTTACATGGAACTTTTTCGAAAATTTTGATTTTCTAAAAAATGGCTCCAACGATTTTGATTAAAATATCGTATATTAAAGTTATGTACCTGACAAATAAAATGTATATTTTGAGTTTTCTGGGAATAGCCTCTGAAGACTGCTTTATTCTGGATGAATTTTGCATAACTACTTAACCGTAACAGACGGACAAAAACTTAACCCACTAAAAATGTAGAGCACGCTAAAACACACAATTTATGTTATATACATTTTTTTCGTGGAGTTGATCGTTTTTGAACCAGCTTTTGGCTTTCACCTGTGGTACTCCCTTATTTCGCTTCTACTTATAATAAATCAAGGAATAAGACTATTTCTGCTAATTTTTCTCGATTAGTATGAAATAAATAAAAGATAAGCTTATTAACAATAATAATTTACAGAGGTACAGAGAAAGTCATGTGAATGTAACACATCAGATTTGTTTTTCTTTGTTTTTCATCCTGAAATGTGCAAATAGAACAGAATTTCAATCTCATTTCGACTAGTTTTTAAAAGATTTGACTATCGCTTTAGCCTAGTGCATTCCCTTATTTTCCTTGTATCTATAAGTAAATATGGAATAAAACATTTTATGCTAGTCTTTATCTCGATTAGCATGAAGTAAAAGAAAAAAAGCCTTTTAAAAGAATAATTTGTTGCCGAATAGCTAGAGAAGGTTATGTGAATGTAGCACATCAGAAATTGTTTTATTTTGGGGTGATTTAAGTCCTTTAATCTATAGGTCTAATCAGACGATGGATGAATGGATAAGGGAAAACCACAAAAAATAGTTATTTGAGTAACTCATCCTGATCCAAGATTCAAAACTCCGGACCTTTTGAATGCGAGGCAGAAATGCTACACCACACTACAGAGGTAAGTTTCGTTCTGTTAAATGCCAACCTTGAAATCTTGAAGAATCTTTGAAAACACTTGAATAAAAAACATTTTTCAAATGAAAACTCGCCGTTTTGATAAAGCATTACATGTTTTAGACTTGCCGTGATGAACTAAATGCATTTATTTAGGTAACTCTGTTCTTGTTTTTAATTTTTAAGTATTTTAAGCAATGCGCTTTAAGACATTTTATATCCTCTCTTTTTACTTTCTCTATATGTATATTGTGTATAGAGAAGATATTGTATTCCACACAAAAATTAGATACCGAGATTTCACCGGAAAGATTTTTGAGCTATTTTTTTAGAAAAATATCCGTGTGTTTATGTGGGCAGCATAGCTCAAAAACCAAACTTGGTATTTAAGCTAGGCATCTTTCAAGGGTGTGACACGAAGATTTATAGGAAAATCCCTCCAAACTACCCTTTACATGGAAAATTTTCCGGACATTCTAACGATTTTGATTAAAATACAGTATATTAAAGATATATACACGAAAAGTAAAATGTATATTTGGAATTTTCTTTGACGAATTTTTTATGACGAACGAAATGTGTATTCTTCAATTTTCTGTAAATGTCCTCTTAAGACCTCTTAATTTGGATGACATTTTTACAACTGGTAAACCGTAAAGAAGAGAACAAAAGGTTGCTACACAAAATTTTAGATTTCGTTAGAACACACAATTTAAGGCTATATATTTTTACATTTTCTTGCCCGTATATACAATGTACATAGTGGATAGTGAAGGTTCGGTATTCCACTCAAAAATTCGATACCGAAGTTTTACTGGAAATACGTGAATTAAATATATTTTAAGAAACATGTGGAACACCCAGAGAATGTTATGTGAATACAACACATATTTTTTAGAAGTATCGAGAAAATAAAATATAAATTATCAAGAAGTCTTGTGTTAGTGTTAAATATCATATTCTGTATTTAATATCGTTTGCACCACATTAGAGCTGTTTATATTCTTCCTATGTGAAATTGTCCAGCCCTATCCTTATTTTTAAAAAAAAAAATATGAGTGTTCCATTTACATGACTTTCTCTACATCCCTGTTAAAAAGCCTATCCTTATGTATATTTTTTGCTAATCGGAATATGACTAGCAGAAATTGTCTTATTACTTGCTTCCGTGTAAGTAGAAGGGAAATATACGAATACACTTGGCTAAAGTGATAGTCAAATCTTTTAAAAGCGGATTGTTATGTAATTAAAATTCATTTCTTTATATGGCCAGAAGTTGAAAAATGAATATTTAAGAAAAATGAATATTTTAAAGCTGAAACAAATAACATAACCTCAAAAACGGCCGGCTTCATATATGTTTCAATGAGATATACACTTTTTGTGCTGTTACGTTATTGTTTATCTCTTACGGCTTACCAGTTAATGCAAAATCCAATAAAGTTCATTTCGAATACAGACATCTTCAGAGGGTATTCCTATATAATTCAAGATGTACATTTTATTTTCATGTAAATGTTTTTAATACAGGATATTTTAATCAAAATCGTTACGGCCATTTTTGACGAAATAAAAATGTTAGAAATTTTGACATGCATACATTATTAGGGTGGGGTGATTTTGTTGAAAATCTTTGTCTGGCATCCTCTGAAGATATTAAACTTAAATGCCAAGTTTAGTGTTTAACGGTCTTTTCCTTTTTGAGCTATGCTGTCCATAAATACTTACACACTGACCTTTTTCTAAAATATTTTTTACAATTCAGGGGGTCTCAAAACTTGTATTTCCAGTGGAATGTCTGTATTGAATTTTTGGGTTGCCATAAACCTTCTCTAGATATTACGATTAGACAAAGTAAAAACGAAGCCATATTCATCGACTCAGATAATACTAGATCATATTAGTTTTTTAAACTTACAAGTCCGAATATTAATGTTAAATATACCACATCCATTCTCGAAACCCATTACGAAAATGAGGTTGTGCATTGAAGTTTTGGTAATTATATTAGTTGATTTTGTGCAAGCTGCTTATTTTTTGTTTCTTGTTAAGAGGTTTCTGTTTTCTTTCCACAAAACAAGGAAGGACGTAGCGAGAAAATTAAGATGTTGTGGGTAAGTTTTAGGGGCAATCAATCTTTGTTTAATTTAATTCAGGCAGCGGCAATGCACGCAAGTTTGAACATAAATCTAAACCAGATATCGGTAACTCCTGTTTTGAACCAATTAAGATGCAAGAGGCAAGAAGAAAGATTTAGATCCCAAGCTGTCCTAAAACTTCTTAATTCCTTAAGCAAAACTACACCACTAGAATATGTTTATACATATTCTTGTTGATCGTGATAAACATGTATTGAATTGTTTAAGTTGATACCGAAAACAACAAAATGCTACACAAAGTTTTGAATACGGACATGGCACACTCTTATTCTCCTTTAACAGACACGGCTTTGTTTTGTCTTAACAATTATCAGCAATACAAGTAACATTAACATTAGAGTCAGAATCAGAATCTGATGTGTTCTATTCACATGACTTTCTCTACATCTCTGCAAAAAATTATTGTTAAACCTTATGCTTCTAATTACTTCATGTGAATTGAGAAAAACTTAACAGAAATAGCCCTATTATTTGCTACTTTGAAAGTAGAAGCGAAATAATGGTTAAAATGAAAGTCAAAAGCTAATTGCTATGCTATGCTGTGCTAGTCCTTTGTTTGACAAATTCCTGTATGGGAAAAGTAAGTTTTTTAAAGGTGAAACCAAAAACAAGGAATATATAAAAATCGAAAAACTCCACGAAAAAAATGTATATCACATAAATTGTGTGTTTTAAAATGCTCTAAATTTTTTGTGTGGTACGTTTTTGTCCATCTTTTACGGTTTAGCAGTTAGGCAAAATTCCGTAACATTCATCCAGAATAAAGTAGTCTTCAGAGTCTATTCCCAGAAAATTCAAGATATACATTTTATTTGTTATGTAAATATCTTTAATATACGAAATTTTGATAAAAATCGTTAGAGCCATTTTTTAGAAAATCAAAAATTTCGAAAAACGTTCCATGTAAAGGGTAGTTTGGGGTAGGGGGATTTTTTTCAAAATCTTCGTGTCGCATCCCTGGAAGATAAAACACTTAAATACCAAATTTGGTATTTTACTGACTTTCCATTTTAGAGCTATCGTGTTCACAGGCACACGCACACACACACACACATGGACCTTTTTGTGAAAATAATTTTTTGGATACAAAGGACCCTAAAACATATATTTCTGGTGAAATCTCGATATCGAATTTTTGGGTGGAGTGCAATACCTTCTCTATACACTATGTACATAGTGGTATAGAGAAAGTAATGAAAATTCATAGCCGGGATTTGAACCATGGATTTCCCGGTCTCCGTGAGATTGCTCTAACCACTAAACTACCATATATACCAAGGGGAATTATAGTCCTACACATGGCTCTTATGGAAAAATAAATTAATTAACACAATTAATTAAACTATGAATTCCGGGACCTATAGTTTGAGATCTGCTTGTTGGTTACAGAAAAAATCTGATGTGTTCCATTTACATGCCTTTCTCTGTAACAAATTATTGTTAATAAACTTATTCTTTTATCTAACTAATGCTTATTCAGATAAAAATAAACAGAAAGAGAAACCTAGCAGAAGGGAAATAAGCGAATACACCAAGCTAAACCTACAGTCACATGTTTTAAAATGTGGTTTCTATCGGATTGAAATCCGTCTCTTTGCCTGGCCAGGAGTTGACAAGTTTCTACATGAGAAATGTTGAAGTATTTCTGAAGCTGAATAACAAGGAATATCTGGAAAATTGCAAACTCCACAAAAAATGCATGTGACATAGATTGTGTGTTTTAATGAGATCTACATTTTGTGTAGTACGTTTTTGTCTATCTCTTATTGTTTACCGGTTCTGCAAAATTCAGCAAAGTTCATCCAGAATGAACAGATCTTCAGAAGCTATTCCTAGAAAATTCCAGATATAAATTGTATTTGTATTGGATATGGCTTTAATATGTGGTATTTTAATAAAAATCGTTAGAATCATTTTTGACAAAAACAGGATTTTCAAAAATGACTCCATATAAAGTGTAGTTTTGGGGTGGTGGATTTTCTTGAAAATCTTCGTGTCGCATTCTTGGAAGATGCCAAACTTATATAGCAAGTTTGATATTTATTTTAACGGTCGTTTCGTTTTTGAGCTATGCTATTTACGGATACACATGCATACACGCGGACCTTTTTCTAAAAATGCTTTTTTGGATTCAGGGGGTCCCAAAACATGTTTTTCCGGTGAAATCTCGGTATCCTATTCTTGGGTGCAATACATTAGAGAAAGTAAAATACGAGTCGGTTAGATAATTAAATGTAGTGTCGACACATTGTTATTGTAGCTCCGTGATTAGGCCAATCTATCCTACAAAACAATTGCGTGAAAAAACAACTAATTAATATTAACATAACTCTCTAATACTAAAGTTATTTGCTCTCGGAATAATAGCTGACACTGTATCACTATTACCAAGCAGCACCTACTACTTTATCTGTCTGCAGCACCTATTTACAATGTATATTGTAGATAGGGAAAATATTGTATTTCACCCAAAAACTCTACACCAATATCTCATCGGAAATACGTATTTTGAGACCCCCTGAATCCAGAAAAAAGCACTGTTGGAAAAATATCCACGTGGTGTACGTGCGTGTGTGTGTAATTGAGCGAGAGAGAGAAAGATTCTGGGCAGCTTAGCTCAAAAACGAAAAATCTGTTAAATACAAAACTTAGTTATTTAAGTTAAATATCTTCTAAGCATGCGATAAGAAGATATTCAGGAAAGTCACCCATCCTAAACTGCCCTTTGCATGGAATATTTTTGAAAACTTTGATTTTCTCAAAAATAGCTGTAACGATTTTGGTTAAAATACCATGTGTTTAAGATGTTTTCATGACAAAGAAAATATACCTATATCTTGAATTGTCTCAAAATAGACTCTGAAGACCTCTTCATTCTGGATGACTTTTGTACAGCTCGTAAAACGTTATAACTTGTAAAGAGATAGATAAACACCTACTAAACAAAAATGTATATATCATTAAAACACACCATATATATAATATGCATTTTTTGTATAATTAACTGTTTCCGAGATATTGCTTGATATTGGTTTCGGTTTTAAACTACTTAAACTTGTCTCAGAAACAATCAGCTTTCATTTCATCTCTTTAGTTTTACTCCCGGGAATGCAAAACTGAACCTAATTTCAATTGTTTCACAGAGAGATAGTTTTTAAAATATTCGACTATCACTTTAGCGTAGTGTATTTCCTTATTGCCCTCCTACTTATAAGGACGCAAGTAATACGACCGATTCTGATACTGTTATCTGCATAAGCATGACATAGATAAAAGCAGAATCGTTTATAAGGAAAGTTTGTGGAACAGCTAGAGAAAGTCATATGAACAGAACACACCAGATTTTTAACATACTGAATTATAGCAACGGGAATCACAATTGAAATTTATGAATCGTTTTGTGCATTAACAGTTACATCAGTTACATCAAAACGTTTAAATTATTATTTACTGAGGCTGTTTAAAATAAATACATTTTCTTACATGCACTTTCATTTGTTGAATAACAACGATGGCGGAGGAGCCATCAGTTTTAACTTACGCATTGTAACCATACAACGCGGTCGAAAGAAAAATACTTTTGCCAGCCTAGCATGACAGGAATAAAATTCTGTCTCTGATAAACAGATTATTATTATTATTATTATTATTATTGCTTTTATTATTATTATTTATTAATATTATTATTATTTTATTGAAATCTATGGTACCGTAGCCACGGAGGTTAGTTTGCTAGTTGTGAAATTGCATCAGACCCTATAAATTAATTTTGGGTGTATTTAGGATAGTAGGTGCTAGGAAATAATATATGAAGCTCTCTAAGTTTCACTTTGGTATGCAATTAAAACTTTTAATAATCTTGTTACAAAATTTTGCTTATTCCTCGGTATTTTATTTACTATTAATAATTGTCTACGTGCACGTAATAATAATATTTTGTTAATTAATTTTAGTTTCCTATATACAATATTTTACAGAAATATTTCATTCGTTCCACGAATCAGGTACTGACATCTTCTAACGTATCTTGCACAAGTGGCATCTAACGTACTTCTGTTCCCCTTTAATAACAATATTTGCTTTTTATTGGTTGCCTAGTTAATGTATTAGTGTAACATTGTTCATACTGAGACAGCATCATATATACAAACAATTAAACATCCATTGTACTAACATGTATCTACATAATTCAATAATGAATATCATCGTCGTTTTTAAAATCAATTAACGAGAGCGATTAAGAAACGTGCGTATTTACTTTCTCTCAGCCTAATGAATTCTGACCCTTTTTAAGTGTTTTAACAGTTTAAATATTTCGTAATGATTAAATAATGTGTATTAATTTGAAAATACACCTTAACATCGTTGTTTTGACTTCGTTTATGAAGGCCTAAGACAGGCGTCACTAACTCGCTAGAGTTTGTGCACAGTGTGCCGTGTCTCAGTTTATAAATTCGGAGACAGAAGGAATATCAATACATAAGCCAAAGACGTTTATGTCTGCCTAAGAGCAATATTTCTTAAATATAGAAAGTGGCGGAATAAGTGTTTAGTTTGCGGATACGTCTGTACTCAATCAGAAAGTTCAATTGGGAGTATAATTAATCAGTAATAAGGTAATTAACAAGCGGAGACCATTTCTTTTGAGTTGTGTTCGATATCGATTAATTACCTGTTCATATTCATTGCTATACATATGAATGATTTTTCAGTAAAAATTAATTCGTATACTATTAGCGTTACAATGGGAGTATAATGACATTAATGAGCTTGTAGTTTTATAATATTAATACTATAACCGTTGACATTATTTTTTTCAAATATTTACGTTAAGACTACCAATGACAATATGTGTATATTAATATCCGAAGCATAAATACTAATTCAATAATAAGTGTTTTAAGTAACCTATGAAAGGTGAAATACATATTTCCTACAGAACTGAAGGAATTAACTATTCTTGCTCTCCACGCACAGTAGGTGATTCAAAGCATGGAGAGGCAAACTTGCTCTCTGCTTTACTTAATAGGCAACCATTCTTTTTAAATACAGTTTCGGAGTCTTGTCGGTACTCCAACACTGTATTTCTTTTTCTTCTTTTTCCCCATTTCCCCAGCATTTCCTTTGTTTTTGCTTCTAATACACACCATATACACATTTACAAAAACAAACTACCATGTCCATGAACCCATGTGGCCATGGGGAGCGGCACCACTTGGTGATATCTGGTCTAAGAAGTACGTTTAGTGGAGAAGTTGCCTAGTAAGCAGGCGTTCAGTCTCAAGAGTACTTAATCGGTAATGACATTGATCATAAAAAGTAGGTTTATCAAACTTCGCAATGTCATATACAAAAGCGTAAAATAAAATAAATGGTCAATGTGCTGATTATTCTTGCATAACACTGCCAGGTTTATTCATTATGGACATATGTATTTGCAGAATACATAAATACAACACAGTGTTAATAAATTCATGTTGATTTGCGCAATATTCCGCTTGCAGCGTTCACGACCATTGAAAACAAAACGCACTGTAAAAGAGGCTATGGTGATATTGATACCTGTACAGACTGTTGCTACGAAATTGGCCGCGCTGGCTAAAGTACATCACTTTAGTCCTTCGTGGCGTACGGGATCGTGGGTTCGAGTCCCGCCTTGGGCATGGGTGTTTCTGTGTTTGTAAATGTATATTTCTGTGTATGTATATGTAAAAGGAAAACGTTAAACATTAATAGGTCAACTAAAGAAGTATAGGAAACTGGAAAAAAAGAAAAAGAGGAATATAGCGCCGGAGTTCTGATAAGCCTGGGCATGGGTGTTGTATGTTTTTGCAATGTATGTATGTTTGTGTAAAGGAACAGTAAAACCAGTAAAAATACAGTAAACTTAGGGAGGGGGGGATGTAAACGGAGATACAGCACCGGAGTCCTGATCAGACTCCGGTACTGATTTTAATAAATAAATAAATAAAAATAACAAAACAAAAAAACACCGTGCTTTCGAGGCAACTTCCCCGATTCACGAGTGATGCACCTGTGCAGAAGTACTAGGCGTATTGAGCTCTTAGACTCAGCGACTAGAGTGAAAGAGCAGTTTCACATTTACTGCCTCGGTAAAGAGGTTCTTGACCTTGCCGCATACTACATAAGATGTTATTGCGTAAGTTCGGTATAAATAACAGGTAGGAACCCATGTAGATATTGCGCAGCCTATTTACCAGTAGCGGCGGGCCGCAATAAACCGTTATGGCAGATTCTAAGGCTGTATCGAAGTATCGAATTTCCTTGTTGGTAGCTACTTTATGTAATTATTATGTGGTATTGTGGATGTGTTATTTGTACACTTGATATTTTATTTGACCTGTATTAATGTGACATTATGTGCCACTTTGTATATAGGAATACATTTTATAATAAAAGAATAAGCTCCTGTAAAAAAAAAGGTAAAGAAGAGCTGCTACTGCATGAAAATTATGAGAGACCTTCCTATAGGTAGCTGTGAATACCTCATTAAACACAGTTTTTAATTTTTTAATTAACAAACTTAGATTTTATTAGTTAAATATTATATTGAGAATTTTGATTGTAGAAGTCAAGGGTAAATTACACTTAACTCTTTATTATTATTATTAATAATATAAAAGAATTAATTTGTACTCATGCCCTGTTAAAAGGGGATAAATAAATAAATAAATAAATAAATAAATAAGCATTTAAACAAAAATCGAAATACAGTAAACATCTACGGCACAATTAAAACCTTTACCTGTGCAGTTGAACTGTGGAAAGGAAGTTGCAAGAGGGCAGCTGTATCACTTTCTGCAATCCCGAATGAAAACAAGGCAGTTATTAAATATATTTTCTTACCATAATATTAAGTAAACGGTTTTCCGGGAAAGGATTTTCACCTTTTCGTAAGTCCTTTGCATCTCGAACCTACAAGGGTAAGGCTGGATATGTAACTACAATTATTATCCGTGGAAAGTAATAGCTGTTTTACTTTCTCTAGCCCCATATGTACATAGGGATGGAGAAGGTTCTGCAATGCACCCAAAAATGCGGTGTCGAGATTTCATCGGAAATATATGTCTTGGAGTCCCCTGAGTCCTAAAAAACATTTTTAAAAAAAGGTCCATGCGTGTGTCTGTGGACAGTATAGCCCCAAAATGAAAATACCGTTAAATACTAAACTTGGTATTTAGCACTGAATCCAATGAATCCCTCATCAATCAAAAGAGTTTTATTCCTGCTTAGATTTGTTCATTATTACATTAATCTATTTTAGTATCTTCCAAGGATGCGACACGAAGATTTTTAAATAAATACCCCCACCATAAACTACCCTTTACATGGAAACAATGTCGAAAATTGTTATTTTCTTAAAGATGGCTCTAACGATTTTGATTAAAATCCCGTATATTAAAACTATTTATATCCGAAATAAAGTTTATATCTTGACTTTTCTGAGAATAGCGTCTGAAAACCTCTTTTATTCTGGATGAATTTTGCCGGATTTTAACTTCTAAACCATAAGAGATAGACAGAAACTTACTTCGCAGAAAATGTAGATCTCGTCAAAACTCAGAATTTACGTCTTGTATTGTTAGAGGACACCATTTCCGAGATATTTCTTGTTATTGGTTTCAGTTGTGAAGTGCTTATATTTTTCTCAGACAGTAAGTATCCGTTTTTCTTTGTTCTACTTCTAACCAAGCAAAGAAGCGATTTGGAGTAAAATTCGCATAACAACTTTTAAAACATTTGACTTTCAGTTTAGCCTAGTGTATTCCCTTATTTTCTTCCTACTTATAAGGAATTAAGTAATAAGAACGTTCTGCTAATTATTATCTCGATTAGCAAGGTGCAGAAAGAAGAACAATCTTATGTAAGAAATTTGTAGTACAACTAGAGAAAGTCATGTGAGGGTAATACATAAGATTTTTTTAATACAGTGCGGTAGTTTTAGATGAGGTAGGTTTATGCGATCCGCGGGCTCATTGTCTATTGCACTAAGGGGTTTTTCTGCGTTGCTTACTCACGAGTGTTAGCAACATGCACCGTATTGGGTACTAACCTTTCTATAAATGGTGTCCGTCCCGTGAAAACTTTCCTGGCACCTTTGAATCAAATTTCTATACCTATGCAAACGTTCTTGTTGTGTAATGTTCATATTTTCTGGTTTGAATTATCCGTGAGTTTGTCTATGAGTGGAGATTGTTGCTATAAAGTTTCCTTTTTAGACTACTCCACAAATAGAAGTTGCACACAACAAGATCCGGGGATAGGGCTGAATTATATTTTGTAAGAGTAGTTTGTTTGCAGAGCAGGTAGAGAGAGCCATGTGAATGGAACACATCATTCTTTTGAGTGTTCTTGCCCTAAAAAGTGAAATCAAGTCTGAGCTCAAAACTCTTCGTATAAATACAGCAGCTGTATAAAGTTTACCTAACACTAATAGCAATTTATTCTGCAATATAATTAACACACGTGTATTGCATACTATTTTTGAACGACGAGTATTACTATTATTTAAAATTTAGTAATAAATGAATTAAAATATTGGTTGGATGTCAATGAATTCTATGAGATTTGGCAGTCGTTATGTAGCTTTACCTTGTTTTTTTTACAAACAAGATTTTTTGACTGAAGAAATATTTTTATTTATAATAACCTAATTGTAATGGATTTGACAATTTGTATATGGAGAACGTTATGGTAGAGGACAGAGAAATAGAATTAGTCTGGAGAATGGAGATTCTACTTAAATTCCGAAGAAATATAAACAAAGGTACGAGTTGCAACTTTATGCTCTAACATTTATGTACATAAAAACAAATATTCTAAGATTAAGAATATTTTTGGAATTCAGTCCATAAATAGGTTTTAGATTTTACCATATTTTATAAAAATATCTTTAGTTTTCAGTTTTTAAGAGAAGTATGAAATCAACATTGTTATCTAATCCTTAAAGAATTTTACGATATCAAAATATTTTAATGTTTTATGTAACAAGTTGAAATTTTATGTATTGCTATTGCTGTATAACTTTTATTGTCCTGGCAAGTAAAGAGATTTATCTATCTTCTTACCGCACGTGTGCTTTTTGATTTCATACCACTATTGTGACTTCTTTTGTTTCAATAGCAACCAGGTTAGATGTGGGAATATTATCTTATGCCCAGTAACAATATCGGTAAGAAGTAGAAATTACTCATCTTGTTCAGAAACAACTTATATTATTTCCATCGCCACTAGTTCAACACAATAACATATTCAAATTCTTTTAAATAATCAAAATACTAATTTGTTATAATTATATGCAGTAGTAATACTTTTAAGGATTCATAAAAACTGCTGCTGTGATGTCATCTCGTATTTTATTTGCGTTAGCGCGCCTGCTCAATTAGTGGCTTTAGGCGTTTCAGTTTTTATCAATTTCGAAATTAATGTAATAAACAGCGAGTAATCAAGTATATTTTATTCATCTTAACTCAGTTTTTTAATTTTTTCTGTGTGCGATGACCGAAGCGAATGCAAACAATGCAAATTAAATCCAACACCTAACCGTAATAATTTACAAAACAAATGTGCTCGCTCGGAGGCAGTTCCACATAATTAAGACTGACAGGTTTGTCACGCAGTGACATGCCTCATCGCTCCGAACTGTATTTATTTATTTAACCTAGTTAGAGTTAGGCCATAAGGCCTTTTCCCCCACTCTACCGGGCAATACATTAAATTCAATACAGCCGTGATACAACGAATAAAGAACAAAAGAATGTGATTTGTTCCATTCACATGACTTTATCTACATCTCTGCAACAAATTATTGTTAAAAAGTTTGAGCTTCTAGTTACTCCATGCTATTCGAGAAAACATTAGTAGAAATAGTCTTATTACTTGCTTCCTTCTAAGTAGAGTAATGTAACTGAAATGTTAATAATAGAAAAAATACTTTAGCAGAAAAAAAATGCGAAAATACGATTTTCTAGAAAATCCCCCACCACAAACTACCATTTACATGTAAAAATTTTCAAAAATTTTGATTTTCTCAAAAATGTTTCTAACAATTTTGATTAAACCCGTATTTTAAAGATATATAAAAAAGTAGAAGCGAAATAAGGGAGTATTATAGGTTAAATTGATAGTCAAAAGCTGATTGCTATGTGACTGAAGTTCCTTTGTTTGAATGGACAGGAGTTGACAAAATATTATATCAGAAAAGTATGTTATTTAAAGTTGAAACCAATAACGAGGAATATCTATAAAACGGCCAACTCCACGAAAAAAATATATGATATAAACTGTGTGTTTTATCGTGATCTATATTTTTTGTATATTACGTTTTTTGTGTATATCTTACGGTGTACCAGTTATGCAAAATTCAATAAAAATCATCCAGAAAAAAGAAGTCTTTAGAGGATACTCTCCGAAAATTCAAGATATACATTTTATATGGCATGTAAATATCATAAATATAACAGATTTTAATCAAAATCATTAGAGCCATTTTTGATAAAATCAAAAATTTCGAAATTTTTCCCATGTAAATGATAGAGGGGGCGGCGGATTTTCTTGAAAATCTTTGTGTTGCATCCTTGGAAGATACCAAACTAAAAACCAAGTTTAATATTTAACTGTCTTTTCGTTTTTGAGCTATGCTGTCCACACACACACACACATATACACACACGGATATTTTTCTGAAAATGCTACATGTACATAGTAATGCAATGTACATAGTAATTGTAGAGAAAGTAAAAATGTAAGGAAAGTTATTTTAAGTAAAATATTCTGTAGGTTGAAACGTACATTTGTCATATTTACAATTGAAATGCATATTGCTTGTCAGCTCAAAAAATATTGGTAAACAATAAATTAAAGTGATGTATTTATCATATTAATACAGCAGTAGACCAGGTTTCATTATAAATGTATGCCCCAATTTTCTACTTGGACGGTATAACGTTCCGGCAGTCCCTTACGTCTTCAGGTAGGAAATTCCAAAGACGAGCTAAATCTATTGTAAATGACGATGAATAGAAGGTTGTATGATGAGCAGGTATAGCAAGAAGGAAAGAGTGTCGTGAGCGAGTTATCAATAGATAGAGATTTGAAGCGAATATTTAGATAGTTTGAAATGCGAGAATGAAAGAGTTGATAGAGAACTGATAAAGAATGCAATCTTCTTCTATTACTAAGCTGGAGCCATTACTATTTAGTGACCACCCTGTTTTTTTGACCTCTTTTCACTCTCGCTGAATTATTCCAGCACACAAAGAAGGTGACGCAAACACGCGATAAACAGTTTTGTCATGGTAAATTGTCATATTACGGTTAGCTGAGTGGAACAGGTGTAAAGTTCATGAGGTATATAATGACGGTTTTATATGTTGTTAAACACTAATGTGGTAACTCGTTTACTATAACATTGTGTGGTAATAGCGGCATTTTGTATTCTTTTGCTACATAAACTCTCTAAATAATATCTACGTCTCTAACAATACACTTTAATTCTATTCATTGCAAAACAGTTACATTAGAACAGAGAAAAATTTGATGAGTAATTTCACATTACTTTCTCTACATCTCTGCAACAAATTATTGTTAAAACGCTTATACTTCTATTTACTTCATGTTAATTGAGAAACATTTGCAGAAATAGTGTTATTACTTGCTTCCTTGTAAGTAAAAGCGTCATAAGGGAGTACAATCGGATAAAGTGATAGTCAAAATTTGGTTGCTATGTGACTGAAGTTCCTTTGTTTGTATGGTCAGGACTTGACAAATTCCTGTATTAGAAAACTAAAACCAATAACAAGGAATATGTTAAAAACGATAAACTCCACGAAAAAAATTATATGGCATAAATTGTGTGTTTTATCGTGCTCTACATTTTTGTGTAGTAAGTTTTTGTCTATCTCTTACGGTTTAGCAGTTATGCAAAATTCAATAAAACTCATCCAGGATAAAGAGGTCTTTAGAGGCTATTCCCAAAACATTCAAAATATACATTTTAGTTGTCAGGTTAATATCTTTAATATACGATATTTTAATCAAAATCGCTAGAGGCATTTTGAGAAAATAAAAATTTTAGAAAAGTTTTCCATTTTCGTGTCGCATCCTTGGAAGATATCATATTTAAATACCAAGTTTGGTATTTAACGGTCTTTTCGATTTTGAGCTTGCTGTCCAACGACACACACACATGCACACACCACAGACAGACAGACACACACGGACATTTTTCCAAAAATGCTTTTCTTGGATTCAGGGGAACCAAAACACGCATTTCCGGTGAAATCTCAGTATCGAATTTTTGGGTGCATTACAATACCTTCTCTATACACTATGTACATAGTAGATGTAGAGAAGGTAAAAAAAGCTGTAATCTGTGAAAATACCGGAATACGCTCCAAAACATCGTTTTAAAAACTGTTTTGTTTTTTTTTCTCTTTAACGTCCAAGGTCATATCGGGGGCTTTGACTTAAGAAACAACTCGTTGATTGTAGGTTCTTGAACGTTAGTTTTTCTTTAAACACGCGTACATTCACTTTCACATATACTTTCAAACTCTGTGGGTGTTAGGGAATGATTCCGGTTGAAGAAAGTTCACCGCCCCAGCTGGGAATTGGACCTACGACTACCGGTTGAGAAGTCAGCACGTTGACCTCTCGACCACCAGACAGTAAATTTATCGTTAAGTCTCACTACTTCTGTGGTCACTTGCTAACTTTCCGTCCCAGAAGTTTACTCGGGCTGCGGCTTAGAATTTTGTACTTTCTCTACACGTGCTGTGTACATGTTGTATAGAGAAGGTATTGTATTGCAACCTAATATTCCATACCGAAATTTCACCGGAAATCATGTTTTGGGTCCCTCTGAATCCAAAAAAAAAAAAAAAATTATATAGAAAAAGGTCAGTGTGTTTGTGCGTATGTGTGTCTGAGGACAGCTAAGCTCAAAAACGAAAATACCGTTAAAAACCAAACTTGGTATTGAAGTTTGGTATCTTCCAAGGATGCGACACGAAGATTTCCAAGAAAATTCCCCCATCTCCAACTACCCTTTACATGGAACTTTTTAGAAACATTTTTATTTTCTCAAAAATGGCTCTAAACAATTTTTATTAACCTATCCTATATTAAAGATATTTACCTGACACAAAAAAGATATATATCTTGAATTTTTTGGGAATGGCCTCTGAAGACTACTTTATTGTGAATGAATTTTATGGAATTTTGCATAACTGGTATACCGTAAGAGAAAGACAAAAGCTGACTTAACAGAAAATGTTGAGCTCGTTAAAAGACACATTTTAGGTCATATACTTTTTTCGTGGAGTTGATCGTTTTTGAGATATTCCTTGCTATAGGTTTTAGCTCTAAAAAAAATTAAACTTTTCTCATACAGGAATTTGTCAACTCCTGTCCATACAAACAAAGAGACTTCAGTCACTTAATAACCAGCTTTAGACTATCACTTTAAACTGTAACACTCCCTTATTTCGCTTCTACTTACAAGGAAGCATGTAATAAGACCATTTCTGCTAATTTTTATCTCAGTTATCATGAAGTAAATAGAAGCACCTGCCTTTTAACAATAATTTGTTGCAGAGATGTAGAGGAAGTCACATGAATGGAACAAATCAATTTTTTTTATGTAGCCCCGTTAAGATCAATGGTCATATCGGGGGCTTTGACTTAAGAAGCAATTGTTGCCTCTAATTGATGATTGTAGATTGTTAAACGTTGGCTTTTTAACCATCTTATTTTTCTTTAAACACACGCACATTCAATCTCACATACATACTTTCAGATTCTGTGAGGGTTAGGAAATGATTCCGGTTAAAGAAAATGTACCACCCCAGCCGGAAATCGAACCTAGGACCTTCGGGAGAGAAGTCAGTTCGATGACCACTCGACCACGGAGGCAGCAAAACCATCGTTAAACTAATCGTCACTAACTTTGTGATCACCTGTGATTTTCCGTCCCAGATGTTTACTCGGGCTGCTGCTTACAATTTTTCTTTAAGTAGAATAATGTCATAATATGCATACATTATCCAGTGAAATGACTCAAACTGTTTAGTTTGCGGTTCACACTCGGGAGTTCGCTTCCCGGTGGCCGACCTACCTGACCCATGGGGTTTTTCGGGGGTTTCCCCAATCGACAGGCGAATGCTGGGTAGGTTTCTCCATCTTCCTATTTCCTGTCCCTGTTTTATATCTACAAACATTTGGACTACGAGAGATGGTGCAATGCGATCGGCACCCCTGAACACGCCTGGGAGTGCCCGCTACTGAACAGTGGGAAGATAACGGCTCTATTGTACATCCAGGATGGAAGCATCTACGCGGTGGTGCGGTACAAAAGACTCTGGAACTGGCTTGACAAGGCAGCAAATGCCGCATCTTACCGGGCAGCAGCGACGTATAGAAGACACCGACGACAGTTAGAACTCAGAAACTGAACCGGATACGACTTAATACTGTATATTAATGAGCATATTTCTCCAAATTATGTAACCTAGATTAAGTATAAATAGGTAAGAAACATAGGATAAGAAGAATGCTTGACTGACTGTAATTCCTAGAATAAGTAATTATGCTGCACACGTTAACTAATGAGGTAAATGAATAAGAGAGACACAAAGTTATTGTGAATATGTTCTCCTGAATAACACATCTGATGTGTTCCATTCACATGACTTTCTCTACATCACTACTGTAATTTATTGTTAAAATCGTTTTCTTCTACTCATTTCATGCTAATCAAGAAAAAAATTAGCAGAAATAGTCTTATTACTTGCTTCCTTGTAAGTAGAAGCGAAATAATGGAGTACCATAGATTAAAGTGACAGTCAGAAGCTGGTTGCTATGTGATTTAAGTTCCTTTGTTTGTATGGACACGAGTTGCAAAATTCCTGTATGAGAAAAGTATACGTTTTTCTTTCTCTACACGTACCCAAAAATTCGATCCCGAGATTTCACCGGAAATACACGTTTAATGGCCCCCATTATCCAAAAAAAGTATTTTCAGAAAAGGACCCTGTGAGTGTCCGTGTGTCTGTGTGTTCGTGTGTTTGTGAACACGATAACTCAAAAACGAAAAGTCGTTAAAGTACCAAACGTGAAATTTAAGTTTAGTATCTTCCAGGGATACAACAGGAAGATTTTGAGAAAATTCCTCCCACTCCGAACTACCCTTTACATAGAAAAAATTTCGAAAACTGTAATTTTCTCTAACGATTTTGATTAAAATACCGTATATTAAAAGGCATTTATATGACAAATAAAAAGTATGTCTTGCATTTTCTGGGAATAGCCTCTGTCTCTATTCTGAATGAACTTTGTGTAGCTGGTAAACCGTATGAGACAGAAAAAGACTTACTACACAAACCATAATTTATGTCATATGTTTTTTTTTCGTCAAATTGGCCATTTCTGAGATATTCCTTGTTATTTGTTTCAGATGTAAAATACTTAAGCCTTTCTCACACGGAAAGTTGTCAGCTCCAGGCCCTGCATAGAAGCGGTTTCAACCACATGACAACCAGACTTTAAAGATTGGACTATCGTTTTAGCCTAGTGTATTTCTTTATTATCCTCCTACTTTCAAGGAAGCAAGTAATTAAGACAGTTTCTGCTGTTTATCTTGATTATCAGATAGAAGTAGATAGAAAAATAAGCTTTTTAACAATAATTTGTTACAGCGATGTAGAGAAAATCATGTGAATGGAACATATCAGATTTTTGAGAAAATCAAACATTTTGAAAAACTTTCCATGAAAAGGATAGTTTGGGGTGGGGGAATTTTCCACAAAATATTCGTATCCTTTCTTCGGAAGATACTTAACTTATATACCAAGTTTATTTTACCAACTTTTTGTTTTTGAGTCCTTGTGTTTACGGGGACACACATGGACCTTTTTCTAAAAATGCTTATTTTGGATACAGGGAATCCTAAAACGTCTATTACCGGTGAAATCTCGGTATCGAATTTTTGGGTGGAAGGCAATACCTTCTCTATACACTATACATATAGTACGGGTAGAGAAAATAATAAAGAAGAAAAATATATAATAATGAGAAAGAATTAACGGGAAGTTTAACTACAAATTTAGCATTACATACAGTGTTCTGAAACTTAAGAACAGCGGAACCCTCGCTCTTGTGTACAATATCCTCCTCTTCCATTCTCCATGGCAATTAACCTCCCTTGCCGAATCTTAGATTAAAAAAAATAGTATGTTTTACATTCACATGACTTTTTCTACCTATTCTGTAACGCAATATTCTTACCTAAGCTATTTCTTCTATCTGCTTCATGCTAATAGAGATAAAGATTAGCTGAAATGGTCTTATTACTTAGTTCCTTGTAACTAGAAGAGAAATAAGGTGATTAAATGTTCTAAAACCTGGTTGCTATGTGATTAAACTTCGGTTCTCTTTTTAGGCCAGCAGTAAAACGAAATAAACGGTATCAACAAAATCTTTATATTTTTCTAAGGTAAGCCTTTTATCTATTTTATACGGTTTACTAGTTGCGCAAAATCATTCTGAACGAACAAGATTCAAGAGATTAGTACGAGAATTCAAATAATACTTTTTATTTGTTATATTTAAGAATCTTTAATATATTATTTATTTAAACTGAAATTGCTGGCCATTTTTGAGAAAACACTTTTCGAATTTTTATCCATAAATAAATGTAAATGAAGTTTTATTTATGAACACTCTTAACTTCTATGGTTCTCAGCGTCCCATTCTATACTGGGGGTGAAAGACCACATAATTTTGCTCAGAGGCCTCTCCATTAGGCTTGAGGTTCTTTTACGTGCGGGGACCAACGGCTTTACTTCCCTTCCGAAGGAAGCCAAGCTAAGAATTTTTACGCTCGAAAAAATCCATCGTCCTCCGCCGGGTTTGAACCCGCGACCTTGAGTATATAAAATTAGCATGGTAACCATTACACCACAGAGGGTGACTTATTTTTCCATAGAAAGAGTACTTTGTGGTGGGGAATTTTCTTGAAAATATTCGTTTCGCAAGCTTGAAAGATGTTGAACCTACGTTTCGGGTTTCGTTTTCAACCAAATTTTCGGACTCACAGACACATGGATTTTTTTTTCAAGACACAGGGGACACACAAACGATATTTCCAGCGGTATTTCGCTATCAAATTTTTGGGTGGAATGCAATACCTTCTCTACCTATGTACTAAATACGAAATAGAGGAAGTAAAAATAGATGGAAACACAAGAGAGCACTCATTGACAATGTTTTCCCCTTGTAACCTGTTTAGGATCGTAAACCTAATAAATGCTACTCTAATTTTATTTAGCATAGATAAAAAAGCGTGTTTCGTATGTAACCAACTTTTCATTTTTGAGATACTTTGTTTACAGACACTAATTTTCGGACTGCAGGTCAGCTCAAAATATCAATTTGCAGTGAAAGCTCGATATGTCGTTTTTTGGTTGATGTACTGTGCATTCGCGGTCAAAAGAGAGGTCCTAGTACCATTTGGGTACGGCATCATATTATTCCATATCATTTGGTTATCTACGTCGCAGGTACGCCTTCTTGTGTTACCCTGTGTGTAGCTTGAGACCTCTCGACTACTAAGCGCGTCAAGCGATCCTTATATAGTACTTGAAGAATCAATTTGTCACCGTGAGAACTGGGAATACTCAGTTATTGCAAATTTGCGTGTTTATGTATATCTGTTTTCTTAGTTTATTCACGAAAGGCACAGACGTTTAGACAGTTTGGCTTTAAAATATTTGTTTTTTATTATTCTTTATATTTTACGTATGAGAGCAAGGGCCGGAGAGAGAGAGGACGATGCTCTACAGCTGAAGAATATCTCTAAGTGAATTACTCGCTTCTTTTTCCTCCTTAGTTATAAATCGCAATATTTCGTTGTCTATAATTATAAGATGTGTAAATATCAACAACTCCTAGAAGACAAAGCCTGAGAAATTATGTACCACTATCGGTGTAGGTGGCAGGACGGTATTTAGGTTTCCGTTGTACTAATTGGTTTTCGTTTATTATCATATAATATTACAAGTTAATCTTTAAAGAGTGTATTTTAGTGTATCTGTTGTACACAGGTGTAAATATGATATAGGTATGATAAATTAATTGTATACTATTAATCATGCGGAAACTTACTCCAGGTAAAACAAAGCCTCTATGTTCAAATTTTGTAACGACAAAGAAGAGAAAAGCAAATGAACCAGGGCATAAGAACAGAAATCTTCAGCCCTAACAAGACTTCTGTGATATACAATAATAATTCATAGAGATGTGCTAATACTTTTGATATCTGTGAATCTGTGTTTTTGTAACCATGACAAATATGCTAGCAGCCAGAATACTTAGGCTTCCATAGATTGTCTCAGTTTCTGTGTAACTATCTTTAATGACTCCTGTTCAATGCGCAATGGTAGCTATTGCGAGGTATTTTATATAACCAAACTCCTTTGAGTGTTATATTAATGTTGGCAGGCTCTATATCGTAATTCTCCAATTGTTACATGGACTTCTTACCTTCTAGTTAACTATCTAGTGGCTAGTTGAAGTAAATATTGCACTAACAACATATGGGTTTGTTATAGAGAAATGTTTCTTATAATAATGTTTCTTTCTCTCCCCCCACCCCCACATAATAATATTGATGGAATGCCTCAGAAACGCTACTATACATCGTACATTCATTCATTCCATTACCCTATCTTGTTTAACTATCACAATAGCATTTTAGGTAGAGTAAATAGTGCACTAACACCTTAAGGGTAATTACAGACATGTATTTATTTTAAAATCGCTTTTTCTTTCATAATAGCATTGGCGAATAGCCTCAGCGGCCCTCCCCTCCAGGGGCCTACTACGGTAGGTACGGATTTGGCGCACCCGGGGTCCCGAGCCAACCTTGACTCCCTCAGTGGTGAGAGAGTCACTAGGTCAAAATGCCCACCCACGTGTAGGCCGTGTGTGGAGACCCATGTCGGAGGAAAGGAATATCCTGGTTGGTTGAGGTTTGCGTATCTGAGAATGGGCCTTCTGTGTTTTCAGTGACTAGAGAGGGTACGCAACTTAATATAACGCTTTGGTTTCTGCTTCATCTAAACGGGAGGCTAGGGACTAGCCCACCCCTAGTCAATCGGCCAGGACTAGGTATTATACCGAACTACAGGGTGAGTGGGACGGCGAGCCTGCTATATCCCCTGTGTAGCCCTGTCATCCCAGTGGGGTGACCCCTTGTTGGACTCCGTGGTGGGTGGGGAGTACCGGGGGATGAAAATTAAAATTGACTTTCATGGCAAAATCCAAAAAAATCCATTAAATATGGTACTGAGTTTGGAAAAGAAGTAGTCGAGTGTTGTGGTCCTCGCTACTTAATTGTTAATAGAACAGAGGAAGGAAGAAAGTTCTCTAGCGTAAGCCCTTTTGTTATTCATTGCTGTTCCTGTAAAACCTTGTATAAGAGATCGTAATGGCACGCTCCTGGTAGAAGAAAAATCAGCATCACAGGCTGCAAAAATAATAACGGCCAAAATGTTGGCTAGCTATCCAGTAATGTTCGATGTACACAAAAGCTTGAATTCCTCTCGCGGTGTGGTAAACACGCGCGCACTGGACGGTTTCACCTGTGAGGAAATTCAAAAAAATGTTGCTCCCCAAGGCGTAACATCTGTATATCGGGTTCAAAGAAAAGTAAATGGAGAATTCGTGCCTGCCCGTACCCTGTTTATTACCTTTGATCGGGTAGATCTCCCACAAAGGATAATGGTAGGGTATGAATCTATTGATGTAGGGTATGAATCCGCTCAGATGTTATAAATGTCAGCGCTTTGGCCATACCAGTGAATTCTGCAACGGCGAGTCTACCTGTGTGAACTGTGGCAAAATCTCGCCTGACGGAGAATGCACGTCAGCTCCAACGTGTGTTAACTGTAACGGTGAACATCCATCAAGCTCCCGTAGTTGTCCCCGTTTTGCAGAGGAAAAGACGGTCCAGGAGGTACGGGTTAAAGAGAAGGTGTCCTTCTTGGAAGCCGGAAACTCTTGCGAATCCGCCAACCCTCTGTCCCGAAGTATGGTACCTATAGCTCAGTTGTATTGCAGCTAAATCGGTACAAAGTCGGGAAATCGCAACTCAAACCTGCGATATAATGGGGTCACGATTGCAGAAAAGATTCTCACAGCCAGCTCACTTCCTAGGCCTTCGACTTCAACATTTAAGTCAGTAGCAACATCACCTACATCTGAAACTGTAAGAAGCGCCAAAATTATATCGCCACCAAAGCAATCGACCTCGACCAACAAGTCTGGAAAGCTAATATATAAAGAACCAGAAAGAAAGTTCAAGAACACCTATGAGAGAACTGACTTCCTCAAGCAAAGCGTAAAGTCTACTCCCAAAGCAACAAAGGGAAACAAGAGTACACGGAGGTCCTCTTCTGAGGATTCGTCTAGGAAGGACTCATGTTGGCGACTATCGTCTTCGCCGGTCTCTATTTCCAATCGGTTCGAGATACTCGAACCGAAATTTTCAATTGGAAAGGGGTCCTCCCAAGTGGAGGAGATGGAGGAAGGTGATACTGCCCTCACTGCCAGAAGGACAGTGGCAAAGAGGCAGGACCATCCTTCCGTAGAAGGTGTCTTCCCGACACCTAAAAAGAATAAACTCAACCGACTTCCGCACCCTTCAAAATAGAAATAACCACAATGTACAACTTATCCCATTATAAAGCACATGGCTATTCTACAATGGAACTTACATGGAATAAGAACACATTGACCTGAGCTTGAACTGGTGCTTAACCAGAACGATCCTTTGGTCGTATGTTTGCAAGAGACTAAGCTCCGTCCACAAGACAGCTTCAAAAACAAACGGTACATCCCTGTAAGGTGTGATCCATCATCGAAAGAGGGTGTACCTGCGCACGGAGGCACTATGATGCTCATCAGAGATGATATATTCGCGCAATCTATATTATTACAGTCCGACATCCAGTCAGTAGCTGTAAGAATTAAACTATCACATACCAGACTCACCATTTGTAATATATACCTTTCTCCGAGTGATGACTCTCACTCACTAATTAAGGGGATCTAGTTTTTCAACTACCAACACCTTTTCTTTTGGTAGGTGATGTAAATGCCCATCATCCACTTTGGGGCTCACTTCGGGCTTGTTCGAGAGGTAAGTTAATTGCTGATTTCTTGAATAATTCCAACCTAATTCTCCTGAACACCGGAGATGCTTTCAACAGTTTTTGACACTTGGGTTTAGCAGTTTGTTCACCACCATTAGCATCTTCCTTACAGTGGAATATCATCTCTGATCTACATTCTAGTGACACTTTCCATGTCTTATCAGTCTCTTGCCACAAGATACATGTTCCACACGTTTAATGGCGCATAGATCAAGCCAACTGGAACCTATACTCCCGGTTGGCTGTCTTTTATTACAACGAGCACGACTCTGTGAATATCTTAGTGGAGCACCTCACAAAAAATATTCTTGATGCTGCCGAGCAGTCTATTCCACGGTCGACGACCCAAACCAGTCGTCGATTTCCGGTACCTTGGTGGACTGATGAATGCCGGAATGCCATTCGTGCTCGCAGGCGTGTTCTCAGGATTTTCTAACGTCGCCCAACACGGGATAACCTGATTGAGTATAAAAAGATGCGTGCCAAATCTAGGCAGGTTGTTAAGGATAGCCAAAAGACATCATGGAGCAAATTTGTAGCGTCAATCCATCGACATACACCTTCCTCTATCGTATGGGATACGTTAAGGCGCGTCGACGGAAAAATGACTCATACGCCAATCGCCGGTCTTAAAACAGCTGTAGGAGATGTTGTTGATAAGTTTGACGTGGCCAACACTTTTGGCGGTGCTTTCGCTCAAGTGTCTAGCCCAGAGAATTATTCGCCTGATTTTCTTCCCGTTAAGGCTCAGGTGGAACGCAAGGTTTCAACTTTCGTTCTAAAAATCTTGAAGATTACAATCGACTCTTCACCATGAGGGAGTTAGACCATGCACTATCATCTTCGCGAAACTCTGCACCAGGTCCTGATGGAATACACGACCAAATGTTGCAACATCTCTCTCCTGAAGGTAAGGCCTTCCTACTCGAGGTCTATAATCGTGTTTGGGTTGACGCCACTTTTCCTATTTTGAAAGCTGGAAAAGACCGTTTTATTCCATCCAGCTACCGTCCAATTTCCCTCACCAGTTGCGTTTGCAAGGTAATGGAACGCATGATCAATGGGCGATTGATATGGTGGCTAGAAACTCACAAACTACTGACCAACACCCAGTGCTGTTTTCGACGACGTCGTTCAGCAGCTGACCACATTGTCTCGATTTCGACGCAGATAATGAATGGATTCATGAAGAACTGTCAAACCGTTGGGGTGTTTTTTGACCTCGTAAAAACTTTTGATACGTGTTGGCGGGCAGGAATAATACGTTCCCTATACGTGGACGCCTTCCGTTATTCATTCAGGAGTTTATGAGGGACCGCGTTTTCCGAGTAAGGGTCAGCTCGGTTTTATCAAATATTTTTGTTCAAGAGAACGGAGTGCCACAGGGATCGGTACTAGGCGTCACGCTGTTTGCCATAGCAATTAATTCTATCTCGAAATGTATTCTCCCAGGAGCATCGTCCTGCTTATTCGTAGACGACTTTGCCATCTATTGTACTTCTCAGCGCACAGCTTTTTTGGAACGCCGTCTGCAGCGGTGTTTAGACAACCTCTCAGATTGGAGCTCTAAAAATGGCTTTCGCTTCTCTGCTGAGAAATCACTATGCGTGAACTTCTGGCGCCGCAGGAGGCGATTACCACCTTCGCTGCGGTTTGGCACAGTTTTACTACCATTCGCGGATGAGACGAGATTCCTTGGGTTGATATTCGATAGAAAACTGTGTTGGTCACCACATATAGTACAGCTGAAAGCGCGCTGTAACCGTTCTCTGAATATTCTACGGATACTTAGTGGCAAATCTTGGGGAGCGGATCGGACAGTCTTGCTGCGACTTTATCGCGCACTGATCCGAGCCAAGTTAGATTACGGATGCAAGACCATCTGTGCTTAGAAGATTAGACACTGTCCATAATCAGGGTTTACGTGTGGCTGTTGGAGCTTTTCCAACTAGTCTAGTAGCCAGCCTTTATGCTGAATCGGCAGAACCCCCTCTGCAGTGTAGACGCGATATTCTGTTAACAAATTATGGCTGTGGGCTAAAGTGTATGCCTTCACATCCAACGTTCACTCCTTTTTTGACACCGAGCTGGACGAACGTTATAGAAATATCTCAATTTGTCCACGGCCCCCTGGTGTTCGCTTCCGAATGCTTCTTCATAAGCACGATATCGTAATGCCTAGAATGTTTCCCAAGGGGGAAAGGGTGGGTACCTTGGTTACTTACAACATCCCACATAAACCTCGGAATGACGGCATACCGAAAGTCGACAATGCCTTTTTCTAGTATCCGTAGATGTTTTTTAGAATTTTTGTCAAATTACAATGACCGAAAAGACAACTTCAACTGCCTGTAAAACAAAAACATTTAGAGAGAGCAACCTAATTATTTTGGAGGTATGTTGAGAAACTCTCAAAGTTTCGTTTGTTACTATTGGTAACGCTGTAGTGTTTTGTTTGTTGTTGCAGAAGCTGAAATGGCTGAAAATCCTGTGGAAAAGGCATATTGCGTGTTGGAATTTGCTAGAACGCAATCAGCGACTGTTGTCCAACGACATTTTAGAACACGTTACCACAAAAATGAAATGATGTGCTCACAAAAACCAGCATCGTCTTCATCATGTCGCAACATGTTGAAGCAAAACTCACGCCGTATGACCTTATCTTCTTCACTCAGAAACTGCAACATCTTTAATCTGTAAGGCATCATGTGCAGTCGCTTCCGCAAGATTTACCATACAGTTTGCTGTGGAATTTGTAATTGCATGCTTGCCCTAGATGTCGATTTCTGTGGGCTTCTTATGTAGGCAGAACGAACACGTTCAACGTTTTCTTCCGAAACTCTTGGTCTTCCCGAGCTCTTCCCTTTGCACAAACATCCCGCTGTCTCGAATTTTCTATACCAGTCGTAGATTGACTGTCTAGTCGGTGGCGTTTTGTGGTAACGTGTTCTAAAATGTCGTTGGAAAACAGTTGCTGATTGCGTTCTAGCAAATTCCAACACGCAATATGCCTTTTCCACAGGATTTTCCGCCATTTCAGCTTCTGCAACAACAAACAAAACACTACAGCGTTACCAATAGTAACAAACGAAACTTTGAGAGTTTCTCAACATACCTCCAAAATAATTAGGTTGCTATCTCTAATAGTTTTTGTTTTACAGGCAGTTGAAGTTGTTTATTTCTTTTGTAGTAAGCCTGTATATATATACTAACGGAAGTAAGTGCACCATTGGTGTTGGTTGTGTCTTTGTTTATGATACCGAACAATATACATTCGGTTTTCATAGTGGCACATCTATTTATAGTACGGAGCTATACGCAATATATCGAGCCAATCTGCACGTTGACCGTCGAAATTTAAGTGACTGCCTTATATTGTGTAATTCCCTGAGTGAACTTCAGAGCCTTGGTGATCTCTACAACTATCATCCTATCTGCAGCGTATCCATGATGCCCTCCACGTTTTATATACTTCCGGGGTTAATTTGGAATGTGCATGGATTCCTAGTCACATTGGCTTGCCGGGGAATGAACTGGCAGATTTTGCAGCAAAGACGGCAACCACCGAGCCCAGTACAAAAATTTCTTGTATAACATCGGAAGGCTTTAGGCTTGTTGTGCGCAGGGCGATACTTTCGTGCTAGCACGAAGAGTGGTCAGCTCTCCGCGGAAACAAGCTTAGAGTAGTGAAGGACCTTCCAACAAACTGGGTAACTTCCTCTCGTCATTCTCGAGGAGGAAGTAATTTTGGCTCGTTTGGTATTGGCCACTGCAATTTTACACACAGTTTCCTTTTTAAGAGTGAATCTGCTTCCATTGTGTCCGCTTTGTGGCGAAGATTTGTGTGTCCGTCATGTGTTGCTAGATTGTGTTAATCTAGCACATATTCGGGAATCACTGCCACTGCCGGTCAGTCTTGCAGAAGTCCTGGCGGACGATAGTCGAGCGGTAGCTAAAATTTTTAAATTGTTATCGAAGATACCCTTCAAATTTCGGATTAAGTTGTTTTTTATCCTTGTTTTTGTATTAGTTTTGAGTTTTTTCTTCTTCTTTTCTCAAATCACCAATCTGTGGCTTTTTCTATGATTACATTTTTACATTAATTTTTAGACTAATTTTTTGTTCTTATTAATAATATTTCTTATTGAGCTTTATCTCTGGCTTTTGCCATGATTTGTTTAATAAGGGCGCTGATGACCTTGTAGTTGAGCGCCCATAAACACTAACCATCATCATCATCAGCGGCCCTGTCACATAATCTATTTTAATTCCATTATCACATACTGTGTAACTGATACAGTGCATCTTTAGGTTAAGCAAATAATACACTAACATGGAATGGATAGTTACAGTGAGACATTTTTAAATTGCGCTGTTTTCACAATAACATTGGTAAATTTAACTGCTCTGTAACCTAACGTGTATAATTAACTTGTATAAGTATCTCAGATTATTCCCCCTTCGGCCTCTCTCAAGGGATACGCAGGCTCATTACCCAGTAGGGAAAGGGTGTATTTCCCCGTTACTTTTTGGTCGCCTAAAACCCGTGGAAAGCAATGCTAAATCGCCGATGTACTCTCCGGCGTAGTCGCCGCGGCCACGTTGTGATCCGGTCCATGATTCCCCCGTTCCAACCAACCTTCGGTTTATCAGGCACAATGGCTCTATAAGTTAAGTAAATATTGCACTAACACCATATGATAGTTACCATTAATTTATGAAAAACACAGTGTGTTTCATAATATCATTGGAAAATAACCTCAGCAGTCCTATAACCCCATTTTGTTAAACTATAATAGAACCTCTTTAGTTTAAGTAAATGGTACACCAAAATATTATGGATAGTTACAGAGAATCATTTTAACTAAAACCGTTTAGTGTTTTATAATGTACTGGAACATTAGTTCAGCAGCCCTGTAACCTGTATAACTAATCGGTAAGGTTGCCTTAGAGGTCGACTGTTATTGCACAATATCATGCACCAACTCTTGAGCAGAAAAACCGTTGTGGCTATGGGAAATGCAGAAGTAGTTGGTGCAGTTGCGAAATGTAATATATTACGGCAATAGAAAAAAAGCGCATTAACATAAATGCAAAAAAGGCGCGAGAAATCCAAAGAAAATACAGAAAAATAACCACCGCGAAGCAGTAAAATGTAAATAATCATCACGAAGTAGTAAATAAATATAACACAAATTAATAATACTAGACATAAAGTACAAGCCCGAAAGTAATTTTGCTTGTAATTTTACAACCTTTCTTAAGTCCCAATTTTAATTCAGCATTGCATTACTATCTAACATTTCTTGGTACCAACAATATGAAGGTTCTCTATGTTTACAGCTGACAAACTCTTGCAGCAATAAATATTCGCAATATATTAAATCACTCCAGAATGTGTAACCGGAAGCCATGTAACAACTTTCACGCATTTAAAAGCCACATTGATAGGCATATTAGATTTTTAGCAAGTTTAATTGCTATAAGGTTTCGCGGTACCCGCAATGAGACGTCGGCCTCTGTGGCAACATTACCAAGCATAGAAATGTTTCTTGTAAAGCAGTTTTGTGTCGTATAGTTGCATTAGCAAAACATCTGCAGCACTTTAACCTTTAATCCCATATTGTGTAAATATCACAGTGGCTCTTTAGGTTGAATAAATATTTCACCAAATATTCTGGGTAGTTGCATAAAGGTATTTCATGTGCAACAGTTTTGTGTTTAATAATAGCATTTGCAAATAACATCAGTAGTCCTGTAACCTAACCTCCTTTATTCCATTGCGCAACCTTGTGTAGGTAACTGTGCAGTAGGTCTTTAGGTTAAGTGAACATTACACTAAGACTTTATGAACATTCACTGAGGATTATTTTATGTAAAACTGTTTTTGTTTCATAATAACATTGCCGAATAAATTCAGCAGCCCTGTAACCTAAATCGTTCATTCCATTACGCTACCTTGTACAGGTAATTGCACAGTGGGACTTTAGGTTAAGTGATTACTACACTAAGAGTTTATGAACATTCACAGAGGATTATTTTACCTAAAATTGCTTTTGTTTCATAATAACATTGCCGAATGATCTCAGCAGCCCTGTAACCTAATCTACTTTCATTACAAAGCGCCATCTTGAAAATGGAAATGGAAATATCGTGTTATTTATGGACGCTCTTTAACTGCTGTGGTTCTCAGCGTCCCATTCGTAAATCTACGACACGGGACCAACGGCTTTACTTCCCTTCCAAAGGAAGCCATGCTAAGGATTTTTACACCCGAAAAAATCCATCACCCTCCGCCGGGTTTGAACCCACACCTTGGTATGTGGTAACCATTACACGCCATCTTGTACAAGCATCCATTTAGGCCATTAGGTTAAATGAATATTCCATTAACACTTTATGGTGGCTACAGAGATTAATTTATGTAAAATTGATTTTTATTTTCTTTACACGAATTATTGCATAGGTATAGAGAACGTATTGTACTGGACCCAAAAATTCGATACCAAGATTTCACCGGAAATATATGATTTAATTCCAAAGAAAGCATTTTTAGAAAAATGTCCGTGTGTGAGTTGTGTGTTTGGGGGGGGGGAGCAGAATTTTTGGATTGCATACAATACCTTCTCTATCCACTAAGTATATTGTACATGCGGGCTAGAGAAAGTAATATACTAGTCCGTTCATGCGTTGAGCTGCTAGCATGAAATGGTGCGCATTGTTGCCACTATAGTATCTTGTCTATAATAATTAATTCTTGTAAGGAGCAGAGACATCTTTGCTTATGGCAGCATTAATTTCGCAAACACAGTCCCTAATGGAGATACCGGATACCGTCCCTACAGATTCAACGTGTAATCGAATATTGGCTATTTGCATGTAAATCATACAAACAGCACGCCTCGAAAGCAATTAACAGTACACGAGAATTCAATCGCAGTGGTCAGTCATTTACGTATGCACGTAGCCTGCGGTAACGTTAATAGAGCTGTGGTGCCGTTAAAGGGATTAAATAAATCTACAAGGTTTCTTACTGACATAATCAGAACAGACATTATTGCACCTGCATTCTCCGGCGCAGCTGATCACTCTTCTGAAATATCCTGCCAACAATATTCAGTGATTAACATGGGTTAACTGATCCCATATTCAACAGGCATAACGAAAATTCTTTCTCTACATTTCTGTAACAAATGATTGTTGCAAAGCTTATTCCTCTGTCTACATCTTGCTAATCGAGATAAACATTAGCAGAAATTGTCCTCATTACTTGGTTCCTTGTAAGTAAAAAAAAAAAAAAAAAAAAAATCTAATGTGTTCCATTCACATGGCATCTAACTGTACTGCAAACAAACCTTTTATCCAAAAAAATTATTATTTGTTTACAGCATGCTAATCAAGATAAACATTAGCAGAATTTGTCTTATTACTAATTTCCTTGTAAGCAGAAGGAAATAAGAAAATGCACAGGCTAAAGCAATAGTCCCGTCATTTAAAAGCCGGTTGCTAGGTGAAACAAATAAAATTCCAATCTCTTTACTTGCAGGAGCAAACAATCTAGAAACGATAAGCAAAATGTCTTTCCGTTTGAGAAAAGTATAAATTACTTAAAATTGGAACCAATAATCCGGAATGTCTCTACAAAAAAACAAAAAAACAATCTAATGTGCTCCACTCTCATGACTTTCTCAACATCTCTGTAAGAAGTTACTGTTAAAAAGCTATCTTCTTCATGAAAATCGAGATCAACATTAACAGAATCTGTCATTATTTAGTTCCTTGTAAGTAGAAGGGAAAAAAATCTAATGTGGTCCATTCACATGATGTTTTCTAGCTGTTCAGCAAACAAACCTTTTATTCAAAACATTATTCTTTTACCTACATTAGGCTAATCAAGATGAACATAAGCAGAATTAGTTATTATTAGCTCCTTGTAAGTAGAAGAGAAACAAGAAAATGCACAGGCTATCGCGATATTCTCCTTTAAAAACGGGCTGTTATATGAAACAAATGTAACTTCAATCTCTTTGCTTGTCCGGAGTAAACAAACGAGAAACGAGTGAAAAGATGTCTTCCCATTTGAGAAAAGTTTAAGTAACTTAAAATTGAAACCAATAATCCGGAATATCTCGAAAACGGTTAACGCTACAAAAAATAAACAAATAAACTGGTGTGTTCCATTCACATCCCTTTCTCTACACCTCTGTAAGAAAGTATTGTTCAAAGGCTTATTCTATCTACTTTATAATAATAGAGATAAACATTAGCAAATATTGTCCTTATTATTGGTTCCTTGTAAGTAGAAGGTCAAAAATCTAATGTTCCATTCACATGATGTCCTCTAGCTGTTCGATAAACAAACCTTTACTCAAAACACTAACGTGTTATCTACATTATGCTAATCAAGATAAATAAGCTGAATTAGCCTTATTACTAGCTTCCTTGTAACTAGAAGGGAAACAACAAAATTCACAGGCTAAAGCGATAATGTCCTCATTTAAAAGCCGGTCACTATGAGAAACAATTGAAATTCTAATCTCTTTGATTGCTAAGGAGTAAACCAACTAGAAACGAGAAGAAATATGTCTTTCCACTTGAAAAAAGTTTAAGTGGCTAAAATTCAGACCAATAATCTGGAATAACTCGAAAACGGTTAACTCTACAAAAAAATGTATGTCATAAACTGTGTGTTTTAATCAGATCTACAGTTTTGTATAGTAAGTTAGGTTTGCCATATATATAAAAGTCACTCAGAATGAAGAAGTCTTTAGAGGCTATTCCCAAAAAATTCAAAATATACATTTCGATTGTCATAAAATATCATATATATATACGGTATTTTAATCAAAATTGTTAGAGCCATTTTTTGAGAAAATCAAAACTTTCAAAAACTGTTCCATGTAAAGGGTAGCTGGAGTGGGGGGATTTTCTTGAAAATCTTCTTGTTGTATCCTTGGAAGAAAACAAACTTAAATATCAAGTTTGGTACCTAACGGTCTTTTCGTTTTTGAGCTCTGCTGCCTAGAGCAAGCACACACGAAAATATTTTTAAAATGTTTTTATTCAGGGTTCTCAAAACATGTATTTATGGTGAAATCTCCGTATCCAATATTTGGATGCAATACAATATCTTCTCTATATACTATGTACATAGTACGTGTAGAGAAAGTTAAAGTTATTTAAACCAGAAGAATACTAGGATTTATTACTCTGAGAATTTCATTATAATTACCTCTGCTAACATTAATAAAAAGGAATAACTTCTTTCAATTAAGTCTTGTCTATAGATGTGCACTACATTAAGAAATGCCTATCAATAAAATGGGATTAAATAATTGAAAATATCAAGTGTCCGTAATAAGCGGTTTAAAAACAAGTTTAGGGTACTTAAATATAAATTGTATTTGGTGTTATCGTCTACACTAAAAGTCTCTGTACGGAGAAGTATTTAAAACGCGAAGCAGTTCTCGTTGTAGGGGCAAAAAGAGATAATCTGAGATGAATGCCTGGATGTGCAGTGACATCGTAAATATTGGAGCTTAATGAAAACATCAGAATTAGAGATCGTAAAGCAGTCGACATGAAGAATGATGGGCAAGCTGTGTAATTTTTACGTCTCCACGAGGGGTAATTTTGTCAGTTGATGTATGTCTTTGTTACAGCTCGAGCAGAGGCTTGTTTCATTATCAGCTTCTCGCAGTGTGAAGGAAGATTAATGCCTTGTAACAGACCGTGCAAGAACAAAATGAAGTGCCATGTGTGTGTGGAAGCCACAAATGCTGTAGTGCGATACCGACAAGAAATGAACCACACCCTCTCTGCTAAAATCACCCGCCCTGGCATCGTCGCTGGCCTCATCTCTTTTTTCAACTGTTTACTGAAATCTCTTGAACTACTGAAACATCACTGAGAACCAGATAGTAAACCTTCATGAAACATCATCATCAAGAGGAGATGGAATATGTTATACAGGGCGTCGGCTAAATTATGTCGCGCAACTTTGGGAAATAGTGACGGACTATACTGCACATTTATAACCGGTGAGAAATAGGAACCAGCCGGTTAAAAAAGAATCTATATTAGCACTAAAAAATCTGATGTCTTACACTCACATGACTTTCTCTAGCCGCTCTACAAAACTCCTACAAAAGATTATTCTTCTTTGTACACAATGCTAATCAAGATAAATTTTAGCAGAATGTTATTACTTAGTTCCTTATAAGTAAGAGGGAATAAGGGAATGCACTATTCTAAAGTGATTGTCAAATGTTGTAAAAGCCATCGTTATGCGATTGTCATTTCAAATCACTTCTTTGCTTGGCCAGGAGTAGAACAAAAGAAAAACAGACACTTCCTGTGTGAGAAAAGTTTAAGTACTTCACAATTGAAACCAATAACAAGGAATATCTCGAAAACGGTTACCTCCACAACAAAAACGTAAAGGACAAAAATTGTGTGTTTTGTCATGAGGTACATTTTTTGTGCAGTACGTTTTATTCTATCTCTTACGGTTTAGCAGTTAAGCAAAATTCAGCAAAATTCATCCAGAATAAAGATGTCTTCAGAGGCTATTCCCAAAAAATTCGAGATATACATTTTATTTCGGACATAAATAGCTTTAATATACGGGATTTTAATCAAAATCGTTAGAGCCATTTTTAAGAAAATCAAAATTTTCGAAATTTTTTCCATGTAAAGGGTAGTTTGTGGTGGGGGGATTTTTTTAAAAATCTTCGTGTCGCATCCTTGAAAGATACTAAACCTAAATACCAAGTTTGGTATTTAACGGTCTTTTTGTTTTGGGGCTATGCTGTCCACAGACACACACATACACACACACGGACCTTAATTTTAAAATGCTTTTTTCGGACTCAGGGGTCCCAAAACATATATTTCCGGTGAAATCTGGTTTCGAATTTTTGGGTACATTACAATACTTTCTCTATCCCTATGTACATTGTACATATGGGGCTAGAGAAAGTAAAAATACAAATCAAATTTCGTATAGGGTTGCGCTCATTTCGAGTTTGGACAAAACTTAGGCATGAAGGAAACTCAAATTATGTAATATTAAAAGCTCAATTTGTTCTTTGATGTTATAGAGTGTATTTTGATAATAATTAAATCATTTTTTCACGGAAACAATCCACACAAAAACATTGAATCCCAACATGCATAAAGAAGAAAATAAAAAAAAACAGTGGGACTTTACCCCTCACTGCAGGGGCTATCTCGTTCAAAGTTTCTTCTGATAAAAATGACAGACACTTGCCACAGGTGAACATCTTTTTTCTTCCAGCACCAACACATACAGTATTCAACTTCCCCGTGTGTCTGTGAACACACTAACTCAAATACGAAAAATCGGTAGAACACAAAACTAGGTATTTAAGTTTAGTATCTTCTAAGGATGCGACACGAAGATTTTGAGAAAAATCCCCCCCCCCACAAACTACCCTTTGCATGAAAAGTTTTAAAAAATATTGATTTTCTCAAAAATGACTAACGATGTTGTTCCGGATAAAGATATGCACATGACAAATAAAATGTATATCTTCAATTTTCTGTGAATAGTCTCTGAAGGCATTTTTATTCAAGATGACTTTTGTTAAATTTTGCACAACTGGTTAACTGTAAAATACAGACAAATACTTGCTATACAAAAAAAAATAGATCTTGTTAAAACACACAATTTATGTCGTATACATTTTCTTCGCAAGGATGACCATTTCCGAGATATTCCTTTCTATAAGCTTCAGCTTTAAAATACCTAAATTTTTCTCACAGAGGAATTTGTCAACTCCTGGCCAAGTAGAAAAACGCCTCGCAACCACATGGAAACCAGCTTTTAAAATATCTGACTATCGCTTTAGCCTAATGCATAGCCTTATTTCCCTTGTACCTACAAAGAAGTAATAAGGCAATTTCTGCTAATGTTTATCTCCATTAGCATGACGTTGGAAGAATCAGCTTGTTAAGAATAATTTTTACAGAGACGTAGAGAAAGTCATGAGAATGCAGCACAAATTTTTTACTCGTGACCATGCAAAGATAATTAAATATCAATGTTAACCCTTAGCGACCAGCTTTTAAAAGATTTGACTATCTTTAACTCTACTCTATGCCGATATTTCTCCTGCAATTACAAGCAAATAAATGATTTTAATTTCTGTTAACGTTTATCTTAGATTACTTTGCAATAGATAGGAGAATAAGCTCTTGTAGAACAGTTTGTTGCAGAATAGGAAGCGAACGTCATGTGAATGGAACACACAAGATTTTTAAATTCATATTGTTAATAAACATTTTAATCTAAATAGTTTTATTAAATATTCACATATTACTTTCTCTAGTCCGTATGTACAATGTACATAGTGGATAGAGAAGGTACTGTATTCCTTCAAAAAATTCGATATCGAAATTTCACCAGAAATACATGTTTTGAGACACCCTGAATCCAAAAAGAACTGTTTTAGAAACATGTCCGTGTGTGCGCGTGCGTAGCATAGCTCAAAAACAAAATGCATGTTAATTACCAAACTTGGTAGTTAAGTTCAGTATCTTCCAAGGATGCGACACGAAGATTTTTAAAGAAAACAACCGACACTCCCAAATACCCTTTACAAGGAGAATTTTTGAAAACTTTGAGGTTCTCAAGAATGGATCTAACGATTTTTATTAAAATGTCACACGTTTACGATATTTTCTTGACAACGAAATGTAAATCTTGACTTTTCTGGAAATTCTTGATGAGTTTTGTATAGGCTTTGTATAACTGGTCAACCATAAGAAGTAGACAAAAACTTACTACAAAAAATATAGATTCATTAAAACACACAATTTGTGTCATACACATTTTTTGTAGAGTTAACCGATAAGTACTTCGAAGGAATGACCAGGTATTGAGGAATTTAATACGCTAATAATGGATATTACGGAAATTATGTCAGTAAAAACTTATTGGGAATAAATCGTGTGCTTTAATGAGCTCTGCAGTTTTGTGAAGCATGATTTCATCTATCGCTTAATGAATACCAGCTATTTAAGGTTTTACAAAATTCCTCCCGAATGATTGGTACTCAGAAGGTATTCCGAGAACATTTATTTTTCATGTAAATAACTTAAATCCATAGTATTTTAATAAAATAAGTGTCATTTTGAGAAAAACGAACTTTTTGAAAAACCTTTTAAATAAAGGGTACGGCGTGGGAGATTTTATTTATAATTTTCGTGTCGTGCCGTATATTAAAGCTATTTACATGGCAAATAAAGTGTATATCTTGAATTTTCTGGAAGGCCTTTTCATTCTGGATGACTTTTGCATAGCTGGTAAATGTAAGAGGTAGAGAAAAAATTACTGCCTACTAAAAAGTGTACCTAGATCACGTTTAAACACACCATTCATGTCATATACATTTTTTTTTCATAGAATTGACCATTTTCCAGATATTTCAGTTTTAAAATACCTAGTTTTCTCGTACGGGAATTTGTGAACTCCTAGCCATGCAAAGAAACGAATTTCAACCACATAGCAACAAGCTGTTAAAATATTTGACTATCGCTTTAGCCTATTATGTTCCCTTATTTCCCTCCTACTTACAAGGAGGCAAGTAATAAAGTCATTTCTACTAATGTTCATCTCGATTTGCTGAAGTAGATATAACAATAGGCTTTCTAACATTAATTTGTTACAGAGATATTAAAGTAAATAGAACGCATACGATTTTTATTAATGTGAATTTTTGGTAAAATATTAGTATCGAATTTTTAGTTGGAATACAAAACTTCCTCTGGGTACTAAGTGCAGTAGGCGAAGCTAAAAGCATCTATTATGTTTTATTTTTCTCATTTTTATTCAATAAATAAACATACACACA
Source organism: Hymenopus coronatus (assembly GCA_030762935.1). Classification (NCBI taxonomy): domain Eukaryota; kingdom Metazoa; phylum Arthropoda; class Insecta; order Mantodea; family Hymenopodidae; genus Hymenopus; species Hymenopus coronatus. The sequence continues at coordinate 114,063,522 of CM060882.1, forward strand.
AATTCTGATAAAGAGACTTTTAATCCTAACGTCCCATATAGAAATATACATATTCTGTTCAAAAATAAATTATTGCATTGAAGATTTTATCTCAAAACTTAATTTTGTTAATATTTAGCATGTCGAATTTTCTCAACACACCGTTCACAGTCAAAGTGCATATTTATAATATTCTCACGTATACCACTGACGTCTCAAAAATGTATTATCGTTATGTTGAATAAGGTGAAATTTGAAAGACCTGAACAGTGCAGTTGGATGACAAGTAAAGCTGGGTTTTCCAAGTCACCGCCGGCCGCGCGGGGAACTCCAGTAGCTCCATCTCTCTCGCACGGAATGCCATCAACTATCGATGCTTATCGAATACCAATGGCCTACTCCAGTGGGGCCTGCAGTCGATGAAGGTGTGTTTGTATGAAGATGACGGAGAAGCAGCTCCTGCCGAGAAAATTGGATCGGGAGTTGAATTTAACATGTACACGCCAGAGCAAACATAACGGATTCTTATGATGAGAAAAGTTTCTCTCTAGAGAGTATAACCGAGTTCGTTTCCAGCTGATTTTGCACGTCAGCAGCATTGTAAACATTCTAACCCAATTTCGCGTTATGGTTAGTTATATATCCAGCCCAGCTGTATAGAGGATCAAACTTCTCATCCCTAAAACCTGACTCCAGGTGCATGTTACTCGCACGAGCCTGTTGGGCTTAGGTTCCAACCTCACTGTATTCTTTAACTAATACACACTTTAAAATTATTAAATGTGATAGAATCTGCATCATAAAAAAGCAAGATCTATATGTAGTAAAGGTCTACTAATGTGTGTAGTGTGACAGTACCACATTGATTCAGAGAATAAGAAATTTATGTTGCATATGCAACACTCGTATTTTATTAACAACGGTAATATTAGATACTTCATATTTCTGTCATTCTGTTTTATCACTTCCTTACACTACCCCTCCATAGCTACCACTTCTTCTTTTCCCATATCTCTGTGTTGTTTAATGTCGTGTTATGTTTTTAAAATAGGCAGTATCTTTTTTATTCTCGTGCAAAAATTCAGAAACTTGTACCTCTTCCTGATAGTTGGATTGCGATCCAAACTATATTATTTCTCTTGGTGAAATATTGAGTATAAGCGGACTATTTTGATTCTTTTGTTTTTTTGCGATTGAAAACATATTTTAGATGACAGATTTTTTTAAGCAAGACATATAACATATTCTAATTTCCATAATGATCGTTTGGCCATGCATGTAAATACATAATACATACATGTATACAACATACATACACGTGCACACGTACAGCCGTACCTCGTACATACGCAGAGGCATATCACGGTCCATTTTACCTGGCCGCCGGGGGGACTAATGGCCGGCCTTTTAGAACAATAACCCGCGGACTAGCTCATTAGCTGACACGATCACCGCAATATGTTCCATTAGGTTCATTTCAGCAAGTGCTAGTAGCCTACCTTTCGAGAACGATAGGCTTTATATGCGTGGCCCATATATTCAAGATTGCTCTGTCTGCTTTACAGTTCAGTTAGTCTCAAGAAGACAGCTAAGAGTGGGTTGTTGAAAATACACCGTACTCAGTTTAGTTCAATTCTGAGTTTTGACTCAGCAGTTCAACTGTAATTCGACTCAATGGTTCACTTTGTTTACACACACTCGGAACACACAGTGACCTTTTTCTAAAAATGTTTTTTTTTGACTCAGGGGACCTCTGACACACATATTTCCGGTGAAATCTCGGTATTGAATATTTACGTGCAATACAATACCTTCTCCATACACTATGTACGTAGTACGTGTAGAGAAAGCAACAAAAGGTGAACGGAATCGAGTATGGTGTCTATGTCATTATATGTACTTAAAATTAGTTCCTTATCCAAATTCTACGTTTGCTTGTTAGCATAGGTGCCTTGGTGCTTGTGTGTTTAAAATATTATTATAATAATATTATTATTATTATTATTATTATTATTATTATTATTATTATCATTATTATTATTATATTATTATTATTATTATTATTATTATTATTATTAAATTATTTTTTTAACCTGAAAAATGTAGGTATAAGCAATTTTGTAAAAGCTGAAAACTACCCTGGATTGTGAAGAGCAGAGAGCGGGATTTTCTGTGCCAACAATGGTTAATTAGCAACCACAGTTGGCTGCTAATAAGCTGTTTGTTTTGGCTTAACCAAGCGAGAAATTCTGCTCCGCTAATTGCATACATATTGTCACAGCTTCCCGAACAATTGAGGTCGTCATTGTCTTGGAATCCAAGGTTAGAGGTTGAGATTATTTGGAAAAAGACTGTTAGTTATGGCAAGGGATGTACAAGCTTTATTCTAAATGATAATCAGTGCCAGATAAAGTAAATTTAATATAAACAGAAACACCCCGGTTTAGATAGCGAGGGAGTGTGGGTGGAAACCAATATTGATCATAGAGGATTAATTTTAACTCCCCCGTTACCTAAATGACTTTTGAAGCTCGTGGTGCATTGATATGAAACTCGGCATGTGGTAGCTGGGATCACGATATTGATTCTTTTCTATATAGGGTTTGACCAGAAATGATGCTCTTCGTACAGCTAAATATATTTCAATATTACTCATTAACCTGTTCACAACATACTTCGCCGAGCCTGCTAGAGCATTCTCTGGCTCGGTTAAGCCAACATTTTTCATTATACTTTATGTCTAAAGCTCTAAGAACAATAGTTAATGCACCTTGGTATGTGCGCAATGAACAGATACACAGAGATCTCAAGATCGACACAGTTACAGAAGAAATAAAAAATACAGCAAGGAAACATCATATAAGAGTGCAGCACCATGGAAATAAAGAGATGTTGAATGTGCTTAGTAAGTGTGAAGTTAGAAGATTGAAAAGAATCAAGCCAAATGACTTAATGTGTGACCGCAAGAATTAGTGTAAACTTTGGGGGCCTTCAGTGGAAGACTCGCCTATACATTGTGAACTTATTTATGAAGGAAATATTACTAGATAAGCTTTCGCTTAGTTGTAATTAAAATAGAATATATACTTTATGTTGATTTTCTTGCGATTTCTCATCACGTGTCTATGTTGTTATTTCGTTTGCGTAGCTCAAGACAATCTTTTTCTTGTGTGTTGTATTCCGTGCGTTTTAATATCGATGGCTATATTACTCGTTTCATTTGTTTCGGTCAAGCAACTAATTTTACTTTCTTTATACCTACTATGTACATAGTGTATAGTGAAGGTATTGCACTCCACCAAAAATTTCGATACCGAGATTTCACCGGAAATATATGTTTTAGGGTCTCTTGAATAAAAAAAAAGTATTTTCACAAAAAGGTCCATGTGTGTGTGTCCATGAACACGATAACTCAAAAACAAAAAGTCGGTAAAATACATACTTCGTATTTAAGTTTAGATCCTTCCAGGGATGCGACACGAAGATTTTGAGAAAAATCTCCCACTCCAAAATACCCGTTACATGGAACTTTTTTCGAAAATTTTTATTTTCTAAAAAATGCCTCAACGATTTTGATTAAAATATCATATATTAAAGATATTTACCTGACAAATAAAATTTATATTTTGAATTTTCTGTGAATAGCCTCTGAAGACTACTTTATTCTGGGTCAATTTTACGGAATTTTGCATAACTGCTAAACCGTAAGAGATGGACAAAAACTTACCACACAACAAATGTAGGGCACAATTTATGTTATATACATTATTTTCGTGGAGTTGATTGTTTTTGAGATATTCGTTGTTTGTGGTTTCAGCTACAAAAAACTTATATTTTTCTTATACGTGAACACGTGTCCATACAAACTAAGGAACTTCAGTCACATAGCAACCAGATTTTGACTATCACTTTAACCTATGGTACCCCCTTATTTCACTTCTACTAACAAGGAAGCAATAATAAGACTAGTTCTGCTAATTTTTTCTCGATTAGATGAAGTAAATGGAATAATTTGTTGCAGAGATATAGAAAAAGTCATGTGAATGGAACATTTCAGATTTTTTTTTATATTCTCTACACGCACTATGTACATAGTGTATAGATGAGGTATTGTAATACACCCAAAAATTCGATACCGAAATTTCACCGGAAATATATGTTTTGAGACCCCTTAAATCCAAAAAAAAGCACTTTTTATAGAAATGTCCGTGTGTGTCTTTCTGTGGGCAGCATACCTTAAAAATGAAAAGACCGTTAAAAACCAAACTTGGTATTTAAGTTTGGTATCTTCCAAGGTTGCGACACGAATCTCGTATATTTAAGATATTTACTTGGCAAATAAAATGTATATCTTTTTTTTTTTCTGATAATAGCCTCTGAAGACTACTTTATTCTGGATGAATTTAACAGATTTTGCATAACTGCTAAACCGTAAGAGATGGACAAAAACTTACCACATGGAAAATGTACAGCACATTAAAACACACAATTTATGTTATATACATTTTTTTCGTAGAGTAGATCGTTTTTAAGATATTCCTTGTTTTTAGTTTCAGCTTGAAAAACATAGACTTTTCGCATACATGAATTTGTCAATTCCTGTCCATACAAACAAAGGAACTTCAGTCACATAGCAGGCAGTCTTTGACTATCACTTTAACCTATAGTACTCCCTTATTTCGCTTCTACTTACAAGGAAGTAAGTAATAAGACTATTTCTACTAATGGTTTCTGATTAGCATGAAGTGAATAGAAGTATAAGCTTTTTAAGAATAATCGAGATATAGAGAAAGTCATGTGAATGGTGCACATCAGATTGTTTTACTTTCTCTACACGTACTACGTACATAGTGTATAGAGAAGATATTGTAATACACCCTTCGATACCGAGATTTCATCGGAAAACGTGTTTTGGGTCCCCCTGAATCCAAAAAAAAAAAAGCATTTCTGGAAGAAGGTCCGTGTGAGTGTCTGTGTGTGTGCCTGTGGACAGCATAGCTCAAAAACGAAGAGACCGTTGAATACCAAACTTTATATTTAAATTTGGTATCTTCCAAGGATGCGGCACAATGGTTTTCAAGAAAATCCCCTTTAAATGGAACTTTTTTCGAAAATTTTGAATTTTTCAAATATGGCTCTAACTTTTTTGATTAAAATATCGTATATTAAAGATATTTACCTGACAAATAAAATGTATATCTTGAATTTTATAGGAATAGCCTCTGAAGAGTACTTTATTCTGGATGAAATTTACGGAATTGCTTAACTGTAGAGCGTATTTAAATTGTGTGTTTTAAACACGCTCTACAGTTTTGTGTGGTAAGCTTTTGTCCATCTCTTATGGTTTAGCTAGCAGTTATGCAAAATTCTGTAAATTTCATCCAGTATATACATATATCGTGGAGTTGATCGTTTTTGAGATATTCCTTTTTATTGGTTTCATCTTTGAAAAACGTATTCTTTTCTCATACAGGAATTTGTCAACTCCGGTCCATACTAACAAAGTAACTTCAGTCACATAGCAACACGTTTTTGACTATCACTTTAACCTATAGTACTCTCTTATTTCGTTTCTACTTACAAGGAGGCAAGTAATAAGGCTATTTCTGCTAACTTTTTCTGGATTAGCATGAAGTAAATAGAAGTATAAGCTTTTTAACAATAATTTGTTACAGATATGTAGAGAAAGACATGTGAATGGAACACATAAGCTTTTTCTATCATCATATGAGACGTTTAACCGAGGAAGGAGGTATGCGTTATAACATTAAAACGTGTTGCTAATTATTTAATTTCTGCTAATACTGCATATTTACATACATGTATAGAACAAATTAAGAATGAGAGAGGAAGATATATGGTGGAGAGCAGGGAGCACGCAGTTAAGGGTTAGGCTAATCAATAATGATGAGGACAGTGATACTGGTTTTTCGAGATAAAATTTTAAAGTTCTGTAGTAAGCGATGACAAGCTTTGCGAACGCTAAGGGGTTTAAAAGTTTTCATGAATTGTTATTAGGTACAGTTTTTGCTACCCTTACTTGGATTATGAAGTTATATCATGAGCCATAAAGAGCTTAAGGTTAAGCTGATGATGTGGAACCGTATGGCTTCTGCCTAATGATCTGATCGGGCTTCCCAAGTTTTCTAATGACTCCTCGGGGCTCTACTTATGGATTCCGAGGGCACATTGTAGCTGTTATGTGTAACAACATGCAACACTAACACAATTCTAATGTCATCTAGGAAAACTCTCAGGTCAAAATACGAAATGAAAATACATTGAAAATAATTAATAAATGCCAGTAGTTTCATGATTCTACGTTTTTCCTCACAATTACAGCATTTGCTTAACAAATAATCCCCTCCTATCTTTACAACTGCATAAACCTACAGCAGAACTTTGTTTGTACTCGATGTTAATCGCAATCGCTGCATAAAATTGTTTCAGTTGTTTTTTTTTTTTTTTCATTTATATAACCCCCTTTTAACGTCTAAGGTCATATCGGGGGCTTTGCATTAGAAGTAACTCGTTGTCTGTAGGCTCTTTATGTAGGGTTTAAATCGTCCCCCCCCCAAACACACACACACACACGTTCACTCTCACATACATACTCCCAGAATCTGTGGGGGATAGGGAATAATGCTGGTTAAAAAAAAATATCCCCGCCCCAGCCGGGAATCGAACCCGGGACCTCCGGGTGAGAAGTCAGTTCGCTGACCACTCGACCATGGAGCTAGTCAAAACATATTTTGTGCGTGAATGTGAAGCAATAGATGACCATTTAGAAAATAAGTCGAAGTTAGGGGCTTGGTGTCTAATTTGTCGGTTGCACAAATGAATGTATTGAGTTCGTTATTTTGTAATATTAAAGTTACTTTCATATCGTTTAATATATCATTTCAAAATTTGGGTGCAAATTATTTATGCTTGCCAGGCGAAGATTTTTGAGAAAATCCCTGTACCACAGATTACTTTTTTCTTTCTCTATACTATGTACATAGTGTATAGAGAAGGTATTGTATTCCACCCAAGAATTCGATACCGAGATTTCACCGGAAATACACGTTTTAAAATATTTTTTTTGGAAAAAGGTCTGTGCGTGTCCTTGTGTTTGTGTGTCTGTGAATACGATAACTCAAAAACGAAAAGTCGGGTAAAATACCATACGAGGATGCGACACGAGGATTTTGAGAAAAATTGCCTCGATCAAAACTAATCCTTATATGGAAAAAATTTTGAACATTTTGATTTTCTCAAAAATGGATCAAATGATTTAGATTAAAATACCATATATTAAAGATATTTAATTGCCCAATGAAATGTATGTCTGGAATTTTCTGTAAATAGCTTCTAAAGATCTCTTTATTTTGGATGCATTTTGCTGAATTTTGTGCAACTGGTAAACTGTAAGGAAAAGACAGAAAATTACTACACAAGAAAAGTAGATCGCGTTAAAACACACACTTTATATCATATACCTTTTTTCGTGGTATTGACCATTTCTGAAATATCCCTTGTTATTTGTTGCAGATTTAAAGTACTTTTAACTTTTCTCCACGGAAAGTTGTAAACTTCTGGCCCTGGATAGAAACGGATTTTAACCATATGGTAACTGGCTTTTAAGAGATTTGACATTTGTTTTAGCCTGGTGTATTCCCTTATTTACCTTCTACTTACAAGGAAGCAAGTACTTAAGGAAATTTCTGCTAATGTTTATCTTATCATAAAGTTGATAGAACAATGCTTTTTAACAATAAGTTGTTTCAGCGATGTAGAGAAAGTCATGTGAATGGAATACATCAGATTTTTACTTGAACAAGTATTGTTCATTGTTTTTAATATAGTCAAAAATCCGATGTGTTCCATTCACATGACTTTCTCTACATCTCTGCAACAAATTATTGTTAAAAAGTTTGTGCCTTTATTTACTTCATGCTAATCGAGAACTATTATCAGAAATAGTCTTATTACTTGCTTCCTTATAAGTAGAAGAGAAATAAGGGAGTATCATAGGTTAAAGTGATACTCAAAAGATGGTTGCTATGTGACTGAAGCTCCTTTATTTGTATGGACAGCAGTTGACAAATTCCTATAAAGCTAAAACCAAAAACAAGGAATATCTAAAAACGATCAACTCCACGAAAAAAATTACACAACAAATTGAAAATTTGATTTTCTCAAAAATGGCTCTAACGATTTTGATTAAAATATCGTATATTAAAGATATTTACAAATCAAATATAAATGTATATCTTGAATTTTCTGGGAATTACCTCTGAAGACTACTTTATTCTGGATGCATTTTATTCCCTGAAAATTCAAGATATACATTTTATTTGTCAGGTAAATATCTTTAATATAAGATATTTTAATTAAAATCGTTAGAGCTATTTTTGAGAAAGTCAAATTTTTCGAAAAACGTTCCATGTAAACGGCAGTTGGGGGTCGGCGAATTTTCTTGAAAATCTTCATGTCACATCCTTGGAAGATACCAAACTTAAATACCAAGTTTGGTATTCAACGGTCTTTTAGTTTTTGAGCTATGCTGTCCACACAGTCACATACGCACACACACGGACCTTTTTCCAAAAATGCTTCTTTTTTTTGTTCAAGGGGACCCAAAACATGTATTTCCGGTGAAATCTCAATATCGAAGTTTTGGGTGCAATACAATACCTTCTATATACACTATGTAGTACGTATAGAGAAAGTAAAAACGACTTACAATATGAAAACATTGTGTTTAGATTTGAGTATCATATATATATGCAGGTACATATGTACACTTCCCGTTAAACATTTATCGTGTAGCGTAAGGTAAATAGAAATAAGAAACACCTTTTATACGAGTACAACAAAATTTAATTATCGGAAGATGTAATGGTTAGAGAAAGTTATTCGAACGTGACTCATATTTATCTTCATATTACTATATGTGTCTCAATAACAACAATGCGTTTGTAACTTACTCATATACTAGGAAAAACCTGTTCTATTACATCTGACCATAAATTTTATTTTCATTCTTTTTTTTACTTTCCCTGCTCTTGTCTGCAATAAGAATAGAAAATGCAGTATTCTACCCCCCCAAAAAAAAACTATAGAGATTTTACCGGAAATAGATATAAAAACGTGAGTTTATGTGTATGCGTGTGTTTGCGAATAAGTCAAATAAATCTTCGAAGTATGCAACACAAATATTTTACAGTAAATTCTCTAACTCCAAAACTATTCTTTACTTAGTAAAGTGTCAGATATGTTTTGGTTTTCTTAGAAATTGCTCTAATGGTTTCGATTAAAATATATTAAAGATATTTGCATTAGAAATAAAATGTGTACCATTATTTTTCTGCAAATAACTTGGGAGGTGTTCGTTTGGATTACATTCTGTGTACTTTTGTGCAGCTAATAAACTCTAAAACTGATATAAGAAGCTCACTTATTAGACAAATTAGACCGAACTTGTTAAAACTTCCAAATGATGTCAATGACATTTTTTTATCATTTACCATTTACGAGATATTCGTTATGATTGCTTTGAATTTTGAAAAACCTTTTTTTTCTTTGAAATGCTAAGTCTCCTTTGTTTTGTTTTTTCTTCTTGAGATCGTGCAAATTGGAGTTTCAAATCGAGCATACAACAATCCGTGTTTTAGAATTTGACTATTGCTGCAGCCTCATTCATTACTTTTATGTCTACAATGAAATGTGTACTAAACGCATTTCTGTTTAAGTATGACATGAAACAGAATATTTTTTAAAATAGTGTGTAGGGAAAGTCATGTAAGTGTATCGCCTGATTTTAATCATAGTGAAGAATTCAACTGCCTCGAAACATGTGGTTATACTGAAAGAAAAGTAAATTGAATACTTTTTTTGTGAGATGAAGGTAAAAGTAAAGACCTTTTTAGTAATAATAATGGGAGCAACTGAACAAATACAATTAGTTCCATACCGATAAATTAATCACCATCTATGCAGTTATCGCTTTGTGGCATCAATTCTCTGCAGGTTTAAACCACGCACTAGGTCCTTGTTCTCGATACACCTTGTGTTTCACCAAGCTGTAACTTGTTTGTTATTATGCTGATGACTTTCTGAAATTCACACAGGGAGGAATGGAGCTGCGAGAACATATTTAACTCTCCAACTCCGCCAGTTTTTCACAGCTGGTGTGGAAATATGGGAGTGCAGCTGTGTTTCAGTATTGACGATACACTTGCGGCGCTGTGCGTATTTAAAAACCTCTCCACGACCACTGCCTTTTTTTTTTTTTTTTTTTTTTTTTTTTTTTTTTTTTTACATTTCATTCGGTAATCATCAAAGTCAAATTTCTTTTCTATGAGACTAAAAAAATCAATGGGGAAAAAAGTGTCTGAAAGATGGAAAAGAAAAATGAGATAAAAGTGGTGAAGTGCCAAGAATGACCTTTCTTTAGAGAAAATTCCTTTCTGGTCTGCCTTCTATTCTGAGTAACATTAGTTTTAAAGTAGGCATGAGGGCTCTCTTATTATGTCAGTCAGTATTATTTTCCCTCCCAAACCGGATTCTTTGCTGCAAATACAGCCTCTTCTATTCTTCATGTTTTCCACGCTCATTTTTATATGAGTGTATGAACTATTTATTCTAATATTTCGTATAAAATAACTCTTTCTTTTGACCCGATACTTGTTCTCGTTCAGTTTTTTCTCTGCATGACATAGCCAGTGTCCTCTTACTCAATGCCCCCAACCAATTTCTTTTGATATTTCTGAGTAGTTTGTAATGGTGGGTGCTAAAAAAAATTTGCCTTTTGCCTAAGACTTCGACGGCGGCAATGGATACGTTTAGAATGCCAAGTTTGTAAAAACAAATAAAATTCTTATATCTGATAGCCACTTTCTAATATTTTGCGAGTTGATTGCTGTGTAGTTTTATTTGCTCTAATAATTTGTTCATTTTCATCATTTAAAGATTTTCTGTTCATCCAAAAATGAGGTTGACAAAAGAAAATTTTTAAACAATGGCTTTTTACGATTTTAAATCATCACAAACACCTAAACAGAATGAAAATTGAATTATAAATGTATTTGGCAAAGAAATCACAACTAAGAAAACAATTTATAATTGGTATAGCGAATTCAAAAGATCGGTTTTCTCTTACTGATGAATTTCGTGAGGAAAACCTAAGAACTGCTGTTACTAATGAACATTTTTCTGTTCGAGCAACGCTTCAAGAAGATCGATGGGTTTGTTACGAATTGACTTTGCCAACTTTCGACATTGGTATGAAGAAAGTCTAAAATATTGTACATGGGAAAACTCCGTTGTCGATGGATTTCGCATAAGCGAACTCCCAATCAAAAGCAACAAATTGAATGGTAGAAATTCTAAGACGCATTTAACAATTGGTTTGTAATATACCTGCTGGTGATGAATCTCGGATTTATTGTTATGGGTTTGAAAATAAAACTCACTCGGCTCAGTGAGTCTTTCAAACATGACTTAAGCCTACGAATTCGCAGTGCTGGTAGCATGATTGTTTCCATTTTTACTTTTTGTTCATTATTAGGAATAGCTGGAGTAGTACAAAATCACAATTGTATTATACGTGGTAAAGAGAACGAATCCACCATAATATTCCTTTAGATCTATATCTAATTTCATAAAATATGGGAAGAGGATAATGGCATAAGTAATTCACATTCGAGTTTAAAAAACTAACTGTGCTACTTAAGGTAAGTCCGATAGTAATTAGTATTTGATTTAATCTCTCCTACTTAGGTGAAAAAGTGATATTAAAATCTATAGATAGAACCACTACTCGAGCTATAAATTTGTAACTTTTTTTTTTCCAAGTTCACCTCATTCTTTTCTGAGAGTTAGTACTCTCGGCCGCATATAACATTTGCTGCAATTCTCTCGCAGATATTGAGTGAATAGATAGGAAATGCCTTATCCTTATACATTGTGGTTGGTGATGCACGTTTTGTCAAGCCGCCATATTATGTTTATAAACATTTGAGATGAGTACGGCATTTGTGGATTACATGTGCAGTCAAAAATAAGATTTGTGGTGTTAAATGTCAATTAAGCAGTACATTTGGACTGTAGATTTTAAACCAGTATAATGGTGAATACGTGTGTGGTGTTTTGTTGTAGTTTCTCATATAGCAGAAGAAAAGAACAAGGAAAAGGAAATGTTTCAATACGTAGGTTAGGGTATTTATACTAAGTGATTTAATGTTGTTAAATGTTCAAATAAGCAGTAAATTTAGAGTGTAAGTTTTAAATCACCATACTGGTCAATACGGGTGTGGTGTTTGGTGTAGTTTCTCGATTAGCAGAAGCAAAAAGAAGGAAAAGGAAATTCCCATAAAAAATTCGACACCTACTTCGGTTATAAGAAACCTCTTGCTAATTCGTCCATTTAGCAGCTATCGCGAGAAATAATTACTATAAAATGATGCGCTTGTGATGACATAACGTGAGAATAGAGGGCGATTCCTCGGACTCGGAATGCAATACATGCTGTATACAGTGAAAGTCGATATAATTTTTGCAATAATTTTGATACTTGTCGCCCTTTTTTTTTGTTGTGCCTTTAAAAATGATTCCAAGCCGATCCCAAACACGTGTGTGTGTGTGTGTGTGTGTGTGTGTGTGTGTGTGTGTGTGTGTGTGTGTGCGTGCGCGTGCGTGTGCGTGTGCGTGTGCGTGTGCGTGTGCGTGTGCGTGTGCGTGTGCGTGTGCGTGTGCGTGTGTGCGTGTGTGCGTGTGTGCGTGTGTGCGTGTGTGTGCGTGCGCGCGTGTGTGTGCGCGCGTGCGTGCGCGTGCGCGCGCGTGTGCGCGCGTGTGCGCGTGTGCGCGTGTGCGTGTGCGTGTGCGTATCCTATATATGACTACCTCGCATAACTGCATATCAATAATAAGTCGTCCTCCGTGGTGTAATGATTACCATGCAATCTTCATATACCCAAGGTCGCGGAGGACTATGGATTTTTTCGGGTGTAAAAATCCTTCTGAAGGGAAGCAAAGGCGTTGGTCCCATGTCGTAGCTTTACGGAACCTCAAGCCTGATATAGATGCCTCTGAGCAAAATTAAGCGGTCTTTCACGCCCAGTTTAGAATGGGACGCTAAGAACCACAGTTGTTAAAGGGCGTCCATAAATAAAATGCCATTTACATTTTATACCAATAATAACTTATGACAGGCCAAAAGATGTGTTTACAAACATACCTTCAACTACTGATTTCTCCTCTTCCATTGTTTGTTGTTCTTTACTTCAAAAACTTGGAAAAACAATTAATTTAACAAATGTTGCATTAAGTGTACATGGAGGTGTGTATAACCGCAAGATGGCGGATGGACACAAAACGTGCTTCAGTAAAACGCTAGTATTTCCGCCCTAAGGATTCTCTATAAAGGCATGTGATTCCAGATCTATATCAGCATACTGTTATTAAAGCTTTCTAAAACTTCGTTATCTTTCAGTGAACCCTCTGTCATATCTTTTCAGAGTTTTTTACTTTCTCTATACGTACTATGTATATAGTGCATAGAGAAGGTATTGTATTGCACCCAAAAATTCGATACCGAGATTTCACCGGAAATACATGTTTTGGGGTCCCCTGAGTCCGAAAAAAACTTTTAGAAGCAGGTCAGTGTGCGTGTGTGCGTGCGTGTGTGTGTGTCCGTGGACAGCATAGCTCAAAAACGAAAAGACCAAACGTGGTATTTAGGTTTGGTATCTTACAGGAATGCGACAAGAAGATTTTCAGGATAATCCCCCCCCCCAACTACCCCATACGTGGATAATGTTTCCTCAAAAATGTCTCTTAACGATTTTTATTAAAATCTCTTATATTTAAGATATATACATAACAATTAAAATACATATCTTCAATTTTTTGGGAGTAGCCTCTGAAGACATGTTTATTCTGGATGAATTTTACGGAGTTTTGCATAACTGGTAAACCTCAAGAGATAGGCAAAAACTTACCACACAAAAATGTAGAGCTTGTTAAAACACAGAATTTATGTTATATACATTTTTGTTCGTGAGGCTGACCGTTTTTTTTTTAGATATTCCGTGTTATTAGTTTTAGGTTTAAAATACGTATACTATTCTCACATGGGAATTTTTCAACTCCTGACCTTACAAACAAAGGTATTTCAATTACATATCAATCTGCTTTTAAAAGCTTTAGCTATCACTTTAGCCTATGCCTTATTTCCCTTCTACTTACAAGGAAGCAAGTATAAGACCATCTCTGATATTCTTTTCTCGATTAGCATTAAGAAAATAGAAGAATACCTTATTTTAGAAATGTAGAGAAAGTCATGCGAATGGAGCACATTAGATTTTGTTTTTCCAGAAAAGTAAACGTACATGATTCTTGAATACGTGTTTTCTTCTCTGAAAATTCTGACACTCAGGACTGGCCAAATTAAGGAGCTTAAGATCTCTAGGATGGATGCACTTTGCTTGGATTGAGACAAAGCGATTGCAAAAAAAAAAAAAAAAATGTACGAGGAGACAAAGCCCACGCCATGGGAATTAGAATCGATGTCTTACTTAACACCATTCAGCCGAACTCTTAGTCCCCCGGGATTCTAAAAATAAAGTAACACTACACTATTGAATAATACATGTGCAGAAAACACTGGCATCTGTAGACCATTCCTTTACCACCAGTAATCACCACTCCCTCTGGAGAATTAGACCTGTCCGTATTCTCATTCCTTTCTAAAGCTGTTAATTAAATATCCTGAGAATTAAGCTCTAAGGTATGCAGTTGTCAATATAGTTTATTGACTCTTCCGTGTACCCGGCATTAGCTTGTTTTGTATTTTCGTTATGGCTAGAAAAGTGTCAGCTCTGCCTGCGTCATCCATTTAAAGGAACACATTTCTATATATTTCTCTGCTCACTATAGAGAAGGTATTATATTCCACCCAAAATTTCGACATCGCGATTTTACCGGAAATATATGCTAAATAGGGTCCTCCGAGTCCGAAAAAAGCATTTTTAGAAAAATATCCGTAGGAAAATCACGAAAATCCCCTACCCCTATCTATTCTTTACATGGAAAACATTTTGAAATTTTTTATTTCTCAAAAATGACTATAACGATTTTGATTAAAGTCTGTGTTTTGATCTACACTTTGTGTAAAGTGAGCTTTTTCTGTCTCTTTCGTTTTTGTTGTGGAGGTAACCGTTTACGAGATATTCCTTGTTGTTAGTTTCAGTCGTAAAGTACTTAAAACTTTTCTCAGACAGGGAGTGCCTGTTTTTCTTTTTTTCTACTCCTGGCCAAGCAAAGAAGCAATTTGAGTGACAATCACATAACGATAACTTTTAAATCATTTGACTATCACTTTAGCTTAATGCATTCCCTTAGTTCTCTTCTACTTATAAGGGACTAAGTAATAAGAACATTCTGCTAATGTTTGTCTCGATTAGCATTGTATAGGGAGAAGAATAATCTATCGTAAAAAGTGAGTTTATAGTGCAGCTAGAGAAAGTCACATGAGTGTAATACATACGATGTTTTTATATACTTTTGTGAAACATTTACGTGGATTGCCTTATGCTTATGTTAATGTTGATTAGCATAATGTAGATAACAGATTAATGTTTTGAATAAAAGCTTTGTTTTCTGAACAGCTAGAGGATATCATGTGAATGGAACACATTAGTTTTTTCCCTTTTACTTATAAGTAAACAAGTAATAAGAACAAGTTATGCTTATGTTTACTTCAGTTATCATGAAGTAGAGAAGAATAAGATTTCGAGCAATAATTGTGGTAGAGATGTAGAGAAAGTCATGTGAATGGAACACACAAGATTTTTTATGTAGTCTCCTTAAAGCATTTTATAACGCTGCATTACTCAATAATTTGTTTTATTTGTAGCCACAAATAATATAAATGCAATGTACGACTAACATGTTGTAGGACCTTCGTTGCTCGTAGGTGTAAAGGAGAATTCAATAAGAACTAACATTTAACACCTGAAGGGTACGCTTCTCCGTAACTCTTGAAGGAGTTTCTAAAATACAGTTTTAGTGCATTACAATTGTAGGCACAGTTTACAATTAACTTCAAATGAAATAAAAATGGACAACTATCTGTGAGGTAAAAAGAGTACCTACATAAAACGAATTAAGAGCTATGGGTAGGTACTGTGTTGTCAGAAATGTAAAATCTGCCTGTTCATCTCTGCATGAAAGGCAAATAAAAAGAGACTTCGAGAAATAATACAATATCCGAAGCACAAGTTACAAGGGGTCAATAGAGGAATCTTCCGATGTGACGATCTGCAATATCCCTGCAGAAATGCGCCTACGAGGAAATGAACCTTGCACCCTGTCAAAAATTCCAGGATTGTTGTGAACCTCACCATAAGAAGATAAAGTACATGTATTAGCTGTCCAGCCTTATTTCACCGGCGATGTACACAAACTAGAATGTATTCTTCCGCGAACGCATGTGTTCACAACACGTGGTGCTAGGCTGCATTCGTCTGCTGTACAATTCTAAAACCGCGTACCTACGTTTGGTAGGAAAAGAAATGGCTACTTTCACTACTCACAGAGAGTGATTATCTCTATGAAATATATAATAAAACACAATAAAATAGCTAGGCGAGACGTTATTCAATATGAAAAGCAAAATTCTCCCGTAAAATTACAAAATGCAGACATGTTTTGAGTTTGTTGATGTATTGCATACGTGCTTCACCCCAGCAGTTTTTTGAGTATTTTCGCACTCACAAACGGACAACCATATATTGCATATTTCTTTAATACACTTCATAATACAGTGACTTCCCTTAGAGCTAATCAGAAGAAGGGAGTGGTTCCGCTCCTGCAAAATACGAGTCACCTTTAGAATTTGCTCTCGAACTGTCGCACCGAGATTGAAAATAATAGTCGGTCAACGACAATGTCCACCATTCTCTCCAAATCTTACTTCGTTTGCTCTTCTCGAACAATGTGTGATATACATTTATTGCATTTCCAGCTGTCACTTGTTGAAAGGCTGTTTTCACTAGATGTCGCACATCGGATAATTTAAAAGCTTTGCATGCTGTATGCTGTTTTGGAAAACACCTATAAATTCTATCGTTAAGTTAAGATTACTGTTTAATGCAAAAGTAAGGCATTTTTCACAAAATGTATTATATACATTAGGAATAATTCTTTTCACGCCCCTTTTGAGAAGTTTTCCTGTTTCACTACACTGATATCACACGCCTCCGCCATTGCTTACATACGTACACTACACTCTCCACGTGGTAACTGAAAATCGTCCGTTACAATATATGAACGGCACAACACATGTGCATCATTGCATAAGGGAATTTAACCTATTGGTTTTGTTTACATTGCCGGTGAACTACGGCTGGACAGACAATAAGTAAATTGTTCATTTGATTCAACGGATATCTGGTAAGCGAGGATCTTAAGCATACGCAATGGTACCACGTGGCAGCTAAAGGCATATGAGCTCTGAAGTTCGCAGCTT
This sequence comes from Hymenopus coronatus, assembly GCA_030762935.1. Taxonomy (NCBI): domain Eukaryota; kingdom Metazoa; phylum Arthropoda; class Insecta; order Mantodea; family Hymenopodidae; genus Hymenopus; species Hymenopus coronatus. The sequence continues at coordinate 114,081,016 of CM060882.1, forward strand.
AGATTATCTTAGGATATTAGTCTGTGTGCTCTCTATTTCGCACCTCATTAAAACAATTTATTTTCTTACACAACATGAGTATACTTTTACAAGATGAACAAAATGTTCAGCAATTCATGGTTCTCACAGTAGTCACGTGTAGACATTAGGCAAGATTTTCAGAACCATCGCAAGACCACAATAGCTCAAGTGATTAAAACATCATAATACCTACATGTGCATAAAATCGAAGTATGGCGTTCGAATTCTAGCAATAGTCCAGACTTCTTTATTCCACTGCTAAAATTATAGTTCAGTCACTACCTCCCAAAACCCACATTACACGGATTTTTTCAACAACCCTAATTGTTTTATTGCAATCTGCACTGGTTCCTTGACAATTACTGATCGCTACGCAGATATCATTCACAGTCTTTTGAAAGTATATTAAAAGCATGTAATTTATACATGTCACTAATACGCTAGTTTATATTTCTGAAGCTAAAACGATAAACCCTCTTATACTTATATGGCGATCCAGAAAACATGTTGACGTGAGAGTCATATTTTCATTCATAATGCCTCATTTTTATACCAGTAAATGAAGATTGATTTCATATCGTTTTAGCTTCAGAAATATAAACTAGCGTATTAGTGCTGTTCTAATGGTGTACTCTTTGAGAAAAGCAATACAATTATAAAACTAAGAATGAAAACTTCAGAGAGCGGTGCAACCTTTGAGGGATTTGATGAGTAGCGCTATACCGACTCGCCCACCAGTATGCTTTGGCCAAGAGCTCTAGCTAACTACCTAATAAGATATGAAATCAACCGAGCTGTTATCAGAGGCGTGCACACTCTCAAAGGGCTGGCAATTTTGCCAAAGTTACAAGTGCAATAATTTTAAATATCGTATTGATTGTGCAACAATGCTACATTCCTTCATTTACTGGTATAAAAATGAGGCATTATGAATGAAAATAGGACTCTCACGTCAACATGCTTTTAATATATGGCGATCCAGAAAACATGTCACTACTTTGGCGTTTGGCAAAAGGAACAATAGATTCCCTATCTCAAACTGTTTATCTAGGACCTCTCTATAATTCTACCAATTTGTGCAGTCGAATTCTGGGAGAGCCTGTATATATTATCAACTATTTTAATAAGTTTAACACCCTACACATATCCTGCACAAATTGGCAGGATTGCAGAGAGGTCATAGATATACAGTTTGAAATAGTGAAACTTTTACCAAGCGTCAAAGTTATGATTTGTTTTCTGGATTGCTGTACATTAAAAGAATGTATTGAGTCCTGTTTTTATTCAGACTGCCTCATTTGTGTGTGTGTATAGACACAGATACATGAAGGGAAAGGAAATTTGGGAAGGGAATGCTTCAAACTTAGGCTTAGACTACCTCCGCATCATTTGCGGGAAATGAAGACTTAGGAAGATTTTGTGATATAACCTCAGTCAGTGAGGTCGGTCTTGGCGGGAATTGAATACAATCCTGTGCATTAACGGACTCTACTATACTATCGTTATTGGACAATTGTATTCTAGTCATGATATTATGTACACTTTACATGAGAGACACAATCACAGTATTTGAAACTTACGATACATTTGGTGTCATAGCAATCAATGTTATGGAAATACTAAGGCAAAAAAAAAATAATTTGACAGAAATAATATCCTAACGAGATCCACAGTTCTCCTGATTCAATGCTTGTAAAAATTTTAACGTTTCATGAATACGTAAAGTTTATTAAGAACGAAAATAAATCAAAGACACTTTGTTAAATTAAGAGAACTGGAATTACTTTCGGTAACCTTTAAGCACATTGATTATGGAGCATTTTAAATCATTTTGTTGAGTAGACCCATATTTAAATGTTCGATAAACGATATTTATGCCGTAAAAATGAAGCTTCTGTAACAGTTTTAGTTAATACTGTGCTTAAGTGCTGTAAGCATCCATGTGTTTTGAAATAGCGAACAAACCTGAAAGAGTACAGTGGAAAGTTTAGGTATACAAAACGACTGTTGTTCGCTGGAATATAAACTAGTTTATACGATACATGTTTTTAGTTCGGTTTGTGTGTTGTGGTTAATGCTTGTGACATTATCACATGATACTGTTTCTTTTATAACGATGTAACCCAACCACCGCGTTCAGTTTTTTTTTCGCCCGTTCTTGTTTCCGCAAATCATGCACATGTCGTTGTTAATTAGCCTCGCAGTGGCTTTCATCCGAGTCTGACAAGCAAACTCTCGCAGCCACGGCATCAAATATGCAAAGAGGATTTACACGTGTATTGGATTCATTTCACACCTTCACCGCTTCGTTTGTTTTTCCAGCTGAATGACTAGTCTTTGAAGACGTAAACAACATTATGAGGAAGGGTAGTTTCCGAGGATTTCCGTTAATTAATTAGTTGGACTTTGAGGAGGATTTTGTAACACCAATATTCAAGACAATAAGGAACTTTTTTGAGTGAGAGCACATCGAAAATGATGAGACACGAGATTGGACAATATTCCCGAGAGTTCTCACGAGATATAATAACTTTGGTTGTGTTCTGTAGATAGTCTCCACTTTTCAGTTTTTAAATGATTATTTCTTTAAAATATACACTGGTGGTTAATGTTTTTGGACATTCACTGACAGTAGTGTTTATTTTACCCTAATTATTTATTTTGTTACATAAAACATTTTAGTTACATTGTTAAATGCTAAGATACGTGCTTATTTTCTCTGAAAGTACCACAAAATTTTTAATTTGTGTATAACTGACAACTCTCACGGACAAATTTTGGTCTTTCTCTCAGATTGTATACGTTGGCTAAGCTGTGGTTTCCTAGGCAAAAAACTAATGTTAAAAATTCAGGGGGAATCTAAGGTATCTTAAAGATCTAGGTAAAAGGTTTCCAGGAAACTGTAAAGAAACCCTGGTTGAGTTTCATAATTTATTAGATCAAGTTTTTTTAACAAATAGCTAATAAATATATGTCTAATTTTACCGTTAAGGCTTCTTCTTAGAATAAGTTACCTTTGTTACATTTCTAATTTGCAGTTGTGAGCTACAATTATACTTTTCTGATGAAGCGCTTGATTATCCCGATAAGCAAGGTGGGCTTTTGCAAAAACAACAATAATAATATAAATAATATAATAATAGTAATAATAATAATCATAAAAATAATAATTTAGACTCGGTGATATATTTTAACCCACGAATTTTGCCCAAACCGAAAGAAAGCCCACTTTTGCATACCCTTGGTGGCTACGCAGTAAAGGTTCGAGGTGCTATTAAAGATGATCTGACCCTCGGCGAGTTTTCCACAGGTTAAAAGCCTCTCTGACCCACGACGACCACCGAAAAACGGAGGAAAGGTAGTTCTAAAATTTCCCAACAGGTCGCAGAAGAATATCGTATTGGTCACTCTGAAGATGACGGGAAATGTTGTTTATCTCAAAAATGCGTATCGTCAGTGGATAAAAGCCATTTATGGTTCCACACTTGTGGAAAAGGGTAAACAAGCTGCTATTGGCTGAAAAATGCAAGTAATTTGATGCAAGCTGACCTTCTCTATGCCTTAAGACAGTCTCTATTTCTGGGTCGGTAACATGCTGTGAGTAGGTTGGCTAAACCAGCTGGGTACTCTATCTCACCTGTGAACTAAATAAATAAGAATTAAATAAATAATCACATGTTTGGATGAAGGTGACACAAGCAGAAGTGATATCTGTAATATCTGCTTTATACATTTTCGAAAACAATACTGTTAACTAACATTACTTACTGAACAGTATTTTTAGTTCCTTTAGCTTACATGATAGGATATAATACAATCCTGACATAATAGAACCACTTAAAAACTCCTTCAGAAACATACACTGCCGGTCAAAAGTTTCCGAACACTAAGTATGAAATTCAGTGTTTAGCTTGTACCTTAATTATTTCATGTAAGCTAAAACCATTTTCAAGGACCACTGTTTTCTTGCGCAAATATAATTAAACTATTCTAATATACTATCTTGTTAGTTTCATAATTAAGACATAGAAATGTTGCAATAATCTGAAAAAAAAAAGCATTTTAGAGAAATATCATACGACGTATAACGCATACGACGCCACACATCCTGTTTCTTCATGATACAGCATCAAACTTCAACAGCAGCCAAATGGTTTAGACAGATTCTTACACGAAGAAAATAAATCGGAAGATTTGATATAAAGAATACGTGTTTATGGTAAGAAGAAAACTGAGGAATAATATAAAATACTAACAGGCACTTTCATTAATTGCCGAACCATTTGCCTGGAAGTTTTATGTAATATGAGAACGTATTACTCCAGCGAAGGATTAGTGCAATTAAGTGTATTCTGGTTAGATTTACATATGAAAAGCGTATTATTATTATTATTATTATTATTATTATTATTATTATTAGTAGTAGTAGTAGTAGTAGTAATAGTAGTAGTATTTTTATTATCATTGTTGTTGTTAAAGACTTACATCAGATATCACAATTAGACGGATAATATGGGAATGTAATAGTTTTCCAGTACAGCTTATTAAAGTTTACCTTTTTTTTTTTTAATTTCCTTGCCACTTTAAAGAAGTAAGTAGGGGAAGTGTGTATTGTATACCACCAAAAATTCATAATGAGATTTGCCTGGAAATGGGGGTTTTAGGCGTATTTATTAAAATAAGAATTCACGCACGTGCATGCGAATGTGTGCGTTTCCTAGTTTATGTAGATAATATTATTACATATGAAATTTCGCATGAATGTTAAATTACATATTAGATTCCAGGATGTTACTCTTCGGCTTGTTGTGAATGAAATAATACAAAGCTTAGAACATAGAGAAGGGTATTTAATTAATATCCCTTTATGTTAAGCTATACAGTCAATGCAATACTTGTAAAAGACAATTTTCGACGTTTGCTTCATTAGTTTAATACTCTTATCAGCACAAACGATTGATTTGACGATATTAATAGACGAAACTATAAATATGGTAGTGAATAAATATCCGCAACGCTGTAAACTAGAAGTTAGTGCTAGAATAATTTATAAAGTTATCATTTAAAAACCCACCAGTGATGAAATGTTGGACAGGGAGATTTGGCAACTGGCTAACAAACATCTGTATTTCAGGCTGTTTGAATGACATTATTTTAAACAATACACATTTGAGAATGGTGCCAAAAATAAGGATCTATTGTTGAATCAACAACGAGTTTGTTCAGTGTCGAAAGTCTGATTTTTCATATTTTCGAATTTTTCAATCCGCGTATTCTTTCAGTGTTCGCTGATTTTTCTACTAGCAGGAACTGAACGAGGCCAGGTGTGAGCAATGAAGTTGAAGTGGGTTTTAGAGACCTCACCTACTCAACCACGTTATAGTTACATCCTGTGTGTATCGGACCTCAATCCGGCTATTTCTCGTGTTCCCGGACCGAGATCTGGTCATTACCAGCAAGATGTTGGTACATATTCAATTCTGAATTGTAGTTTCACAGACGTATAATAGCGCAACGTAGCTGTAATGTATGTCATTTATATAATTGTAAACAAAACATATAGTGGTAAAATATAAACAATGACTGATAATGCCTACAATTATAACAAATATGGGTTATAAAAGGAATGACTAAGAAACATGCGAATGTTAATGTGCAAAACCGGATGTTTGCGACACGAAAATAGTAAGCGATTGTAAATCAAATAATATAAAAAATATTGCACTATACAAGGCATTACTATGTCAGGATTATAGCATAGGTAATATACATGTGTGTACTTGAAAAGGTTATAAATTGCTGTCATCTAATTTATGTTAATATAGTGTTCACACACTTGTTTGCCGTCATAGCTACGAGGAAAACACAATAGATGTAAACAAAAAATCTGATATGTTCCATTCACATGACTTTCTCTACAACTCTGCAACAAATTATTGTTAAAAAGCTTATGCCTCTATTTACTTCATACTAATCGAGAAAAAAAATTAGCAGAAATAGTCTTATTACTTACTTCCATGCAAGTAGAAGGGAAATAAGGGAGTACCATATGTTAAAGTGATAGTCTAAAGCTGGTTGCTATGTGACTGAAGTTCCTTTGTATGGACACGAGTTGACAAATTCCTGTATGAGAAAAGTTAAACTTTTCGAACCTGAAAACAAAAACAAGGAATATCTAAAAAATCTGATGTGTTACATTCACATGACTTTCTCTATGTCTCTGTAAATTATTATTGTTAATAAGCTTATCTTTTATTTATTTCATGCTAATCGAGAAAAATTAGCAGAAATAGTCTTATTTCTTGCTTTATTGTAAGTAGGAGCGAAATAAGGGACTACCATAGGTTAAAGTGAAAGCCAAATGCTGGTTGCTATGTGATTGATGTTCCTTTGTTTGTATGGACAGGAGTTGACAAATTCCTGTATGAGAAAAGTATGTTTTTCATAGCTGAAAACAAAAACAAGGGATATCTTAAAAACGATCATCTCCACGAAAAAATGTGTATAGCATAAATTGTGTGTTTTAATGTGCTCTACATGTTTTGTGTGGTAAGGTTTTGTCCATCTCTTACGGTTTAGTAGTTATGCAAAAATCCGTAAAACTCGTTCAGAATAAAGTAGTCTTCAGAGGATATTCCCAGAAAGTTCAAGATATACATTTTATTTGTCAAGTAAGTATCTTAAATTTACGAGATTTTAATCAAAATCGTTGGAGCCATTTTTAAGAAAATCAAAATTTGATTTCTTGAAAATCCCGCCACCCCAGAGTATAGAGGAGGCACGCGAACTCAACTGTCACGCGGAGCTGAATTTAGTATATTACTTTCCCTACACGTACTTGTACATTGTGTATAGAGAAGATATTGTATTACATCCAAAATTCGATACCAAAATTTCACTAGAAATGCGCATTTTGGGGCCTCCTTAAAAATTTAGAAAAAGGTCCTGTGCGTTACGTCTATGTATGTCTCTGTGTGTGTGTGTATGCGTGTGTGTGTCTGTGGACACCATAGCTCAAAAATGAGAAGTCCGTTAAATACCAAACTTGGTATTTAAGTTCAATATCTCCTAGGGTTGCGAAACGAAGATTTTTAAGAAAATCCACGCACTCCCAACTACCGTTTACATGAAAAAAAATTAATTATCTCAAAAATGGCTCTAACGATTTTGATTACAATCTCTTATATTTAAGTTATTTACTTGACAAATAAAATGTATATCTTGAATTTTTTAATTTTACATAATTAATAAGGAGACGAAGGACAACGCTTACTACTCAAAACATGTAGTATAGATCTCGTTAATACATGCAGTTTATGTCATATACTTTTTTTTCGTGGAGTTGCTCGTTTTCGAAATACTTCTTGTTATATGGTTCAGGTTTAAAATACATACAGGAACTTTTCAACTACTGGCCAGGCAAAGACATTCATTTCAGTCCCTTAACAACCACATTTTAAAACACGTGACTGTCGATTTAGCCTAGTGTGTTCTCTTATTTCCCTTCTACTTATAAGGAACTAAGAAATAAGATCGTTTCTGCTAGTGTTTATCTCGATTAGCATGAAGTGGACAGAAGAATAAGCTTATTAATAATAATTTGTTACAGAGATATAGAGAAGGTCGTGTGAATATATCACATCAGCTTTTTTTTTTAAATATAATTTTGAAGCTGTTTATTTTTTTCCCCCTTTTTTGTTCTTGTTTTTCTTAGAATTTATGTTTGCTATCCTATCGGTTTCCGTTAACAGATGTACATATATAACATCCATGGCGGGACACGAACCCGTGATTCTCTGCGCCATGGAACACCAAAGCTAAGCAGTTTAGCGAAAATGGCCTTGTGGACCGGTATAGTTTTAAAGCTAATTTCCCGAAACTTGCAATTACAAACAAGTACTACCAACCCTGCTACAAGAAATACCCCTACATAGAGCTTATGCAACAAAAACAACTTCATAATACAGCTTTCTTCCCTGTTGCACATGCTTTGTAGGCGTCTTCAATCTAGTTTCTTTATTTTATACTGTTCACAATTGGGAAACCATAAGAAATGTAGTGAACGTTTTATTGAAAAACCATAGAGCTACGGAATTTCTGTAAAATATGTGAGTTGGTATACTAGCCATTTTTAAAATATTATATCCTATTGTACCTTTTCCTCAATTGAATATAAAATATTAAATATATCTATATATAATATTTAGTATATCTGACAAGGCGTGTTTACTTTTCTCGTACAAGAATTTATGACTGCGACTGTTATATTTATTCCTCTAAGTTTCTGATATACGGGTATTTAGATGCTGTATTCACATAGAAGGACTTGTGCTAAATTTATAATCACTTTTAGATTCTATACCCGAAAACTCGCATAGAAGAATCGCCGTTTAAATGTTTACTATAATGCATAATGTGCGCGCGCGCGTGTCTGTGTGTAATATATAGTTATTTCAAAGTTATTACAATAGTCTTTATCTCAACATTTATTACGGTTTTGATAACGAAGAGACTTAAAAGTATTCATATTTACGTTTGCAGAATTTTTGTTGCTCATATCATTTTGCAACTGTTTCCTCCAACATTATTCCACAGAAGTATTCATTTGTTTACTACCTGCGTTAAAATAAATATATTTCTCTGTGAAGTACAAAAACATTATGAAATCCCTCACAAAAACTTCATTAATTTATTGTAACCCTGTTTTAAACATTTTCAAGACAATTAATGTAAACGTTTGTTTGATAAGAAGGAAAACGCGTAACTTTTAACATAAATTTAACGAATTTCACTCCACAGAGTAACACAGGTAGCATTTTAATATATAATATGGTATTTTTTCTCATATGCGCAAAGTTCAGAAAAAATAGCTAAAATTAGAAAAATCCAGATGAGCTATACAGTTTATCCATTAATGCTGTGGTGTTAGATAGGTGGCTTCAAAACCGATGCTGAAAACAACTGAAGCTTGGATATTACTGTTGAATAATGGGCGCAAATCTGAATTCCGATATGTAGGACCGGGTTGAAAATTAGCAAAATACAAATTATACGATTATTTCAGAACGCTGTTGTTGATTTTTTTGGATACTTTAGTATCAATGACAAAATCAGCAGCGGTAAACCTCTATAACTAACAATGGAGAGTCAATTTGGTGTCCATGCTGAGAATGAAAATGCGTTATTATTCCCCAAGCGATAGGGCCCTTGCGGACGAGAATCGAATATTCAACTCGTTGATTCATTCTTATCACGTATGCAAAATTATTCGTTCAGTATTAATTTCCCCAGTGTATTCTCACCTTTAAGCAATAGATGTGGAGACTGCAACCCTGTGTCAGAATTTAGCGAAACCTTTTCAGTTTTTTGCCTATGAATTGAAGTTCTTAAAATATGAGATCATGTGTATCATTGGCAGCTTTTACTGGATTCGTTCGCCGACTCTGTTTCGCCACCTCTAACCAATTGTTGCTGGGGTGTAGTTTGGTCCTATGCTAGAGCTACTGAACGATACCTTGAAGACGACAAGTCGTATGCTACGGATAAGAGGAGGGAAATTATTGTTGTTCTTCTTTCTCTGTTTATCTTCCTTAATTATACCGACCCCCAGGACTTAAAAGCCAACTGGGGTCAGGTGTCTGTTGAGGAGCAGAGTCTCTGGATCAGAGACAGTAGTCAGAATGGATGATCAGTCCGATGCCTGATGTGGATGATATGAAATTACGTGAAAAGAAAGATGATTATGGAGTAATTGATAGAATGAATGTCGGGGGAAACCGGAGAAAACGAGCCCAGACGCCGCTTCGATCACCATAATTGCCATATGCTGTCACCTGGTATCAAACCTAAGTCAAAGGCAAGTGGACTGACACTCGACAACGGCGCGTAGGAGAATCTATAATAAATGTGGCACCGCGGTAACATGTGCGACTTGTATGCGGGAGGTCTCGGATTCAAACCTATGGAGCCAACCAACCTGCCTGAAGGTTTCCTTGGCTACTGGGCAAATTCTGGGTTGGATAATTATCCGTGAAATCTCCTTTTATCTCTTTCATTACTATATTTCATTTCCTTCTATTTCACCACCCCACCAGCCATTGGATTGATCACGCATGCTAAATATGCTGAGACCTGTTTGCTTACTCCTCCAGAGGCTTCGGACACAAGACACTGGATTGTAACGCCTTGGAAGTCAAAGTGCTGCAGAGCGGAGGATAATCCGTTGAAGAAGTAGAATAATTATTATGATGACAATAACAATAAAAATTCCTTGTAGAATATATAAAGACACTGGCGAGTGTAAAAGTATAAAAATATATACGAAACCATGTGATGTGTACACACTTATTACTTTCTCTACCCATAACATATATCCGTTATATACCTACTGTAATATGCGTTTATTCACATAATGTTATCCATGATACATTCTTCCTAGGGATTAGTTAAAATTAAGCATATGCATTCAGTTACATTAAAAGCCAGAAAGAAAATTAAAATGCTTAGCTGTGAAACCAGAACGTACTCTTTTCCATTAATGATACAAATGTGGTTCACCTCAAATGAGTGTTGAGCATAGCATACTGAGGCACCCAAAACCGTAATATTTAGGCATTACTGTCTAAAGTTATGCTTACCGTAACTCCTTTATACTTGCAATATTTGTGGACAATGATACCGGAATTATTTTGTATTCCATTAATAATTCTTTTATAAAGAAATAATGGCGAAATAGAGAAATAATTACTGAAATAATTTCAAATTTAAAGTCAGCGAATAATGCAAAAAACATGTATGTAAAGATAATCAGCGAAGCAAGTTAAGCATTGAGATAAAACTCAGTCAGTATATCGAGGGCAATTAAACATTACAGGTAAACTGACTTAAGAGTCAATTAATCAGATGTAACTACGTTCAGAATTCTGAGAATGCGAAAACACACGTAAACCATTATGGGAATGAGCAAGGAAGTAGAGTGCTGAGAAATTGTCACTCAAAGAGGTAAATGTTGTCACAAATAATCATATGAAGAATACGTTTGGCAACGAATAACGTGGGAATCTGGTGAGGTAGTTGTGATGCAGGCGGAAATTAGAGTAGTAAAGTAGTGTCTATGTCGAACATTTACTTACTTCTATAGCGACTTCTATTGCGTCTAATGGCTCTATTCCAAATTGTGACAAGTGGATATCACTCAAGCAATGCGCTTGGCTCATCATTGAGCCAAGCACTAGGGGTCATCCTTAAGGTATTCACCATATAGGATTTCAGCAAGTTATGGCAACTTAAGTTTTTTACTTTACTACGGAAACAAATTAGTTATTAATAATTTGGAAGTTAAAGTATTCAATATTACGCAGTTAGACTTTTTCGTGCTTAGATTTAAGAGCCGATGGTTATTTATTTTAATAATCGGCAACTCGCTGCAAAACTATCAGACATTAGCCTCATTAAATATTATCAATAAGTCTTATAGTGTGAACCACGCATATTCTTTGAGAAAGAACTTACAGCTTTTTACTGGATTAGTTAACATTCAACAATAAGTAAACAATTTTAAAATCCATTGCAACTGTTTATAAACAGGCAAATAAATATTGTAAACATTGAAACATTGGAAAGTGTTACAGGAATGACTGATCATTTAATCTGATTTTTGTATTGATAGATTGCTAATATTATTAAAAGGGCATTTTCGTTCATATTATTACTTGAAATTTCTGGTTGAAAAATTTAAAATTAAGTATTGTGTTAATTTGGAAGACAGGTTTTGAAATTGATTAATGAATTCGGTGAACAAAAATATAAAAGAACAATATTTTTGAAATGTGGAAGATATCAAATTTTGGAAATTTATAAGAAGAATAAATGGTCAAATCAAGAATGAAGGTTTCATTGAAAGTAAAGTGGATAGCAAAATGAAAGGAAAAAAAAATTCAAATAAAAAAAAAAGAAATGAACTTTTGTAGAAATAAGCAATACAATATATATTGGAAATGAAGTTTGCAAAAACAATATAGTTACTGAAGTGTAAATTAATCTGTTTTAATAGGTAGTGAGGTGGTAGCGTGTCTACATCACATTCAAACAGGTCGCGAGTTCGAATTTCAATTAGGGTGAGCTACTCGAATAAGTTTTTTTTTTCGGGGCTTGCCTTTATCCTAAGAAGACGAAGTCGAGTAGCTTTAAGCTCTATGGATCAGGAGATCAGTTGAACATCATTTCACCAAAGTCATTCATCGTCCAATATGCTCAACCAGGTTAAAGGACATTAAGCTACAAAAAAGAGACAATATGTTATTAATATTTGCATTAAAAAGCAAAAAAAAAAAAAAAAAAGTCAAAAAAATATAAAACTATGCATAGAAACATTCAACTTAGAATGAAAACTATAGAGATATAATAAACTAAGTGAAAAATAAGAAGAAATAAAAAAGGAATTATTTTAAACTGAATGAAGAATTTCAAATGTTTATGTGTGTTTCAACGAATACTGTTAAATATTTTAAGATAGTCTAATATTTCAAAGAATTGAATAATTATAAATGATGGACAGTTAATACGTCATAGAGATGGTGTTATCTTAGGGCGTGAGTAAATTCAATCGGGAAGAAAAAGAAGACCAAGAACAGCTACAACACACCTTCTATCACAGATAGTCAGTACTAGATGGTTACAGAGCACCTCTCTAGTTGCAGTGAAGTGAAAGTGGTGTCGGTCTTAACGTAGTATAATGGATTTGATTGGATATAAGTCCTGGAGGAGGATTTGAGCTCTGTTTGGCCTTTGGTGTTATAAATATATTAAGTGTGTCTTCTTAGCTTCCGGAGAAGGCCGCGTTATCTTGCCGACGTTTCGCTCATCTTGCCGTGAGCTTCTTCTGGGCTCCTTTCTGCAGGGAAATAATATACTAATAAAACAATGTCTCCTAATGTATATATTCATTAACATGAAGCACATAGAATAACCAAGACTTTTTACTTTCTCTACACGTACTATGTACATAGTGTATAGAGAAAGTATTGTATTCCACCCACACCTTCGATAACAGCATTTCACCGGAAATACATTTTTTGGATCCCCCTGAATCCAAAAGAAACAGAATTTTTGGAAAAAATGCGTGCGTGTTTGTGTGTGTGTGTGTATATCTGTGTGTCTGTGGACAGAATAGCTCAAAACGAAAAGACCGTTAAATACCAAACTTAGTATTTAAGTTTGGCATCCTCCAAGGATGCGACACGAAGATTTTCAAGGAATCCCCCACCCCAAACTACCCTTTAGATGGAAATAATTTCGAAAATGTTGATTTTCTCTACAATGGCTCTAACGATTTTGATTAAAATCTCTTATACTCAAGATATTTACATGCCAAATAAAATGTACAGCTTCAATTTTCTGGGAATAGCTTCTAAAGACCTCTTTATTCTGGATAATTGTTATTGCATTTTGCATAACTGGTAAACCGTAAGAGGTAGACAAAAAATTACAACACTAAAAATGTAGATCACGATAAAACACACACTTCATGGCATCTACATTTTTTTCGCGGAGTTGAGATATTCCTTGTTACTGGTTTCAGCTTTAAAAAAAAAACTCAGTTTTCTCATACAGGAATTTGTCAACTCCTGTCTATATAAACAAAGGAACCAGCTTTTGACTGCCACTTTAACCTATGGTACTTCCTTATTTCGCTTCTACTTACAAGGAGGCAAGACTAAAGACTATTTCTGATAACATTTCTCAAATAGCATTAAGTAAATAGAAGCATAAGCTTTTTAACAATCATTTGTTGCAGAGACATAGAGAAAGTCATGTGAATGGAACACATCAGATTGTTTAAGAATAATTTGTTGCGGCGTGGGTAGAATCAGTTACTTTAATGTAGCACATAGCATATTTTAATGCATTAAGTTAATAGGCATATTTTAGGCGTTATAAGGAAACCTTCAGAATTTGTATGCATTTTTCCTGTTAATTTGTTGTGGCAATCAGTTGCTGCACAAATTTAAATAATAGAGTATAATTACGAATGCCACTGCTACAAGATTGACTTTCCTGTGATGGACAGTCCTTCAGAACAAAATCGACACTTGTAAAAATGGTTGTTTCAGAACTTCAGGGATACTATTCTGTGTTCAACAGCGTGCCATACACACATTGCCGTTTACTTCTCTCACAAATAGGCGATTCCCTGAGTTGTCCGCGCATATATGAGTGTACTTATATAGTGTGAGTATGTCTGTCTCTCTCAGAACAGCGGATGAGTATCGAATTCTGTTTTTTAAGGACGCTAATCTACGATTTTTCCGGAAATTGACATCACCAAAAATTACCTTTCATATGCAAAAAATTTAATAATGCATATTTTTTCAAAAATGTCTCTACCGAATTTTGATATTTGGAGGATGAATAACATATGTAGTTTTAACTGACGGTAATTAATCTCTAAAATCATCTTCATTCGCATTGCATTTTACGTGACTGCCAAATCTTAACGGATAGACAAACCCTTACTGCACGTTAAGCCGTATGGCTAGTGTGGAATGATATTCTATTTTAGGGTCCATCTCGAAATACTGTTCGTTGGAATACTTTTTTAAACATTTTATATGTAAACTTGAAATATATATTGTAATAGTTTATTTCTTACAAATTGTTGAACATCATATGTGGTATTATATTAGCTTAAAGTTAATTATTAAACTCTTTTTTACACATCAAGCTATTGCCTAAACCAGATCTGTCCAATTTTGGGAATCACCTAGCTATATTTAACAGCGATGCAAATTGTTGAAATAGGTTAGAATAGCAAAGTGCAAAATGCAGAAATCAATGTGAACATTGAGGATTTCCCGACTTGTTCATCAAGGCAGGAATGTACACAACTGTCAGTCTTTGAACGAATAACAAAGTATCATTACTGACACATCTTCTGCGCTTATATCAGGGGACCCAATTGGTATTTGACGTGTGCAGATATCCCTTCACGAGTTAAAAGTTTTGCAGAGCTCAACGGTCTATTTCAAGTTAAAACCGGTAAGTGGGGAACTGGCTGAGTAATCATCATTTTACCCGTTTTGCTTATCAGCGGAGTCACTCATTGAGAGGGGTAAAAGCAAGATCGCTCTCTCCAGTTCTCCTCTGGCCAGCTTTAACTGAGAAAGCCAAGTTGTGTTCTGCCACTCTTTTAACGCAAGAAAGGATACATGCACTCGTAAAGTCCGGGGCGGTTGAACAATCTGCTATTTTACAAATGTCATGTCAGAGAAAGACTTTCAAATAGATAAGTGCTTCCAAACAAGTGCCAAGTGCTAGAATTCGGCATGAAGATCACAGAGTTCCAGTTGATAATTCAATGGAAAAAACTATAGATGTTGGACTGCATGGGGCCCGAAGGCCGTGAGTTGGATAGACCTGGTCTACACCTAAAAAATCTGATGTGTTCAGTTCACATGCCTTTCTCTAAATCGCTGTAACAAATTATTGTTAAAAACATTTTCTTCTGTGTACTTTATGACAGTCGAGATTAACATTAGCAAAATGTTACTTAATCACTTGCTTTCTTGTATGTTGAAGGAATGTGTAGTCTAAACGAATGTCAAATCTCTTAAAAGCTGGATGTCATGTGCTTAAAACGTCGTGTGAGAAAAGTTCAAGTATTTGAAATCTGAAACAAATAACAAGGAATATCCCAGAAATGGTCATTTCCACGAAAAAACAACTATATATGACACACCGCATATTGTATGTTTTATCGTGATCTACATCTTTGTTATAGTAAGTTTTTGTCTATCTCTTACGGCTCACCAGCTATGCAAAATTCAATAAAAATCATCCAGGATAAAGACGTCTTTAGAGGCTATTCCCAGAAAATTCAAAATATATATTTTATTTAGCATGTGGATATCTTAAATATAAGAGATTTTAATCAGTCGTTAGAGGTATTTTTGAGAAATTATTTTTTTTTTTGTAAAATGTCTGAAATTAGAATGGACTAGTGCAGCAGAAACTCATCGGAGAATGAACCGAGGAATGTGACTTCAGGAACTGCTGGCACAACCCATTGGCTCCTTGAACAATTTCAATGGGACATTTTCGATCATCCGCCGCACAGTCTTGACGTCCCAGCGACTTTCACATTTTCCCTGAACTGAAGACTTGGCTAAGAGGGCAGTGCTTTCAAACCAACGAAGATCTTCAAAACAATGCCAAAGTTCATTTGAAATCACTGGCAGACCAACCTTTTGAAGCGGGTATTGCAAAGCTAATGCACAGGTACGATAAATGTCTCAATCATTTCGGTAATTATGTTGAAAAGTAACCATAAGTGTAGAAAGCTTTTAGTAATAAAATAATTATTTTTTATGAACTTGCCTTTTATTTATAGCCTATCAGAGGTTGAAAAAAAAAACGGCCCTCGTACATGGTGCGTGTACAGAAAGTAAAAATTGTACAATATTGATATAAGTTTTCGCTGAGCATGTACAGAGGTTAGCAGTAGGTAAATGGAAGAATATACTAATAATAATTAACAAAATGAGATAACCAATGGCAGAGATTGTAGACAGCCACATAAATGGTATTTACCAGAAATGTTTTTTCATATTCGTATATTTCCTAAAAGTTAGCAGCCAACAGCTTTTATCTGAGCTATAAATTCCCTGACTGTAGCATCCCTTCGATTTTTAAATGCTCCATTGTTTAAGGTAACGTTTACTTTAGCATCACATTGACGTACACGTTGCTTTTAATATTTTAAGGTAGAGAACAGGTGTTTAAAACCTCCAGAGGTTCAGAAAATGGACAGAAATCCAGTTCATTGCGAATTGATGCCCTTCCTGACCACGTGCTGTAATGAAAAGCAATCAGGTGTTTGCTTAGCCACCATCAGAACAGTTTGCTGCGTGTAATCACACCAGTGAATTTGTTTGCTATTTGCTAATTCTCTGAGCACTTAAAATGCGCTTCATGCAATCGAGACTTTAGACGTTGTTTAAAACTCCAATGTGTTCCATTTACATGTCTTTCTCTACCTGTTCTGCAAACAAACCACTGTTTCAAATTATTATTCTTTTCTCTGCATCATATTAATCGAGATAAACTTTAGTATTAATGGCCTTATTACTTGGAAACCAAGGGAAATCACTAGGTTAAAGCGATAATCAAATCTTTTAAGAGCCCGGTTGCTATTAGAAATTTAAATTTGATTATCTTAGTATGGCAAGAAGTGAAACAAAAGAGATATGAAACGAATAATTTCTTCCTGTTTGAAAACATTAAGTATTCTAACAAGACAAACCTACAGAAAATAAATATGACATGAATTGAGTATTTTAACCAGATCTACATTTCTTGTGTGGTAAGTTTTTGTATATTTCTTAGATTTTCAGTTACACAAAATCATCAATGAAGAATCCCTTGGAGGCTATTTACACAAAATTCATAGTATATATTTCATGTATCATGAAAATATCTTAAACATATGGAATTTTAACCAATATCGTTAAAGCCTTTTGTGAAAATCAATATTTTAATTTCTCTACTCGTACTATGTACATAAGGTATTTCATCTAAAAATTAGATCCCAGATTCACCGGAAATACATGTTTTAGGGTCCCCTGTATAAAAAAAGGCAATTGTAGAAAAAGGTTTTATGTGTGTGTGCCCGTGTGTCTATGAACACGATCACTCAAAAACGAAAAGTAACATGGTATTTAAGTTTAGTATCTTCCAGGGATGTGACACGAAGATTTTAAGGAAAATTCCCCCACCCCAAACTACCCTTTACATGGAAAAATGCGAAAATTTGGAGTTTCTCAAAATGGTTCTAAGGGTTTTGATTAAAAAATCGTATATTTATATAGCAAATAAAATGTAGACATATCTTGAATTTTCTAGGAGTAGCCTTTAAATATCTCTTTATTCTTCTGAGTGAATTTTGCGTAACTGGTAAACCTTGAGAGATAGGCAAAACTTACTGCACAAAAAATGTAGATCACGTTAAAACACACAATTTATGTCATATATGTTTTTTTTTTTTCGTGGAATTAACTATTTCTGAGATATTCCTTGTTAGTTGTTTCAGATTTAAAATAATTATACTTTTTCTCTCACGGAACGTTGTAAACTCCTGACCCTGCATAGAAATGGATTTCAACAACGTGGCAATCAGCTTTTAAAGGATTTTGACTATCATTTTAGCCAGTGTATTCCCTTATTTACCTTTTATTGACAAGAAAGCAAGTAATAAGATATACCTGCTAATGTTTATCTTGATTATCATAAAATAGAGAATAAAGTGATTTTTAACAATAATTTGTTACAGCGATTTAGAGAAAGTCGTGTGAATGGAACACATCCGCGTTTTGAAAAATGTTGCATATAAAGGATGGTTGGGTTGTAAGATACTCAACTTAATTACCAAATTTAGTATTTTGTGGGCTTTTCATTTTTATTGACATAGACATACACACATACAGGGAACACACATGGGCCTTTTTCTAAAATATATATAAACAAATATATTTACAGTGAAATCTCGGCATTGACTTCTTTGTGAGTGCAATACCTTCTGTACTACTAAATGCGTAGGACATTGTAGAGAAAATAAAAAATTGGTAAAACACTCATTCACAATTCGTTACGCATTTCATTAAAACAAACATAATACTAATGTTCAGTAAATACTGAAATTACGGAACAAAGAGGTGAAGAAAGATGCAAGAGGTAATTCTACAGCACCTTTTTCAGTCAAATTCCTAAATCGTCGTGACCAGATACTCATAACTAGAATCCTAATTGGACATACAAAACTTACACACTCCTATATCCTCTCTAAAGAAGAGACACCACAATGCCCAACCTGCAATGCAAGAAACAGTATCCAGCTCATAGTCGAGAACTGCCCGCGCTACCAACTCTACAGCAAAAAACTCAAGATTCCAGATAAACTAAAGCTGTCAATGAAGGATTCGAGCTCATGTCTTAGACTGATACAGTTTTTTAAATGCACCAAATTGTATGATAAATTATATTAAAACTGCTTCACAATGTAATCTCACTGTAAAATGTATGTAAATTTGTTAAATATTTTAGCTTGGGAAATATTGTAAAGTTAATGTACTGTATAATGTTATATGTTTATCACATGTGTTAAAGTTTGTATCGTGTTTTTAAAGTCCTTGAGTTAGGCGACTTAAAATAAATGCTTTATACAAGGAAAAAAAAAAACATCTTGTGATGATACGTTCACATGATTATCTCGACTCATTCTTCAACAACTACTGTTTAAAATGGCTTCCCTGCGTTGGTTAGACAAGCAGTTGTGGAAACGCGTATACTGCATATTTCCTCGTAGATGTAATCTGCAATACATTAGGCTAAAGTGACAGTTAAATCTTTTAAAAGCGTGTGCCGTTCCGTAGCCGAGTAGATAGACCACTCGTCTCCTACCAAGAAGCACGGGTTCCATCCATATTCATTCACATAGCTTTATCTACCAATGTTACAACAAAAGTATTTCTAAAATTCTTAATTATTATATCTACCTCATGCTATTCGAGATAAACAGTTGCAGAAATTGTCTTATTGCTTTTTTTTTGTAGGTACATACACTAGCATGAAGCGATAGTCTAAAGTAATAAGAAGCTATCGCTATGTAAGACATTCAAATTCCGGTCTATTTACATGGGAAGGAGCAAATAAAAATAAACAATAAAAAAGAAATAATGACGATTTTCCAAACAGAGAAAAGTACAAGTAATGAACAATTTAAACCAATAACAAGAAATATCTCGGAAAGTATTAATTAAAAAAAATGTAATTGACATTTTTTTTACTTTAACGAGATCTATGTTTTTTGTGCAGTAAGATTTTGTGTCTTTCTTAAGTTAATCAGTTACATATAAGTCCCCATGAAATGGGTTATTTCTAGAAAATTCAAATCGAACATTTTATTTTTCATAATATGTAGTACTTCGTATTTTAATACTGCTGCCAGCCTAGATACAGAAGTTGATAGAATTTAGAGGGACTTAAATTATGAGTGATGGGGAAAAACAATTATTGAGAAGAGAATGAGAGAGAAAAAATATGTTGTGCTCCATTCACATAAATTTCTCTGCAACAAATTATTTTAATAAGCATATTCTTCTATCCACTTCATGGTAATCGAAATAAACATTAGCACAAACGGTCTTTTTACTTAGTTCCTTATATAAAAAAGGGAAATAAGGAAATATACTAGGTTAAACCGGCAATCATATGTCTTAAAATGTGGTTACTATGGGATTGAAATCCGTTTCTTTGCGTGGCCAGGAGAAACGTTCAAGTACTTTAAAACAGGAACCAATAACAAGAAATATCTTGAAAACGGCCAACTCCATGAAAAAAAATATATATGGCATAAATTGTTTGTTTTATCAAAATCTACAATTATGTGTACTAAGTTTTTGTTTATCTCTTGCGGTTTAACGGCTATGCAGAATTCAATAACAATCAACCAGAATAAAGAGGTCTTCAAAAACTATTTCCAGAAAATTCAAGATGTACATTTTGTCATGTAAATATATTAAACACGAGAGATTTTAATCAAAATCGTTAGAGCCATTTTTGAGAATATAATAATTTATCAAATTTTTGCCACGTAAAGAGTAGTTTGGGGTGTGGGGATTTTCTTTAAAATCCTTTTGTGATATCCTTGGAAGATACTGAACTTAAATATCAAGTTTGGTATTTAACGGACTTTTCGCTTTTGAGCTATGCTGGCCACACACATCACACACTCGCACACACATACACACAGACACACATGGACATTTTTCTAAAAATGCTTTTTTTGTATTCAGGAAGTCCCAAATCATGTATTTTCGGTGAAATCTCGGTATCGAATTTTTGGGTGCAATACAATACGTTCTCTATATACTATGTACTAGTACGTGTAGAGAAACTAAAAACTCAACATTTAATGCAATAACGGTAACAGGCCTGTGCATTCTGGTAAACATTTTTATTGTAAATAACAAAATTGTTAGCCTAACTTCGAGAATACAGATTTGGATGCTAAAATAGTGAAGAATACCGTGCTTTTAATCGTATTGCTTCTCGTTAGTCTAACACAAAAGAAAAGACAATGGAATATTTGTAAACTGTTTAACTATAACTGCCAGTTTGGTATAATGTCATCTCATTGATTGTAGCATTAATCAGGAAGATTTGAAGCAGAGCATTATATTAACATTTAAGCTTAAAATTGAAACTGGTCCACATTATATAAGCAGTGGTTTGCAGCAACATGAGTGTGAATTTCGGGAACAAAAACAGAAGCGACAAAAGGAACCTAGTACTTATCTCGACTTTTGATTCACCACTGATGAAATTTCCTTCCTGTGCAACATCCTGACGTTGATTGTCTTTTGAATACAGCTTCCGCGACACGAACCTCAGACGTATTGGAATTGTCGCTCTAAGGGAAATTTACTTTTAATACGGAGACAAGAGAAAACTAATAGCATGGAACAGCTGCACAAAACCAACCGAAGCAACGGTAATACTTAGGCTCTGGTTTACAAGTGTTACACAAGTCACGTTCTTACTATTCTACTTCCATTCTCTCTTCCTATCCCTTGCTCTCTCCTCCTTTTATCGTAGAGGATTTCCGCTGAAGTTTCCATGCCACATTTTTAGTCCATTATTTAGTAGTTATATTTTTACTTTCTCTACATATACCAATTACATAATGTATCAGGAAGGTATTGCATTCCACCCAAAAATTTGATACCGAGATTTCAGCGTGTCCCCTATATCCAAACAAACCATTTTTAGAAAAAGGCCCGTGTGTGTGGGTGTGTTTGTGTGTGTGTGTGTGTGTGTGTGTGTCCGTGGGTCTGTGAACATAATAACTCAAAAGCTAAAAGTCGGTAAAATCTTCCACGGATACGACTCGAATATTTCGAGGAAAATCTCTCGACCCAAAAGTGCCCTTTACATGGACAATTTTCGAATTTTTTTATTTTCTGAAAAATGGCTGTTAAGATTTTGATTAAAGTGCCGTACATTAAAGGCATTTACATGGAAAATAAAACGTATATCTTGAGTTTTCTGGGAATAGCCTCTGAAGACCTCTTTATTGTGGATGAGTTTTGCTGGATTTTGCATAACTACTAAACCGTAAGAGATAGAGAAAAACTTGCTACACAAAAAAATGTAGATCTCGTTAAAACAACAATGTATGTCTTATACATTTTTTTCGTAGAGTTGACCATTGTTGAGATGTTGCTTGTTATTTGTTTCAGTTTTAAAGTAGTTAAAATTTTTCACATACAGGAATTTGTGAACTGCAGGCAAAGCATAGAAACGGATTTCATCCACATGACACCCAGCTTTTAATCGTATTAGAATTGGGTAGTCCCTTATTTCCTTTCTGCTAACAAGAAAGTATTTCTGCTAACATTTGTCTCGATTAGCATGAAGTAGTTAGAAGCGTAAGCTTTTTAACAATAATTTGCTTCACTGACCTTTGTTACTACACAGAACAATTCATTACGTATGCCAATAATTAAATAACAGGCTTTCTTGACTTAGTCTAATCTGATAGGTTTCGAGATGTGGATAATTTCGCGCTCGATGTCGCCGTCTCAAATGTTAATCGCTGTGTAGAAAAGCGAGTTCATGAACCGTATAACGTGTGTGATGGCTATAATCTCATTCAGCATTACTAGCCTCCGGAGGCTGATCGGATACTCTGCTGATTGACTACTGATTGCTTAGTTAATTATTAACTTCGCCATTAACTTCGGCTATATGACAACCGGCCATCGTTCTAGCACGACATATGAACAGCGCAGTATTTATGTGACTAACTACAAAAATTCCGATCAAAGTTCAGTGAACTAAAATTTTAGTCTTTGAATTACAAGCTATATTTAAGACATATATTCAGACATTCAGAAAAAAATCTGATGTGTTCCATACACACGACTTTCTCTACATCTCTGCAAAAAAAAAAATTAAAAGCTTATGCTTCTATTTACTTCATGCTAATCGAGAAAAAAAATGGCAAAAACAGCGTTATTACTTATTTCCTTGTCAGTAGAATCGAAATAAGGGAATACCATAGGTTAAAGTGATAGTCTAAAGCTGGTTGCTATGTGACTGAAGTTCCTTTGTATGGACACGAGTTGACAAATTCCTGTATGAGAAAAGTTAAACTTTTCGAACCTGAAAACAAAAACAAGGAATATCTAAAAAATCTGATGTGTTACATTCACATGACTTTCTCTATGTCTCTGTAAATTATTATTGTTAATAAGCTTATCTTTTATTTATTTCATGCTAAGCGAGAAAAATTAGCAGAAATAGTCTTATTTCTTGCTTTATTGTAAGTAGGAGCGAAATAAGGGACTACCATAGGTTAAAGTGAAAGCCAAATGCTGGTTGCTATGTGATTGATGTTCCTTTGTTTGTATGGACAGGAGTTGACAAATTCCTGTATGAGAAAAGTATAAGTTTTTCAAAGCTGAAACCAAGAAAGAGGAATGTCTCAAAAACAATCAACTCCACGAAAAAAATGTGTATAACATAAATTGTGTGTTTTAACGTGCTCTACATTTTTTGTGGGTTAAGTTTTTGTCCATCTCTTACGGTTTAGTAGTTATGAAAAATCCATCCAGAATAAAGTAGTCTTAAGAGGCTATTCCCAGAAAATTGAAAATATACATTTTATTTGTCAGGTAAATAACTTTAATATCCGATATTTTAATCAAAATCGTTAAAGTTATTTTTAAGAAAATCAAAATGTTCGAAAAAAGCACCATGTAAAGAGTAGTTTGGGGTGAGGGTATTTACTTGAAAATCTTCGTGTCGCATCGTTGGAAGATACCAAACTTAAATACCAATTTTTTTATTGAATGGTCTTTTCGTTCTTGAGCTATGCTGCCCACAGACACACACACAGACACACGCGCACACACAAACACACACGGACCTTTGTGTAAAAATGTTTTTTTTTTTTGGGTTCAGGGGGACCCAAAACATGTATTTCTGGTGAAATCTCGGTATCGAATTTTTGGGTGGAATGCAATATCTTCTCCATACACTACGTACATAGATCGTGTAGAGAAAGTAAAAAAAAAACAACCAACTACTTCAGAGCAGAAGCAAAACCAACTTACAGCTTTTATGTTTGAAATTCATCCTTTCACTGTAATAAAGGTGAGCATTCTTATCCTTTTTGCAAACATCTAGCATCTGATACTATACACTGTATAAGTTGTTATTAATAATAGATATATCTTCGTGATCATTTATGTTAAGTCCATTTCCATAGACTTTCCTTATATTAGTATGTGTATACTCTGTGAGTTACTCAAGTGATTTGAACAATTTATATTTATTAGATTTTGTATTTCGTTGTATACACGAATAATTGAAAAATTTTGTAGAAAAATAAGGAAATAATAGGAATATGACAAGAATGTCTGTCAACATAATAGTTGACAATAACAATACTTAATATTAGCAAATATTTACAATTTAAGAGATAAAGAGAAAGCAGCAAATAGAATTACAATAATGACCTTCATTCAGCAATCAGTCTTTTGGAAAACATAATAAGGGTAGTCTCTATGATATATGCATAAACTTTTTCAGTACTGTGTAATATATATTGCCTCATTCTAAGTAAAATAACCACATACCGAAAATATACCTACCTATAATGATCTGAAAACCAACAATCCAATCTGTTAAAAAAACAAAACAAATAAAGAATGTTTTATACGATTTAAAACAAAGTTAACCTCTTGTACAGAAAATCTGAGGTGTTCCATTCACATGATTTTCTCTACATCTCTGCAAAGAAATATTATTAAAAAGCTATTGCTTCTATTTACTTCATGCTAACCCAGAGAAAAATAGCAGAAAGTAAGTAGAAGCGAAATAAGGGAATATCATAGGTTAAAGTGATAGTCAAAAGCTGGTTGCTATGTGACTGAAGTTCCTTTGTTTGTATGGACAGAAGTTGACAAATTCCTGTATGAGAAAGTATAGTTTTTCAAAGCTGAAACCAATAACAAGGAATATCTAAAAAGCGATCAGCCACGAAAAACAATGTATGTTACATAAATTGCGTGTTTTAACGTGCTCTACATTTTTTGTGTGGTAAGATTTTGTCCACCTCTAACGGTTTAGTAGCTATGCAAAATTCCGTAAAATAAATCCAGAATAAAGTTGTCTTCAGAGTATACACAGAAAAATCAAGATATACATTTTATTTGTCCTGTAAATATCTTTAATCAAAATCGTTAGAACTATTTTTGAGAAAATCAAAATTTTCGAAAAAAGTTCAATATAAATGGTAGTTGGGGGTGAGGAGATTTTCTTAAAAATCTTCTTGTCGCATCCTTGGAAGATACCAAACCAAATACCAAGTTTGGTTTTTAAAGGGCTTTTCGTTCTTGAGCTATGCTGCCCACAGACATACACACACATACACACAGACACGCAGACAGACACACACACGTGGACATTTCTTTAAAAAAATTGTATTCAGGGAGTCTCAAAACATGTATTTCCGGTGAAATCACGGTATCGAATTTTTGTGTGCATTACAATACCTTCTCTATACATTGTGTACATAGAACGTGTAGAGAAAGTAAAATATTAGGTTATATAAAGGGATTTTAGAATAAACTAATAATTACCTCTATGTGAATAAAATTAAAACAAAATCACGCTTAGAAATAATATTTCTAAGCCACTGTAATTTCAAACATTACTCAATTATGTAATATTAAGATTTTGGTCTGTATGAACCACAAAATCACGCTTAGAAATAATATTTCTAAGCCACTGTAATTTCAAACATTACTCAATTATGTAATATTAAGATTTTGGTCTGTATGAACCAAATGAAAGTGTACCAAGATCAGTGGAAAACTCAACACAACTTAATGGTGTCCAATTATAACTGAAGAGTTGTTTCTTGCCAGGAAGGGAAACGTTGTTGTAATCGGAAGGAAAGAAGAAAGAAGATACATAGAGAAACTGAGGAATGATGACAAGCAGACCTCGTAACCAGGATGATATTCGTCATCCCTATCGTAAGTATTGGCCTGACAGCACCGTTCCTCCCGTTCTGCACTTAAAGAAAACCAAATAGAAGTCACGCCAACATTCGCGAACGAAGGTGCAGGGTTACAGTTGCCGATTAGACATTTACAAGGGGGAAAAGAGATGAGCCGGCAAGACGCAAACCCCAACAATGTTATTTATTACTTTCTGTACATGTACTGTATACATTGTATATAGAGAAGGTATTGCATTCCAACCAAAAATTCGATAGCGAGGTTTCACAAGAAATAGACGTTTTTGGGTCCCCTGTAACCAAAGAGATCATTTTAGAATGAGGTGCGTGTGTGTCCATGTGTCTGTGAGTCCATGCATCTGTGAACACGATAACTCAAAATGAATGGTCGGTAAAATACCAAACTTGGTATATAAGTTTACTATCTTCCAAGGATGCGACAGGAAGATTTTGAGGAAAATCCCCCCACCCTAAACTAGCCTTTACATGAAGTTTTGGATTTGGATTTTCTCAAAAATATCTGCAACGATTTCGATTAAATGCCGTATTTAAAGACATATACAGGAAAATAAAACGTACATCTTGAATTTTCTGAGAATAGTCTCTGGAGTCCTCTTCATTCTGGATGAATTTTGCTGGATTTTGCACAATTAGGAAACCGTAACAAAAACTTACTATACAAATAATGTAGGTCTCGTTTAAACACACAATGTCATATACATTTTTTCTTCGTAGAGCTGACGATTTTTAAGATATCATTTATTATTGTTTCAGTTTTAAAATACTTAAAACCTTTCACATACGGGAATTTGTCAATTCCAGGCAATACATAGAAACGGATTTCAGCCACATGGCAACCAGTTTTAATGTTGTTTTAGCCTAGTGTATTCCCTTATTTCCTTTCTGCTTACAAGAAAATAGTTCTGCTAATATTTATCTCGATTGGCGTGAAGTAGATAGAATTATAAGCTTTCTAACAGTACTTTGTCGCAGAGATGTAGAGAAAGTTATATAAATGATTCACATCATTTTTTCTATTGTTAAACTTTATTGTACTGCATAAAGTCAAACCCGGCGGAGGACGATGGATTTTTTCGGGCATAAAGCTCCTTAGCATGACTTCCTTCGGAAGGGAAGTATAGCCGTTGTTCCCGTGTCGTAGATTTGCGGCAAGTAAAAGAACCTCAAGCCTGATAGAGATGCCTCTGAGCAATATTAAGCTTTGTTTCCCACCCAATTTAGAATGGGACGCTGAGAACCTCAGTAGTTAAATACCGTCCATAAATAACACGCCATTTACATTTAAACGTATCTTAGCTGGTTCTTTGCGCTAGATTCTCCTTTACAATCAGAATTTCGTAGGATTATGCCCAATGGAGTCTACTTAAAACTCAACATCATCACCTTTAACTCTTTAAAAACAAGTTCACACAAACACACTCTCAAACAGACTACCGCTGATGGGTGAAGAAGCACGTGACTAAGCCATGCGGATGATGTAAAGCTTTTGCTACTGCGCAACCGCCTTGTTGGTAATCATACTTTAGTAAATTAAAACGTAATATAAATTTGGGGGTTCAAATTCCAGAAATAAGGGCATACAGCGAACGCAATTGAGTGACCTACCATGGAGAGGGATTAAAATAAAATGACACCAATAAATCTGCTCTTTATTATTAACGTAGAAAACCAATGTAATATTATTTTAGCCTATATTTCTTTCTCTATAATATTATTTAAGATAAAAATCTGATGTCTTCCATCCACATGACTTTCTCTACGTCTCTGTAAAAAATCATTGTTAAAAAGCTTATTCTTCTATGTAGTTCACGCTAATCGAGATAAACATTAATAGAAATTCTTTCTTGTAAACAGAAAGGAAATAATGGGCTACATTAGGCTAAAACGATAGTAAAATCTTTTAAAAACTGGTTTCCATGTGGATGAAATCCGTTTCTTTGCATTACCAGAAGTTGATAAATTTCCGTATGTGATAAGTATTCTAAAAGTGACACTAATAACAAGAAATATCTCAAAAACGGTCAATTCCTTCTTCTTGGCTTTTTACCTTTACTTACTTTACCTTTATTAAATTATGTAAATTTTAAACAGAATGAAGGCCATTCACAAAAAATTCTGTTGTGGCCTATCCACATACCTTTAGCTGCCTATTTTACAACAAATCAGTCTTAAAAAGCTTATTCTTGTATCTATTTCAAGCTAATCAAGATACACATTGAAATAAATAGTCGTATTACTTGCTTCCTTGTAGGTACAAGAGAAATAAGGTAATTCACCAGGCTAAAGAATTGCATTCCCATCACTTTTGGGTGAATGAAAGATTTATTAAGATGTCTTTCAGTTAAATAAAAAATGAGATAAACACAAATGACTGCCTTCCGGAAAAGTATAACCATTTGAACATTAAAACAAAGAGCAAGGAATATATGTGTGTATATATATTCTGGGAATAGATTCAGAATCTATTCCCAGAAAATTCAAGATCTACATTTTATTTGTGATGTAAGTATCTTTAATATACAACATTTTAATCAAAATCGTTAAAACTTCCGAAAAAACTTCAATGCAAAGGTAAGTGGATTAGAGGTATTTTCCCGAAAATCTTCGTGTCGCATTCTTGGAATATACTGAACGTATTGTGTTCAATTGGAGTAAAGATCTACCTTATAGATTGCCTGGAATGTTGGGTTTGCCAATTGGTCATACCGACTAAAAGCCTTTACCAGATGGAGTATCGGTAAAGGACTGTGAATGAAAATTAAGAAACGGGTAGAGCGGTTCCACATAACACCCGCCTAGGTGCACGAAAGTTACTGTGCTGCCGTACCAAATACGGGAGCAGACGATACGTAAAGTTCTAGAATACAGCCATGACAAGCATGTTCGACTTCACAAATGGAAAATACAGGCTTTTCTGTGGGTGTTAATTTAATTTAATCATATTCATTATGATATTAATTTAACTATAATATTGATATTTAAGAGACATTTTTGAGTAATACAGATTCAATGTGAAGATGAATGGGAGGGGGAGGAATGATATGAAGAATGAAGACGAGGGAAGATGGTACTCTAACTAATTGAGAGTATTAGTGGTGAGCCAAGAGGAGATGAGGAATGGATATGAGGGAGAAGAAGGTGCCGGTGTAGTGAGTAGGATTATTATTTCTGAATTTATAGTTATGGAATGTGCGGGGAAAAAGAAGAAGAATGAAGATGAGAGAGAAGAAGGGGCTGTCGTAGGGAATAGGACCGTTATTGCTAAATTTTCAGCCATAGTGTTAAGGAAGGAGTATGATGGGTAAAAATGGTGACAATAGTGAGGTAGAAGTGGTATTATTGGTAGTTATAATGCAAATGTGTACTTATTATTAATGTTTAAATGTTTAGAATAAATAAGTGTCCAGTAGGAAACTATTAAACAATAGAAAAGTTAAGATATATGGAAGAGGTATTAAAAAAATATAACGGCAATTGTAGAAAAATAATTTGTTAGTATAATACAATAATAACATTAAATTATATAAATAAAATAATGTGGAAAGTAAAACCGTTAAATATAAATATATAAATTACATTATTAGTAAGTAAAATAAACTTGTAGTAAATATGCAACTTAGTTTTGGTTACTAGCACCTTTCCCTGGATACCAGTGATGTAGTTTATAGTAGGTATAGAATAGAAAACAGCTGGATACCAGTGATGTAGTTTATAGTAGGTATAGAATAGAAAACAGCTGGATACCAGTGATGTAGTTTATAGTAGGTATAGAATAGAAAACAGCTGGATACCAGTGATGTAGTTTATAGTAGGTATAGAAGAGAAAACAGCTGGATACCAGTGATGTAGTTTATAGTAGGTATAGAATAGAAAACAGCTGGATATCAGTTTAAAGTTGCTGTTTTCCAGAAATATTTTAGTTTTATAATATTTTCTTATTATATTACTATACTATATTTTAATTAATTTACACCTTAATTTCTCTTTTTATACTCTAGATCCTTGTTTACTGATTTTAATTTGAAATTTTAGTTTTTAGATTAGTTAATTATTTGAAAAAATGTTACTCTCTACACATACTATGTACATAGCGTATAGAGAAGGTATTCCACTCCACCCAAAAATTCGATACCGAGATTTCACTGGAACTATACGTTTTAAGGTCCCCTGTATCCAAAGAAAGTATTTTCAGAAAAAGGTACATATGTGTGTGTGTGTGTGTGTGTGTGTCCGTGTGTCCGCTTGTCTGTGAACACGATAACTCAAAATCGAAAAGTCGGTAAAGCACCAAACTGGGTATTTAAGTTTAGCAGCTTCCAGGGATGCGACACGAAGATTTTGAGAAAAATTCCCCCCATCTCAAACTACCCTTTACATGGAAAAAGTTTCAAAATTTTTTATTTTCTCAAAAATGGCTCTAACAATTTGATTAAAATTTCGTATATTAAAGATATTTACCTGACAAATAAAATGTATATTTTGAGTTTTCTGAAGACTACTTTATTCTGGATGAATTTTACGGAATTTTTCATAACTGCTAAACCATATAAGATAGACAAAAGCTTACCCTACAAAAATGTAGAGCTTATTAAAACACATAATTTATGTTATATACATTTTTTCGTGGAATTTGTCGTTTTTAAGATATTCCTTGTTTTTTGTTTCAACTTTGAAAAACACACTTTTCTCATGCAGGAATGTGTCAACTCCTGTCCATACAAACAAAGAAACTTCAGTCATATAGCAACCAACTTTTGACTATCAGTTTAACCTATGGTACTCCCTTATTCCGCTTCTATTTACAAAGAAGCAAGTAATAAGATTATTTCTGCTAATCTTTTCTCTGATAGAATGAAGCAAATAAAAGTATAAGCTTTTTAACAATAATTTGTTGCAGAGATGCAGAGAGTCATGTGAATGGAACACATCAGATTTTTTTTAAGAAATAGATTTAAAGTTTGAATTTATGCTCGGTATAGTTACCTAGGTGCCGAGTTAGAATATTCGCATTTTATTTATTTATTTGTTTGTTAATCCCGATAACTCCGTTCAGAGAACAGCGCTTAGCCAGGAGAACCTTGTGCTCAGAAGGTGCGACAAAGGGCTGTCTGCTGTCCTGCTGAGGCGGCATGGAAGCCGCTGCTGCTGACGACGACGATGATGATGATGATGATGATGATGATGATGATGACCTTCACCTGCACAGAGCAGTTATTTATCAGAGCCATACAAATGGGCCGTCTTATTACCATGTATTTATTCAGGGATCCTCAAAACATGTAGATATTTCCGGTGAAATCTCAGTATTAATTTTTTGAGTGGAATGCAATACCTAATCTATCTACTAAGTACTTTATTCTTGGTAGAGAGAGAAAGAGAGTAAAAATCAGGATTATACATTTCATTCTTCATGATTATACATTAAGCCTTTACTTTAACAAGTACTTTGGGTAAGGACTGTTATTTGAAAATCTTTGTGCTTTGAAAATTTCTGGCATTGGCACAAATGCATTAACAAAAAATCTGATGTGTTCCATTCACATGACTTTCTCTACATCTATTCAACAAATTATTGTTAAAAACTTATGCTTATCTTTACTTCATACTAATCCAGAAAAAAAATAGCAGAAATAGCCTTATTACGTGCTTCCATGGAAGTAGAAGGGAAATATGGAAGAAGCATAGGCTAAAAAAGTCGTCAAAAGCAGGTTGCTATGCGACTGAAGTGCCTTTGTTTGTATCTAGAGGAGTTGACAAATTCCCGTATGAGAAGAGTATGTTTGTAAAGCTGAAACCAATAAAAAGGAATATCTAAAAAACGATCCAATCTACGAAAAAATGCAATTAGCATAAATTGTATGTTTTAACGTGATCTATCTTTGGTTTTAAGTAACTTTTTGTATATCCCTTACGGTTTGCCAGTTATGCAAAATTTCGTAAAACTCATCCAGAATAAAGTAGTATTCTGAGGCTATTCCAAGAAAATTCAAAATATACATTTTATTTGTCAGGTATATATCTTTAATATACGATATTTTAATCAAAATCGTTTGAGCCATTTTGTTAGAAAGTCAAACTTTTCGAAAATTTGTGAAGGGGAGTTGGGGAAAGATTTTCTTGAAAATCTTCGTGTCGCATCTTTGGAAGATACTCAGCTTAAATACCAGGTATGGTATTTAACGGTCTTTTCATTTTTGAGCTATGCTGCCCATAGGCACACACACATACATACAGACAGACACACACATGGACATTTTTTGGGTTCAGGGGATCCTAAAACATGTATTTGAAATCTCGACATCGATTTTTTGGGTGCATTACAATACCTTCTCTATACACTATGTACATAGTACGTATAGAGAAAGTTAAAATCTGATGTTTTCTATATATATTACTTTTTCTACATCTCTGTAATAAATTATTGTTAAAAAGCTTATTCTTTTATCTATTTCATGATAATGGATATAAACATTCACAGAAATTGTCCTTATTACTTGGTCCCTTGTAAGTATAAGGGGGTAAATCTAATGTGTTCCATTCATACGATTTCCTCTAGGTGTTCGGCAAACAAACATTTCATTCAAAACATTAATTTGTTATACACATCATCAGTGGCGGCTCGTGCCTAAAACAAGTAGCGTGCTGCACGGGGGAAAAAAAATGCATGCAACTCACCTAGTTTCGAAAAATGAAGTCCATACGCCGATGTTTCTTCATGCAGAATTTGTCCATCACTCTGACGTTGAAATCCCTGATATTTGTAACGAATTTCTTCTCTATGGATAGCATGGCCAGAGAGGTAAGGCGATCCTGACACATGGTGTTCCTCAGAAAGGTTTTTATCCTCTTCAAAGAGGAGAAACATCGTTCTGGTTCTGCAGTTGACATGGGAATAGTCACAACAATTCTTAAAACCTTTGTCACTTCACTAAAAGTTTTTTGCAGATTATTTTTTAGTGTCAACTGCAAGAGTGGAAGAGCACCTTCTACTTTCCTGAATTCCGGATGCTCATATAAAATGCTAAGTTCGGTTCGGAGCTTGTTTTTGTCGAGATCTTTGTATCGATCACAGACAATGCCGAGTTCTGTTTCAAGAAAAACTTGAGAAAATAATTCAAAGTTTTTTGCATCCAATGGTTTTGCAGCATCAAGATGTTCTGTGGACTCAAAGCGGCTGTGTACCTCCGATATTATTCGGTCACATACTTCCTTGGCATCTACTCCTAAGTTAGTTTCCCTACGACGTCTTTTTGTAACGTGGACGTTAGATGTCTGAATCTGGTGTGCTATATCATCCGTTCTACTTCGCACGGCATCAATTGCTTTGGCAAAAGATTGGACTGCATTTTTTGCCTTCACTGCATCCATCTGTCTTACTTGTAGCTGATTATACAAAATGTCTACATGTGGCATTATTTTCTGAAAAAAAGCAAGCCAGAAATTAAATTCTCCATCCTCCAAATTATGCCGCAGGCCACGAGCTTCTTGCACTGTCCTATCTGATAAAGATTGTTCTAATTCGTCAAAACAATCGATCAGAGATTCTCTGTGTTCATATACGGTGTTAACAGTCCTAGACTTGAAATTCCATCTTGTTGCAGATCCTCGAGGAACTCTTCGAGCAACAGTTGCTTCCAATGCTGCTAAACGCTGTGGAGATCTTGAAAAAATTCTGGAAAAGCTGAGAGACTGCAGAAGAATATTCTGGCGGACTGATTTTGAGAAGCTGCTTTCTCCATAACCAGATTTAATTGATGGGCGTAACAATGTACATACTGTGCGAGAGGATAGTGTTCTTTCACCTTGATCTGCACGCCTCCTGTGTTGCCGCTCATTACAGACGCACCGTCATAAGTCTGGGCGATGATTTTATGGCGATCATCCTTAAAAAGGGTGTCCACTTCTTTCAAAATACAACCGGCAATAGAATTAGCGGTCTGATCAGATGGATTAAAAAATCCCCAAAACCGTTCATAAATAAAGCCGTTCCTTTCATATCTAAAAATTAATGCCAACTGAATTTTTTCAGTGATATCAGTGGTTTCGTCTGCCATGATAGCAACATAGGCTGCCTCCTTTATTTCTCTTTCAATTTCTTCGTGGCACACTTCCAACATGCAATCAAGTAGTTCATTCTGGATGGTCTTAGATAATCCTTTGAACACCTTATTGCTTTCGGTATGCTCTTTCATCGCACTGTCTATACTGCCCAATAGATTTATAAGGCCTAAAAACACGCCGGGATTATCTCATCATGTCCACGCAAAGCAAGCTCAAAGGCCCCACAAAATTTGATGCAGTCTATTATCCTGGATAATATGTATCTATTTTTCTCAACCTGTTCATTATGTTTTTGTGTAGCATCTTGATATGCCCTGCTTAGCTGCGTTGCAATATTTACACCTCCAAGCATTGAGAAGTCAAGCGAGTTTTTCATACGCTTCTTGCTATTTGAATGTTTTTTTTTATATATTCATTAACATGACCTAGATCTTTAACACCAGTCGTAGACCACGAATCTGTACTTCCAAACAAGAGGCAAGGAAAGCAAAAGAGCGCGTTTCTGATTTCACAACCACAGATCCAGTCACTGTTGTCATATATATTTGTGTTAAACTTTCTTGTGTAAATAGAATTTTTACTTCCTTTTGCTTTCTGTTCAATTTTTAGATCAGGAGTAGGTCGTCCTAAATTTTTTATCCTGATCTTTTCATCTAACGATCGCCTTGAAAAGGGAGTTTTTAACAGCTCATCAACTATATTCATTATGTATGACTAAAGTTTTCTTACCTATGAAAGTAACACAAACCTACACTGAATGATACTGAAATATAATAAAGTGCGATCACAGTTGGAAATAAACTGAAAACTGACACTGAATAACATTTACACAACAGAACACTTTGTTTCAATGTGATACACGTGGGCCTGTTAGATTTCACATTTGCGGAAGTAACACATTGCGCCAATATGAACTTATGGTTACCAATGTTAACAAACAATATAACAAACAATGTTCTGTACGTTTCAATGTGAATAAGGTATGGAGATAATAGTCCTTTTATGGCTCAGTTTGTATCACAAAGATATAATTAGTTATTATAACTAAAATAAAACGTTGTAATACGCTTTAATTAATTTCACTAAATTCTGATGTTTAGTGTGGCACTTAGGTGAGTGTGGCAGGGCTGTTTCGTCTGCTGCCAAAACGATTATAAGGAAAAGAACTAACACTCGTAGCGATTTCATTGATTCCGTGCTTTAGCCAAACGCAGCACGTAGCAGTGCGAAAACGATGGGACAGCGACCGTCAGGGGGGGTAAGAGGGGAAGGTTCTACGCAAGCGCAATATTCACCTACCGTGCTTGATCGCTTTGAGCACGTGGATGCATTCCATTAGCTAAACTTGCGTGTTTACCTTGCTTCGAGAGTTCGTCATTGGCAGTGCTGCCTTTCTTATTACTACCATAATGTGTTATGTTTGTTACATGGTCCTTCAGCATGTCTGTTATGTAATTTAGAAGAAAAAAAAGTAGCGTGCTGCAGCTCTTCAGCACGTAAGGACGAGCCGCCCCTGCACATCATGCTAATCAAGATAAACATATGCAGAAGTAGTCTTATTACTATTTTGTTTGTAAATATAAGAGAAATAAGAAAATGCACAGGCTAAAGCGATTGTCAGATCTTTTAAAAGCCGGTCGCTATGTGAAACAATTGAAATTCCAATATTTTAACTTTCCAAGAGTAAACAAACGAGAAACGAAAGAAAGATGTCTTTCCGTTTGAGAAAAGTTTAAGTGGCTAAAATTGAAACTTATAATTCGGAATATCTCGAAAAATTGTTAACTCTAAAAAAAAAGGTATATGACATAAATTATGAGTTTTAATGAGATCTACATTTTTGTGCAGTAAGTTTTTATATATGTATCTCTTACGGTTTGTCGAATATACAAAAGTCTTCAGAATGAAGAGTTCTTCAGAGGATATTCCCAGAAAATTCAAGATATATATTTCGTTTGTCATAATAATATCTTAAACATAAGGCATTTTAATAAAAATCATTAGAGCCATTTTTGAGAAAATCATTTTTTTTAAAAATGATGTATGTAAAGGGTTGTTGGGGTGGGGGATTTTCTTGAAAATCTTCGTGCTACATGCTTGGAAGATATTGAACTTAAAGTTTGGTATTTAAGGAGTTTTCGTTTTTGAGTTATGCTGCCCAATGACACACACATACATACACCCACACACCCATCCTCAGAGATACACGCACGAACAGTTTTTCTAAAAAAAAATTTATTTTGACTCAGTGGGTCCCAAATCTGTATTTCCAGTGAAATCTCGGGATCGAATTTTTGGGTGCAATACAATACCTTCTGTGTATACTATGTACTTAGTACGTTTGGAGAAATTAAAAAGTCGGATTTTTAATTCTATTAATCACGGTATGTAAAATGCAGTAACATTTTCGTACTCATTGCTTTAAAATTGCAGGAGGAGATAGATTTTTTTTTAAAAAAAATTCCCGTTTTTAAAAACAAAAAGATTAATAATTAAAAAAGCAATAAAGCCACAGATTCGAAAGTTTAATAGTTTATACTTAGGTTGTTTATGCAGCAAATGTGTACAAAAATTTAATTTTCTAACTTTAAAATTCTTAGAAGTTAGATTTGAAACCACTCACCGCCTTATATCACTCCTCTGATGCAAATGAACAAAACATATTGCGAAATATAATTTATTAAATTATTACACATACTACTTTTAGCAATTGTTCAAAGCTTTCTAATTTCTTTAAAAATCTGATGTGTTCCATTCACATGAGTTTTGCTACATCTTTGCAATTAATTACTGTGAAAAAGCTTATTCTTCTATTTACTTAATGCTTATCTAGAAAAAATTAGTAGAGATAGTCTTATTACTTTCTTCCTTATAAGTAAACGGGAAATAAGGGAGTACCAAAGGCTAAATTAATAGGTAAATCTTTCAAAAGCTGGTTTCTATGTCATTGAAATTCCTTTCTTTGTATGTATGGACAGGTGTTGACAAATTCCGTATGAGAAAAGTATAAGTATTTTAAAGGTGAAACCCGAAACAGGAATATCTCAAAAACGGTCAGCTCCACGAAAATAAGTATATATAACATAAATTGAGTGTTTTAACTTGCTCTATGTTCTTTGTGTGGTAAACTTTTGTCTATATCTTACCAGTTATGTAAAATTCCATTAAATTAATACAAAATAAACATGTTTCAGAGGCTATTCCCAGAAATTTGAAAATATACATTTTATTTGTGATGTAAGTATATTAAATATAGGAGATTTTAAACAAAATAGTTAGAGGTATTTTTGAGAAAATCAAAATTTCCGATAAGTATCCCATGTAAAGGGTAGTTTGGGGTGTCGGATTTTCTTGAAAATCTTCGTTTCGCCTTCTTGGAAGATACAAAACTTAAATACCAAGTTTGGTATTAAAAGGTATTTTCGTTTTTGAGCTATGTTGCCCACAATCATACATACACACACATATTTTTCTAAAAATCTGATGTATTCCATTCACATGACTTTCTCTAAACCGCTGTAACAAATTATTGTTAAAAAGTATATACTTCTGGTTTATGATAATTGAGATAAGCGTTAGCCAAAATTGTCGTAATTACTTGCTTGTAAGTAGAAGGAAAATAAGGGAATACACTAGGCTAAAACGATAGTCAAGTCTTTTAAAAGCTGTTCCAATGTGGTTGAGGTCCATTTTTATGCAGGGCCAGGAGTTTACAGCTTTCCGTGTGAGAAAAGTTTAAAATATTTTAAATCTGAAACAAATAACAAGGGAATATCTCAGAAACGGCCAGGTCAACGAAAACATATATATGATATAAATTGTGTGTTTTAACTTTTTGTTTATCTCTTACGGTTTACCAGTTTTGTAAAATTCATTCAGAATAAAGAGGTCTTTAGAGGCTATTCCCAGAAAATTCAAATATACATTTCATTTGCCATACAAATATCTTTAATATACGGTATTTTAATCAAAATCGTTACAGCTATTTTTGAGAAAATGAAAGTTTTCAAACTTTTTTCCATGTAAAGGTAGCTTATTATGGGGAGAGTTTTCTCAAAATGTCACATTCCTCGAAGATGCTAAACTTAAATACCAAGTTTGGTATTTTACCGACTTTTCATTTTTGAGTTATTGTGTTCACAGACACACACACACACACACAGAAATTTGTCTAAAAATGCCTTTTTTGTATTCAGTGGGTCTCGAAACATGTATTTCCGGTGAAATCACAGTATCGAATTTTCGGTTGCAATACAATACCTTCTCTATACACTACATAGTACGTGTAGAGAAAGTAAAAATGGTTTCATAAGCTAGTGTAATACCAGAGCGACGTATAAGCACTCAGCACACGTTGAGTAGCAGGTATATTGTGAGAAAGCCACGTACAGCAAACCCTGGGTAAGCGTGTTGCAAGAGCTTAGCATTTTGATTGCCGTTTCTCTAATAGGATTGCGGATTTGCTGCTACACATGACAAAATGTTAATGAGTTAAAAGTGCAAATCGCGTTTGTCCGTCAGCACAGCATAAATGCCTCTCTGTGATGAACCGTGTTAAAGAGAAGCTCTGTAAATATGACAACAGTAGTCGTTTACCCAAGTACAAGCTTTTAAAATGCCTATCGGAGTCTTACCAACAGTTTCTGGATATACAAAACTAGAATAATCCGTTACGTATCGCAAAAACTCAAACTGATTACATTAAAACAACTACTCTAGCTGATTTTTACTTTCTCTACATAGTTAATGGTACATAGGTTAAGAAGATATTGCACTCCACACACAAATTTGATGCCGAAATTTCACCAGAAATACACGCTTTAGGCCCCCCCCCCTGTATTAAAAAAATTAGAAACAGGGCATTGGGTGTGTGTGTGCTTAAATGTCGGTAAAATACCAAACTTGGTTTTTAAGATGAGTATCTTCCAAGGATGCAATGCGAATATTTTGAGGAAAATGGACCACCCCAATTACGCTTTACATAAAATTAACTTCGATTTTCTCAAAACTGGCTCTAACGATGTTGATTAAAATACTGTAAATTAAAGTTATTTACATATAAAATTAAATATATACCTATATTGAATTTTCGGGGAATATCCTTCAGTCTGGATGACTTTTGCAAAACTGGTGAATGAACCGTAAGAGATAGACAAAACCTTACTGCACAAAAAATATAGATTTCGTTAATATGTTACATCAAATATATTTTGTTTGAGAAGATAGCTATTTTCGACATATTCCTTGTTATTGGCTTAAGTTTTAAAATGCTTAGATTTTTCTCATACGGGAATTTGTAAATTCTTTATTATGTATAAAAAATAACAAAAAAAAAAAAACGACTTTCAACTACATGACAGCCAGCTTTTAAAATAATTGATTATCGCTTTAGCTTAGTATAGTTAATTATTTCTCTTCTACCTACAAGGAAGCAAATAATAAGACCGTTCTCTGATGTTTATCTCGATTAGCAGATGTTTATTTTATAATAATTTATTACAGAGACGTAGAGAAAGTTATGTTAATGGAACACATCCCATTTTTATAGTATCCGTTACAAGGTATTTTAAGTACGTAATTCATTATCCCAAAAGTTCAATATGGGTATTTCAGAAATACAAGAACTAAAAATTTCGTGGTTATCAAAGAAAAGTGTACTTAAAATAAATATGCATTTACATGGGATCAATTTGCCAAGCCGGATGGCTCGGGCAGATTCGTCTGTGGCCCACATTCGGGAGGTTTTGGGTTCGATCCGCGTGGCCGGCCTACCCGACCCATGGGTTTCCTCGTTTCGCCAGGCG
Organism: Hymenopus coronatus; assembly: GCA_030762935.1. Lineage (NCBI taxonomy): Eukaryota > Metazoa > Arthropoda > Insecta > Mantodea > Hymenopodidae > Hymenopus > Hymenopus coronatus. Next base: position 114,121,006 of record CM060882.1, read on the forward strand.
AATGCTGGTAAGTTTCTTTGATGCCCCGAAGTTTCTATCCAACCATATCACTTCATTGCCATTTTATTTATTCTCATCCCGTGGGTCTCTATCCGGTTTGGGAGTGTTGACGATGGTGCTCGGTGCGGCGTGACTGTGTAAAAGTATGTTCCAGTGACCAGTGGCCGGGTTTAGGACCGCACCCTTGTTGGATCTTATGTGTCCCGAAGTCCCGGTCTGCCTATCCCAACTATCAACGTCAATCTGGAAACTTTAGGAACCCTTTCATTGTTGGACTGTCGCTCCTGGTTCCGGTCGCCCTGTGTATTCTTCGCGCCTTTTGTGGCATGGGATATAACCACCTAGGCTCAATGTCCAGTTCCCTCCGGCGTAATGTAGCCCTGATGGAACCAATTTAAATAAACGACGGGCCTATACATCGGAAATAGAAGAAGTCAGTTCTGTTCCTTATTCTTTGTTTTTATGTGGGATATCTTAAAAAGAAGCCAAAGAGGAGTTTTATTATTTCTATATCTACACAATGCAAACAGAGGACCTTATATTTCAAGTTAAAGTTTAATATAGAGATTTCACCAAAATATACGTTTTATGATCTACTGACCCAAGAAAAACAATACTAGAAAAAAACCTATCCGTGAGCGCTTATGGGCGGTAAGGATGTGTCTTGACAACACCATAACTTAAAAAAAAAACAAAAAACGATATAGTCTCTTAAGTAAGTTTTGTCTATCTCTTGCGGTTTACCAGCTATGCAAAATTCTGGAAAATTCATTCAGAATAAAGATGTCTTCAGAGGCTATTCCCAGAAAATTCAAGATATACATTTTATTTTTCATGTAAATATCTTGAATATACGATACTTTCATCAAAATCATTGGAGTCATTTTTGACAAAAACAATATTTTCGAAAATGTTTCAAAGTAAACGGTAGTTGGGAGTGGGTGGATTTTGTTGAAAATCTTCTTGTTGCATCTCTGGAAGATACTAAACTTAAATACTAAGTTAGCGGGCCTTTAGTTTTTGAGCTTTGCTGCCCACAAACACACACACACATACAGGGCACACATTGACCTTTTTCTAAAATGTTTTTTTCGGAATCACGGGGTCTCAAAACCTGTATTTCCGGTGAAATCTTGGTATCGAATTTTTGGGTGCAATACAATACCTTCTGTTTACACTGTATTATATAGTACGTGTAAAGAAAGTAAGAACGATGAGGAATAAACACATTTCATACTTCAGTCAGGCATTCTTTAAGCATGCCAGACGAAGATATAAAGAAAATACTGCCATTTATGTAACTTTAATTTTCTCACGAATGACTAATCATGTTATCAATGTACATTTCAGATATTAATGGAAGTTAAATGTTTACTTGAAGTCCACTAAAAGTATTTAACATTGTAAAATCACCAGAGATAGGCAAACTTTGCTAATAAAAAGTGCAGCGTTTATTAAAACATACTTTTTGCACTTATACATTTTGCTTTCGTTGCTTTTGGCTGTTCGAAATATTCCATTTTGTAGGTTTACACATTTGAAAATGTACGTGCGTCTTCTTGTAAAGTATTTTTGTTTTAATCTAAAGAACTCGTTTACATAACTGAACGTTTGAACTGAGCACTTACTACTAATTATAAAGTCCACAGCTTTGCTCGCATTATTGCATTCGAGGCGTAAATTCCATTGCATCTGTCTCTCCCTCCCTTTTCATTCTACCCCACATTCTCTTCCCTTCTGAAATGCTCAGGCAAATAATTGTGATGTTTAAAACTGCTTAAAGCGTTATTTAATGTACATTTAGCCACCAAATTTTTGTATAGTACCTGGTAATATCATCCATATACCATTCAAAGTGATAGTGAATTCATTATTAATTCGTAAGAACACGTAGTCGCCAACGAGGAAGTTCAGCAACAGTGTTTTAACTCATGATTGATATATATATATTCTTTTCATCATATTTCAAATATTATTCCAAAAATGTTCTCTGCTAAATGCAAGTAAAATATTTTTTCGGCTATATTATTTTAGAACTTTCGTCATGCAGGAACGCTGAATTTTCTACATTCAATTCTGGTAGTCTAACCCACTGATGTTTTGTCTATGTCAATGCTGGTGTGTGTATGCAGTATATACGAGGGTGGTTCAATAAGTACCCGTGTTTCAAATTAGATGGTGTTGCTAAGACAAGTTGGTGTTAACACCGTGTACTCTTATAAGCAACATGACGCAACAACAATTTAGTCCTAATTCATATGTTAGTCGTTCAACGTGCTTTTATTCTAAAATGGAACAAGTGCAGTTTGATTCAGTGATTTGCCTTTTACTTTGGTGGGAGACCTTTCAGCATCCCGGATTACGTTAAATATCTTACAACAGGTGTATACCTTAAGCATGGTCAAACATCCTTTTGATGAGGTGCATTCAGATACCTGGTAAGAAATCACTGAAACATTCTACGATATGATTCTCGCTGATATTCGAGCAAATGCTCACGAAGTGGTAGATGTCAGGCGTGTAGACGAAAACGTCAATTCACATTTTACATACATTACAGATGAAAAAGTTGTTGGTCTGAGGGGTTCCATAATTGCTCATTTTAGACAACAAGCGGGCGCGGCTTCCCACTTCGAGGCTGTGTTATTTAGCGAAAGCCGAAGGACTTTTTGCGTCAAGTTGTCACTGTCGATGAGACCGCGGTTCATATTGTACTGAGAATATTTGTGTCGCATCCTTGGAAGATACCAAGTTTTTCAGCTATACTGTCCAGACACACACACATGGACCTTTTTCTAAAAATGTTTTTTTCGGAATCACGAGGTCTCAAAACATGTATCTCGGTATCGATTTTTTGGGTGCATTATAATGCCTTTTCTATATATTCTGTACATAGCGCATGTAGACAAAATAAAAAAAATTAAAACTAAGGCTAAAAATCAAATCAGTAACAATGGAAAGTTTGTAAATAGTTAACCACATGAATGAAGGTATACTATTCCACATAAAATTTGATACCAAGATTTCACCGGAAATAGACACACTAGGGTTCCCTGTATCCCAAAAAAAGAATTTTCAGAAAAAGGTCCGTGTGTGTCCGTGTGTTCGTGTGCCTGTGAACACGATAACTAAAAAAGAAAAGTTAGTAAAACACCAACATTGGTATTTAAGTTTAGGATCTTCCAAGGATGCGACACGAACACTTTGAGGGAAATCTCCCCACCCTAACTACCCTTTACATTAAACAAATTGAAACTTTTGATTTTCTCACAAATAGCTCTAACGGTTTTGTTTAAAATACCGTATATCAAAGATGTTTTCCACGAAAAAAATGTATAGCATAAATTGTTTGTTTTAACGAGTTCTACACTTTTTGTGTGGTAAGATTTTGTCTATCTCTTATGGTTTACGAGTTATGCAGAATTCCGCAACATTCATGTCACATGTCTGTCGCATGAAGAACCTTCAGAACCTATACCCAGAAAATTGAAGATATACATTTTATTTGTCACATAAATAACTTAAATATAAGAGATTTTAATCAAACTCATTAAAGCCATTTTTGAGAATATCAATATTTTCAAAATTTTTTCCATGTAAAGGTTAGTTGAGGGGATTTTCTTGAAAACCTTCGTGTCGCATCCTTGGAAGATACCAAACTTAAATATCAAGAGTTGTATTTAACGGTGTTTTCGTTTTTGAACTATGCTGCCCACAGACACACACGGGCATTTTTCTAAAAATGTCTTTTTTGGATTCATGGACTCTCAAAACACGTATTTCCGGTGAAATCTCGGTATCAAATTTTTGGGTACAATATAATCCTTTATACGTTATTACATAGTACGGGTTGAGAAAGTAAAAATATTTATTATAATCAGCAGAATTTGAAGTAGTAAAGAGACTTTGTTACTATAATGTGACATGAAAATGAATGAAATCATAATTTAAAAAGCATCTGCATGATGCAGGATTGCTAAGTGACAAAAGATCTTATTTTAATTTCATATGTGTATTTCCTTAAGTATGCATGTTTATCTCATATATTGCATAGAATGCGGCTATTTTATTTTTGAATCCCGCAACTTACAGGTACGCTTTAGCCCCAAAAGAAAGAAAGCTTTACGAAATCTCTTTTCGTTTTACTCTGAATGCAGAGCAGGGGATTGGAGAAATCCCGTCAAGAAGTTCAATATGATTTCCATATCCATATTACGCACCCCGCTGCGGCTTTAAACTGTTGCGTACTTTCGGATGACGTCACTTGAATGCGGTGTTTATAAGCTGGCCGAATCTCGTGCGAGCTCGGATCAAAGAAAAATGCTTATCGACTGAACGAACATCAGCCAGGGCCCCTCAGTCAGAAGAGCCTCTTATGAATCCCAGTTTAGGCAATCGACCGAGCAAAATCCTTTGCCAAGAGCACAGAAAACCTCCCCTTCTTTCTCAAAGGCCAGTCTAATCGAATAAACATTTTCGAAGCCATGCCTTTTCCATTAAACATATAGTAAACATGTTTTGATTCGAAAGCAGAATTAAATTGTTGTTCAAGCAATATTTAAACTATTTCCCAAAAGTTTTGCGTTTTACCGTCACATCATCATGATTAGAGAATTCACATAAAATGTGACATTTTTATCCACATACATCATCTAGTCTTACAGATCTCATTCAAAAATGACCGAAGCATTCCCGTTAGAAAATAGGCTATATCACATATTAATTTCTCTGCCACCGACTGAGATGGTTCCGCATTACAACTATTTCTGCTAATTTTTTGTCGATTAGCATGAAGTAAATAGAAGCATAAGCTTTTTTAACAATAATTTGTTGCAGAGATGTAGAGAAAGTCATGTGAATGGAACACATAAGATTTTTGGTGCAATGCAATACCTTCTATACCTACTACGTATATTGTATATGGAAACGAAGTAAAAATACAACACTTTGAAATATCCGAGTATAGTTAATTAAACAATATCGTCCCTAAAGAAGGAGTTGGTCGTAGCAAAAACCTAGATTGGTGAAATGATCAATGTGTATCTCAGTTGGAAAAATTCCACACACATTTCATGCTAAAATATTTCCAGACAACAAGTCTGAGAGAAAACTAAGATGTTCAAAAAGCACTAAAATACTTACTTCACAGATATTTATATTCATTTTTATGAGTAGATTTTTCAGTCAAATGCTGAAACTTAATAAGCTCACAGATGACAAAATAGGACTATACACATATTTTATAAAGAAAATACAAAGCCGGAGTATCTTTAAGTTCTGGTTTTGTTTGTTTATGTATATATACACACACGCACATACACACACACATTCATAGCTGAAATAATATTTTTGAACAAATGCTATCTAGCTGGAATATTTTTTCATTAATACCCTTGGATATTTATTTTCTTTAGCTTTTTACTTTCTCTACACGTACTATGTACATATTGTATAGAGAAGGTATTGTAATGCACCCACAAATTCGATACTGAGATTTCACCGGAAATACATGTTTTGGGTCCCCCTGAATAAAAAAAAATCATTTTTACAAAAAGGTGTGTGTGTGTGTGTGTGTGTGTGTGTGTCTGTGGACAGCATAGCTCAAAAACAAAAGGACCGTTAAATACCAAACTTGGTATTTAGGTCTGGTATCTTCCAAGGATGCGACAAGAAGATTTTCAAAAAAATCCTCCCACCCCCAGCTACCCTTTACATGGATATTTTTCCGAAAATTTTGATTTTCTTAAAAGTGGCTCTAACGATTTTGATTAAAATGTCAAATAGTAAAGATATTAACCCGACAAATAAAATGTATATCTTGAATTTTCTGAGAATATCCTCTGAGGACTACTTTATTCTGGATGAATTTTACGGAATTCTGCATAACTGATAAACCGTAAGAGATGGACAAAAACTTAACACACAAAAAATGTAGAGCACATTAAAACACATAATTTATGTCATGTGTGTATTTTTTTCGTGGGGAGTTGATGGTTTTTGACATATTCCTTGTTTTTGGTTTCAGATTTGAAAAAATGATACTTTTCTCATACAAATTCCTGTCCATACAAACAAAGGAACTTTAGTCACATAGCAACCAGCTTATGGTTATCAGTTTTGCCTATAGTACTCCCTTATTTCCCTTCTACTTACAAGGAAGGAAGTAATAATACTATTTCTACTATTGTTTTCTCGGTTAAAATGAAGTAAATAGAAGCATAAGCTTTTTAACAATAATTTGTTGCAGAGATGTAGAGAAAGCCATGTGAATGGAACACACCAGATTTTTTTAAATTAACTGTGAAAATTCTATTCTCCAGAAACGAGATATCACGTATTCATTTCTGAAAAGCACCAAGTCAGTCATATTTGAATATTTATGTAGACCTATTTACAAGCATTTTGATGTGTAAGATCCTGTATTTCTCAATATATGATATTTAATATTAGTTTGTTGGTTTTTGTTTAACGTCCTTTGACCTGGAAGGTCATATCCGATGATAAATTAAATTGGCGAAATGATGATCAAATGACCCCGGAGTCCTTGGTGTTTAGAATCATTCGATATTCGTCTCCTCAGAATGAGGGAAAACCCAGAAAAGTCATTTACACAACATTTCCTTCAAAATAGCTCCTTTTCGCAGTGACACACTTCTGCCACCGCATCTAAAGAGACTGGAAGCGCTCCTGGAAGTCATTTACATGTTTTGGGTCCCCCTGAATCAAAAAAAAAAAAAAAAAACATTTTCAGAAAAGGACCGTGTGTGTGTGTGTGTGTGTGTGTGTGTGTGTGTGTGCGCGCGTGTGAGTGAGTCTGTGTGTGTGTGTGTGTGTGTGTGTGTGTCTGTGTGTCTGAGGACAGCATAGCTCCAAAACGAAAAGACCGTTGAATACCAAACTTGGTATTTAAGTTTGGTATCTTCAAAGGATGCGACATGAAGATTTTCAAATGCCCCTATTCCCAACTACCCTTTATATGGAACTTTTTTCTAGAATTTTGATTTTCTTAAAAATGGCTCTAATGATTTTGATTAAAATATCGTATATTAAAGATATTTACCTGACAAATAAAATGTTAATTTTAAATTTTCTGGGAATAATCTCTGAAGATTACTTTATTCTGGGTCAATTTTACGGAACTTTGCATAAGACTAAATTTACCACACAAAAAATGTAGATCTCGTTAAAAAACCCAATTTATGTGATATACATCGTTTTCGTGGAGTTGATCGTTTTTAAGATATTTGTTGTTTTTAGTTTCAGCTTTGAAAATCATACAGGAATTTGACAACTCCTGTCCATACAAACAAAGGAACTTCAGTCACATGGCAACCAGCTTTTGCCTATCACTTTAACCTATGGTACTCCCTTATTTCGCTTCTACTTACAAGGAAACAAGTAATAAGACTGTTTCGGCTAATTTTTTCTCGATTACCATGAAGTAAATAGAAGCATAAGCTTTTCAACAACAATTTATTGCAGAGATGTAGAGGAAGTCATGTGAATGGAACACATCAGATTCTTAGATATCTGTCGTAGTGTCCTTGCCGCATTAACAGCAATTTCTTCAGCGTTCGAAAATCTCGACTGAAACCATTTTGCCATTCATAAACCTGAGTTTTCTTCATCCCTACTTCACCATATGCTTCTTCCATCATTCTCAATGTCTCTGAGGAAGATTTGTTTAACAAAACATATTCAAACATGTTCCGTTGCCAACATTATGAAATGCGATAAATGAACATATATACACAGCAAAAACTATTTTCCAAGCAGACAACAGTCATCATTGGCAGAAAATTGAAATAAAGTGTCGTCATGGATGTTACCAGCACCTAAAAATAAAATATCCTTTACTTTCCTATCCATTAAAGAGAAAATAACTATTCCGGGTACTTTTTGAATCTAGGGATATATATATTACTTTCTCTACACTTACCATGTACATAGTGTACTGAGAAGGTATTGTATTCCACCCAAAGATTCGATACCGCCAGAAATACATGTTTTGGATTCTCCTGAATAAAAAAAACATTTTTAGAAAAAAGTCCTTGTGTGTGTTTCTATGGACAGCATAGCTGTAAAAGGAAAAGGCTGTTAAATATCAAACTTGATATTTAAGTTTTGTACCTTCCAAAGATGCGACACAAAGATTTTCAAGATACTCCCCCCCCCCAGCTACGCTTTACCGGAACTTTTTTCGAACATTTTGATCTTCTCAAAAATGGCTTGAATGATTTTGAATAAAATATCGTATATTAAATATATTTTTATGACAAACGAAATGTATATCATGGATTTTCTCGGATTAACCTCTCAATTATACTTTATTCTGGATGCATTTACGGAATTTTGCATAACTGGTAATTCGAAAGAGATAGACTAAAGCTAATTTATCAGAAAATATAGAGCTCGTTAAAACACACAATTTATGTTGTATACATTTTTTTTTGGTAGAGTTGATCGGTTTTTAGATATTACTTCAGGTTTAAAATACTTATATTTTTCTCAAACGGGAGTTTTTCAAATCCTGCCCATTCAAACAAAGGAACTTCCGTCAAATAGCAACCAACTTTTGATTATCACTTTAAACTATGGTACTCCCTTATTTCACTTATACTTACAAGGAAGCAAGTAATAAGACTATTTCTGCTATTTTTTTCTTGATTAGCATGAAGTAAATAGAAGCTTGAGCTTTTTAACAATAATTCATTATAGAGATGTAAAGAGTCATGTGAATGGAACACATCAGATTTTTTTTTAATCTCTTGGAACTTTGTTTCAAGTGTCTTACTTAGTAACTTTCTTCAATAACACATTTTATTGTGGTAGTTGTGCTTCCTGTTCTTATCAGAGTTTTTGAGGGCCATGCATACAATATTCTTCGCTGTTCGAATGGTATATTAAATTATGTACTTAGCGGTGGAGATTCAAAGTGTGTCTATTTTTTGAGGCATGTGACGTGTAAGATTGTTTGCATTATTGGGCGGGTGAAACAAATTGAAGTCAAACCAATCATGATATTCTATTCATGATCTCACATTAAATAGGACGAAAGTGCTTCAGAATGGTATCTTGTTTTATAGTTTAAAGGTGACGGTACACCCTGTTTACAGCGATTATCAAACGTGTAGAAATATTTTACACGGACTCCCCTGTGCTGAAGAGACATATAACAAAGAATGTCGTAGCATCACCCCGGTGTGCTCAATCTTATTCATGCTCAGAGATCAGCGCAAGACGCTTTAATAATGTATAAGCCACTGGCTTGAATAAACAATGTTGAACAATCTTGAGTAGCTGAGAGGTGAGACATCTAGCGGGCGGTGGGAAAACAAGCCCTCTGGATGTATGTGGCTGACATTCTTTTTCTACGTCTAAGATTCTGGTTGAGCAGAAATTGCAAGAAATCTTGCCATGCATAGCATATATTAGATCAGCTATGGAGAAACAGAGAACACAAGAAAATGTCTTGTGTATAAAATAGTCAGTTATTTCCACGTTTACTTTTAAGTCTTACAGAGATAACCTCACATAGCTTAGGTACTTACTGCTGATAAGCAACTACTACATTACTCCCAAGAAATCGATTGCAAGATTGGCACCAATGATTTGAGATCCATGCATTAAATGCATTTTATATATAGGGGAGACCGGGCAAGTTGACGATGTTATTTTTTGTTTATTTATGGACACTCTTTAACTGCTGTGGCTCTCAGCGTCCCATTCTACCCACTGGGCGTGAAAGACCGCTTAATTTTGCTCAGAGGCATCTCTATTAGGCTTGAAGTGTGTGCATGTCAAACTGTCTTTGAATACCATAACTTAAAACACGAAAAGTCAGGTAGGTATGTTTCATACTTGCACTAACCAGTCAGTAGTGTGGCCGAAGTCGTTAAGGGCCGCGCCGTGGCCGAGTGGTTAGGCCACTCCCCTCTCACCTAGACAGCCGGGGTTCGATCCAAGCGACCGCATGTGAGATTTGTGGTGGACAAAGCGGCGCTGGGGCGGGTTTTCTCCGGGTACTCCGGTTTCCCCCGCCATCGCATTCCACCGGTGCTCCATCATCATTCATGTATCATCAGTGTCACCGCCTGCGATGCCATAAGTAGTTAAAGCGGGCGTAAAACACTACAAAAAAAAATCATTAAGGCATGGACTCAGGAACGGAATGTTTATATTTATCCACAAAGCGTCCTCAGAGAGTGCGGATTTTTTTTTTCTGGTTTTCTTAGTTCTCAATGCTCAATAGATATCTTAAAATAATTCTGTGTCACCTTCACAAACGTTCTTTTCCGATTATCACTTCATTAAATGGATCATCAGTGTCCATAGCTACTTACGATACGGCGTGCAGTAAAACGAGCTTTGATCTGTTCTAAAAGTCTGGTGTGTTCCATTCACATGACTTTCTCTACATCTCTGCCAGAAATTATTGTTAAAAAGCCTATGCTTCAATTTACTTCATGCTAATCGATAAAAAGTAGCAGAAATAGTCTTATTACTTGGTTTCTAGTTCTTTGTATCCCTTTCCTCACAATAGGAGCAAATTTCACTATTGTCTAATGAAATTTTAAAGGTAAATTTTAAAACATTCATGTACCCATAAGAATTGTGTTAGATAAAATCCAAATTGCCATGTTTCCTATTCATCAATTTCTTTTTTACAATTCCTTATAGAAATTTATATAGAAATTATGGGCATTCTTTTTGCTAGTTAATTTATCTTATTTACGAATACATATTTACCCCATGAGTAATGAAAAAAATGGAAATGGAGTTTTATTTATGGATTCCCTTTAACTGCTGTGGTTCTCAGCGTACCATTCTATATTGGGCGTGAAAGACTGATTAATTATGCTCAGAAGCATCTCTATCAGACTTGAGGTTCTTTTACGTGCCGTGAATCTACGACACGGGACCAACGGATTTACTTTCCTACCGAAGGAAGCCATGCTAAGCTTTTTTATGCTCGAAAAAATCCATCGCCCTCCGCCGGGTTTGAACACTTGCTTATTTAAATCTTGCATTGTAATAATTACACTATGGAGGGTGACAAAAATAGAAATGCAATACATTTTATAATACATTTTACGTAACGTCATAATTTTAATGACTGTCGCAGGCATTTTCTTGAACTCTAGACTGAGCAAAAAGCGTACGTTCACCTAATTACCACGTTTCCTTGGGGACTTAAAATCGATTTGAGTACACTTATGGCATTGGTTACCGCTTGGAAATGCGGATTCAAATGGTATTGAGTATTGGTTCCGGTCGTCTTAAAAAGTGGGATCGGATGAGATCGGATCAACATATGTTTTTAGAAACGCCTCTGTATTCAAATCGTTTTAAATTGCTTTGTGGTAGATCATAACAGAACCACTTTTATGGTTTCTATATTGTGCAATATACTCTCAAATATAACTATTTAACTTCAAAAGCTGCAAGTAATACACAGATAACATATATATAACATGTAACATATATATAACATATGTAAAACCAGGTCATATTGAGATGTAATTGGACTCAAATAGTGGTAAATATTTCCAGTTTACTCTAAATTTAGGAATCATGGTGACATAAAGACTAATATTTTATATTGATTAATGACATGTAGGTATTTTTTATTTGATACAGTTATATGTTTTAATGAGAAATGTATTTTCATATGGTAAAAGTGCCTATATCATAATATGCTTTGTCAGTTATCTGCAACTCAATACGGACTAGGAGACTAGTTATTTCATAGACTATTCACAAAAGTATTTAATTTGTCATACCAGTAACTTAAATATATGATATTGTAATAGAAATCATTAAATACATTTCATGTTTTTAGAAATCAAAATTTTAGCAAATTTGATTAATTCGGGTGAATAGGTCTTTGTTCGATTTTACTCAACAAACCGATCAAATAAAAAATAATAACTGGGTAAGAAAATTCTTTGTAGATATTCGCTGCGTATCCTTAAAAGGTGTTAGATGGGGTGGGAGATTTATCTATTTATTACTTTCTGTACACGTACCACGTACATATGTATAGAGAAGGCATTGTATTCCACCCCGTGAACCCAAAAAAAGCACTTTTAAAAAAAAATATCCGTGTGCGTCGGTGCGTGTGTGTGTGTGTTTGTGTGTGTGTCTTTGGGCAGCATAACTCAAAAACGAAACGTTCGTTAAATACCAACCTTGATATTTAAGTTCAGTATCTTCCAAGTATGCAACACAAAGATTTCCAAGAAAATCCCCCACCCCCATCTGCCCTTTACATGGAACATTCTTCGAAAATTTTGATTTTCTCAAAAGTGGCTCTAGTAATTTTGATTAAAATATCTTATGTTTAAAATATTTTTATGACAAACGAAATTTTTATCTTGGATTTTTTGGGATTAGCCTCTGAAAAGCTCTTCATTCCGATGAATTTTATATAACCGTGGGAGATACATACAAAAACTTATTGCACAAAAAATGTATATCTCATTAAACACACACAATTGTCGTATAGGTACATGTTTGTAAAGAGTTAACCGATTTCGAGACCTGCCGGATTACTGGTTTCAATTTTAAGCCACTTAAACTTTTCTCGAACGGCAAGACACCTTTCTTCTCGTTTGTTTACCCCTGACAAGCAAAGAGATTGGAATTTCATTTGTTTCACATAGCGACCAGCTTTTAGAAGACGAGACTATCGCTTTAGCCTGTGCATTTTCTTATTTCCCTTCTATTTACAAGGAGCTAGTAATAAGACTAATTCTGCTTATGTTTATCTTGATTAGCATGCTATAGATACCAGATTAATGTTTTGAACAAAAGGTTTGTTTACAGTACTGTTAGAGGACATCATGTGAATGAAACACTTTAGATTTTTTCCCTTCTACTTAATAGGAACCAAGTAATAAAAACATTTTCTGCTAATGTTTGTCTCAATTACCATGATGTAGATAGAAGAATACGTTTTCTAACAATAATTTATTACATAAATGTAGAGAAGGACATGTGACTTTTAACACATCAGTTTTTTTAATAATACTGTTTAGAATGACGAAAAATCATAAATATTTCTGTAAAAAGTATACCCGAAGGCCCAAGTATCCTATATTTGATATCTGCGTTTAAAGATTTGCAGAACACAACGCTCAATAAGAAACTGGCATGAGTGACCTTCGCCCCAATGCGCGTGACTCCCTCACGTCTCTACCAATCATCAAAGAGGGAGAAACGAAGTTCGCTCACTCAGTTTCCCACTGACCGGTTTAACTTGAATAGCACACTTTCAGCTCTGTGACTTTTGTAACGCACTCGCCAAATACGGAACAGTTGGTCCATATGGTACTTTTGGTAGAGTCAGACTGAAAACCTTAACCGTGATTTGATCCACGGTCTCAGGCAATCGCTCTAGAGCTGGCATTGCAACATACCGGAATGACATTAAATTCCTTCACTGACGCACATGTGTGAAAAACAATTAAATTAACAGCAATTGACTTAATAGTCGGCTAACTATGAAGCCCGGACTTAAAGTAGTTTGAGATCATCTTGTGGTTTACCGGGAAACTTGCGAGGAATTTAATTCCGTGCCAATATGTTGCCATGTTAGCTCTTTGGTTAAAACAACCGCTAGAGACCGGCTTTGACGTTGACTTTTTTAGTCTGACTCTACCTATCCAACTCCTGTCCTATACATGGCTTATGTGAAAAAAAAATAAAATAAAATAACAAAAAATATAGGTATATTTTAATAAAAGCTCGATATCGAAATTTTGATGGAAAGCTTTAGCTGATGTATCTTAGGTAAGTGACAGAACCCTTTGTTGCTGCCATCAGTTCAGGGTGTATTTTAGGGTAAATGTGGCAATCTGAATAAAAAGCTCGGATATTTCAAAAGATTTAATCTTAAACTCTGTAATAAAAGTTTTAGCAGGAACCATTTAGGAAACTTAACTAGGGGAACCCGGAGGCATTTGAAGACATTATATGCCTTTAATAATTTACCGATAGTCAATATCACATTATCAAGAGAAACTTCAGTATATAAACAATGTGTCACACGAAAATAAAAAATAATCGCTGTAAATTTTAATTATTTAGAGTGTGAGAGGAATTGCGTGTTAAAAATTACAGTCAGATGCTGCCTACCCAAAGGGAAAATGCCTTACTGTCATAATGAAAATGACAAAAGCTACCTATGGGTGTATACGGTGGAGAAGCCACTATATGTACGCAGCAACTTACGTGAGTCGGCTCAAAGATATTAAATAAATTTACGAGGACATTTGTCTCAGAACTCCACTCGTCACAAACTTTAAAAACCGATATAAAACTCTTCGTTTTGATGGCAGTTGGCAGCACTGGCGATAATAAGGTCAAACTTGAGGAGGCTGCTGTTATAAGGTAGTTCTGGGTTCAGTCGTTTCATTGGGTACGTTCGCTACTGCAACCACCTATTACCGTCGCTTTGTTCGAATGAAACGCATTCTTGAACCTCTTAATATTACTTAAATGTTATATTATGTTTCAACAGCTTATGCAACATTATATTTTAATGAAATAATATCCGAAAATTGTTATGAGGTTTCTTATGTGGTGGAATTAAAGCAATAAAGTTAACAATATTTCTACCGAGCGGAATAGCGCAGACGGTTTCGTCTGTGGCACGCATTAGGATGACCGTGGGTTCGCTTCCCGTGACGGGCCTACCTGACCCATGGGTTTTCTTGGAGGGGAGTTATCCAGGTCACCATGCTTATGCTGGGTGGGTATATTTCATCCCCCGAATTTCCTCTCCCTTCATGTTGTTTCCTTTGTTATTTAGTTCATTCTGAATTCCGTTGGTTTCTTTCGGGCTGGAAGTGTTGGCGATGGTGCTCGGTGCGGCGTGGAAGAGTAAAAGGGCTCAAAGTGACTATCTCTCTGTCTAACAGCAGGGGTACTTCACTCAGGAAACACTGTCACACGGACACACGGACACACGGACACACGGACACACACACACACACACACACGGACGTTTTTGTGAAAATGCTTTTTTTGGATATTGGGGACCCTAAAACATATATTTCCGGTGAAATCTCGGTATCGAATTTTTTGGTGGAGTGCAATACTTTCTCTATACACTGTGTACATAGTGCGTATGGAGAAAGTAAAAATCATCCAGAATAAAGAGGTCTTTAGAGGCTATTCCCAGAAAATTCAAGATATACATTTTGTCATTTAAATATATGAAATATAAGAGGTTTTAATCAAAATCTTTAGAGCCATTTTTCAGAAATTAAAATTTTTCGACAGAAGTTCCATGTAATGTGTAGTTGGGGTGGCGGGATTTTCTTCAAAATCATCATGTCGCATCCTTGGAAGATACCAAACTTAATACCAAGTTTGATATTTAACGGCTTTTTGTTTCTGAGCAATGCTGTCTATAGACACACACGGACCTTTCTTCTAAAAATGTTTTTTTTTTATTCAGGGGGACCCAAAACATGTCTCTCCGGTGAAATATCGGAATCGAATTTTGGTGGAATACAATACCTTGTCTATTCACTATGTACATATTACGTGTAAAGAAAGCAAAACAGCATTTTCAGAAAGAGGTTCATGTGTGAGTGTGCCCGTGTGTTCTGAACACGATAACTAAAAAGCGAAAAGTCGGTAAAAGACTAAATTTGGTATTTAAATTTAGTGTCTTCCAGAGATGGGACTCGAAGATTTTGAAGAAACAAATCCACCACTCCAAACTACCCTTTACATGGAAAAGTTTTCGAAAATGTGATTTTCTCAAAAATGGCTCTAACAATTTTGATGAAAATACCATACATTAAAGATGTTTACATAACAAATAAATTGTATATCTTGAATTTTCTTGGAGCCTCTAAAGACCTCTTTATTCTGGATGCATTTTGCTGAATTTTGCTTAATTGGTAAACAGTAACAGATAGACAAAAACTACTCCATAAATAATGTAGATCTCGTTAAAACTCACAATTTATATCATATTTGTTTTTCGTGAAATTGATCATTCCTGAGATATTTCAAGTTATTTGTTTCAGATTCAAAATACTTAAACTTTACTCACACTTTTCTCCTGGTCATGCATAGAAAGGGATTTCAGCCACATGGCAGGGATTTTAGCTTTTAAAAAATTTGACTGTCACTTTAGTCTAGTTCTATTTATAAGGCAGTTCCTTATTTTCCTTCTACTTACAAGGAAGCAATTAATGTTAATGTTAGTCTCTGTTATCATATAGTACGAGTGCCGTTTTTTTCTCAACTTCCGTTTGGCTATAAATAAAAGACAAGTTCATAGAAAGCAATTATTTTAATACGAAAAGTTTTATACACTTATGGTTACTTTTCAACACAATCACTGAAAAGCTTAAGACATTTATCATACTTGTGCAATACCCGCTTCAAAAAATGTTGCCGGCAATGATTTCAAATGAGTTTTGACATTGTTTTGAAGATCCTCGTTGGTTTGAAAGTGCTGGCCTCCTAGCCACGTCTTCAGTTCAGGAAAACGGTGAAAGTCACTGGGTGCCAGGTTAGGACTGCACGGCGGATGATCGAAAATGTCCCATTGAAATTGTTCAAGGAGCTGATGGGTTGTGCCAGCAGGTGTGGACGAGCGCTGTCATGGATCAACACAACTCCTGAAGTCAGTATTCCTTTTCGTTTGTTTTGAATGACTCTCCGCAATCGTCGTAGAGTACGAAGATCTTCAAAACAACGTCAATGCTCATTTGAAATCATTGGCGGCAACATTTTTTGAAGCGGGTATTGCAAAGCCTGTGCACAGGTACGATAAATGTCTGAATCTTTTTGGTGATTATTTTGAAAAGTAACCATAAGTGTACAAAACTTTTAGTAATAAAATAATTATTTTATACGATTTTGTCTTTTATTTATAGCCAATCGGAAGTTAAAAAAAGGCCTTTGTATATAGAAGAATATGCTTTTTAACAATAATATGTTTTAGTGATCTAGAGAAGGTCGTGTGAATGAACATATCAGATTATTGTACATTATTTTCCGTAGTGTTCTTCTGTCAACGGAATAAGAAGTCTTTTCGAAATCAATGAATACAATATGTGTTTCTAAATTAACTTCAGGTCTTTTCTCTATCACTGCTGCAGCGACCTTTTCTAAAACCCGACTGTTCCTCTTTAAGCAACGCTTCATATATAACTTTAAATATTTTAACGTACACTTTCTTTACAATACTTAACAGATTTATACCTCTATAATGTTCACAAGTACCTCGATTTCCCTCAACGGCGTAAAGGCGGAGGAGGCAACTCTGCTCTGGGGGTTTACACAAGAGCATACAAATCTGGAGGCTTTAAAGAAGCAGCCCCTCAACCAAGATGCTCAATTTGAGGTTGATAGCTCTACTTGTAGAAATATTTATATACTCCAGTTATTCAAAGTGTTGAGCTGGAAGAACCAGTTTGACGACTGAGACGCAAAGATAAATAAATAAATAAAAGTACATTTATATATTAACTGACAAACTATATATACTAGGTTCGGCTGATAAGTCCTGGGCATCTTTATGAAATTAGTTATTTCTCAACATAATCTCCAGAAAGGCTAATACATTTGTCATGTCGATGTTCTAATTTAATTAAACCATCTCTGTGGTACGATTTATCAAGGTTCTCAGACAAGCTGTTTACCGTATCAATGACCTACTCGTTGCTGTGAAATCTTTGTTCTCCAAGAAACTTTTTGAGGCTTGAGTACAGGTGGTAGTCACTGGGTGCTAGATCTGGCGAATAGGGTGGATGTTCAAGCACTTCCAACTAATTCGCACGTTTTTCCCTTTGCAATGACTGAACGATGGGCCGGAGTACTGCCGTGATGAAACATTTTTTTTTTTGTTGCCAAATTAAGTGTTTTTTCTTTTCAGCTCATCACTCAAACGTTGCAGTAAGCTTAAGTAGTAGTCACCAGTGATACTTGTACCCTTTTCCAAGTAATCAATAAAACTAATTCCCTGTGCATCCCAGAAAACGTTCTCCATAACCTTGTTAGTTGACAAAATTGACTTTGCCTTTTTTGGAGTTGGTTCACTGGCGCAATCCACTGTTTTGACTGTGATTTACTTTCTGGAGTGTAGTGTTGTATCCAAGTTTCATCCATGGTAATAAGCCGGCTCAAAAATTCACAGCGATTTTTACGGTAGAGCTCCACATTCTTAACAGAAACAGTTTTTCTTTGCAGCTTATGATCAGGTGTCAACAAACGCGGCACCCATCTTGCACAGGCCTTGTTAAAGCCCAAAACATTACTTAAAAGATTACCTGCACTTTCTTTTAATATGTTTACAGCCTCTGCTATCTCAAACAACTTTAATATGCGGTCTTCCAGTACTAAACGATGATTTTTTTTAATGATCTCTGGAGTTGTTACTTCTACAGGGCGTCCAGAGCGAGGCTTATCACTAGTTCTCATACGTCCCATTTTAAACTCTGCAACTCATCTTTTAATCATTGAATATGAAGGGACAGAGTCTTTCAATGTACTGTCCATTTCCTCCTTGATTTCTTTAGGCTTTAAGCTTTTCAAATGGAAGTATTAAATCACTGCTCCTTTTTCCAAATCCTCCATTTTTGTGAAAACTCTAAAATTGCCTTGTGTAAAATGCGGTCATTCGAAAACTAAACAAAATACTCTATTGACCTGTAACTATGGATAAAGGCTAGTCTAGAGTGAAATTTTACTGTGCCACCGTCTAACTGGCCTATCTGTGTTAGGCCTGGTACTTATCAGCCGACCCTCCTAGGCATAGATTACACATTATTATGCTTAATAAATCCAGACTAATTTAAATTTTCACTTCATTACATACGTTCAATTTCATAAGTGTCTACATAATAAATCAGAATAACACCGAATCATTTTAAGGCGAGAGACTCAGGGTTATACTTGAGTATTTTCTAATCGAAGATATATGTCCTTAAATGACTGGTTATCCAGCATCGTGTTATTTCTGTTACACAGATTTTTCTTTCTTTTTTTTTATGCTTAACGCCTTTTAACCTGGTTGGTCATATCGGGCGGTGAATGGAATTGCTGAAATTATGCCCAAATGATCTCGGCATATACGAAACTTAAAGTTACTCCACATTTGTTTTCTCAGAATAAGGGAAAAGCCCGAACAAGAACTTTATCCGGGTAACTCACCCCAAGCGAGATTCGAACTCACGACCTATTGAATGTGAGGCAGACAAGCTACCACAACACTACCCAGGTGGGCTCACAGATTCTTGTCCCCCTTTCGGCATTATAATATTGCTGATATTTTGTTCGCTTGTGTTCTGTATTTAACGTTGTTTATATCACCAGTAACCTAAAACCTGTATTTTGTTACTTAAATGGTAAGGGATTCCGTTGCATATTATACTTTACTTTGTAATTCTGGTTATAAGATCTCAAGTGTCAGCATATACTAGGTGCTTATTGAATGACATTTAGTTTTACAGCCTATTGTAATCATTACGCAGAGCTGGCAGACATGCATTATGTTTATGATGCTACTTGGGGAAATGCGAAAAGGGCACGCGATCTTTATGCTAAGCTTTATCCAAGGAGGTATTTGCCTCATCAAATCATCTTTATTAATGGCTGCGAGAAACAGGAACTTTCCAAAAGCAAATGCATCGCTTGGGAGTCCTAAGAAATGTAAGAACAGTGTCTCTAGAAGAGGTGGTTCTTGACCAGGTCCATTATTCTCCGTCCACAAGCTCAAGAGCAATAGCGTATGCCATGTATACAAGCAAATCTTCGGTTACTACAATTACATCCATATCATTTCACTCGAGTTCAAGCACCGGGGTCAAGTGAGTTTCAACCTCGACAACAGTTTGTCCAGTGGCTTCTTCATAAACCATTGAGCAACCAAGATTACAACCATATTGCGGGAGAAAGATTTTGCATGAGAGGGCATGTTGCACATAAAACGGTCACATTTGGACACAGGAAAATCCTAGAGTTATTAGAGTTACAAATTACCAACACTGTTTGCTGGGAACATCCTATTTACTACCCCCACATTTAACGAGCCACATTTACCTAAAATTTTTACACAGGATTACGATAGAAGTAATCACCTTTATTGTCTCAGAAGTCTTCTTTGTATCATTTTTTTTTAATATTTAATCACATGCTTATCTAGAACTTTTGGAACAGGTCCTTTAAGAATATTCCAGTTAATGTGGTTACAAGGCGATGCGGCACCTGTGCATTATAAGGGGTTTCCTAAGGGTAACATATGTTAGTCGCTGGATCGGTAGAGGGGCACCAATATCATGGCCAGCACGTTCACCAGATCTAACTCTTTAGGTTTATTTCCTTTGGGGACATGTTCAGACTCTTGTGTACGAGACGCCGGTTAATAGTGAAGAGCAACTAATGGCCAGGATCTTTGTAGCATTTGATGCTATTCGTGAAATGCCAGGTATTTTTGAAGAATTCTTCAATCATTACTACGATCTAACAACTATTCTCTGAAGTCTAAGATGGGAATCTTAAAATACCTTTTATATATATTTAGGCACTTGTTCAATTCTTGTTTTGTTCTTATTTTAACCAATATGAAGTCTTTCAAAAGCACACATGTATTTGTATAATTTAACACTTTTTTAATTTTTTGAAATAATTTTTATAAAGGTAGAGAAAACTTACACCAACAATATTAGTACATATTAGCAAATGCTATTGACAGTAACATGTATAGTAGTTAGGCTAAAAGGCTTGACTTATATTAGAGTATTTGAATTTAGTTTCATATTATTAAATAACGACTTATAAGAGGATTTTGTATTGTCCTATTGTTTAAGATTAAAGATACCAGCTATTTTTATTTCATTACTTTCACATGCTTTGTAGCAAAAATGTGTAGAGACCTTTTCGGTGGAATTTCACCTAACCCGATGCGGTGTATCAGAACTTTAATGTCCTCTAGCTCAAAAACCACACGTTTACGGACATTCCCGGTAATAAACTACTCAACTAGTATCCCTAATTCTCGGTTTAAAATCATTGGGTGTTATTCTGACTCACCGTGTTTAAATATTTTTATATGTAGTTAAAGATCATATTGAATCTTGTGTCTTTAGCATGTGAAGTTTTCCTCATAAAATACAATTTTGTAATATTTTCAAAACTGGGAAATCATAGTCGATAGACCAAAACTTTTACCACGGTAAAAATTAAGAACTCTCTAAAATTGCACGCTTCGTCTCAAATATATCTTTTTAGCAATGTAAGTTATTTTGGAAAAGTTCACGTTGCAAGTTGGCACTTTCCTAAATATCTGAAAATAATCTCGAAATGTTGCATGTAGTTAAATACTTCATTTGAAACCATTCCTTGGTAAGTAACATATATGGTGAATAAAGTAAAGTGGGTAAAATTTATTTTTATATAAATACCACAATAAATACCAAACGAATGTCATTTGTCATGTGTGTAGAAAGTTTTTAAAGTGTCCACTTCTGACTTATTTTTTTTTTGTCTTAAGAAATATGCCTAGAAGTAAGTGTATGTATTTGTGAGTATTTATGCGAGCTTGCTTGCATATGTATGCATATAAAACAAATTTGTATGTATATGCTTGATTTGCATGAGCAAGCCTGTGATTTTACAATTAATCCTTTAGCTAAGACTAGTTTATTTCACGAATACCGCTGAAATAAGTCCAAAAACGTTTCCACCACGCTACACGAATTGGTTGAAATGAAACTTTTCAATCTCCTGTGAGATGAGAAAGAGGGAGAGAGTAAAAGAGAGGAAGAAAAAATGTGGCGAGCTTAAAATGAAACTTTTTCGCCATAAATCCAACATTCAATATAATTTAAAAGTGTAGCCGAAACGAACCTCCTGTTCTGAACAATATAACAAGTTATAATGTGATTTAAATGAAATCTATAGCAGAGAACGCGAAGCGAAAGGAAAGGAGAAAATAAAAAACCATCAACAACAAAGCATAGCAATAAATAATTCTTCGTATACCGGGTTGCCTCAGTCCCTTTTAATATAAACCAGTTGTTTTTCAGCGTTGCGCATGTTCTGTAAAGAATAGAAGGAAAATAGATCTGACGAAAACAGAATTTTAATTTGAACAAAGGGAAAGTTTATTGCAGGATGATTCTGTTATCAGAAAGAATGTGGCAAGATGAAACCTGGTCGCGTAGAATTTCCCTCTCTGTTTTTAATCCTCTGTGGATGCGTAGCAATTTAATAAAGCGGAGTGATAGATGTCGCGTTGTATTGTCGATTTGAAACTACCTTTTGACCTCGACAACAGCCACTGCGCATTTCACTACTTGTTTACTGATTCTCTTCCTTCACGAACTTTGATGGAGAATTTAATAGAATTTCACTCATATGAATGTACTCTTACTATTAGAGCTGAAAAAGAAATGAATCTAATGGGAGTAAAAATGTAAAACTTCAAATTATTGTAATACAGTAAAGCATTTGAAAATATGAAGTAATAAAAACTAGACTATAAAATCACGAAGGTCTTAATCCCTTCACCGGATAATCCAGTGTTTTATTCAATTTTTGTTACTTTGAACTGATTTGTACTTTACTTTAAACTATGACAAGAGTTAGCAACTTCGTTCAGTCGGTAGAGGACTGCCTACTAGGCCTGCGCCCTCCGGTTCGATTCCCGGATTGTTGGGAGTTTTTCTCTAACCAAGAATATTCCCTATCCTACCCACCCTATCCCTATCATTTATAGAAGTATGAATGAAAGTGAGTGTGAGATCTAATGAAGAAAAATACAAACCCAATGACAACATTACACGTGTTCCAAATTTGAATGTTACCGTTATGGCGGTATATTTAAAGGCGGAACAATTAAAGCAAACTATGACAAGAACTTATTATCACCAAACAAGGAATATTTTTTAAACAGCCTGCAATAGAAAACTCAAACATAATAAAGACAAATTCAACACATAAATAAATCTATTATAGACTGCCTCCGTGATCGAGTGGTCAGTAAGGTCCTGGGTTCGATTCCCGGCTGTGGCTGGGAATTTTTCTTAACTAGAATTATTCGTTACCCCCCCCCCAGAGTCTGGAAGTATGCATGTGTGTGTGCTTAGTGATATAAAAATGATTAACCCAATGTTGTAAACCTAGAGTAACACCAAATGTTTCACAAGTCAAAGCCCCTGATATGGCTATACAAATAAAAATATAATGTGTTCCATTCACATGACTTTCTCTATATCACTGCAACAAATTATTCTATTTACTTCATCTAACGCAGCAAAAATTAGCAGAAATAGTCTTATTACTTATTTCCTTGTTAGTAAAAGCGAAATAAGGGGGTACCATAGGCTAAAGTGATAGTCAAAAGTCGGTTGCTCTGCGACTGAAGTTCCTTTGTTTGTATGGACACGAGTTCACAAAGTCCTGTATGAGAAAAGTATAAGTTTTTATAGCTGAAACCAAAAACAAGGAATATCTCAAAAACAATCAACTCCGCGAAAAAAAAAATGTATATAAAATAAATTGTGTGTTTTAAGGTGCTCTAAATTTGTTGTATGGTAAGTTTTTATCCATCTCTTACGGTTTAGCAGTTATGCAAAATTTCGTAAAATTGACCCAGAATAAAGTAGTCTTCAGAGGCTATTCCCAGAAAATTCAAAATATATATTTTATTTGTCTGGTAAATATATTTAATATACGATATTTTAATCAAAATCGTTAGAGCCATTTTTTGGAAAATCAAAATTTTCGAAGAAAGTTCCATGTAAGGGTTAGTTGGAGGTGGGGTTATTTTTCTTAAAATCTTCGTGTGGCATCCCTGGAAGATACTAGACTTAAATACCAAGTTTGGTGTTTTACCGACTTTTCGTTTTTGAGTTATCGTGTTCACTGACACACGGACACACTCACACACACGGACCTTTTTCTGAAAATACATTTTTTGGATACAGGGGACCCTAAAGCATATATTTCCGGTGAAATCTCGGTATCGAATTTTTGGTGGAGTGCAATACCTTCTCTATACACTATGTACATAACACGTATAGAGAAAGTAATAATCTATGTTAAGTATAAGGTGCGTTACATAATGATTTACACTCAATGTCTTCGTATATATATATATATATATATATATATATATAAGTGTGCACAACTTAATGGAGACTGTTGAGAAATTGGATATATATATATAAAAAAAGTTGTGCACACTTAAACACCACAAATGTAGCAAACTTTCTTGTCTCTTCTCGAACCACTTTTTCAGAATCTGCCGCACCTACCCCGCTACTTTTAGCTGCTGGAAGTCTGAAACCTAATTTCCGCGCAGAGGTTTCTTAGAGCTCCGAAATTTGTCGTAATAGAAAGAGGCCGTATGCGTTCGATGGCCATTCAGATAGCCGACACAATAATATTATAGTATTAAGTAAACAATAGTAAATCAAGAAACAGGCTTGCCTTGATGATTAATATCACCGGTAATATTATAAATAAAAGAAATTAATGATAAAAACACAAACGATACCAATTTTAATTTAAAGGATAAAAATTACAGATAAAATACAAAATCGTAATGGTTTAAACTGAAAGAATAATTATTGACATACCATACTTAATAAACATAATTTAAGTAAAATTTTATAGTAAACTACTCAATTTGTGCTTAAATTTACTTTTAACACTTTGGTAGACCACCCCTATAAATACTTGAGAATTGAATTCCATCCTTCTATCCTGGGAAGCAAATTCAGTAATTTTCTGTTCCTTTTGAGCTTTTTCTTTTTGAGTTGCTTAGTAAGCGAGCTTCAGTGGAAATAATTCCAAAATGAGATAGTCTCTTCTCAACTAGAATTCCGAGAGCAACCATTGTTTCTCCTCAGGGCTGAAAACGACCTTTCGTCTGAAAATGTATTTACAGGAATTGTACGCAGAATGACTCTTAACATTTTAAACTGCGGAAAACTTTGTTTTGGCATTGGTTTTATTTCTCTACTCTAGTGCTCTACATTACAGTGAGCTCTTTTCCCAATCGAATTTTGTCTCAGAATGTTCCACATGTTATATAACAGTCTTTGAAGGCTGTTTTGGGGATCTGGCCCATGGTTCTCACTTGACAATAAATTTAAAAATGTTAATTTAAAATAATCTTAAAATCCTAGTCTAAGCAATTATTAATCTTATTAAGCACTTCAAAATACAGAGGTATTTCGATATTTTTTCTCTTCATAAACTATTCTACTTGAGACACGGATTCTTGAAAAACTCTATTGTCATTATGAAATGCGGTTATGGATCGATAAGCTTCTGGAATTTTCTGTTTATAGTACAAGATATCACTTGATTGGTTTTGAGGCACGTTGCACAACACATCAGTGATGAAATTTTGTTGAATATTTTTAAAAAGAGTATTGTGTTGAACAAAAGAAATTATCCATAATCTCATGCTTTACAGTTGACAAAACGGTTGGAACTACGGCTTTTATTACATCATTTTGAATTCGATTGTAAATTCCTTTAAGGGGAGTCGAAATGCCCTATCTTGCCAATGTTAAGTTTGACCCATTATCTCAGCAACTATTTAAGATAATAATTTAAAATTTTCAAGGTATACTCAGGAATATCTTTAATGTTTATTGATGAAAAATAGAATACCTCTGTTCATTAGAAAAAAAATTACGATTTTTTAAATAAAGCTGTTAAACTTTTATTGAGAAATTATGACTTTTAAATTTATAAAATTAATCTATATACATAAAAATTTCGTTAAAATTGTCCATTTAAGTGCAAATGTGTGGTGAAAATTTCAGCCCTTAGTATCAATTAGTTTCGGAGATAATGGAGCATTTGTATAGAAAATTTTACTTCTACAGAAATTGTTTTCAAAAATAAAATAAAAAAGAATGTAACCTAACTTTCCAAACACAACTTCGTAGTACTTCGAAACTTACATTAAGAGCGGGATAACAATGCTGCGAATAGTTAAGTAAAACTTTAATATCAAAATAAACAAAAACATCTCTTCTCTAACATTGATGTTGATGTTTTACCAAGTGATTGTACCAAAAGCTCTAAAAAGTTACTACATAGGATTATTTTCAACAGTGTTTTAAAATATTTATAATTAGCGTCCCTCCATGAAAATTATAACAAAATAAGAGGGGCATTTGAAATGTCCATTTGCAATTAAAAGATAAAAATGGAAAAAAAAATATGAAAATGCCATTTCGACTCCGCTTAATTAGA
This sequence comes from Hymenopus coronatus, assembly GCA_030762935.1. Classification (NCBI taxonomy): domain Eukaryota; kingdom Metazoa; phylum Arthropoda; class Insecta; order Mantodea; family Hymenopodidae; genus Hymenopus; species Hymenopus coronatus. The sequence continues at coordinate 114,147,253 of CM060882.1, forward strand.
GTAGAGATTTCTATGTGTAGAATATGCTCTGGAGTGAATTTCAAGCATTCCAATAATTTCCCTAATTAATAGAATTTGTGATTTCAGCACGCCCTATGTCACCCTCCGCGGTGTAGTGGTTGCCAGGCTAGCCTATTGTATAACAATAGTTGCGGGCTCAAATCCGAAAAAAAGCGATAGATTTTTTTTTTTTTTTGAGAAAAAGTCCTTACCATGACATCCAACGGCACACTAAAGAACCTCAAGATAAACAGACCTCTGAGCCAAAATGTAGCCATCTTTCACGCCCAATATAGAATGTGGACGCTGAGAACCACAGAAGTTAAAGAGCGTCCATAAATAAAACGCTATTTCATTTCATCGTGTCCTAAAAGGCACAAAATTTATAATCCCAGAAAACTTAGTACGTGTAGAGAAAGTAAAAAGTGAAACGATGCTATCCTTAAAAGGCATAGACATAGTACATAGTTTATAGCGAAGGTATTGTAATGCACCCAAAAATTCGATACCGAGATTTCACCGGAAATACAAGTTTTGGGTCCCTCTGAATCAAAAAATGCATTTTTAGGAAAAGGCCCGTGTATGTGTCCATGTGTGTGTATGTGTGTGAGTGTGTCTGTGGACAACATAACTCAAAAACGAAAAGACCATTGAATACCTAACTTGGTATTTAAGTTTCATGTATTCCAAGGATGCGACACGAAGATTTTCAAAAAACTCCCCCACCCCAAACTCCCTTTACATGTAACATTTTTCGATAATTTTGATTTTATAAAAAATGGCACTAACGATTTTGTTTAAATATCTGATGTTTAAGATATTTTTATGACAACCGAAATGTATTATCTTAAATTTTCTGGGAATAGTCTGTGAAGAACACTTCATTCTGAATAAATTTTGTATAACTGGCAAACCTTAAGAGATATACTAAAACTTACTACACAAAATTCTGATATCATTAAAACACACAAATTATGACATATACATTATGTAGAATTAACAAGAGTTTTCAAGATATTCCGGATTTTTTTGTTTCAATGTTAGCCACTTAAACGTTTCTCAAACTTTTCTTTTCGTTTCACGTTTGTTTATTCCTGGCAAGCAAAGAGATTGGAACTGTTTCACATAGCGACCGCATTTAGAGACTATCGCTTTAGCCTGTGCGAATTCTTATTTCCCTTCTACTTACAATGAGGCTAGTAAGGACTAATTCTGGTTATGTTCATCTCGATTAGCATGATGTAGGTAACTGACTAATGTTTTGAATAAAAGGTTCGTTTGCAGCTAGAGGACATCTTGTGAATGGGGCACGTTAGATTTTTCCCTTCTACTCACAAGGAACAAAGTAATAAGGACAATCTCTGCTAATGTTTATCTCTACTATCCCGAATTAGATAGAAGAATACGTTTTTTTAACAATAATTTGTTACAGAGGTGTAGAGAAAGTCATGTGAATGGATCGGATCACGCCAGACTTTTAGATTGTGTGGAGTTACGTATTACTTTCTCTACACGTACTATGTGCATCGTGTATAGAGAAGATATTGCACTCCACCAAAGATTTCGAAACCGAGATTTCACCGGAAATATGCTTTACGGTCTCCTGTATCCAAAAAAGTATTTTCAGAAAAAGGTCCGTGTGTGTGTGTGTCCGTGTGTCTGTGAACACAATAACTCAAAAACGTAAAGTCATTAAAGTACCAAACCTGGTATTTAAGTTTAGTATCTTCCAGGGATGCGACACGAAGGTTTTGAGAAAAATCCCCCCACCCCAAACTACCCTTTACATGGAACTTTTTTCGAAAATTTCGATTTTCTCAAAAATGGCTCTAACGATCTTGACTAAAATATCAAATGTTAAAGATATTTAGCTGACAAATAAAATGTATATCTTGAATTTTCTGGGAATGGCCTCTGAAGAATAGTTTATTCTGGATGAATTTTACGGAATTTTTAATAATTGCTAAACCATAAGAGATGGACAAAACTTACCACACAAAAATGTAGAGCACGTTAAAACACACAATTTATGTTATATTCACTTTTTTCGTGGAGTTCATCGTTTATGAGACATTCCTTGTTTTTTGTTTCCGCTATGAAAAACTTATAATTTTCTCATACAGGAATTTGTCAACTGCTGTCCTACAAACAAAGGAACTTCAGCCACATAACAACCAGCTTTTTACTTTCACTTTAACCTATGGTTCTCCCTTATTTCTCTTCTACTTACAAGGAAGCAAGTAATAAGACTATTTCTGCTATTTTTTTCTGATTAGAATGAAGGAAATAGGAGTATAAGCTTTTTAACAAGAATTTGTTCCAGAGATGTAGAAAAAGGCATGTGAATGTTATAAATCAGATTTTTTTTTAAGCTAATCAAAAATTTCTATTCTAGTTTTCCTAAAAGCAGCTATAGCTGCAAACGATTAACAGATAGTCCGTGTTCAGCTATTTACCACAGAATTTCTCAAATGGTGTGCCTAGCCTGATACAATTCATCATGTTTCACTATTATGTTAACTCCTCTCCGAAGGAACATTAAACACTCATATGGCCCGTGATTTTCAGAGGTACACGGCAAGCCTCTCAGCTGATTCTGTAGAGAATTTGCTGGCTCACAAATTTCTTCCGGTAATGTCGGGTATTATCTACATGTTTGGAAGAAGCGCGGCGATTTGTATAGATATGATTGAAAAATAATATGGTTATAATATGTCTTATTAATAAATATGAATATTGTCTGTCACCGTGACATTCGGCCGTATTAGTGCATTCATGCTTAGCTCTCATACTTATTGCAGTTGTTGCTTCCCCCGAATGCGTACCACTGGAAGAAGCTAAATCAGAAATGTTGTAGCACCTGAAATCCAATCTCTTTTACTACATTCAGGGATTTGGGAAACCATCCAGTAGACATCTTCCACATCTTATGGTGTTTTGTACTATACTGTGCAGTACTATACTCTTGAGTCCGCCTTTAGTTCCGGAAACGTAATGCACATGTTCTCATAAATCTCCGCTCCGCTCCTGTTGTCAGGCATTATCACTCTCACTTTCCTTCCAGAACTGCATCTTTTGACATTGATGCTTGGGCATCTACCCAGTTGTACGCCGTTTTAATGACGATATACCTCTCCACAAACTGCCACAAATTGCCTGTGAATATCTGCAGTGCTTACACCATCTTTACACAGAAATCAAATTCATGATCACACTTTATGACGGCAGTTAAAGAAACACGCTGTATTTTGAAGGGATTTAATTTCTCTGTATTGTCCTGCACATAAAAGTACTACTATTACTCCTGGTATATGTAACAAATGTCCTTATTGACTCAACAATTAGCTACAAATAGAGCATTTAAATCACTGTTACAAATAGTTCAGTCAACGTTAGACGGTTGCACGCCAACCATGGCTTGCGCCCCACTACGCGCTAACACTCTAGTTCAGTGTTTCCCAACCTTCTGAAGTTCACGGCACCCTTGGGAATAACATTCAACACCAGGGGCACCCTTCCTTGAATTAAAAGAAAATTAAGCTTAATATGTTAATTTATTGAAATATTATATAATAATAACGTACACCATAACATAATACAGTAAACGTTACTACTATCACTGAGTAAAAATACATCAATAAATTTTGTTCGATTAATGATTAATGTGAAACTTGTGATTGATGGTTAGAGCACAGATATGTGATGTCGGGTCTTTCAGTTAACAGTGAAACACGCAAATCATCCTCAAGGTTATTCAGTCTATTTCTTGCTTTGCATTTTATTGTCACCATAGCAGAGAAGGCTTGCTCGCATAGATAAGATGTTGAAAAGGGAAAACGTGCGTTAATTGCTTTCTTCATTAGGTTAGAGTACTCCTCTCCGTTGAAGCCAAAAACTAGCCACCGACGTGAACTTACCTTTGAGTGTGGAATCAGCGCAAAGATCAATAAATTCATCTCGTTCGCAAGCAGTGAAATCTATTTCCTCTGCACTATCTACGAAATCAAATGGTGAGACAACCCAGTCGAGATTCGTAGTGGAAATAGTTGGAAAGTACGCATCTATTGCATCTTGCAATCTTGATAAGTGATCACAAATGCGGTCTTTCAGTTTACCCAGATCTTTATCTCCTGCCACATTAAGAAGAGATGAAAAATTCGACAAATCTCCTTTTTGAACTGCAGACTTCCAAGAACTAAGTTTTCTTTTAAAACCTTTCATTTTATTGGTTGAGGAGATTATTGTTTCATGTCGACCCTGCATCGAAACATTCAGTTCATTCAGCTTATGAAAAATATCTGCCAGATACGACAGTTCAAAACACCAAGAATCACTTAGTAAGAGCTCATGAAATGTGTCTTGATTTTCATCCTTAAAAAAATTTTTTTAGCTGTTCTTTAAGTTCGAGAAACCGGTTCAATACACGATCCCGCGACAACCACCTTACTTCTGTGTGAAGTAACAAAGAGGTATGAGCTGCATCCGTTGCGCGACATAACTGTTCAAAAATTCTGCACTTTAAAGGTCGAGACTTCATATAGTTCACCATTTTCACAACTTGGTTAAACACTTCAGCAAAATCTTCATTACACGCTTTCACGACTAATGCCTCTCTATGCAGAAAACAGTGAGTTATAATAATGGATGGATTTTCATTGAGAGCTCTGGCAGTAAAACCTTTAATTTTCCCAGACATAGATGATGCACCATCTGTACATATACCACGACAGTATTTCCATGAAAGATCATGGTCATTGAGATAGGAATTAATAGAAACGAAATTATCATGGCCTGTGGTTGTAGTCTCCAGCGGTCTACAGAACAGAAACTGTTCACTAATATCTTTTTCATCAATATATATGATAAAACCAAGGAGTTGCGGTTTGTCACCAATATCGAGACTCTCATCTACTTGCAAAGCAAATGTTCTATAAGTTTTTATTTTCTCCGTTACTTGTTCGTTGATATTGCATGACATTTAAGATATCCTGTGGCTGATTGTGTTGTTGGACAGAGGAACTTTCGAAATTTGATTAGCTGCTCCTTCGTCAAGTATTGTTGAAACTATAACTTGACATGCAGGGCCAATGATTTCCTCTCCAAGAGTATGAGGTTTCTTTTTTTTTTTTAGCTATCAGTTCTACTACTTTAAATGAGGCTTCAAGAGTAGTATCACCTATGGTCATTCTCTTTACCATTCGCACAGCTGTTTTCTTCTCCCCTTCTAATATATGTGAAAAATACATTGCACTTTTCTGTGACACACTAGGATGCTTTGTTGTAAGATGCCGCTTCAGTTTGCTGGATACCATGGCCTCGTTGCTAAGTGTTTCACCACAAACTAAACACACAGGGATAGGGTTTTCCTCGTTGTTATTCCACTTAAATCCATACGCTAAGTAACTGTCCTGGTATGTTCTTTTCTTTCGTTTGTCTTCTTTATGTGGTGAATTCGACGGTCCGGGAGAAACTGTAAGATTTGGCTTCTTAAAGCAAGCAATAGGAGCCGACTGTTCACTTTCACTGTCCTGACGTTTACGTTTAACAATGAACTTATCCATAGCTAAACACTGAATCAACGCGAGGAAGACAACTTCATCTGTCGAAGTCTCGGGAATGTTCGTGAGGAAGCGAGTAGTCTCGGGAATGTTCGGCAGGGTATAGCTGTAATGCCATCTGTGGGATACTAGTATAACTGAATTATTGAAATGAATCGACCACTATCACCATCTGCCGTGCATGAGAGTAATTGATTTGACTTATTTTATTTCAAGACCTTACAAGACTTATGGCTTCAGTAGAAGGTATTTTTTTTTTGTTTATCTCAATATCTCGCGGCACCCCTTAGCCAATCACACGGCACCCTAGGGTGCCGGGGCACACCGGTTGGGAACCGTTGCTCTAGTTACTCACCACTCAGTTCAATTCACAACACAACACCGCAATGCATTTCTTCCTACTTTTATGGCGAAAAATGACGTTACAGAACATCCTGGAAGTTTCTACAATCCAACCATTTGAAAAGAACGAGGGTTGCGCACTTCCTGGTTCTATTTACGCAACGTTTTGTTTCCCAAGTTCCAATTGCGATGTCTCACAATCCAGTTCCACTGGCGCATACCAGAGCGAACGCGAGAGAGGTCGCACACATGGAAGGCATTGCCACAATATGTACCGACTTCTGTCCTGACGAGCAAAGTAGTGGATCATGAATAAACGGGCAAAACTTATTCTGAAAAAGCTTATTCTATTTACTTATTGCTAATCCAGATAGACAGTAAGAAGGTCATATTACGTATTTCCTTTTAGATAGAAGAGATATAAGGTAACACACTAGACCAAAATATTCTAAACTTTAAAATTCTGTTCATATATGATGATATTGAAATTCGGTTCTCTCTGCATTACTAAAAGAAGGGAAGAACAGAAAAAATGAATGACAACATCCCATTTGATAAAGCGTAAGTATTCCAACATTTAAACAATAACGAGGAACATCAGCGAGACGGCTAGGTCCCAAAAAAGTATTTGCCATACATTGTGTTTTAAAGAGATTTAGATATTTTGTGTAGTAAGATTTTGTCTCTCTTACGGTTTACTGGCTATGCAAAATCCTCCAGAATGAATAGAGCTTCCGGAGCTATCCCCAAAAATTTAAGATCTACGAGGGCCTTTTGCAAGCGTTCCTTGTAACCATGCAGAAGGTTTAAGGGCGTGTTTTAATAATGGTTATACGAGGGCCGGTTTTTTTCAACTTCAGATAGGCTATAAATAACAGGCAAGTTCATAGAAAACAATTATTTTATTACTAAAATATTTGTACACTTATGGTTACTTTTCAACATAATCATCGAAAAGATTGAGACATTTTTCCTACCTGTGCACAAACTTTGCAATACCCACTTAAAAATGTTACCACCAATGATTTCAAATGAGTTTTGGCGTCGTTTTGAAGACTCCATGATTCAGTTTACGGCAAAACCAATTGAGGGAGTTCCACCTATCCCGCCGATATTAAAAAGTGAAGTCAGGAAAGCCATAAAAAGACTTGAAGAACCGCAAATTAGCAGGTGAAGATGGAATCATAAACGAATACCTGAAAGCTGGGGAAGAGGAACTAGTAAAAGCACTAACAGATGCTTCAACAAAATCATCCTAGCAGAAGACATCCCCGAGTCACTGCAATCCAGCGTCATCATCTTACTGCACAAGAAGGGAGCAAAAGATGACGTAAGCAATTAGCGTCCAATCAGTTTAATGTCAACAGTGTACAAAAAGAATAAACTGAGGTCTGAACGAGAATCAGCACGTCGAACAAGCAGGTTTTCGAGCGAGCTTCTCAACAGTAGATCACATTCAAGCAGTAATTCAAGTAATGGATAAAAACTCAAAAATTCAACTTGGAACTGTACTTAGCATTCATATATTTCAAGAAATCATTCGACTCTGTAGAGCATGCCCCAATCCTGACGACATTACAAAACCAAAGTGTAGAAGAAAACAAAATCAGGATAATCGCCAAGATATACTCAAGTATGAACGCTAAAATCCAACTGGCGAGAGAAGGCAACAACTTCCAGCTGAAGAGAGGAGTCAGACAAGGAGACCCTATATAGCCCAGCTTGTTTATTAGTCTGATAGAAGACATATTTTGGAAAATGAGATGAACTGGGAATCCAGATAGTTGGACAGAAACTCTGCAACCTAAGGTTCGCAGATGACATCATCCTGTTTACAGCCTCCGCGAAATAAATCGAGGAATACAAGAATTAACCCAGCGGAGCAAGAAAGCTGGACTGGAACTAAATCTCCAAAATACAAAACTAATAGCCAACATCATCGAAGCAATTATCGAAATAAACAACAGAGAATAGAATATGCCACCGAATACACCTACCTATGACAAATAATGACATTTAACAACGCTACCTGCAAAGAAGTCCAGCGACGCAACTCGGCAGTTGGTCGAAATTCTGGAGCTTGAAATTTATCCTCACAAGCAAAGAATATAATATATGAATGAAAAAAAAAAAAAAAAAAAAAGATTTACTGGACAGCTGCATCTTTCCTGTTTTACTACAGGGCGCTCAAACCTGATCCCTAACAAACAGAAAAAGAAAACTGTTGCGAACGTGCCAAAGAGAAAGATTCTATGTGTCAGCCTCCGTGACAGAATACGCAACGAAGAACTGAGGAAGATGACAGGCATCAACGGCGCAACAAATGGAAGTGGGTGAACCATGTCATGAGATGGACAACAACAGATGGGCACACAAGACTACAGCCTGGGATTCAAGTAGGCCGGCAGAATAAAAGATGGGCAGACGATCTGAAACTTCACTTTGGACACAACTAGACGACAGCGGCCAAGGGTTGTAGAGAATGGAGACTACTGATAGAGGCAGCATCAGAAGAAGGAGGATCTTTCTCGAACTGGCTACGCGGGATTGCCAGAACAGCCACCTACCAGGCAAGATGCTCTTGCCCTACAGGGATTCTACGGGCTAATTATAAATTTAATATCTACGTTTTCTTCGAAATCAATTGCAGAAGTTCATTTAGACGGGATCGTTTTGAAAGATCTGAAGGTTTAGATTTAGGAAAAAATTGCAAGAAAATATGGAAAATGCAGCTTTCTACAAGATAGAAATAGGAAACTTTATCTCAGATATCTAGAACTTTCCCCATTCAGAGTGGCATAGGCATGAAGCCCCTTCAAGCACTCTAGCAGGATTTTTTCCTTCTCTAGCCGTATGTATATAATAGGCATAGAAGGTATGTATTCCACCCAAACAATTGGATACATATTTCACCGGAAATACACGTTTTGAGTGTCTCTGAATAGAAAAGTATTTTTTAAAAAAGGCGCGCGCGCACGTGTGTGGGTGTGTCTAGACAGCATAACTCTGAAACAAAAAATGCGGTCAACCAACAAATTTCTTAGTATGTACCAAGGGTGTGGCAAGAAGATTTATAGGAAAATCTCCTCACCCCCAATTGTGCTTTACATAGAACTCTTTTCGAAAATATTGATTTTCTAAAAAAAGGAATTATCGATTTTGATTAAAATGTCATATATTTAAAATATTTTAATTACAAATGAAATACATGTCCTGAATTTTCTGAGAATGGCCTCTGATGACCTCTTCATTCTGGATGACTTCCGCAAAATTGGTACGCTTAGGGATAGACAAAAACCTATTACGCAAAAATATAGATTTTGTGAAAAAATGTATACCTTTTTTGTACAGTTAAGCATGCGAGTTATTCCCTTTTATTGTAATCAGTTTTAAATACTTAAGCTTTTTTCAAACGGGCTGTCGTCATTCGTTTCCTATTTATTTTGATTTACTTTTGACCTTACAAAGAAAACCTAATTTCAATTGGATGACTGTGACTGATCATTGCTTCAGCTAAGTATTTGCTTATTTCCCTTCTACTTACTTTTTTCGGGCGTAAAAATCCTTAGCATGGCTTCCTTCGGAAGGGAAGTAAAGCCGTTGGTTCCGTGTCGTAAAAGAACCTCAAGCCTGATAGAGACACCTCTGAGCAAAATTAAGCGGTCTTTCACGCCCAGTATCGAATGGGACGCTGAGAACCACAGCAGTTAAAGAGCGTTCATAAATAACACGCTCCTAAATCACCCCTTTTAATTATGAGAAACATACAAGTAAACTGTTCCCTTCCACAAAACAATATGGAGCCTTACTACAAAAAATTATGTGTTCCATTCACATGACTTTCTCTAGATCTCTGCAACAAATTACTGTTAAAAAGCTTATGCTCCTATTTACTGCATACTAATAGAGAAAAAATTAGCAGAATAGTCTTATTTCTTGCCTGCATCTAAGTAGAAGGGAAATAAGGAAATACCATAGTAAAAGTGAAAGTCAAAAGCTGGTTGCTAGGTGACTTAAGTACCTTTGTTTGTATGGCAGGAGTTTAGAGATTCCCGTATGAGAAAAGTATAAGTTTTATAAAGCTGAAACCAATAACAAGGAATATCTTAAAAACAAGCAACTACACGAAAAAATGTAGACATAATTAATCGTGTGTTTTAATGAGTTAGCTTTTGTCTATCTCTTACGGTTTACGAGTTATATAAAATTCCGTAAAATTCATCCAGAACAAAGTATTCTTCAGAGGCTATCCTTAAAAAAACCAAAATGTACATTTTATTTGTCATATGAATATCTTTGATATACGAGCCATTTTTGAGAAAATCAAAATTTTCGAAAAAGTTCCATGTAAAGGGTAGTTGTGTATGAGGGGGATATTCTTGAAAATCTTCGTGTCGCATCCTTAAAAGATACTAAACTTAAATACAAATACATGCTGTCCAAAGATGCATACACAGGCACACATGCATAAACAGTCTCACACACGTGTCTTTCTCTAAAAAATGTTGTTTTTATTCAGGGGGACCAAAAAAAAACAAACGTGTATTTCCGGTGAAATCTCGGTATCGAAGTTTTGGGTGCATTAAAATACTCTTTTTATACACCATATACATAGTACGTGTAGAGGAAGTAGAAGTTACATTAAAAGATAACCAACATTTGGGAAGACTGTTATCACACAGATGCCATCATGACATCAGAGTAGAAGAACCCAATGTTCTACGACATGCCATTACACGCTTCGCAGTCCAAGTTATACAGCTTACCACATTCCAGCGGGTGTGAATTATGTCGGGAGTTTGTAACAGCAACTTTAACTTTCGTGTAAATCTATATGACCATTGACTCCAATTACAATGGCCGTTTTTTTTCAACCTCCGATAGGCTATAAATAAAATACAGTTCATAGAAAACAATTATTTTGTACACTTGTGATTACTTTTCAACATAATCACCGATAAGATTGAGAGATTTATCGTACCGTGCACAAGCTTTGCAATACCCGCTTCAAAAAATCCCGCCAATGATTTCAAATGAGTGTTGACGTTGTTTTGAAGAACTTCGTTGGTTTGAAAGTGCTGCCCTCCTAGCCACGTCTTCAGTTCAGGGAAAATGTGAAAGTCGCTGTGTGCCAGGTCAGGGCTGTACTGCGGATGATCGAAAATGTCCCATTGAAATTATTCAAGGAGCCGATGGGTTGTGCCAGCAGTGTGTGGACGAGCGTTGCCATGGATCGACACAATTCCTGAGGTCAGCATTCCTCTTCGTTTGTTTTGAATGACTCTCCGCAAACGCCGTAAAGTAGAAGATCTTAAACTTTCTGCATGGAAATGTTGCACTTATCCATATTAATTACATTACTAATTGCTCAAACCAAATGAACTGATTTCTTAAAAATCTGATTTGTTCTATTTACATGACTTTCTCTACATCTCCGTAACAAACTATTGTTAAAAAGCCTATTCTTCTGTCTACATTATGATAATCGAGATAAACATTTGCGGAAACTGTCTTATTACTTGGTCCCTTGTATATAAAAAGGAAAAAATTTAATGTGTTCCATTCACATAATGTTCTCTAGCTGTTCGGCAAACAAACCGTTTATTCAAAAGCACTAATCCGCTATGTACACTATCTTACTCAAGATTAACATAAGCAGAATTAGTCTTATTACTAGCTTCCTTGTAAGTAGAAATGTAATATGAAAATACCTAGGCTAAAGCGATAATCTCGTCGTTTAAAAGCCGGTCGCCATGTGAAACAATTGAAATTCCAATCTCTTTGCTTGCCCAAATTAAACAAAGGAGAAACGAGAAAAAGAGATGTCTTCCCGCATGAGAAAATTTTAAGTGAGTATAATTAAAACCTATAATCCGGAATAATTTGAAAACGGTTAACTCTACAAAAAAAAGTGTATAGTATAAATTGTGTGTTTTAATGAGATCTCCTGTGTAGTAAGTTTTTGTATATCTCTTATGGTTTGCCAGTTAGACAAAAGACATCAGAAATGAAGAGTCTTCAGAGGCTATTCCCAGAAAATTCAACATATCTTAAACAAAAGGTATTTTAATCAAAATCGTTTGAATAATTTTTGAGAAATTAAAAATTTCGAAAAATGCTCCATGTAAAAGGTAGTTGGGTATGGGGATTTTCTTGGGAATCTTTGTGTCACATCCTTCGAAGATACCTAAGCTAAACACCAAGATTGGTATTTAACGGTCTTTTCGTTTTTGAGATATGATGCCCACACACACAGACATATACACGGACATTTTTCGAAAAATGTTTTTTTATTCATGGGATCTCAAAACGTGTATTTCCGGTGAAGTCTTGGTATTGAATTTTTGGGTGCAGTACAATACCTTCTCTATACAATATGTACGTAGTAGGTGTAGATAAAATAGAAATCTCGTGTGTTCCATTCAAATGACTTTCTCTACCTTTAGCAGAAATGGTCTTATTACTTTTTTCCTTATAAGTGAATGGAACTAAGGGAATATCCTAGGTGAAAACAACAGTCAAATGTTTTTATTTTAGGTGGTTCTTTCATTTGCCGCTTTTATTGTAAGGTTGCCTCAAGGACAAAGCTTAACAAATACAAATATTAACAAGAACACACATAAATAGTTGAACATAGCAATAAGAAATAGAGCAATATACAAGGTACAGCATTAAAATTCAAGTTATAAATTTAGAAGTGAAGTAGTGGAAGAATATGAGATAATCATTAAATAAGAATGTCATTGATGATGAACACTGTAAACATGATTCCTTAAAAGGGTTACTGAGCCTTTCAAAGCAGATGTACTAATTGATCTAATATTTGTGGTGTATAACTCAGCACCTTGTGGGTGTCGGCTAAGAATTTAGTAATTTTCCCACATATTCCCATTTAAGAAAATAAAGTAATTAAAAACTGAAACCAATAACAAGGTTTATGTCAGAAAAGTTTACCTACATAAAATCATATGACATAAATTGTGTGTTTTAACGAAATCGATATTTTTGTGTAGCATTTACCTATCTCTTAAGTTTACCAGTTCGTCCATAATTCAGAGACTCTTCCCATAAAATTCAAGATATACATTCATTTTTATATCATGTAAATATCTTTAATATGTGGTATTTTAATCAAAATCTTTAGAATCATTTTTGAGAAAATAAAAATTGCTAACATTGTACATGTAAAGGGTAGTTTTCGGGTGGAGACCTTTTCCGGAAATTCTTCGTGTTGCATCCTTGGAAGATGCAGACTTTAAACATGAGGTTTTATATTTTACAGACTATGAGCTTTTGAGTTATCATGTTGTCTCACACACGAACACAGTGATAATGACACACATACAGGAAAGGCATTGAACGTTGAATTGGGATTACAATCCTCTTTTTACTTTCTTTGTACATAGTGTATACAGAAGGTGTTGCATTCCACCCAAAAAATCAATACGAGTTTTAACCGGAAATAGACATTTTGAGACCCCTATATCCAAAAGAAAATCTGATGTGCTGCATTCACATGACTTTCCCTACATCTCTGCAACTAATTATTGTTAACAAGTTTATGATTCTATTTACTTCATGCTCATCGAGAAAAGAATTAGCAAAAATAGTCTTATTACTTGCTTCCTTGCAAATAGTAGCGAAATAAGGGAGAACCATAGGTTTAAGAGATAGTCAAAACAAGGTTGCTATATGACTGAAGTTCCTTTGTATGAACAGGAGTTGACAAATTCCTGTATATGAAAAGTGTAAGTTTTTCAAAGCTGAAACCAAAATCAAGGAATATCTCAAAAACTACCAATTCCATGAAAAATGTATTTAACATAAATTGTGCTCTATATTTTTTGTAGTAAGTTTTTGTCTATCTCTTACTGTTTAGCAGCTATGCAAACTTCTGTAAAATTCATCCAGAATAAAGTAGTCTTCAGAGGTTAGTCCCTGAAAAGTTAAGATATACATACTATTTGTCAGGTAAATATCTTTATTATATGATATTTTAATCAAAATCGTTGGTCATTTTTGAGAAAATCAAAATTTTGAAAAATGTTCCATGTAAAGGGTAGTTGGGAATGGGGTATTTTCTTGAAAGGCTTCGTGTTGCATCCTTACGAGATACCAAACTTAAATACCAAGTTTGGCATTTAACGGTATTTTCGTTTTTGAGCTATGCTGTCCACAGACATACACACATACACACACACGCACACACAAGCACACACACACACTTGGATCGTTTTTCAGAAATGCTTTTTTTTGGATCGCTTTAGTGACCCTTTTAGATGACAGAAAAGAGAAGGGGGGGGGGAAACTTGCCACAATGTTCTTACTAGTACCAAGAATTCGTCGAAATTTTATATACTTATGATCTGTTCGAAAGACCCACTGAGCTGATTATTTTTTTTTTTTTTTAGAATCATAACAATAAATACAAGGTTCATCACCAGTAAGAATAATCCAAACCAAATTTGAGGTGCTACCTTGGAATTTTTCCAGAGATTTTCTATACTGCAATCAACTGCAATTGTTTTTTGATCGGAAATCAGAGTATGGAAATCAATCGAGAACAAAGTTTTCTCAAGTCTAACTGTTAATGTAAAATATTTTGGAGTTGATTCATACCAATGATCACGTCACCAGAATAAATTCTTAAGATATCTGTCCACATTCTTCAAGTATTACTTGAACAGCGGCAATATTTCCATCAATAGCAGTAATTCTTGGGTGTCCTTCATGAAATTAATCATTAAGAAGAAAACGATGTCTTTAAATTCGCTGTACCAATTCTAAATTTTTGCTTTAGATAGGATGTCTTCGTCAAATGCATTTCTAAGGTGGCCTTCAGATTACTTAGGCGTTAATGACAATTTGTAAAACATAAAAAATCATAAAATAAGAACTAAAGCTTTCCTGGCGACGTGTTAATTCAAAATCTTCTCGGGCTTCTAAAAAATCATATCACTAGTCAAATTTATTTTTGGCTGAATACGACATCTTCAAATGATGACAATTAAAAAATGTATTAATGGAGTTAATTTAACAAACTGCACAGTAATTAATTCGCAAATTGTTAGAAATCCGATATGTTCCATTCACATGACTTTCTCTACATCTCTATAACAAATTATTATTAATGTTCAAAAGCTTATTCTTCTGTACACTTCACGCTGATCTAGATAAACCTTAGCTGAAATGCTTTCTTTTAAGTAGAAGGAAAATAATGGAATACACTAGGCTAAAACAATAGTCAAATATTTTAAAAGCTGGTTGCCATGTGGATGAAATCCATTTCTATGCCTTGCGAGGAATTGAAAAATTCCCGTTTATGAATAGTTTTATGTATATTAAAACTGAAACCAACAAGGAATATCTCAACACTGGCCAACTTCACGAAAAATATATATGACCTTATTTATGTGTTTTAACGATGTCTACATTTTTAGTATAGTAAGGTTTTGTCCATCTCTTACGGTTTAGCAGCTATGTAAAATTCCGTAAAATTCATCCAGAATAAAGTAGTTTTCTAGAAAATTCAAGATATACATTTTATTTGTCAGGTAAATATTTTTAATATACGGCATTTCAATCAAAATCCTTAGAGCTATTATTGAGAAAATTTTTCCATGTAAAGGGTATTTAGGAGAGGGGAATTTTCCTCAAAATATTCGTGTCGCATCCTTAGAAAATACTAAAATGAAATTCCAAGTTTGGTATTTTACGAACTCTTCGTTTTTGAATTATCGTGTTCACAGACACACGAACACACACGGACCTTTCTCTAAAAAGTCTGTTTTTAATATAGGGAACCCTAAAATTTGTATTTCCGGTATCGAATTTTTGGGTGTAGTGCAATACCTTCTCTACCTATGTAGCATGTGTCATTTAGAGAAAGCTCCAATACATACCTTTTTGCTTTCCATCAGTAGGCTACATATCACAACCGCAATCTCACAATGTCCGATATTGCTAGATTTAAAGGAATGGAGGGATAAAAAATATTTTTACTTTCTCTATACGTACTATGTGCATAGTGTATAGAGCAGGTATTGCACTCCACCCAAAAATTCGATACCGAGATTTCACTGGAAATATGTTTTAAGGTCACCTGTATCCAAAAAGGTTTTTTTTTCACAAAAAGGTTCTGTGTGTGTGTGTGTGTGTGTGTGTGTGTGTGTGTGTGTGTGTGTGTGTGGGTCTGTGAACACGATAAGTCAAAAACGAAAAGTTTGTAAAATACCAATCTTGGTATTTAAGTTTAGTATGTTCCAGGGATGCGACACGAAGATTTTGAGAAAAATCCCCCAATCCAAAACTACCCTTTAGATGTAACTTTTTCGAAAATGTTTATTTTCTCAAAATGGCTCTTAACAATTTTAATTAAAATATCGTATATTAAAGATGTTTACCTGACAAATAAAATGTAAATAATGACTTTTCTGGGAATAGCCTCTGAAAACTACTTTATTCTGGATGAATTTTACGGAATTTTACATAACTGCTAAACCGTAAGAGATGGCCAAAACCTTACCTCACAAAATATGTAGAGCACTTTAAAACACACAATTATGTTATATGCATTTTTTCGTGGAGCTGATCGTTTTTGAGATAGTCCTTGTTTTTGTTTTCAGGTTCGAAAAACTTGACCAATTTCTGTATGAGAAAAGTTAACTCCTGTGCATACAAACAAAGGAACTTCAGTCACATAGCAACCAGCTGTTGCTGGTACTCCCTTTTTGGCTTCTACTTACAAGGAAACAAGTAATAAGACTATTTCTGCTAATTTTTTCTCGAAGAGCATGGAGTAAATAGAAGCATAAACTTTTTAACAATAATTTGTTGCTGAGATGTAGAGAAAGTCATCTGAATGGAACGCATCAGATTTTTAAATTAAGGAAGACTCAAAACATATGTTTCCGGTGATATCTCGGTACAGAAATGTTGGGTGCAGTACAATACTTTTTCTATACACTATGTACGTAGTAAGTTTAGGGAAGTTATAAATGGAAAGAAAAATCTCTTTTTAATAGGAGGAAACAACAAATCACGTTACAGTTTACTTCATCTGGCATGTTTCAACACTTTTAGTATCACTGTTTTATAGTTGATATAACTTACGCTATTTTTGCTTTCTCTACACATACTATGTAAATAATGTATAGAGAAGGTATTGTATTGCACCCAAAAATTCGATACCGAGATTTCACCTGAAATACATGTTTTGGGTCCCCCTGAATCCAAAAAGAAGCATTTTCGAAAACGTTCCGTGTGTGTGTGTCTGTGGACAGCATAGCTCAAAAACGAAAAGACCGTTAAATATCAAACTTGGTATTTAAGTATCTTCCAAGGATGCGACACGAAGATTTTCAAGAAAATTTCCACACCCCCTACCCCCCTTGACATGGAACTCTTTTCGAAAATTTTGATTTTCAAAAAAAAAGGCTCTAAAGATTTTGATTAAAATATCGTATATTAAATATATTTACCTGACAAATAATATGTATATCTTGAATTTTCTGGAAATAGCCTTTGAAGACTACTTTATTCTGGATGAATTTGGTATAACTGCTAAACCTTAAGAAATGGACAAAAATGTTACCACTACAAAAATGTAGAGCACATTAAAACACACAATTTATGTTATATACTTTTTTTTCGAGGAGTTGATCGTTTTTGAGATATGCCTTGTTTTTTGTTTCAGCTTTGAAAAACTTGTACTTTT
Source organism: Hymenopus coronatus (assembly GCA_030762935.1). Taxonomy (NCBI): domain Eukaryota; kingdom Metazoa; phylum Arthropoda; class Insecta; order Mantodea; family Hymenopodidae; genus Hymenopus; species Hymenopus coronatus. The sequence goes on from CM060882.1 coordinate 114,164,869, forward strand.
CTCGTACAGGAATTTGTCAACTTGTGTCCATACAAACAAAGGAACTTCAGTTACGTAGTAACCAGCTTTTAACTTCACTTTAACCTATGATACTCCCATATTTCGCTTCTACTTACAAGGAAGCAAGTAATAAGACTATTTCTGCTAATTTTTTTCTTCATTAGCTTGAAATAAATAGAAGAATAAGCTTATTAACAATAATTTGTCACACAGAAGTAGAGGAAGTCATGTGAATGGAACACCTCAGATTTTTTTTCTCAATCACATAAAAACAAAGTGTATAAAAATTAGTGTTACAATGTATAAATCAATATAATTTCATTATATGTAACACTGATGTAATGTCAGATGATAGTTTTCTAATTATCGACATAATAGTTACTACTAGTAATTATATAAAACTAAAATATGATGATTGTATTATGTACTCTTAATAAATGTCAACAAATTACAATACATATTTACAATGCAAAAATTTACAATTATGCACTAGAGTGTAAAATATCAAAGCATTACGTTTTACAGACCTTGTGTCATCACTAAATACTAAAAAAATTCATTTGACACATCCGTGCAAGTCAAAGTATACATCAATTTAATTTGAATATAAAACACACACACTAATATACACAAAGTGCAATACATTAAAACACTTATATATACAATGATTGTTAACGGTAATGTCAGACATATTTGTCACTTGAATATTCATCTACAGAGTAAAATGATTTACTGCAAAGATACTCCTTAAGAGAGGTCTTAAAAGCCCTGAAATTCCAAAATGTTCTTTCTGGGGAGAGCATTAAATATCTTGATTGTTTCTTAATATACACCTTTCTGAAAGCAACGAAGATTGGCATTGGGACGATAATTACGAGTATATCCCTTTTGTCTAGTATTAATGTTATGAATTTCTCCATGTGTGTTATAAAACTATGTCGATTAACGGCATAGAATTTTAAAATGGATAATATATAAACACAAGGTAAGGTGAGCAAGCCCAATGTTTTAAATAGTTCTTTGCATGACTGTCTGCTATAGGCATTACAGATTATTTGTATAGCTTTCTTCTGTATCCAGAATATGCATTTACTATTCATTGAATTACCCTAGAATATTATTCCATACTCGATGATGGAGTTAAAGTAGGCAAAATACACCAATTTAAGTGTATCGATTGAGTGAAATAGGTTTATTTCCTTCTATTTAGGTGGTTAAATGAGTTGTGTACATATTGAGAACTTCTTTCTCTCGTACTTCTGAAGAAGGGATATAGCCCTAAATATTACAAGTTATTTCTATAGGAGTGTTTTAATGTCCTTTGTTTGATAATTTAACGCTTAAGTTTGCTTTACACATAATTTACTCTCTAAAATATACAGAACACTATATATTTAACACCATATGCAATGAATACATTTTTATATCTACATACAGAAAAGTTAGGTTAGACTAGAAAACAAATTATAACAGTACCACTTTTATACTTCAAAATTTTCGGCTTAGAATGAAGATTCTATGATGAGCTTATGTGTTAAGATTTTAAAATATCTGTAATGGTAAAAGGTTATAAAAGCTGTGAATACAAATAATCTGTCTTTTAGCATATTAAGCGTTTGGGTAATTATTGAGAGACTGTGATGGGATAAATGTCATTTACTAGTCATACGCAACAGGTTTGTTACAGCCTTGAATATTGACTGATTCTTAAAAAGAACCTGTGCACTTGAAGCAGTGGAAGGAACGAAATATACAGAGGCGATATAAAGTTTTGCAAATGGTGTTTTCGCGTGTGGAGTATTGGACGTGCATGTTATGAGGTGTGGAATGTGCCTGTACAGGAATTGTTATTCTTTCCTTTTACGCTTCAAGAGAAATAAAAAGGTGTTTTATTAAGGGTTGTAGCTCTGGACAGGTCATCACTGTAATGCATAGACTGCATGTTCACCTGTAGATACAAACAATGTTGCTCTATGCATTCGGTACGAAAACTAACGTAGCAACTATACTGACAACACCTCTTATATGTGCAATAATTTAATATTTTCCATGATAGAACATAATCATAATTTATGAACTAATACACAGGAGGTATTAGGACCGACAGCGGAAAATGATAGAATTATTAGTACATGAAAATGGAAGCAAAGTTCTGGATTTGCGAGATAAAAAGGAAATGTGTGGCTATAAATGCCACTGGCATAGTTTAAAACTACTTTCTATTAGGTAGATAATTCATATGAATTCTATATTACTTTACACGTGTTATGTTCATAATGTATAGAGAAGGTATTGTAATACACCTAAACATTTGATGCCGAGAGTTCACCAAAAATACATGTTTTGGGTCCCCTTATATAAAAAAAAACAGTTATTGAAAAAGGCCCGTGTGTGTGTGTGTGTGTGTGTGTGTGTGTGTGTGTGTGTGTGTGTGGACAGCATAGCTAAAACAATTCATTTTCTCAAAAATGTTTCTAACAATTTTAATTACAATATTTTATGCATAAGATATTTTTGTAACAAACGAAATGTATATCTTAAATTTTCTGGGAATAGCTTTTGAACATCTCTTCATTCTGGATGACTTTTATATAACGGTAAAACGTAAGAGGTATACAAAAACTTACTGCACAAAGAATGTAGATCTCATTAAAACACGCAATTTATGTTATATAAATTTGTTGTAAAGTAAACTGTTTTCGACATAGTCTAGATTATTGGTTTTAATTTTAAGCCACTTAAAACTTTTCTCAAACGGGAAGACATCTTTCTTCTCGTTTCTCGTTTGTTTATTCCTGGCAAGCAAAGAGATTGGAACTTACAATTGTTTCACATGCGACCTCTTCTTATAAGACTAATTCTACTTATGTTTATATTGATTAGCTTGATGTAGATAACAGAGTAATATTTGGAATAAAAGTTTTGTTTACCAAACAGCTATAGGACATCATGTGAATGGAACACATTAGATTCTTTCCCTTCTACCTACAAGGCACCAAGTAATAACAATTTCTGCTAATGTTTATCTTGATTATCATGATGTAGAGAAAGTCATGTGAATAGAACCCATCAGATTATTTTTGTGTATTTGAATCTAATTTAGCTCAATCGTCGTACTCCTGGTGGCAAGTATGTACTTATCCTTACAGCGAATTCTGAATTCTTTCACACAGCCCGGTATTATTTTGGAATTAAAAGTATGGACAACACTTTGACCCAGGTTTCCAGCCATGTTAACGGTCCTCCCGAGAAAAATCTAACTTAAATTTGATGGTGTTGCAGCGCAGGTATAGGCTTCGAGCATGTGCTAGATCTAACCGTTAGAGGTCACCTCACAATGTGGCAGTGCTCCATCGTGTATGTACTCTGTATCTGACATTACTAAGCTATTCTAGAAGATGCTACCGCAGAAACCGAAGGTATTTGCGTCTTTTCAGTAGTCATCTTGACCATACCTTGGTAAGAGATGTAGCAGTACGGAGGAATTGATTTAACGCGATCTTTTCCACTGCGGATGTGGAGTTAGAAGCGTGTAGGACGCTACTGAAGACGCGGACGGGCTAGGCAAATGTCTACTTAAGGCAGCTGAGAAGGCTAATGATAGGAAAGAGGGGGGGGCGATAAGAAGAGTTAAACAAAAGGATTATAATGTTTTACATACATATATTTTATGTCATACTTTTCGGACATTGTTTTGTTGTGATGTTAGTATTGTGTATATGTATCTCTTAAGTGTATTTGTCTACTACAATAGGATGCATTGATGCATCTGAATATGGTTTAGTTTGTGCTCTAAATTTAAGTTGCTGTATTTGAATATCTTTGCATTTTGTTTACTTTCTCTATACTCACTATGTACATAGTGTATAGAAAATATATTGTACTCCACCAAAAAAATCGATACCCAGATTTCATCGGAAATATGTTTTAGGATCCCCTGTATCCAAAAAAAAGTATTTTCAGAAAAAGGTCCGTGTGTGTGTCCGTGTGTCAGTGTGTCCGTGTGTCTGAGAACACGATAACTCAAAAACGAAAAGTCGGTAAAATACCAAACTTGGTACTTAAGTTTAGTATCTTTCAGGGATGCGACACGAAGATTTTAAAAAAAATCCCCCACCCCAAACTACCCTTTACATGGAACTTTTTTCGAAAATGTTGATTTTCTAAAAAATGGCTCTAACGATTTTGATTAAAATATCGTATATTAAAGTTATTTACCTGATTAATAAAATATATTTTTTGAATTTTCTGGGAATAGCCTCTAAAGACTACTTTATTCTGGATGAATTTTTCATAACTACTAAACCGTAAGAGATGGACAAAAACTTAACCCACAAAAATGTAGATCACGTTAAAATACACATTTTATGTTATATATATATATATTCGTGGAGTTGATCGTTTTTGAGATATTCCTTTTTCTTGGTTTCAGCTTTGAAAAACTTATACTTTTCTCATGTAGGAATTTATCAACTCCTGTCCATACAAACAAAGGAATATCAGTAATTTAGCAACCAGCTTTTGGCTTTCACTTTAACCTATGGTACTCCCTTATTTCGCTTCTACTTACAATAAAGCAAGAAATAAGACTATTTCTGCTAATTTTTCTCGATTAGCATGAAATAAATAAAAGATAAGCTTATTAACAATAATAATTTACAGAGATATAGAGAAATTCATGTGAATGGAACACATGAAATTTTTTATTTTCGTGTTTACTGTTTAATGTTTTTGATTTTTAAAAATATTGTTTACTATTTTGTGTATTGGTTGTGCACGGTCTGTGGACCGGTACTTAATCATTCATTTATAGTTGTCTTGAAAGAATGCGTGGCCCAGTGGTCTAACTAGTAGCCCTAACCACACACTCAGTGAGAAACATGATGGTATTCTCATGTACAGCATATGGGTTTACTTCACACCAAAAATATGATACGTTTGAACGCCGCTTCGTCTGTAAATAGCATTCACTTACAAAACGAGGGCTGATTACAGACTTGCTACATACACACTGACAAAAGTCTTAGGACTTAAGTCCGATACAGCAAGTCATTGACCGTTGAATTGGGATTACAATCCTCGTTTTACTTTGTCTACGCGTACTATATACATAGTGTATAGAGAAGGTGTTGTAATGCACCCATCAATTCTAAACCGAGATTTCTCCGGAAATACAAGTTTTGGGTCCTCCTGAATAAAAAAAAAGCATTTTTGTAAAAGTTCCGTGTGTGCCTGTGTGTCTTTAGACAGCATAGCTCAAAAACGAAAAGACCATTGAATACCAAACCTGGTATTGAAGTTTGGTTTCTTTCAACGATGCGACAGGAGAAAATCCCCCCAGCCCCAACTACCCTTACATGGAACTTTTTTCGAAATTTTTGATTTTCTTAAAAATGACTCTAACGATTTTGGTTAAAATACCGTATATCAAAGATATTTATCTGACAAATAAAATGTATATCTTGAATTTTCTGGAAATAGCCTCTGAAGACTACTTTATTGTGGATAAATTTTACGGAATTTTGCATAACTACTAAACCGTAAGAGATGAACAAAAAGTTACCACACAAAAAATGTAGAGCCCTTTAAAACACACAATTTATATATATTTTTTCGTGAAGTTCATCGTTTTTGAGATATTCCTTGTTTTTGGTTTCAGCTTTGAAAAAACTTATACTTTTCTCATACAGGAATGTTGTCAACTCCTGTCTATAAAAAACAAAGGAACTTCAGTGACATAGTGACCAACTTTTGACTATCACTTTAACCTATAGTACTCCCATATATACCTTCTACTTGCATAAGTAGACTATAAGACTATTTCTGCTAATTTTTTCTCGATTATCATGAAATAAAAAAGAAGCATAAACTTTTTTAACAATAATTTGTTTGTAGAGAAAGGCATGTGAATGGATTACGTCAGATTTTTTTATCATTATTTTAAAATTATTATCTCCCCCCCCCAGGAAGGGATCTACGTTGCCACCCCTACCTTGCACTAGAGCCACTGCCAAGGGGATGGTCAGGAAGCAGGTAAAGGTTAAGTCAGATATGGCCGTAGCATCTGAGACTTGTGGGTAACTAAAAGATGTCCTTAACATAGGAGAATGTCTCCGGCAGTCAGGGGCTAGGGCCTGGACTTGGCGCCGAACCCAGACCAAGGCCTAGAGCTCAGTGGTGACGTGTAAGTAAGAGGGAATATGGTGAGGGTCTGGTGCAGTAAAGCTGAAGAGGCAATTTGTTGCTCCGTCCTGGCTACCAGCTGGAGTGCGAGCTGACCTGTCTGCAACATAGAAACACACTGTGCATAGTGCTTGTCAATAGTTAATATTAATTCTCTATGGAATTTCTAGGTGTGTTATAAGTGTAGAGTGAAAAACACCCCGGGTCAAATGAGACACGCACACACTTGTTCATTTGCATATTAATATATTATAAATTTTTGTGGTAGTTATGACTATAAGCTACGGTTAGTTAGTTCTTATTGATATTATAATTATTATTTTTTTTTAAATTCTAAGCTATGTTACTGTGACCTTGCCGTTGCTGATGTCGTGTATGTGGCACACAGATCAACAGCCTACGCAATTACGGTTACCCTAGTGTACTCGGGAAGGGCCTTTTCCTCCGGGACCACGCTGGCCTGTTGGCTCAAGGGACAGTGGCGAAGATCGTTGTTACTGTATTAGTGTTGCTAGATGTTCTGTAACGTCACGTTCGGCTGTACACTAGCTGAGAGGAATCGTGTCAACTAGCGGACATGGCCTGTTGCCCAATCCTCCTCACACTGGCTTAGTACACACACACACACACACACACACACACACACACACGCACACACACACACATGTGGCAATTTTCTTGGCCGGTTCTTGGAGAGAGTTGTACTGCTTCCAACAGCATAGCCTCAACCTCAGGCATCCTTCTGCGTGATTTAGGGGTAACATGTTAGCTTCTGGTTCCCGACGTCGCGGGTTCAAACCCGGCGAAGGGCGATGGGTGTTTTTACGGCGTAAAAATTCTTAGCATAGCTTCTTTTAGAGAGGAAATAAAGGCGTTGGCCCCTGTCGTAGATTTAAGGCACGTAAATGAACCTCAAGGGGCGGCGCCATCCGCCTCCCATCTGGGTGGCTTGGGTTCAATCCCAAGCGCCCACATGTGGGATTCGTGGTGGATGAAGCGCTGTCTGGGCGGGTTTTCTCCGGGTCTTCCGGTTTCCCCCGCCATTAATTCCACCAATTACTCCATCATCACCTTTCCAATCATCAATTTCACCTACATTTCGTATTATCTACTTCCTCATGATCATGCTTGGCTACGGCCGACCCCTCCTAACAGGTTCTCCATTCTGTGGTTCCCCGACAAGCTTCTGATACCTAGGCACTGATTGGCTTGTAAGTCCTAGGGGGTGTGAATACAACAATTATGGGGACGTTAAGCCGATTATGAAACGAAACGAAATGAACTTCAAGCCTCTCAGAAGATTTAAGCTGTCTACCTCGCCCAATATAAAACGGACACTGAGATCCACAGCACTTAAAGAGCGTCCATAAATAAACTTCTCAAGACCAGATGCAATGCATGCATACTTAACTCCTCCCCTACGTTGTTCTCATGTTCTCAGAGTGCAGATAAACTTCTGTAAGTGTGCGACGTATGGGTGTTTTCATTGACGTTTACATTGTCGTTAGCCCTACCATACATGAAATGTATGCACACTACTGTGCATTGTTACGAAGTTCCATTTTGACTTACAGTATAACACAACTGGCCTGTTCAGACAGTGACCTCCGCAGACTGTGTCCTTCTATAGTTCTATGGTTTGAATAAAACGACAGTTCTGGCTTTATTCAGTATTGAAAACAAGGCTACAGCTGGGGCCGTGTCATGCAAGGAGTAAATACATGTTCTAAACAATAAGTTATTGGCGGCTCGTTACCAAATATTTGCAGTTGTCTAGCAAACGGTTCGTTTCCGGACCCATGTTTGCTCGGACCTTTCTGCTTCTATTTGCGTGCATTGTAGTCCCTATCGGTTTGCGTTATCAATAATTAAACAGTCAATGTACTTTATGAATTATAAATACCTACCAATAAATATTAGCAATACTAATAATTCTTTAGAGGATTAAAGCATTAATCAATAACTCGGCACACTAAACAGAGGTAAGAAACAATACAACAATGGATTTGAAAAGTTAAAAAAATGTTTTACGTGCAAGCACTCACCTGCATCTATTGCTGTAATTATCTGTATAAAAAGCGTTCGTTCACTCGAGATAAATGTTCTGAAATTTTCAGATTAAGCAATAATCGGCTTAGTATACACAACATACAAAAACAGTTTCAGTCCTAGACAACGCTACGCAATGGGAAATAAAATAACACAAAATAAAATTTCAAACGTGTTTTAACATGGAAATATTTGGTATTTTCATAAGCTCTATCTATGTTTTTCTGTTGTCCGTTTATAATACAAATTCAAATTGCACTATACATGGACTATAGTATACTCTTTCGGTTTGCCAGCTATGCAAAATTCCGTAAAATTCATCCAGAATAAAGTAGTCTTCAGAGGCTATTCCCAGAAAATTCAAGATATACATTTTATTTGTCAGGTAAATATCTTTAATATACGGTATTTTAATCAAAATCGTTGGAGCCATTTTTGAGAAGATAAAAATTTTCGAAAATTTTTCCATATAAAGGGTAGTTGACGGAGGGTGGATTTTCTTGACACACACAACACACACACATACACGCACACACCGACGTTTTTCTAAAAAAATAATTTTTCGGATTCAGGGGGACCCAAAACATGTACTTATTTCCGGAGAAATCTTGGTATCGAATTTTTGGGCGCATTACAATACCTTTTCTATACACTACGTACATAGGATATGTAGAGAAAGTAAAACCTGTCAGTATATTACTTTCTCTGAGATATTTCTTGTTAATGCTTTCAGCTTTAAAAAAAACCGTATACTTTTCCCATACGGGAATTTGTCAACTCCTGTTCATACAAACAAAGAAACTTGTCACAACAACGAGCTTTTGACTAGTACTTTAGTCTGTGCTACTCCCTACTTCCCTTTTACTTGCATGCAGGCAAGTAATAAGACTACTTTTGATAATTTTTTCTCGATTAGCATGAAGTAAAAAGAAGCATAAGATTTTTAACAATTTATTGCACACATGTAGAGAAAGTCATGTGAATGGAACGCATCTAGTTTTTTTTACTGCAACTCTATTGCAAATCAAGCACTAGATATGTTTTGCCTCACTCTGTATAACAAAGGATACAATTCGTTGCAATATATTCAGATTTAAACTTTTAGGAATTTGATTATAAAGCTAGAAACAATATTTCATGCGTTTTGTTGACTATAATTATATTTGAGATATCTCAGAATAGCAAGGAGAGATGTAAATAATTTAAAATCCTTATAATATTATTTCACAAAAAAATGATATACTAAAATAAATCATGTGCTCCATTCACATGACCTTCTCTTCATCTCTGCAATAAATTATTGTTAAAAAACTTATTCTTCTCTTTACTTAATGCTCATCGACAAAAAATTAGCAGAAAGGGTTTTACTATTTACTTCCTTGCAAGTAGACGGGAAATAAGGGGGTACAATAGGATAAACCGATACGCAAATATCTTAAAATCTGGTTGCTATGTAATTGAAGCTCCTTTATTTGTATGAACCAGCACGGTACCCTTAGACCACGGAAGACGATTTTAGTATCCAACTCTACGTTTTCCCGATCCATTGTTATGTTTATGCGTTGGGGCTTTTCAGTTATAAAAATAATTGACTTTCACAGGACTTTCTCTACATTTCTGCAACAAATTATTGTAAAAAGCTTATGCTTCTATTTACTTCGTGGTAATCTAGAAAAAAATACCCGAAAAGGTCCTATTACTTGCTTCCTTGAAAGTAGAAGAGAAATAAAGGAGCATCATAGGTTATAGTGATAGTCAAAACCTGGTTGCTATGTGATTGAAGTTCCTTTGTTTGTATGGACAGGAGTTGACAAATTCCCGATGGGAAAAGTATAAGTATTTAAAGCTGAAACTAATAACAAGGAATATCTCAAAAACGATCAACTCCGCGGAAAAAGTGTATACAACAGGAATTATATAAGCGCTATATTTTTTGTGAAGTAAGTGTCTATCTCTTACGGTTTACCAGTTATGCAAAATTCCACAAAATTCATCCAAAATAAGCATGTCTTCAGAGGCTATTCCTCAAAAATTCAAGATATACATTTTATTTGGTATGTAAATATCTTTAATATACGGAATTCTAATTAAATTCGTTAGAGCCATTTTTTAGAAAATAAAAAAGAATTCCATGTAAAGGGTAGTTGGTGGTGGGGGAATTTTCTTTAAAATCTTTCTGTCGCATCCTTAGAAGATACTGAACTTAAATAATAAGTTTGGTATTTAACGGACTTTTTTTAGCTATGCTGCCCACAGTCACACACAGGGGCATTTTTCTAAAATATATTTTTTGAATTCAGGGTTTTAAAACATGTTTTTCCGGTGAAATCTCGGTATCGAATTTTTGAGTGCAAAACAATACCTTCTCTATGCATTATGTACAAAGTACGTGTAGAGAAAATAGAACTCATCCTCCAAAATAAATTCAACTTGAATAAAATAAGCTGATATGAATCTTGCATTAGCAATATGTTTTCCCTGATTCACGGCCACCTAGATACAAACCAATGGCAAACTAGAGGACACGCCTGCAATCGGGGAGGTACCTAATCCTTATAGGTGCCGGCAGAGACTCACAGCACTAATAAATAGGGGTGACATGAAACCTAATGGCCATTTATCACCCCTCAGAAAGGGTTTGTTGGCAAGGGCTGAACTAATCGCAGGGCGGTTCTGTTGCAGACACGCAGCGCAATGAATTTCAAAACAACAAAAGCTCAACTCTCCGCACGGCTAATAGATGGAGAGCTCCTTTCGTCCTCAACATATTATCGCAACGTAATGTTAAATAAATTTGTAATGTTGACCTGTTTGGGTTGAGCTGTTTATCAAAATGTTATTGTACTGTCAAGTGTTGTCTATGTAGTACTGTTTTGTTGCAATAATATCTCTGTTTCCCCTTTATACTGCCTCTGGTTTGCTGAATTCCATTTAACTGACGCAACTGTGACATTATGGCTAAGACCAAGGGGGAAAACCTGTGATTTCGTGATTTTTAATGCCTGAAAATTTGGTTCTCTAATTTGTCAATATTGTCAATTTATGGCTAAACTTCCTCATAGTATGATTCATCTTCACTGGTTAATTTAACCCCTTTCGCGGCCTGTCTCCAATGCGCAACAGAACCGAGAGTCTCCTAGAAAAATATGCCAGGAAAGGTGCACTAAAATCCGTCTTACCTTATAATAAAAGCTGGAAATGTTGATCTTCTGCTCCCAAAATGGCAGCACATATGGTAAAAATCTTATGTGTTCCATTCCCATGACTTTCTCTACATCTTTAAAACAAATAATTGTTAAACATTAGCAGAAAGATCTTACTACTTAGTTCCTTTAAGTAGATGGAAAATAAGGGAATGCACTAAGCAAAACCGACAATCAAATGTTTTAAAATGTGGTTGCTATGGGATTGAAATTCCTTTCTTTGCATGGTCAGGTGTTGACAAGTTCGCGTATGAGAAAAGTATAGGTATTTTAAAACCGAAACTAATAACAAGCAATCTCTCAAAAACGATCCACTCCAAGAAAAAAAATCTGATGTGTTCCATTCACATGACTTTCCCTACATCTCTACGACAAATTATTGTTAAACAAGTATAATTCTTTTTACTTCATGCTAATTGAGAAAAAAATAACAGAAATGGTCTTATTACTTGCAACATTTCGTAAAATTCTTCCAGAATAAAGATGTATTCAAAGGCTATTCACGGAAGATTAAGATAATATTCTATTTGTCATGTAAATATCTTTAATATACGATATTTTAATCAAAATCTTAGAGCCATTTTTGAGAAAATAAAAAGTTTCTAAAATGTTTCCAAGTAAAGGTTAGTTGGGGATAGGGGTGGTGTTTTTAAAATCTTCGTCGCATCCTTGGAAGCTACTTTGCTTAAATACCAAGTTTGGTATTTAACGGAATTTTGGTTTTTGAGCTATGCTGCCCAAAGACAGACACACACACCATTTTTCTAAAGATGCCTCTTCTTGATTCAGGGGGTCTGAAAACATACATTTTCGGTGAAATCTTGGTATCGAATTTTGGGTGCAAAGCAATAACTGCTGTTTACACTATGTACATAGTACGTGTAGAGAAAGTAAAAAATATTGTGTATCGTGTTCACGAAAGTTTTCAGTTTTAACACACGTGCAGCATTTCTTGACAAGAAGAGAAAAGCCTACGGCAATAGTTAAGTGTTCAGTGTTTCGAGCTTTCTGCTAAAACTTCAGGAAAGTATACGGTTTACTCATCGAGTAAGGGTATTTGTTTATAATGGAAAACTATATTTAATGCCAGGGAAACTTAGAGTCGTGTTGGCTTCGGCAATAATTCATTGGTTGGAATTGATTACACATAACAAAAGTAAATATTCCCATGTGTTGACTACGCATAGTTAAGCAGGTATCACTCCGGTTGATTGCATAAGTAAACGTCAAATAACTACAAACCGTTCTTCAGCAGCTTCTCATCGTTTATAATCCGGCATCCCTTGAGAGGACTCAAAGAAATAGTGTCACAGTCCAATAGAAAGCATGCTGGAGGACTTCCCATCTGGAGCACCACAGCTAAACCTGCTACATGCGTGGACATATTCTGCATGCTGAGAGCGTCGACACACTGCATTACTACTTGTCTGACGTTATAGTGCAGTTGTTAGGAGTAGCATGGCACGGTTTAGAGCGGTCAGTGAAAGCTGGAATCTAGTGCAGAACAGTATGACAATCAAAACATCAGCACAGCGTACGTAAACAGGAATAAACTAAACGACCGACAACAGGTTAAACTTCCTGCTTTCTTTATAATTGATGAATATTAATTTTCTACTTTGTGAACGTATGGCTACTCGCGACGGTGTTTGCATTTCGACTTGATTCGAAACCGTCCACTGTAAGAGACTCACCTGCTGCATTCCAGGATTGCCGAACTATACAGGGCATGCACCGGGAGTGATGACGTAATACCGCGTATCTGTTTGTGTGTATGCATGCTTCATTCTTCAGACAGGTAATGCCTGGTATTTTTCTTCTGCGAAATGTGTCAGCAGCTCTATACTTTTCGATGACTTGCTGACATAGATATATTTTCCACGTTATATCCTGTTGCTTCGTATAATGGCGTTTTTCTGCAACAGTTGAGTATATCTAGATGGTAAACACTGCATTTATTGGTTCACAATAATGACACTGGACTTTTATTCTGTTGCATGTATAATGTATTAGCTTATACGTTTTTGCTATTCCTTAGAATGATAAATACTGCAATTATTGAGTGTGCATCACTAGTAGTTAGGAGTGTTGTTCACTTAGCTACCTAGAGTATCGAAAACTGCACCTGTTCCAAACGACAAACTGAGCATTCCAAACTTAATTTTGCTTTATTACACATATATACAATGTACATAGCATATAGTGTATTGCATTACGCCAATATATATATTAAGATTCCCCGAATCCAAAAAAGCATTTTTAGAAAAAGGATGCTACATGAAGATTTCCAAGAAAATTTCCCCACCCTGAACTACTTTTTACATGGTGCATTTTTCGAAGATGTTCCTTTTCTCAAAAATGGCTTTAACGATTTTGATTAAAATATCATATATTGAAGATATTTTTTGATAAATAAAATGTATATCTTAAATGTTCTGGTAATAATGAATGAACTACTGTTAATTTACTATAATTGGTAAAACATAGGAGAAAAATAAAATCTTATTGCAAAAAAACTGTACATATTGTTAAAAACACACTTTATATCAAATACACATTTTTGGGGAGTTAATTTTCTTATTCCCGCGGATAAAAGTATTTCTGAAAATGTTTATATCAATTACCTACGTAAAGTAGATAGCAAAGCTAGTTTTTGCAAGAACAGTGCGTTGCAGAATAAGTAAAGAAAGTTATGTGAGTAGTACACATCAGATTTTTCATACGTGAATTGTCTGTCAAATCGGATACATAATGTGTCTGTATATACTTTTATCATTTTTTCTACTACTTTTAGTAAGTAAGGGAAGTATGGTATTATACCAAAAATTTGATGTCAGATTTACCGGAAATGTTTTAAAGTCCCTTGAATTCAAAAAAGTATATTTAGTAAAAGGTCGCGGCGTTTGTGTTTGTGTGTGAACAACTTAACTCAAAACCGAAAGTTCCATTAAATATCAAATTTGATATTTTAGTTTAGTATCTTCTCAAGATCAATTAGAAGATTTTCAAAAACATGCCCTTCGCTTCCTTTATATGGAACATTTTTAGAAACATTTTATTTTATCAAAATTTATTCTACCAATTTAAATAAAAATACCATATATTTAAGGCATTATATAGCTTCATGGCTATTTACAAAAGATCCAGGATATGCCTGTTATGTATCATGTGAATAAATGGTATATTGAATTATATTTTAGTCAACATAGCCATTTTTGAGGATAAAATAATGCATTTTTGTCCATGTTAAGGGTAGCACGGGGTGGAGTAAAATACGAAAATATTCGTAGCGCTACCTTTGATGTTGTTGACATACTCATAACAACTAAATTTGATGTACATTCACTTTTTGTTTTTGAGATAAAGTGTTCTTTCACACACAGTGATGTTTATAGGTGAAGGTATCTCAAGACACGCATTTCCGTGAAGTCTGAATGTAGGAGTTTTGGATGGAACACAACACTCACTTCCACTGCCTACCAAGGTAAGTGTGAGGATAGTAAACCCAAAGCACTGACACTGTAGTACATGAAGTGTAAGTTGGTGGTGGTGGTGGTGGTATTTATTAAGTTTACAATATTCGCGTCACACTGTCACATGTCGCCCTTCGTGACAACTTCTTATAACCAAGGTCACGGCTTCAAACCCGACGGAGACGCTAGATTTTTTCAGGCGTAAAAATCCTTAGCATGGCTTCCTTCGGAAGGTAAGTATAGCCAATTGTCCCGTGTCGTAGATTTAGGCACATAAAAGAACCTCAAGCCTGACAGAGAGGCCTCTGAGCAAAATTAAGTGGTCTTTCATGCCCATTATAGAATGGGACGCTGAGAACCACAGCAGTTAAAGAGCGTCCATAAATAAAATTCCATTTCATTTCACACAATCTCATGGGTCGGGTGACCGTACATGATATCTCAAAATAATTGAGTTTAAAATATTGGCTACGACAACAGAACCACATAACAATAAAAGAAAGAACGTTCTGATATCACACACACACGCACACACACACACACACACACACACTTGCACTCACAACTATACCACGTATTCACACATATAGATTACTCAAACACCAAATAAATCTATACAATTACAGATGATTTCTCGGGATAGCAACCGAGTTACACTGGATTTCTCTGATTCCAATCTAACTCGGTTGCTTTTCCCTGAAGTCATCTGTAATAATCAACACCGAGAAAGCTTCAAATCTTCAAGTCTATACAATGTTTAAATATGTTATCTCTTAGTGCACGTTCTCTCATTAAGTATGTGTCCAGGCTTGGCCAGTTTTTGGCTGATTAGAATCAAATCCCAGAACCCTGTCTGTCTGTTTGAAGCTAAAAATACTTCCGGCAATAATGTTTTCCCAACATCCTCCATCTGCCCGCAATCTGCCAAAATATGCATACAGTCTTCCTGATACCCACTTAATGGGCAAATCCTCCTATGAGCTTCATCAACTACCTTACGAGTTTTCCACCCTCCCAAGCTGATTCACGCTATTCTCGACCTTTGTTTCATACTCAATTCTAAAATATATGTTTCTTTACCCCATTCAGTTTTTATTTCATTTTGTAACCACAATGACGATGTTTTCCACATTCAGATTCTATTTCCTGCTGTTTATATCGCATAATCGTCTTTTTACTTTATTCACGACGTTATATTTGTTTTCGTTACCCCTTTGCCAAATATCGTTTAAACTAATCTTTGATAATCGCCGTTGTAGCCCCGCCGCCCACCATTTTGGATGCTTTATGTTATTCATCCGATGCCGATAACATATTGCTCTTAGAGTAGTTTGATAACTTGTAATTATTCTCAGCCAGTATGTAAGTACACTTAATTTAGCATATACAGCACTTCCCAGCATCCAACCTCACGAAGAATACCGTAGTTAGAAGTATCCCTCCCCAATCTTAGGATACGTTTCCAGAAACTACATTATGTTTTATTTAGATTATTTACCCTATGCTATCCCCACATAATAATGAAGACCTAACCATTGCCTCATAATAGTTTGTAATGATTTTACTGACATATCTGGTATCTTGGTCAATAGCCTCAATATTTCAGAAAGTTTCCCAATCTGTTTGTGTTTTATAAACTCTGTGTTTTTGTGCCATTTTTCTGCCATGTCTAACCTTACACCTAGATAATCGAAATGTTTAACATGTTTAATTTCTTTCTTTCCCTATGTAGAATTTTCCTGCTGACCGTACATGTAAGCATTTTTAAATGCGAGTGCTTTAGTTTTAAGAATATTCACTTCCATTTCCGATTGCAGTGCATTTAAACCAGATTGCAAACCATTTGTTGTTTTAGAAAGAATAATAATGTCATCTATTCAGAAGTAATTGTGAACAGATTCATGGATGGCAGAAGATTCATTTCCAAAGCTTTAGCTCAATTTCAGTTATCACTACATGGACCTATGGTCCGTCCTGCAAAATACTCATATTAGTTATATCATCGGTATGTTAGTTATATTGCACCCTAACAGTTAGTCTGTTTAGGATAAGAGAAAGAGAGACAGGTTGTTGTTGTCTCTCATACTCCTGCCGGGATACTTACAAAATCCCACAATTGTACCACTCTAATCCATACCCTCGAAGGTCAAATCGCATGCATGATAGTGCAATAAATTTTTAAAGATCCTCGTTCAAATATCTGGTTTACCGGACGTTGCACCGTTAGTTTTTTTTTTTTTTTTTTTTTTTTTAACTCGATGATTTAATCAATTTCATTTTTCTCCTCTTTTCTTTGTGCATGCACTGTACTGAGTGGCTAGGAAACAATAGGTTAGATGGCTTAATTGTGCAGGAACTTACTGCCATCTAGCTATTTTGTAGCTGTAACAGTAAATCTTGTTTCTTATAAACCTACCCCGCTGACATATATCCTTCCGCAATCCATTTTTTCTCCTGATTGACTGAGTAAGGTACACTTTTGAAGAACCCTATATCAACCCTGCGCAGCATTACGTAAAGCGATATGAACACTCTATTACCATAAATGAATGAATTTTCTTCATCCGGAGGAACGGGATTAAAACGAAGGATCCTCTCACACACACACACACATATATATATATATATATATATATATATATATATATATATATATATATATATATATACCCCTTTAACTTCAATGGTCATATCGGGTGCTTTGACTTGTGAAACTGTAGGTTCAGAGCATTAGTTTAATAAACTTTATATTGCTAAACACACGCACACTTACTTTCATATTCATACTTCCATATTCTACGGGGAATAGGGAATAATTATGGTTAAAGAAAAATTCTCCGGCCCAGCCGGGAATCGAACCCGGGACCCCCTGGGTGAGAAGTCAGCTCGCTGACCACTCGACCACGGAAGTTTAACAATCACCTCCATTATTAAACCACCAATGGAATGGCTGAGCCAATCGCGATCATCTGACTGGAGCGACATTGTCGAAAAATCTTATCCATAATATTTATTTAAAAAAGAGGTATGTAGGTATGACATAAGTGCAATAACCTCAAATAAAATAACCTTTGTTTCCTTTTTATGTATTATAAAAAGCTGAAATAAAATAATTGTCCCCTATTTCTATTGATGCTATCTGTATGCATTCATTGGGTGTAGACACAGTCGGCCTTATCATAATTCAGGAGACACTAAAGAAAGAAAAACAAAACATACGGTAAATAAACAAAGTCGAATGCGTCATCTGCCACTTGAAACCTAATGCAAGTATTACAATAATAACCTGATAAAATCTCCCTTCCTATGTATTATAAATTATTAATAGTTTATTTCGCTAAATTGTCTTATCAAATATCATGCTTTCATCACTTCGCTTCGGTCGTGAATTATCGATAAGATGAAAACGCTCATGGTATTACCTATGACACGTTCTCACGCGTATTCCATATACACCAACATTTGATTCATTTACTTATGATAATGTAAATCTGGCAATTTTTTCGAATAAATTAATACGAATTATCACGTTAAATATGTAAATATCTTAGCGCACAACAATCTGTTCTACGATATCGGCCAACAAGAGGTTACTAGTGCAGGTGACCTTCAAGAGATACGGAGAAAGGTTATAGCAACATACCGTAGCTTCCTCGTGGACGACACATGCCGAAGATTATTAAGTATGTGCCTCTGCTGCGTTGTGATTGGTTCTTTACTCGTGTAATCACTGAGCGGCTAATATGAAAACAAATAATTAATTGTTGGTTTGGAGAGTGTAACGCAATATCAGATAAACAAAATACACGATAGCCGGTGGTTTTTAATTAGAAGACCGGACTATTTTTTTATTTCCATCAATTAGAACGACTGTCGGCTACATACGTCAAATCGACCACTCCGCTTACAGCCCTGCTGCTGTAAATGTCATAAGAAATGTTTGTATTAGTTACCTTACTATTGCGCATCAGTCACAGAGAGTAATTTGAACACTTTCTTTGAGTTTCCAGGACATCTCAACAGAAGACGCTGCAGCGAAAGGGAAGCTACCACCCAACCTACTGTTCAGTAGCTATTCGGAATAATCCTATCTTTTCACCTTATAATTGTAATTTCGAACAATACCGGCTAGTAACAATTGGAAAAACGTCTATACTTCAGAAAAAGAATGGGAAACGCCCGAAATCTCTGAATTCCTTACCCCCCCCCCACAACCTTTTAAGTTCCAAATGCTGTATAGCCTATATGTAAATTCCGTTTGGTGACGGAACAATCATCGGTAGAAATGGCCAAGTAATGTTTACTTTCTCATCTTTGTACACAATACATAGGCAGAGAAGATATGACATTCCACAAAAAAGAAATTCACATATTTAGTAACACACGTGTTGGAAATATGGGTTTTATAGTTTTCTCAATCAAAAACACATTTTTGGAGAATGTTCCACGTATATGCACATGTGTGTGCCTTGTCTCTGTGAATAATATAAGTCAAAACGAAAATTCGGTTAAATACTAAATTCATATTTATACTTCAGGATCTATCAAAGATGTGACACGTATATTTTCAAGAAATCCTCCTACCTTTTTGTGGAAAAAAATAAAAAATGTTGATTTTCTTAAAAATGGCTCAGAGTATTTTGATTAAAAATCCGTATATTAAAATATTTACATGATAAATAAGCATAAATAAAATTTATATCCTGAACTTTCTGGGAATACACTAAAGTCCGCTCCATTCTGAATTATTTTTGCTAAACAGGAAACCATAGGAGATGCATTAATACTTAACTTAACTCCATGGCACGACAGCTCACGGGGAGCCTTGGCCTACCGCCCGGCCGCTGCGTCCCCCATCTCGGTCCACTACAGACGTCATGGATGGGGTGCAGTATTGGAGGGTGAGACGTGGTCAGCGCCTCGAGCCCCTCCCGGCCGGTTAATGCGGTCCTCACGACCTGGAGCCGCTACTTCTCCATCAAGTAGCTCCTCAATTGGCCCCCCAGGGACCTCACGAGGCAGCTGCGCTACCACCGCGCTAAGGAGACGACCCGCATTAATACTTACTATTAAAAAAATGTATATCTGATCAAAAAAAATAATTTATGTAATTTACATTCTTGTTTCGGATCTAATCCTATACGAGGATTGCTTGTTATAGGTTTAATTTTCCCAATATTTACAATTTCCTCAAAATATGGAAATTTGTAATTCGTATTTTTTCATCCTGGTGGAGCAAAGAGAACGGAATTTCAATGCCATCACAAGCGACTGGCTTTTACAAATTTGACTATCGCTTTAGCCTATTATATTTCTTAATTGCTCTTGTAGGACAAGGAAATATTATCGTAATAAAACCATTTCTTGATAAGCAAGAATTAAATGCAAGAACAGTATTCTGCAGCATAGAGAATGATACGTTATGTGGCACATTAGATTTTATAGGTATTCAGGGTAATTTAAATTTGAGTAGTTTGTGCTTTCTCTTTCAACCTATAGTTACGTAATAAAATAAAAAATACGCACATTTCATATAGTGCAGAAATCCTTAACATATACATCGAAATACAGATGAAGGTGATACATAGGAAAATTCCACATGCCCAACCACCAAGTTAACCTTTTCGAAAGGTACACACACATAATATAAACATATGTACATATATAAATACATACAAACATACATTAATAAATATATACAAACATACATAAATACATAGAGCATTTCTCTCTATTATACTACTAAGTATATTTTAATTTATTGAAAAGGATAAAATTCACGTAATAAAATACAGGAAAAATAAATTCCCTATATACAAGAATAAATAATGTCATTCGCATTAGAGTTGGAAGAAAATTAAAGAAATCAGTAGACCATTAAATCTTTTAAAATGAGTGAAATAGAGTCAAATGTACCATCTATATTGAAATTAAAGCAGCCACGCAGCTAAGCCTATTAAAATGAATGAAATAGGGTGAAATGTACTACTAAGTATATTTTAATTTGTTGAAAATGACAAAATTTATGTAATAAAATACAGGAAAAGTAAATCCCTTAATCATAAGAATAAATAATGTCATGCGCATTAGAATTGATAGAAAATTAAAGAAATTGATATAGCACTAAATCTATTGAAACGAATGAAATAGGGTGAAATTTACTACGTATCATCATTCTCCGAAAGTAAAACAGTTTATCTGCTTTAAAAAGTACGGAGCATTTTCTACAAAGCATTAATACGTCCATTTTTAAAGCACAAGTGAATTTTTCTGTACTTATTCTCGTTTGAAAATACACAAGGAGATGTTGTGGTCGGTTGGGTTTGCTATCGCCCAGCAGGCGTAAAAAACAGGCAGAGAGACAGCATCGACCGTCCACTTTGAGAGGTATTTGTATTAATCTCCAGGGCAACCAGCGAGTATCTGCCCCTGGTAGCTAGGCGACCTTTCAGAACAGAGCTCGTTAACAAAATTACGCTGAAAACCCACTTTCGGAAAGAAAAAGTGCACATGAAAATCTCTTCGTCGTCTCTTCGTGATATTGTTTGCTCAGTTTTCTATCTATTACCTCGTTTTTCCTGCCTCTCTCTTCCTTTTGTGTGCGTTTCTGTAAAGAATATTGACCTTTGCCATGAGGGTAGCGGGGCTGAGGAAAATTCTGCTAACAGAACTTTTTCTGTATTTTCGCATTTTATACACACTGCTGGAGGGTCTCGTGTATTTATATTTCTTTACACTGGAAAGGAAAGAAAAAAACAGAGATGCAACAAAAATGTATGAAAATTCTCATATTTGTGTAGTTTTGTTCTTTATGCATTATCCTTGACAAAGAGCTATCATAGTGCATTCTAATTCATCATGGGATTCGTTTTACCAGTAAAACAATTCAAAGAGAGCATGCATGAATACTCCACATGAAGTTCAATTCTTCACATGTTTATGTACTAAATATACATTATTTTATTGAATATCATTTATCTTGAACAAAATTATTGTAAACAGAAATATACAATAAGAGCAAACCTGATGATCAAAAGTTATACAAATTTCTTTGCCCTTGAAAATGAATTAACATTTATTTTGCATTAGGAATATTATTTATTAAAAATTATGTTAACTACTCAACCTACGTTACGTTATTCAAGTTATTTGATTGGTAGAAATTATTTAAAATTAGTACTATTTGATTAAATAGTACAAAATACAGAAGGAATTTTAAATGATCTTTTCGTTTCGTACTGATGACCTTATACGAAGGAAAATAACAAAAACAGCAAGTTTTCAAAAACGATCCGTAATAATAAACAAGTAAATGCACTTGCACACATACGAAATGCAAAATATACAGGGTGTTTCAAAAATACGGGGCATAATTTCAGGTATGTATTTCCCACATGTAGACAATCACATTAGTTCATTATAACACGTGTCCGGAAATGCTTTATTTCCGAGTTATGGCCTTCACAACATTGAAATTCACTGGAACGTTTTTCTTTCCGCAGGTTGTTGTCATTACAGAAGATGCTCAAAATGTCCACCTCCTGCTTGAATACAGACCTCACATCGATGTCTCATTGACCTGCGAACACGATCCCAAACTCCAGGAGTATTGCGTATGTCCTCACAACTTGCCACAATTCGATTCCGAAGGGATTCCAAATCCGGCACCGGAGACGAATAAACCAATGATTTTAAATGACCCCACTAATAGAAATCGAAAGGGCTCAGATCAGGTGAGCGTGGAGGCCAAGCAATTGGGCCACCTCTACCTATCCATCGATCAGGAAACCTTTGATCCAAGTACCGGCGAGCCGTAAGACTGAAGTGTGCAGGAGCGCCATCATGCAAGAAGTGAATGTGTTGATGATTGATCAGTGGAGTGTCTTCGAAAACGTCAGGTATGGTGTTTTCCAGGAAGTTTGTGTACGCCTGCCCCGTAAGTCTGTACATGGGGTCCAACTAATCGATCACCAATGATACCGGCCCACATGTTGAGGGAGAACCGCACCTGGTGCTGAGATACAACAGTTGCACGTGGGGTTTCATGCGACCATACATGTTGATTGTGGAACTTTATTATGCCATCTCTTGTGAACTGTGCTTCATCTGTAAATAATACGACGGCAGAAAAGTTCGGATTTACACCACACTGCTGCAAGAACCACTGACAGAACCTAACTCGTGCAGGGTAATCTGCTGGTGACAGGGCCTGTATACGTTGCAAATGATAAGGATGCAATTGGTACTCGTTCAACAGTCTCCAGACAGTCGTATGAGGAACATTGACTTGCAACGCTAACCGTCGTGTGCTGATAGAAGGAGTCCTGTCCACAGCCTCCAGAATCTCCTCCTGCACTTCTGGAGTTGTAGATCTTGGTCGTCCCCTTCCCAAACCAGGAGAGAGGAATGTTCCATACTCGCACAGACGGGAATGGAGACGTACAAATGTCTTCCGATCTGGACATTGTCGCTGTGGGTACCTCTCCTGGTACAAACGACGAGCCAGCGCAGCATTGCCGTCCGCCTTACCGTACATGAAGTGTATCTCTGCCAGCTCTTGATTTGAATACATGTCGCAAGTCTTAACGCCTAAAGAACACTGAGTGTAACCTTCCTCAGAATGAACTATCAGAGCGCCCTCCTAATGTCTCCTTTGACGGCAAAGACCTGCGGAAAGAAAAACGTTCCAGTGAATGCCAATGTTGTGAAGCATTTCCGGACATGAACTATTTTGATTGTCTACAGGTGGGACTTTTAATGTTGTAAAGGCCATAACTCGGAAATGAAGCATTTCCGGACACATGTTATAATGAACTATTTTGATTGTCTTCATGTGGGAAATACATACCTGAAATTATGGCCCGTATTTTTGATACAGCCTGTATAGTGTAATCATCTTTAGTGTTACTTTTATTAATTTTACTGATTTCTTATGATTTTCTAGCTGAGGATCAACAGTCATTCAAATTCAGTAACAAACTCTGTTCATGAGCTATAATGGAAAAAAGCAATAGAAAAGATAGAAACATTATTTATCATGTTCTTTTTTGAAAATCATTTACAATTTTTGATAAAAAAAAAGTTTTCAGGAAACTTACCCACGAAAAATATTGTTTTGAAAGATCTTGAGAATGATATAGTTACACCTTGAAGCATGGTGGAATTTGGAAAATTTTATGTTTCTGAGTTATACAGTTGTATCTCTCTCTCTCTCTTTTACATGTATGTACATATGTAAACACTCAAGAGCTTCACCGCTCAATGGATTTTCGGTGAAATCTTGATGTCAAAAGTTGTATACTACATTAGTACCTCTATCGATAACATTTAAATGAAAGAGCAAATAAAATGAACGTCTGATTAAAATATGAAATTTGTGTTAGTTAAATAAACGTTTCCGTAAAGTAAATGTTCCTGATATAGTATCGTTATATTTGGTTATCCCCATATTTTATACTGAACGCTATGGAACGATGAGTCGTGATAATTTCGTTTTTCAAGTTATCATTTAGAGAACCTGTAGTATTATGAAATACTCGTTTAACGTATGAACACAGTTTTAAGCAATTTACTGTTTTCTCAGCTCCCTATGTACCTTTAAAAAGTGATATCTACATATCTTTAGATATGTCTGTTGTAGCTGAAACCATTGCAGGTGAATATTTAAACTGCTTAAGTGTAAGTAGAGAGAAAAATAACTTGTAGAAGCGAGATGAAATTTGTGATATATGGCTGCTTTAAATATAATTGTTAAATTGTTAACGATGCCTCCAATTGCCAGTATCATATCAGCATCGGTGGTGTGCCGTAGGATTTTTAATATATCAGTAAATCTACTGACATAGTGCTGTCACTTTTAAGCACACTTAAAAACAATGGGTATGGCTGGGTGGCTGCTTTAATTTCAATATTGATGGCGCAGCACTACAATATTGTGACGATTAAATTTTGCATTTGTATTTTTCTCATTCTCTGATAGCAACATTTTAATTCCATGTATGTGTGAGACACGCATGTCTAACATTTACATGAAATGATAGTCTGTCGACTTTCCGAGGCCGGAGTCCCCAAATCCGAAGTCCCAGGCCGACTTTGGATATCCAGAGTCGGACGCTAAGTGAGTTGTTTGCTGCTGACACGTGTTTGCTGGCGAAGATAGAATTTTTCATGTAATGGTCGTTTTGAAACTGACTGTTGTCTGCAGATGTGAGCTGAGTCTTTTTAGGGTAATACTCGTACTAACATTTTGCTGAGGTTGGTTTTAAGAAACATATTTAAACCCCGGGTTTTGGCACCCCAGAGTCTTTTGGCGATCATTGCTACCAGAATCCACGACACTCAGATATCCGGAGGGAACTTAATTTATTTACTATTGAAATACTTCAAGAACTCTTACGATGCCTTGGAACATACACAACACTCCTTGGGTAAACAAATAAAGCGTCTACATTCAAATTATTTAAAGTGTCACGTAAAAAGAACATCATATGGTTAATATGTAAATATTACTTAGAATTATGTATATCGTAGTGTCTTATTTCAAGTAGGGATTACCTTTCACCACCCCGTCCTATTCCCGCTTAGGTTAAGCCTAGAATAATTGTAAACTCCATACTTCTGACTATGCCCATCCTATAATATCCCTTTTACAGAGACGCTCCGACGTTGGCGTTACACTCGGTTGAGGCACTCTAAGGCGTCATGTATACTTGGGTCTAATGTTTGACTAAATAACGTTACAATGTTATAGTTATTTTAGTAGCTATTTATAATTTACAAAACATATTAGTAGTTAATAGTTTCCTTAGTTGTTAAATTGTATAACATATTGACACGTTTTGAAATAAACATTACCTGGGAGATGAAGTAATACTTGTCATTATTGTTGTTGAACTTGTTAAGAAAATGCTATTTTGATACATTAATGAATCAAGTCATTGTTGTTTTAATTAGGCAGATGACATTTTCCTGCTTTGCGAACATAAAAAGCTCATTTGTTAATTACTTTCAGATAAATGTGTTACAAGAAAAGGATGTGATATATTACTTTCATATGATTTCTCGTAACCTCTATCGTTTATTAGTGAGTTTACAAATTCTTTTTATAAAAGGCTATTCTTCTATCTGTTCTATCTATTCTTCAATCGTGGGGAAACGATTGCTCAACTAAAAGGCAAGACAGGGTCTTCTTCTCAAGCATGCTCTTTATAATTCCATAAAACCTTTTGAATCCTTTAGTAATTTATGAAAACAAATTATGTGCTTAGATCCTCATGTTCTCAGAGCGTATTGAGCTTTTCAATGGTGAAAGAATAATCAAAAGCGAGATTCTATAGATTATCTTCACACACACACACACACACACACGGGCATTTCTTCTATAATATGTACATACTCCAGTGGCCCAACGTAGCCTCAACTGCGAATTAAAAACTGTATGAAAGCAGAAATGTATAAATTTAGGTATCAATTTCTTATCAATGTACATTTGATATTGGCAAAACAGGGGTTAGTTAATACTTTCGTTTCCCTGAAATAAATGATCCACATAGATTTATGAAGCATAATATAGTTTTAGGATTTCACCATAACTGTACGCTTTGCGAAATGCCCACTGTTTGTGGAATTATTTATTTGACCATCATTCGAGTTATGGCTCTTTCTGTTGAATTCCTTCACAGACGTCCTCTTAAACAATGACCAATTACACGGAACAAACATCATATACACAGAGTAGAGCACGTAAAGCGTAATATATGTACAGAGCAGAACAAAATAATGTAGTAATATATTAAGTTGGTGGCTCAGTCCTCTTTTTAGCGGATAAATATATATTTTTAATAATTTTATTTGAATAAGTGAAGTATATTACCAAAGGAACTATTTTGGCAGAATTAAATGCAACAAATCAGTTGATTATGTTTTAATTGAAAATTATTGGATAAAATGTTTCAGGTCAAAAGCTGGTTGCTATGTCAATGAAGTTCCTTTGTCTATATGGACAGGAGTTGACAAGTTCCTGTATGAGAAAAGTATACGTTTTTCATAGCAGAAACAAAAAATAAGGAATGTCACAAAAACGACGAACTCCACGAAAAAAAATGTATATAACATAAATTGTGTTTAATATGCTCTACATTCTTTGTGTGGTAAGTTTTTGTCCATCTCTTACGGTTTAGCAGTCATTCAAAGTTTAGTAAAATTCATCCAGAATAAACTACTCTTCAGAGGCTATTCCCAGAAAATTCAAGATATACATTTTATTTGTCAGGTAAAGGTGTTTAATATACGAAATTTTAATCAAAATCGTTAGAGCCATTTTTGAGAAAATCAAAATTTTCGAGAAAAGTTCCATGTAAAGGGTAGTTGGGGTAGGGGGATTTTTCTCAAAATCTTCGTGTCGCATCCCTGGAAGATACTAAACTTAAATACCAAGTTTGGTATTTTACCTACTTTTCGTTTTTGAGTTATCGTGTTCACAGACACACGAACACACATACACACATACAAACAGACACACGGACACACGGACACACACACACACACGGACCTTTTTGAGAAAATGCTTTTTTTTTTTTAGATATTGGGGACCCTAAAACATATATTTCCGGTGAAATCTCGGTATCGAAATTTTGGGTGGAGTGCAATACTTTCTCTATACACTATGTACATAGTGCGTATGGAGAAAGTAATACGTGTAGAAACTGGGTAGTTTCAATCGGTATGCTACTCTTAGAGCGAACTTTCGAGATTAATGTCTAATTTGACCTGGTAAATAAATTATATATATCGAGAATATCTTTTTGTGACAGAAAATAAAGCAAATTCCATTGTACTGTGGTATGTACAGATGTTGATTTTGATCATTTTGATTGATCCATAACATTTGAAAATACGCCTCCTCACCTTGCTACTGATTCTATTGTGCACTAATCATAAAATAAATATTTGCACTTTTAATAATCTCGATTTCACATTTAACGCTCATAAAATAAATGTATACAAACGTTTCGGTTATTTGGTGACAATGTAACATTGATTCACCAATGAAAACAACATAATCACCTATATTCAAACTGTTAACTTATGTGTGGCATTTTTACTTTCTCTACACATACTATGTACACAGTGTATAGAGAAGGTATTGCACTCCACCAAAAAATTCGATACTGAGATTTCACCGGAAATATATGTTTTAAGGTCCCCTGCATGCAAAAAAAAGTATTTTCAGAAAAAGGTCCGTGTGTCCGTATGTCCGTATGTCTGTGAGCACGATAACTCAAAAACGAAAAGTCGGTAAAATACCAAACTTGGTATTTAAGTTTAATATCTTCCAGGGATGCGACACGAAGATTTTAAGAAGAATCCCTCCACCCCAAACTACCCTTTACATGGAACTTTTTTCGAAAATTTTGGTTTTCTAAAAAATAGCTCTAACGAATTTGATTAAAATATCGTATATTAAAGATATTTACCTGACAAATAACATTTATATTTTGAATATTCTGGAAATAGCCTCTGAAGACTACTTTATTCTCAGTGAATTTTATAGAACTTTGCATAAGTGCTAAACCATAAGAAATGGACAAAAACTTACTACACAAAAATGTAGAACACATTAAAACACACAATTTGTGTTTTACACATTTTTTTCGTGGAGCTGATGTTTTTGAGATATTCCTTATTTTTGCTTTCAGGTTCGAAAAACTTAACTTTTCTCATACAGGAATTTGAAAACTTCTGTCCATACAAAGGAACTTCAGTCACATAACAACCAGCTTTTGACTATCCCTTTAAGCTATGCTACTCCCTTATTTTGCTTCTACTTACAAGGAAGCAAGTAATGAGACTACTTCTACTAATTTTTTGTCGATTAGCATGAAGTAAATAGAAGCATGAGCTTTTTAAAACTAACTTGTTGCAGAGATGTAGTGAAAGTCATGTGAATGGAACACATCAGATTCTTCTATATGACTATCTTGATTGCCGTGATATTTATTTTGTGTTCATTTTGATTTTAAGGTACAAAAGTAAGTATTCAGAGTATATTAGTAATTTTTCCGACCTTTAGAGTTAATAACGATTCAAAGAAGACATAGGTTTTATAATTTGCGGAATTATACCTAGATATTACTTTTAATTTATGAAATTCAGGCGATTCCTGGATTTCGGTATGAGCAAATAGCAATTTATGATATATATATATATATATATATATATATATATAAATATATATATTTTTTCATTTATATAACCCCCTTTAACATGTAAGGTCATATCCGGGGTTTTGTACTACAAACAACTCGTTGGGTAAGTTGGGTTTAAATTTGTTTTTTTATTTTACTCAAACACACACATTCGCTCGTACTTCAGATTCTGTGGGGAGTATGGAATAACTCTGATTAAAGAAAAATGCCCCGCTCCAGCTGGGAATCGAACTCGGGACCTCTGAACCACGTAGGCAGGCAAATATGTTATATAATTTTAAAGGTTTATGAGTGTTTTGGAAAACTTAATTAAAGTGCTATCATTGCAATGGCTGCGGTGTTAGCATGAACATAAAAGTTTCGTAGACGTTTAAAGCAGAGACGATAACGTCAGTGTTTACACACACGTCCAAGTGCGCAGTAACCCAGAGGTGCAAAACTTATTAACCCTGATCCTGTAGGCTGCCACGTGCTCATGACACAGATCAGCCAAGGCGATAAGCGTCTGCCACAATACGTCGACGGACCCTGCATTTCGAGATATCGATCGTTCACACTTCCAGCTCGACGTCTAAGTTATACGAATAGCGACGACGCCTCACTCTTACTTCTACTTTGCATATTCCTGGCGTCTGTTGAGGAAAAGAAAATACCAAGAACGATTCTCGTGTTGCATCATTAATATTTGCCACCGATTTAAAATGTGAGTATCCCTAAGAACAGGTGACGGATTCGCGAATGAATTTTTTGTGGCGCAAGCACAAAGTAAACAAGTATGCTAGTATTTCAGTTAATTCGTGGTTCGTGGTGTAACATTAGCTGTTGAATAGCACTTAAGGAGTTTCTTTTTGTCTACGTCACAGTGCTTGCGCATTAATTGTTTCTCATAGTGTTCATTTAAACGTGAACTTTGAATAAAAATGTTTTACTATTTTGAGCATACTTTTTCTGTCTTTTTGTATATACTACTTCCATTAAGTCATTATGTGATTCAGGCTGTAATTTAGCCGGTATAAACGTTAATGAAATGTAAATGAGTTTTAGGAAATGTGCCAAAATCCTTATTAAAAAGTAGCGCACTTATTCTACAAAATCTGATGTGTTCCATTCATATAATTTTTTTCCCACATCACTGTAAGAAATTATTGTTAAAAAGCTTATTCCTCTATCTACTTCATGCTAATAAAGATAGACATTAGCCAAAATGTTTTTGTTACGAAGTTCCTCATAAGTAGGAAAGAAATAAGGGAATATACTATGCTAAAGCGACAAACAAATCTCTTAAAAACTATGTTAAATGATTGACATTCTTCCTCTTTGCATGCCAAGAGTTGAGAAATTCCTGTATGAGAAATGTTTTTAGTATTTAAATCGAAGCCAATAACAAGGGATATCTCGGAAGTGCTAACTCCACGAAAAAAAGTGTATGAAATAAACTGAGTGTTTTAATGAGCTCTGCCTCTTACGCCTTACCAAATATGTAAAATTCATCTAGAATGAAGAGTACTTCAAAGACTATTTCTAGAAAATTCAAGTTATACATTCTATTTGTCATGTAATGGCGTTGATATAACGTAACTTAATCAAAATTGTTAGAGTCATTTTGAGGCAATCAAAATATTCTAAACTTTTCCCAGGTAAAGAGTAGTTTGGGGTGGAGAGAGTATCTTCATAATTTTCGTGTCGCGTCCTTGGAACATACTTAACTTAAATACCAAGTTTGTTATTTTACCGACTCTTATTTAAGTTATGTTTACAGGCACACTGACAAACGGACACACACACACAATGACAATTTTAAAACTACTTTTTTTTTGGATACGGGGAGACTAAAACATGTATTTCCGGTGAAACCTCGTTATCGAATTTTGGTAAAAGACTAATAGCAGTTTCAGTTGCGTAGTCTTCGTTAGCAATTTAAACAACGGTTTCTGCTTAGTTTAACTAAAACTTTTTTCTTGCCGTAAGCATTCACCACTGACTATAATGCGATCCAAACAATGCTTTCCTTTCCATCGACTTTTCATAACCTCGAAAAGTCTATACTTCACCATGCCAGAGAAGAGTGACGCTCTGCGATATTTCGAAGCAACTGTTTGGCAGAGTTGCATAGCCATTACCAAGTGCAAGAAAAATCTGATGTGTTCCATTCGCATGATTTCTCTATATCGCTATAACAAATGATTGTTTAACAGCTTATTTTTCTACTTTATAATACTCGAGATATAGATTAGCAGAAGTTGTCTAAATTACTTACTTCCTTGTAAGTAAGACTTGACTATCGTTTTAACATAGGTATCCCCTATTTGCCTATAAGAGGATACCTATGCTAAAACGATAGTCAAGTCTTTTAAAAGCTGGTTGTCATGTGGTTGAAATCCGTTTCAGGGCCGGGAGTTTACAAATTAAGTATTTTAAATCTGAAACAAATAATAGGGAATGTCTCAACAATGTTCTATTCCACGAAAAAAAGTACATAACATAAATTGTGAGTTTTAACGAAATCTACACGTTTTGTGCAGTAAGTTTACCAGTTTTGGAATATTCACTAAAAGTCATCCAGAATAAAGAAGTAACAGAACATTCAAGATGTACATTTTATTTGTCATGCAAATATCTTTATATACGGTATTTTAATCAAAATTGTTAGAGCCATGTTTTATAAAATCAAAATTTTCGAAAACTCTTCCATGCAAAGAGTAGTTTGGGATAGGAGGATTTTCCTCAAAATCTTCGTAACGTATCCTTAAAAGATATTAATCTACCAACTTTGATACTTCACAGACTTTTCGTTTTTGAGTTATCTAATTCACAGACACTCGGACACATGGACACATAGACACACTGACACACAGACACACACACACACTCTCACACTCGGACCTGTTTCTAAAAATGTTTTTTTTTTATACAGGGGACCCCAAAACGTCTATTTCCGGTGAAACCTCGGTATTGAATTTTTGGGTGGAATGCAATACCTTCTTTATACACTTATGTACATAGTACGTGTAGAGAAAATAAAAGCTGATGTGTTCTATTCCCACAATTTTCTCTACACCAGTGTGACAAATTATTGTTAAAAATCATGCTTTTCTATCTACTTTATCAAAATTCAGATAAACATTAGCAGAAATTGTCTAGATTACTTGCTTACTTGTAACTAGAAGGAAAAATAAGAGAATGCACTAGGCTAAAAGGAATGTCAAATCTTTTAAAAACTGGTTGCCATTTGGATGAAATCCGTTTCTATGTAGAGCCAGGAGTTTACAACTTTCCGTGTGAGAAAAGTTTAAGTATTTTAGAGCTGAAACAAATAACAATCTCAGAACTGGTCAATTCCACGAAAAAATGTAAATGACATAAATTGTGTGTTTTAAGGAGATCTACATTTTTTGTGTAGAAAGTTGACCAGTTATGCAACATTCAGCAAACTTCATTCCAAATTAAGTGGTCTTTAGAGACCATTCCCAGAAAACTCAAGATAAATATTTATGTGTAGTGTAAATATCTTTAATACGCGGTACTTTAAAGAAAATCGTTAGTCATTTTAGGGAGAATCAAAATGTTTGAAATTTTTTCCAAGTAAAGGGTAGCTTGGAGTGTGGGATTTTTCTCAAAATCTACGTGTCGTATCCTTGGAAGATAATAAACCAAATTTGATATTTTACCGACTTTTCGTTTTTGAGTTATCGTGTTAACAGACACATGGACACGCGAACACACATACACATGGACCTTAGTCTAAAAATTCTATTTTTGGATACAGGGGACCCTAAAGCGTTTACTTCCGGTGAAATCTCGATATCGAATTTTTGGGTGGAGTGCAATACCTTCTCTATACATTATGTACAGAGTATGTGAGGAGAAAGTAAAAAAATGAAAGAAAGTTGACTGCTGTTACGCGACTGACATAGGTTTGTATGGTTAATTCTTTAAACTCTTCCATTTTATTTCCTTTCCGTTTATACTTTTCACAATGGAAGAACAGCATTGTTTCCATAAATGCGTATATTTTCAGGTACTATACACTTAAATAAATATTGCGGTCTATAACATAACCTGAAACGTTGTATATTACTTTCACTCAGAATACACAGTCAACAGTAATATTCAATAATTTTTAAATAAGTGTCATGTGGTTGCTTTGAAGTCCTACGTTTATTCTAAAAAGTTATTCGTTCATGCACACCAGCTAATTCTTCCAAATTTTAAAACTTCTCTAGCCTCCAGCGCACATTTAATAAAGCAAAAGTTCGCTGTATAGATGTAATGTTTTATTTTTGTGTATTTGTGAATGTAAATGTTTTGATGTATAAGCTATTATTCGATGTTTAATACATATTTTCTTCTGAGCGTAAATGTAAGTCCTGTATTTGTCTGCCGATACAAACTTTTAATTTTCGTGATGTTGTACAATTGCCTTAGCTGTATAATTCCTTCCCTTCGTGTTCACCATCATTTGTCAGGCCGATTGTAAATGAGTCGAGATGATAAGAGAATTGCATTATTAAGTTTTAGAGAAGTGAATCTAAAGAAATCTACTTTGAAAATTTTCATTGCGACCAGCTACATTATTTAATTTACTGGCAAAAAATATCTAATTCTATAGATGCAATTTTAATCTTTATTAGAATATTGTATGAACATTTTCATTGGGACCAGCTAAATTGTTTAATTTACTGGCAAAAGAGATGTAATTCTATAAATGCAATTTTAATCTTTATTAAAATATTGTATGCAAATTTTCATTGAGGCCAGCTAAATTATTTAATTTACTGGCAAAAAATATCTAATTCTATAGATGCAATTTTAATCTTATTAAACTATTGTACAAGGTATTATTAAATTACATTTTATAAGTAACGCTTACCATATCGATTAATGACTTACCTTGTTTCAAGAGAAGGAGAGACAGACAGGCAGACCGAGAAAGACAGAGAGAGACTGAAAAATATTTCCAAGAAAAATCTGATGTGCTCCATTCACATGATTTTCTCTATGTCTCTAACAAATTATTGTTAGAAAGTTTAATCCTCTGTCTACTTTATGATAATCGAGATAAATATTAGCAGTCATTGTCTTAATTACTTGCTTCCTTGTAAGTAGAAATAAAGGAATATACTAGGCTAAAGTGATAATCACATATTTTAAAAGCTGGTTGCCATGTGATTGAAAACCGTTTCTATGCAGGGCAAGGAGTTTGCAGCTCTCCATGTGAGAAAAGTTCCAGTATTTTAAATCTGAAACAAATAACAAGCAATACCTCAGAAATAGTCAACTCCACGAAAAAAGTATACAACATAAATTGTGTTTTTCAAGTGTGTTAAGTTTTTATCTATCTCTTACGGTTTACCAATTACACAAAATTCAGCAAAATTCATTCAGAATAAGGAAGTCTTTAGCGGATATTCCCAGAAAATTCAGGATACACATTCTATTTGCAATATAAATATTTTTAATCTACGGTATTTTAATCAAAATCGTTACAGCCATTTTTGAGAAAATCAAAATATTCATAATTTTTTCCTTGTAAAGGGTAGTTTTGGGTGGGCGATGTCACTAAACTTAAAAACCAAGTATGGTATTTTACCGACTTTTCGTTTTCGAGTTAATCGTGTTAACTGACACACGGACACACGAACACCACACACACAGACGGACATTTTTTAAAAATGTTTGTTTTATACAGAGGACCCTCAAACGTCTATTTCTGGTAAAATCTTGGTATCAAATTTTTGGGTGCAATACAATACCTTCTCTATACACCATGTACATAGTACGTATAGAGAAAGTAAAAATCTTCAAGACAGAAAAATGGATTCTGTAATGGAGTTGTTTAACTGGTGTTTTTTTTTTTTTTTTTTTTTTTTTTTTTTTTTTTTTTTTTTTTTAAACAGTAACGGAGTCTGGTCAGGACTCCGGCACTGTATCTCTATTTACATTTCCTCCCGTAGGGTTTTGCTGATTACTGGTTTACTGGTTTTACTGTTTCTTTTACAAACACATACACATTGCACAAACACATAACACCCATGCCCAAGGCGGGACTCGAACCCACGATCCCCTGCCGGTGTTAAGATTTAGAAATGTGGTTGTGAACAGATACTTTTAGCTTTAATTGCTGTTCACTACCTTATTAAAAGGAAATTTCCTGCTATAGGGAATTTTCCTGCTATAATTGATTGTCACTAAATTAGATGCTGAATTATCGTTTTCTAGCAAACTTTTACAGAGAGGAAGCTACTAATTCCCTAGGCATGTGGATTTTCAAGAAAGGTTTGCTAGAATCTTTGCTTTGTGTGTATTCAATTTATTCTCCTCTTTTTATTTCTTACTTTATGTCACCGTATTAACAGTAAACTTGTCAATAGTTTTGCATTACCACATATTTTTATTGTTGTGTGTCTCAATATGTTTTCATCAATGTGAATAAAAACGTAAGCATTTTGTAACGCATATCTCTAAACTGTAAACTCAAATACCAACCTCTTACGAGGTATGTCATTTGAACAAAAATGTATCAGATTTATTTTAAATTTGTTTCTTTAGATGACTATACTACTAAAATGTTTTATGTGTTTTATTCACATGACTTTCTCTAAACATTCTACAACAAACTATTCTTATAAAATCTTATTCTTCTATATAATTATTGCTAATCAAAATAAACATCAGTATAAATGGCCCTAATACTCAGATTTTTCTAATTTCAATGAAAATGAGGAAATGCACTAAGCTAACGAGATAGACAAACCTTGTAAACGCTGTTCACCATGAGACGGAATTGAAATTGCGTTCTCTGCACATAAACACGATGAAAAAAGCTGCGTGTTCCAATCATATGCCTTTTTCTACGTCTCTGTAACAAATTATTGTTATAAGCTTATCTTTTATCCATTTAATGCTAAAACATTAGCAGAAACGGCCTTATTACTTAGTTCCTTGTAAGTAGAAGGGAAATAAGGGAATAGCTTGGCTAAACCGATAAACAAATGTTTTAAAATGTGATTGCCATGGGATCGAAATCAGTTTCTTTACGTGGCCAGGGGTTGACAACTTCCTGCATGAGAAAAGTATTTTAAAATATGAAATCAATAACAAGAAATATCTCGAAAACGGCCAACTCTACAAAGAAAATAAATATAACAAATTATGTGTTTTATCAAGATCTACGTCTTTTGTGTAATAGGTTTTGTCTCTCTCTTACGGTTTACTAGTCACCAAAATACAATAAAAATAATCAAGAATAGAGAGGTTTTCAGAGGCTATTCCAAAAAAATTCAAAATGGCATTTTATTTGTCACGTAAATATCTTAAATAAAATAGATTTTAATTAAAACGTTATAGCCATTTCTGAGAAAATCAAAATGTTTGAATTTTTTTCCTTGTAAAGGCTAGTTGGGGTTGGGGGATTTTTTTGAAATTCCGTTACCAAGTTTGGTATTTAACGGTCTTTTCGTTTTTGAGCTATGCTGTCCACACACTCATACATGGACCTTTTTCCAAAAATACTTATTTTGGATTCAGGGAGATCCAAAACATGTATTTCCAGTGAAATCTCGGTACCGAATTTTTTTAGAGCAATACAATACCTTCTCTATACACTGTGCACATAGTACGTGTAGAGAAGATAAAATGGCGTTCAAGAAAAACAATGCTCTCTAGTGTATGTAGTATAAAGAACGCATATGAAAGTAATAAACCTCTTGCGCACAATACGTAAGTGTTGATGCCCTGGTGAGATGGGGAGCACGTCAGACGGCTGGGCTAGTTCCCACGAAGGATTCACGTGATACTCTATGACGACTCTGTTAACAAAGTTATGCCATCTTCGTGCACCTCCCCCCCCCCCTCCCTCACCGCAGGAAACTTCGCCACCAAGTTTCAACACGCATTAAATATAGATGGTGTCTAGGAGCAGATTCACAGTCTAGCGAACTGAATTATTTTGATAGAACACATTTAAATGAATGACGCCATTAAAATCTTCCCCAGGCTGTTGTTAAACTGAATTATATCCAAAGAGACCTCGAGCTACGTGACAAAGGTAATGCTATTCATTGAAATAGCTATTGTGAAGACGGGGTCGTGGAAATTTCTCTCTGCGAACACCTCATGTTGCTTCTAGAGAAATTCACTTCACTTATTCGTGTAAATTTAGCTATTCATTCCCTATACCTCGCAGTAGATGATTTAAGTAAATAAATACAACCTCTGTGACATTAAAAATCGGATGTGTGCCATTTGCAGAATGTCTCTACATCTCTGTAACAAATTATTGTTAAAAAACTTTTTCTTCTATCTCATTTATGATAATCGAGATAAACGTTAGCAGAAATTGAGTCTGCTGAGAAATGCTATACTATGCCGGAATGCTGCCATGGTAGCTCAGTGGTAGAGCAACCGGCTAGAGATCAGGAGATCCGTGATTCAAATCGGCTATGCATTGAATTTTTCAGTTTGACTCAATCTATCCAACTCATGTCCTACATACGGTTTCTGTGAAAAAATAATGAAAAGTATCACAATTGTCCAAAATAATTTGAGGTCACCTTGCGGTTTACCGGGAAACATACGAGTCAGTTGAGAAATTCAATGCTATGCCGCCATGTTGCCAAGGTAGCTCAGTGGTGGAGCAACCAGCTAGAGACCGGGAGATCCGCGGCTCAAATTTCATCAATGGCATTGCATTTTTCAGTTTGACTCTACCTATCCATTAGTAGAAATTGTCTTATTTGCTTCCTTGTAAGTAAGAGGAAAATAAGAGAATACACAAGTGATTGTCAATCCTTTTAAAAAGTGGTTGCCATGGGTTGAAATCCGTTTCTAAATAGGGTCTGTAGTTTAAAACTTTCCGGGTCCCTACAGTTTCTAGATTGAAGCACTCTTGACAGTGGGACAGGCAGACCGGGGCCCCGCACCACAGAGGGATCAACACCAGGAGCGGTCCTCATCCCGGCAACCTACCGAAATCGAAGGGACCAAGATCGTCCCTTTGGGCATTCTTTTTCCCTGTCACGCCGCACCGAGCACCATCGCTGACACATCCAACTTTGAAAGAAACTAACTGGATGAATGAAATGACAATGGGAACGACATGGAGGGACAGAAATTATGGGAATGAAATTAGCCTACCTAGCATTCGCCTGGTGAGCCGGGAAAACTACCGAATAAGTGTAGCATACGATATGCTTAAATTAGCGCTGATAATGTTGCTTATTTTACCTTAACCCTAAACAGGCATTGGTACTCGTATTGTATTCTCAACCCCTTCGCAACATTACAAGAACTATTGTACAGTTTCTGCCAGTGTTAATTCCTTGCCTATGCATTCAGTGTAAGGATCAACTGATACTCTAGTTTTAGTGTTGATTAATTTTTTTCACACGGAAAGTTTTAAACTCTTGGCGCTGTTTAGAAATGGATTTTAATCCCATAGCAACCAAATTTTAAAACATTTGAATGTCGGTTTAGCCTAGTGTATTCCCTTATTTCCCTTCTGTTTATAAGGAACTAAGTAATAAGACCAGTTCTGCTAGGGTTTTAGCATTAAGTAGATAGAAGAATAAGCTTATTGACAATACCTTGTTACAGAGATGTAGAGAAAGGGGTATGAATGGAAGACATCAGCTTTTTTTTTTCTTATTTTTCTCTTTTTTTTCCATTTACCCTAAATTTCCTTTGTTTTCCGTTTTCTGTTTATTGACAAATACACATACTGTATACATTTACAAACATACAAACGTCTATGCCCAAGGCGGGGCTCGAACATACGATCGCTTGCGCAACGAAGCACCAAAAGCTCTTTAGCGAGTGCGGCCACGGGGTCTGGTAAGTTTGTGTATGAGTGTGCTTTTCGGGGGGTAGTGTTTAACGCCCGCTTTTACTGCTTGTGGCACCGCAGGCGATGACATTGGTGATACATAGAATGAAGATGGAGCACCGGTGGAATGCGATGACGGGGAAACCGGAGAATCCAGAGGAAACCTGGCCCTGCGCCGCTTTGTCCACCACAAATCTCACATGCGGTCACTTGGGATCGAAGCGGGCCGTCCAGGTGAGAGGCGAGTGGTATTTTGGAAGTTTGTCGTTTTGTACTATCTACAAAGCGAGGGTCAAACTCTGTCCGCAAGTTTCCCGAAGCTATGGAAGGAATATTTTGGCATTTGAATATGACGAGCATAAAAGTAATTGCTATAAGTTAAAATTGTCTGTTTAGCTAAATATGTAAACATATAAATGCATAACAATTGTAATGTTGAACCACAACATTAGGTATGTTTCAGCGCAGCATAATTATAGATAATGCTCCCGCATTGTATACCCACGTGGAACAATCCTGTTTGCATATTTCTCAAAGAAATTCTGCAAATAAGTTAAAATATTATATATTCTTAAATCTCATGATTATCACAAATCGTTATTTCGCAAAATTTCCAAAAAGCTGTGACTGGCTATTAACATCTGCAACCGAAGTTTCTGCAGCACAAACATATCTAAATGCTCATATGTTTTCTACTATCACAATGCCTTTTTTACTTTCTCTGCACGTACTATGTTCATAGTGTATAGAGAAGGTATTACACTCCACCCAAAAATTAGATACGGAGATTTCACCGGAAATAGATATTTAGATTCCCTGGACCAAAAAAAAAAAAAACATTTTAGAAAAAAGTCCGTGAGTCTGTGAACGTGATAATTCTAAAACGAAAAGTCTGTAAAATACTAAACTTGATATATAAGTTTGGTATCTTCCAAAGATGCGACACGAAGATTTTGAGCAACCCCCCCACCAAACTGTGCCTTACATTGAAAACTTTTCGAAAAAATTTATTTTCTAAACAATGGCTTTAACGATTTTGATTAAAATAGCGTATATTAAACATATTTACACGACAAATATAAGGTATATCTTGACTTTTCTAGGAATAGCCTTTGAAAATCTCTTTATCACGGATGAATTTT
This sequence comes from Hymenopus coronatus, assembly GCA_030762935.1. NCBI lineage: Eukaryota > Metazoa > Arthropoda > Insecta > Mantodea > Hymenopodidae > Hymenopus > Hymenopus coronatus. The sequence goes on from CM060882.1 coordinate 114,204,949, forward strand.
TCTAGATTTTGCATAACTAGTAAACCATAAGATATACAGAAAAACTTACTACACAAAATATGTAGATAGCGTTGAAACACACAATTTATCGTAGAGTTTACCATTTTTGAGATATTCTTTGTTATGGCTTCACTTTTAAAATACTTAAACTTTACACATACGAGAATTATCAACACTGGCAATGCAAATAAACGGATTTTATCCACATGGCAGCCAGATTTTAAAATATTTGACTATCGGTTTAGGCTATGTATTCCATATTTCTCTTCTGTTTATGAAAAAGCATTTCTGCCTGGGTAGTGTGGTGGTAGCTTGCCTGCTTCACATTCAAAATGTCGTGAGTTCGAATCTCGCTTAGGGCGAGTTGTCCGGATAAGATTTTTGGGGGGTTTTCCCTTATCCTGAATGTCGAGTAACTTTAAGCTCCATGGACCCCGAGAACATATGACCATTATTTCATTAATTTCATTCATCATATGAACCAACTAGGTTAAAGGACGTTAAAAATGAAATAGATAAGAGAATAAGATATTTAACAATAATTTGTTACAGATATGTAGAGCACATCAGATTTTATACCATTTTGTTTTATAACTCTCAGGCCCACTTTACAGGCCTTACAAAATATATTTGCATTTCTCTTAGTCTTTTCTAAATGTTAATATAAATCTCTTGTGCGCATTTTGTAGAAGGCATTATTTTGAAAGGCAACCTACAAACGTAAGAACAAAATAAGGATTATGTGAGAAAGGGCTAAATATACATTATAAATTAAAGAGTGAAAAAAACTACTATATGGCATATTTGATTTAAAGCATATGTTAAACGTATAAGTAATGTTAAATTTAAATCAGTAGTAATGCAAATAAAGCATGCATTCACACAAACCCAACATGGCTTTACAAAATATGCAACTTACATAGTATAGTTTACTCAGATCATAGTTGAAAGCTATTTTGTATCTTGCTGTTGTAAAGGCATAATCTTCACAGAGGGACCATCACGCTCTACGCATGTGCAGGAAAACCCTCGTCTCGATTACATCACTGGTAAATCACAACAAACGGCTAGACATACGTTTTTTTTTTTTTTGTTTTTTTTTTTTTATAAAACAGTAGCGGAGTCTGATCAGGACTCCGGCGCTGTATCCCCATTTACATTTCCCCCCGTAGGTTTTACTGTTTATTACTGATTTTACTGTTTTTACTGTCCCTTTTACAAACATAGACACATTGCACAAACATATAACACCCATGCCCAAGGCGGGACTCGAACTCACAATCCCCTGCCAACGAAGCACCAAAGCGAGACGCCTTAGCGAGCGCGGCCATGGGGACCGGCACATTTGGGAACAAAAACACTCGCTGTCTCCGTGGTCAAATCGCCAGCGAGCTGACTCCCCACACGGCGGTCCCAGGTTCGATTCCCGCCTGGGGCGGGGAATTTTTCTTTAAACAGAATTATTTCTTATCCTCACAGAGTCTGGAAGTGTGAATGCGTGTTTGAGGAAACTAAAACAATTTAAATCCAACGTAAAGAACCTACAGACGAGTTGTTTCAAAGTCCCCGATATAGGAAATGAAACAAATAAATAAAAAAAAAAAAAAAAAAAAAAAACCTCGCTCTAAAAATGACTTAGAAACAGTATTAAGGGCATAATTTTCTTTAGACAATATAACTAACTATACAGCATTCCTACTTAAGGAGCGGGCAACAATTTCCAAGAAAACAGATTTCTTTCCTTAATCTACCTTCTCTACTACCTATTTGTATTGTAGAGGTATTATATATTCTAACCAAAAATTCGATACTAATATTTCACGGAAACCGGCCCTGTACTTCAGTTTGCAGAGCTCCTGCCTGCTGTACGCGGCGTTCCAAGTTCGATTCCCGGCTGGGGTGGGAATTTTTTCTAGTCTAAAATATTCCCTAATCCTCCCACAGACTGGAACTATAAATGAGAGCATTAGTATGTATGCGATCTAATATAGAACATTAGAAACTCAACAACAGTACCTACACATGTTTTAAAGGAGAACACCGCCGATATGGTCACATAGTTAAAGGCGGGGTATAAAGAAAAGAAAAAAAAAAGCCAAGAAAAGATTTCACGAATACATATGCTGTTATTCATTTAACCCCTCACCGCTCCCCAAACTTCTGATGTGTTCCACTCACATGACTTTCCTTACCTATTATGTAACAAACTATTCTTATAAATGTTTATTCGAAATAAACAGTAACAGAAACATTCCTTAATATCTTATAAATAGGAGGAATATAAGGGAATCTACTAGGCTAAAGCGATATTGCTATGTGATTGAAATTCGATTCTTTTTGCATGGCTTAGAGTAAATCAAAAGCATAAGATATAGGAAAAATTTCCATTTGAGAAAATGTTTTAGTATTTTAAAATTGAAACCAAGCAATATCCCGGAAAGGGTTAAATTTGCAAAAAAGTTTATATTACATACATTGTGATCTACAATTTTCTGCCATAAGCTTTTCTCTCACTCCTACGGTTTACCAGTTATGCAAAATTCATCCTGAATTAAGAGGGCTTTAGAGGCTATTCCTAGAAAATTAATTATACACTGTTTATTCCCACTAATGCACGGTATTTCAGTCAAAATTGTCAAAGCCATTGTTTTAGAAAATAAAACTTTTGAAAATTGCTCCATGTAAGGAAGTAGTTTTGGATGACGGGGATGTTCATACACCCGAATCTTTTACTTAATTTGTACTTTCTCTTTACCTACTATGTACATAGTGTATAGAGAAGGTATTGCACTCCACCCAAAAATTCGGTACAGAGATTTCACTGGAAATATATCTATTAGGGTCTCCTGTATTTAAGAAGAAAAAGCATTTTTAGAAAAAGTTCCGTGTGTGTGTCTATGTGTCTGTGAACACGATAATTCAAAAACGAAAATTGGGTAAAATACCAAACTTGGTATTTAAGTTCAGTATCTTCCAGGGATGCGACACAAAGATTTTAGGAAAAATCACCCCCCCCCCACACTAAACTACCTTTTAAATGGAACTTTTTTCGAAAATTTTGATTTTCTCAATAATGGCTCTAACGATTTTGATTACAATGACGTATATTAAAGAGATTTACCTGACAAATAAAACGTATATCTTCAATTTTCTGGGAATTTGCATAACTGCTGAAACATAAGCGATAGACATAACTTACTACACAGAAAATATAGAGCACGTTAAAACACACAATTTATGTTATATAATTTCTTTTTTCCTGGAGTTGATCGTTTTTGAGATATTCCTTGTTTTTAGTTTCAGCTTTGAAAAACTTATACTTTTCTCATACAGGAATTTGTCAACTCCTATCCATATAAACAAAGGAACTTCAGTCACATAGCAACCATCTTTTGACTGTCACTCTAACCTATGGTACTTCCTTATTTCGATTCTACTTACAAGGAAGCAAGTAATAAGACTAATTCAATTAATTTTTTCTCAATTAGCATGAAGTAAATAGAAGCATAAGGTTTTTTAACAATCATTACTTGCAGAGATGTTGAGAAATGCATGTGAATGGAACACATCAGATTTTTACAAGATATACTTACAAAAACGTATTAATTTATCTACTTTCTTAATGCAGATGAACCGCTATTATTTACTTATACATATGTGTAGGTATAAGAAGAAAACAGCAAGCTAAAGCGAAGATCAAAGCTTTTCAAATTCGTAATCTGATGTCTGAAATTCTCTTTTCTTCCCATGGAAAGAAAAAAGAAAGAATAAAATGGTAATTTGAAGTTGAGAGAAGTATAAAGTATTTGAAATTGCAAATCTATAACAAATAATGCGTATATCGGAAATAACTAGTGCCATAAGAATTTTTTTTTATTGTTTCATTTATATAGCCCCCTTTAACAGCTAAGGTCATATCAGGGGTTTTCCACTTGAAACAACTCGTTGGCTGCAAGTAGTTTTACGTAGGTTTAAACCATCATAAGAATTTTTGTTTTACATAATTAGTATCTCTTACAGTTTACAAGCTATAAAAATCTGATGTGCTCCATTCATATAACTTTCTCTACATCACTGTCATAAATTATTATTAAAAAGTTTATTCTTCTATTTACTTCATGCTAATCGAACAAATTATCAGAAATAATCTTATTACTTGCTTTCTTGTCTGAAGACCTCTTCATTTTGGATGACTCTTATAAAACTTGTAAATCGTAAGAAATAGAGAAAACTTACTGCACCAAAACTGTTGCTCTCGTTAACGCACGCAATTTATGTCATTTACATTTTTCCGAGGAGTTGAAAATTTTCGAGATATTCCTTGTTATTGGTTTCAGTTTTAATTTTCTCATATGGGAATTTGTGAATTCCCGACCTTACAAATATACGAATTTCAATAATAAAATGACCGGTTCTGAAAAGATTTGACTGTTGCTTTAGTCTAGTGTATTCTCTTATTGCCCTTCTACTTTAAAGGAAATAGTTAATATACCATTACTGCTTTCTTCTATTTATCTTGATTAGCACAAAGTAGAATAAAGAATCAGCTATAGTAAGAACAATCTATTACAGAATGCTAGAGAAAGTCATATGCATGGAACACGCCAGATTTTTACTCTCTCTACACGTGGTGTGTACATGGTGTATAGAGGGAATTTATTGCACCCAGAATACCGCTAGCGAGATTTCACCCTAAATACATGTTTTGAGACACCCTGCATAAAAAAACATTTAAAAAAATGGTCATGTGTGTGTATGTGTCTTGGGCAGCATAACGAAAAACCCGTTAAATACCAAACTTGATATTTAAGTTCAGTATCTTGCATGGATGCGACATGAAGATCTTCAATAAAATTCCTCCAACCCTAACTATCCTTTACATGGAACATTTTTCGAAAATTTTGATCTTCTCAAAAATGGCTCTACCAATTTTTATTAAAATACCTTATGTTTAAGACATTTTCTGTGTCAAACGAAATGTATATCCGGAATTTTCTAGTATTAACCTCTAAAGACCTCTTCATTATGGTTGACTTTTATATAACTGGCAAACCGTAAGAGATGTACAAAGACTTACCACACAAAATTTTATATCTCATTAAAGACACAATTTATGTCATTTACATTTTTTGTAGAGTTAACCGCTTTTTTTAGATATTCCGGATGATGGTTTCAATTGTAAGACACTTAAACTTTTCTCAAACGGGAAGACATTTTTCTTCCCGTTTGTTTATTCCTGGCAAGCAAAGAGATTAACATTTCAATTATTTCACATAGCGACCGGCTTTTAATGGACGGGGCTATTGCTTTATCCTCTGTATTTCTTTATTTCCCTTTTACTTACAAGGAAGCTAGTAATAAGACTAATGCTACATATGTTTGTCTTGTTTAGCATGATGTAGGTAACAGTTTAATCTTGCCATAAAGGTTTGTTTGCCGTACAGCTAGAGGACATCATGTGAATGGAACACGTTAAGTTGTTGCCCTTATACTTATAAGGGACCAAGTAATAAGGACAATTTCTGTTAATGTTTACAGTAGATAGAAGAGTAAGCTTTTAAACAATAATGTTTACAGAGAATGTAGAGAAAGTCATGTGAATGGAACACATAAGATTTTTTAAGAATATAAGCAGTTAACGGTGGATATGAACTGTAGATACTCTGGTACATATTATAGTTAATCATGATTAGTGAGAAATTCTCGTATGCAGTGACAAAGGGGCGAAGTGGAACTTGAGTCAGTTGATTGACGGAATCTGACCGTCACAGAGAGGTTACATCATGCGCGGTGTTGACAACCCTTGTAACTTTATTAACATAATGTTCCCGTCCGTCACTCCACATCTGGGCTTAAGATAGAAATTGAAATATGGCGCGTTACTAGTTTTAGGATTAAATTAACATACCGGGCGAGTCTCGCTGTTAAAGCTTGCTGTCACATATGATTTGTGCTTCGGGGTAAAACTCTCCCTCAGCCGTTAGGTGTTCCACCGCTAAACTCTAAAATATGATAAAATATACTTGATTCTATTCGCCTTTCATTTCATAAACTATGAGGTTAATACAGGCTTTTGTGTGCACGTCAAAATTCTTAACACATACAGGGTGCACACAAACTGAGTACAGATTCTTCCTTAGACCATCTCGGTAGTGTGGGTGTAGCCTGTCTGGCTCACATTCAAGATGTTGCGAGTTCGAATGTTACTTTGTTACCCAGATAAATTTTTACGGGGTTTTACTCTATCCTGAGAAGAGAACATCTTTAATTTCATGAACCCCGAGGCTATTTGAGCATAATTTCATCAATATCATTCGTTATCCGGCATGACTTACTTATCAGTATTGTAATACAATGAAAGTTGGGACAGAAGTGCATTGTAATGGGTGTAAATAGTGAAATGCATTGCTAATTATTGAACACAAATTGTTATTTATTATGCTAAGTATATGGCAAAGCGAAGTTATTATAAGTTATTTCACAGAAATTGTTGAAAATGTCGGTTTTTGAACTGGTAACCATTATTCAGAGACGGGGCCCCCAGGACTCTGGGACAGAATACCGCACGTAAACTCTGCCCTTGTGGTTTTTCCCTTTACGAGAGGGATGAGGGAAGAGACCCGAAGGGCTACTAGTTCAGGTGACGACGGGCACAAGCTTGGATGGAGTCCCCATCGGTTACAGTGGAAACGCTGCTTACGAGTCCCTAACCCTCTCGGCGAGCACACAGAGGGCTTACTGAAACCGCAAGGCGGGTCCCGACCGAGTGTTTCCGACACCAGGATAACCTTTTACAATGCGAAATTCACCATGCAAGCTGAATACCGTCGCAAGATCCTTCAACCCTGAAGAAATGATTAGAAAAGTATTGGAACATGAAATGGTGGACCGAAAAATTACGGGGATGTAATGAACCTACCTAGGACCCGGAAACACCCCTGGTTACCTGACCGCAATGATTGAACCCATAGCCGCTCGGTTATTTAACCAGTTGTTCAGCACCGTGCGATTCACCTCTGACTAATGATCTGGTAGCATACCTCGTTGCTCCTTGATTTCCGCATCCGCTGCTACAATCCTCGTTATCAACTCGGCCAAACAACCAAGAAATCTTAAGTTAAGGAAATTCCTGATAACAGGTGTGAAATGAGAAGAGGCACCATCGTACTGGAACCACATCCTGCAGGTCAGCTGAAATTCAACCGAGCTCTTTTCTCCGAGAAAATACCAGTGCTGTTGCTCTATCAGGCGATGGAGCAGCAGATGAGGACTTTGTTTTCGCTTCCCACTCAAACATTATACGAATATGTGTTGATATATTCACATCTGTACTGCTAGAGAGTTAATGTGTGTACTATATAACTGTCACAACAAATGACATAGAAGTCTGCAAAGTTTGAAAGGACGTTGAAGATCCTCTCGAACAATGCTCCAAATAGGCTCTTTCTACCCCCTTTCTACCACCTGACACGCAATCCGCAAAGTCAGTTAACAGCACGTAGCGGGAAACAAACCGGTAGATCGGCGAAGAATCAAGCAATAGTTTAGTGGCGGTAGCTGATTCTTAGATAAAAAGTAGAACAATAAAAACATTGTATTTTAAATAATATAGTTTTATATTTGCAATTATTTCGTTAAAATATAGATTACCTCATAGAGCTATTTTCAGCTGCGCCAATAGATGTTTGTCAGTAAAACGAGATCTGTATTTTGTCTTGGCTTAATTCACTCGTGAAAAACAGTTGCTTACAAACATATGTAGAAGAAAACATAAAAATTTTTGTTCAAGAATCTTAATTTGTGTGTTTCACATTTGATAATTGTTTAAACAGAACACCATATTTACCGTGACACAAATATTTCAAAAAAATATATAATTTTCCAGGGATACATTGAAGCTCCAAATTCAGCCTTGCCCTTGCAGATTTGAAGTGCGCAGAGTTTACATACAGATCAAAATTATTTCTTAGAAAGTTGTCTACTCTTTGGATTTTCAAGTAAAAGTAGGTATATATTTATTAAAGTCCTTGTTCTCATTTGTATTTTTGAGAGTTTGCAAAATGGTAAATTCCCTTCCGCAATTCGAACTACTTGAAAGGGGTTTAATCCCATCGTGCATTTTGATTTCTTCCTTGTTGGTTAAGCACCTTTGGGCGTTTAATTATTTATTTACTCCCTTTCAACAGGAAACTCTCAATTAAGGTCTAGGGTATGCATATTGGCTTAGAAACTGGCTTAGAATCTGCCATGAAGGTTTCCAATTGGGATTGTGCAAAGGTCCGACATCGCTGATATCTACGACATACTTGGGCATACACTTGTAACGTATACATCTTTCGTGTGCGGAAAGATTAAGAAGCCCTCCTGGTTCCCGAACCAGTCTGCCCTAAGAACTCGAGAGACTGTTGCTATACTGTTCGAACACCTCTTTTAACTCTGGTTTTGTCAATGTGAATAATAGTACAAGTAGTAGGAGACTATAAGTACATATATCAATATATTTCATTTGTCGATCGATTGTAAGAAATATCCTTGTATTTGATATTTGTTTGTTTAGGAAACATGAACTTAAGCCATCCTGTACTACCTGTCTGAAGAAAGAATGCAGGGGGAGGTCGCTGGTGTAGCATGGCACGGTTTAGAGTGGTCAGAGAAGGCTGGAATATAGTGTACATCACTGCATATGTTACCAGGAATAAACTAAACCATCCACAATAGGTTAAAATTGCTGTTTTCTTTATCAAAAATGAATATTGCTTTTCTACTTTATGAGCGTATGACTACCCGCGGCGGTGTAAGAGACCAAGTCCACTGTAAAAACTCAACTCTACATTCCAGTATTGTGCTGTACAGGGAATACACCGGGCGTGATGGTGAATATCTGTTCGTGTTTACGCAAGCTTCCACTTGTGACCGTCTGCATTCGTTCTTCAGACAGGTAATACGTAACACCGTCCGCAAGATGCATGTAGGCGAGTTCTGGCCTAGTAAAGCGATATGGAACTCTATCTTCCAAATTGGTTGGGCATGAATAAATGGAGAGATTGTGGAGCCAATATAGGGTTAGTCAGGCCATACCACTATCTTCCATTGTTTAGTAGGTGGCCTGTTAACGGAAAGCGAATGAAATGCGTTTAAATGTAAACAATTAGTCAAGTAAGAGAGCCAGGAGCCAGGAGCAGGAACTAGTCGCCCGAGTGTACTCGGCGGGGGCAAATCACCACGGTACCTATCCGCTTTTCTCGCGGATTTACCCGTGTGATATAAAAGATGTAGTCTTATGCAAGCGTTTTTGTCTGTGTCGAAGTAATGTGGGCAGGGTGTTTCCCTCTGTGCAGCCGGCGCGGGCTGGCTTACCTACCTGAGTGGTCACCCACCCAGAGAGGGACCAGGCCCGATGCTGCTTACCTTGGCCAGTCGCTTGCGGGCTGTCAAGGAAAGCAGTGCCGGCTAGCGGGGGAACTGAAGGGATATAGGTACGGGGTGGGGGAAGCCAGTGTTGCAGATCTGGTCGGAGTACGACTGGACGGTCACCCGTCCGAGTCGGGACCGGGCCCTATGCTGCTTAACTTGGCGGGTAGAACTGTAAAGGGAGAGGCGGCCGGAAAACTACCATCCCAAGGCGTCCTTGGGAAGGCGGTAGCTTACGCGTCTCCTAGGCAGCGTGTGGTCGTAAAGACCGAGAGTGTTCACCTGGGGATTTGGGTGGGGAGCAAGTTTAGTGTATATTGTGCGAGCTCTTTCTCGCACAACGTCCACTATGTAAGGGATTCCGGAGTGGGAATGGAGAATGTGGGACGGGAATCTGCGGTCTGTGCCATATATCATCCTCAATGCCCTGTTCTGCACGGTCTGCAGCCTGCGGATGGTGGAACGAGCCACCGAACCCCAGACCTCGCAGCCGTACAGCATCAGGGGCGGGATGACTGCGCGGTACAGCCGTAGTTTTAGGTGTGTAGGCATGGTGGAGCGGAAAATGGGAAACAACTGCCGTAGGGCAGCGTGTCCCAAACCGACCTTCTCCCTGACATGTGGAGTGAAAGTAAGGCCGCGGTCGAGGAGGACTCCAAGGTATTTGGGGATCCGCCGCCGCCGCAACCTCAGCGACCTCTCCGGTCGCCAGCCACGGACTTTAGCCAGCAGTAGAGCTGAGCTCTTCTGCGGGCTGATGGCCATCCGCCACTGTTCACTCCATCTGCCTATGGCCTGGAGCTGTCTCTGTAGCGGGGGGAAGCAATATCGGGCGTTCTTGTTATGCGCCATTATGAGGACATCGTCGGCATACTGGCACGTAACTGTACTGGGTTCTGTGGGGAAGTCGGACATGTAGGCAGCAAAGAGTAACGGCGACAGCACGCTGCCTTCCGGCACTCCCGCCGCTATGGGTCTGACTGTGGAATGCCTCCCCTCCACCCTCACCCTGAAAGTGCGGTCCCGAAGGAAGCTACTAAGCAGGTGAAGGTAGGGGGGAGGGATTTCTGCGTTCTTGAGCTTGTACAAGAGTCCCTGATGCCACGTGGTGGCGAAGGCCTTTTCCACGTCCAAGAGTACCGCAACTGTTTTGAAGTTGTCCTGGAAGCCCAGGGCAGCCTTCTCAGCCAATCGCAGCAACTGCAGGGTTGTGGAATGTCCAGTACGGAAACCAAACTAATGATCCGGGAGTAGGAGTCTCTCTTCGAAGAGAGGGGTGAGGCGAGGTAGGAGTAACCGCTCGAATACTTTCGAGACGATCGGAAGTAAGCTAATAGATCTGTAGCTTGGGAAGACCGGGTCCTTGCCGGGTTTCAAAATGCATACTACCCTCGCCTCTTTCCAATCCGTGTCAGGTGGATTACGGCCTTTCTGGGTAGGTGCTGGAGCATAGAGAGCTCCATGGGTTGCGGTATATATACCGGTGGCTGGCCGGAGAGCTGGCTATGATTGGTTCGGGTTGATGGTGGGCTGGACCTGACAGCGGATAGTGCTTCGTTCTGCTGACGTATGATTGGTGCCGGAGGCACATCCTTTCAGTTCTCCCCGCTAGCTGGCACTGCTTTCCTTAACAGCCCGCAAGCGGCTGGCCAAGTTAAGCAGCAACGGACCTGGTCCCTCTCTGGGTGGGTGACCACTCCGGTAGGTAAGCCAGCCTGCGCCAGCTGCACAAAGGGAAACACCCTGCCCACATTAATTTGACACAGACATAAACGCTTGCACAAGACTACATCTTTTATATCACACGGGTAAATCCGTGAGAAAAGCCAATAGGTACCGTGGTGATTTGCCCCCGCCCGAGTACACTCGGGCGACTAATTCCTGCTCCTGGCTCCTGGTGCGGGAGGAATCCTTGGTTTTGACCTTTGTTAATGCTGTTGTTCCACAACCCCAAATCTCACCCGCCATCCTGTAAACCCCACAATCCCGTCAGTACGTGGTTAAGTTCTCTCCGAGAACAGGGACACGTCTAACATACCTCGGGCTGCCCTCAGCCTGCCATCTGCTCTGGGTCTGGGTCCATATTCTGTTTAGTTTCAAACCACCTTCTTTACGGCTCATGTTATTTTCATGTTTGTATATTTCAATGGCTTCTCGGTATAAACGAGAATGATAGTGTGAAGTTGAAGCCAGTACCTCTGTATTATCAAACTGAATGATGTGCTCTCCTTTTTCAAGAATAGCGTTTTCTGCTATTGCTGATTTTTCTGTTTGGCCCAAGCGACAATTTCTTTTGTGTTCGTTAACGCGAGTTTCTATGCTTCTCTGTGTGGTTCCTATGTATACTTTGTTGTATAAACACAGTATTCTGTATGCTGATGACGTGCTGTTATACTGTACAAATAAACACCCACGCAGAGCCTTCAACCCTATCCAGAGACACCTCTGCCTCATCCAAGAGTGGTGCGAGCGTTGGCGATTGTCCATAAATCCGGAGAAAAGCCACGCTATTCTTTTCACCAAGCGCCGCTTTCCCGCAAACTTCCCCACATTCACGTACCTCAGACGAAGGATACAATGGACCAACACCATCACCTACTTGGGGGTGAAGCTCGACAAGGGCGTCACTTTTAGGGAGCATGTCCGGGGGCTGTGGTGCCGGGGCAATGGGGCTGCGGCCTCACTGTACCCGATGCTGAGGTCCTCGATGACCGTTCCCCTTAAGTTGCGCCTTTTGAGGGCTCTTATTATCCCCTTATTAATCTACGCCTGTGAGATCTGGGGCATGGCGGCAGACTCCAGTCTGCTGTTGCTTCAGCGGGTACAGAATAGGTGTCTCCGGGCTATCTATTCTGTGCCTCGAGGCTTTCCAACGAGACTCCTGCACGAAGCCTCTGGTCTACCATACCTGGAGGACGAGATTAGGCGTCGGGCAACAAAATTCAACGAAGGGTTACCATTCCATCGGAGCGCCCTCGTTAGGTCTCTTGGGGATTACGATCCCACAAACCGCCGCTTCAGGCGATACCGGCTTCCCCGCATGGCTTGCGGGCATCCCCGGTAACGAAGGAGCACCACCAACAGCTGCTACGGCTAAGCTCCTTATTATCCTTCAAGAGTTGCTTGGATTCAAAATTTAACCTCAAGAAACATTTTGATAAAAACACACCAGCGGTGCACAAGGGCCGTTGCACCATCAAGGCAACCGTCGAGGAGCAATATTCGCCTCCTCCTGTCACTCCACAACCCCAATACACACCCGCCATCCTACAAAACCCACAATCCCGTCAGAACGTGGTTAAGTTCTCTCTGAGAACAGGGACACGTCTAACACACCTCGGGCTGCCCTCAGCCTGCCAATCACACTGGACTGGACAGTATTCTGTACACACCTGATGTACATAGAGGGAACGACTGGGAAGATGAAGAAGGAGGAGCCCAGTAGACCACGTCCTACAAGCCCGGATAATAATTTTTCTTATACTGACACCGGCCGTGAAAGCCTACAAATTTCAACATTAAAATTGTTAGTTCCCATAAATCAGTGGTATTTATGTTTACCACGCACCCAACCTCAAACGCCTTCCACTCTTAATGAAAACATACAGTCAACCACGCAACTACTGTCCCATTTTCCTTCTATTAGTAACACTACGTACGCACAACTGTATACTATGTTGCGCTAACTTCGATTCTATTCCCAAGATGCTATCCCTAGACTCGTCACCTTGGCCACAGCACATTCGCCGACACTTCCACCTGGAAAGACTGGATTGAAAAATGAATAGAAATGAAATGAGTAGATAGAGCATTGGGGGGATGAAAGGAACCTCCCCAGTATTCGCCTGGTCACCCAAGAAAACCCTTAAAAAACCATGGGCCAGGAAGGTCAGCCGCGAGAATCGAACCCACAACCTTCCGAATGGGAGTCTTCCACGTTATCGCTTGGTTGTGAAATATTAATGATTATAGAAAACCCTGTATGTGCTTTTTACTACGCGTAAAACATGCATTTTTGCAGTATACGAATTCCTTGTATGAAGCAATGGGTTAACGAAATAAAACGAACAAAATGAACGTGAAGATATGCTACTGAACAAGTAGTGCAGGGGTTGAAAATGCAGGTCATCTGAAGCCCGCGGTGGCCCACTTGAAACAAGCCTGAAGTTGTGCACCAAACTGCTGTAAGAATACACTTCGCTATTGGATATCCCATCTGCATGTAAAATTCCCTTACTGCGGCAGGATAGCAGTCCAGACGTGGGGTTTTTATTCCGTTCACTTGCCTCAAAAAATAAGTAAAGAAATATAGCTTAAATTTAAAGCTCGCTGCAGAAAGGACGGCTGGATTTTCCGTTCCAGCAATTTACTGATCCTTTAAAAGATGGTGTTCTTAAATCTTCTTACAGTCCTGTGCTTCGGACCATAAAGTATTTCACTTGGCACTGAGAAGAACTGACTGAATTACACATATTTGACAACCAAAACATTGTTCGCCGCGTTCGATACTAACAAAAAAAAATCTGATGTGTTGCATTCACATGACTTTCTCTGTATTGCTGCAACAAATTATTGTTAAAAAGCTTATGCTTCTATTTAGTTCATGCTAATCGAGAAAAAATTAGCAGAAATAGTATTATTAATAGTATTATTACTTGCTTACTTAAAAGTAGAAGCAAAATAAGGGAGTAACATAGATTAAAGTGATAGTCAAAATCTGGTGTCTATGTGACTGAAGTTCCTTTGTTTGTGTGGACAGGAGTTGACAAATACCTGTATGAGAAAATGTTGTTTTTTAAAGCTGAAACCAAAAACATTGAATATCTAAAAAACGATCAACTCCATGAGAAAATGTAGGAATATAACATAAATTGATTGTTTAACGTGCTCAACATTTTTGTGTAGTAACTTTTTGTCTATCTTGCGGTTTAGGAGCTATGCAAAAGTCCATAAATTTCATCCCGAATAAAGTAAGCTTCCGAGGCTATTTCCCGAAAATATAAGATATATATTTTATTTGTCTTTAATTTATCTTTAATATACGATATTTTAATCAAAATCGTTAGAGCCATTTTTAAGAAAATCAAAATTTTCGAAAAAAGTTCCATGTAAAGGGTAGTTTGGGGTGAGGTTATTTTTCTCAAAATCTTGTGTCGCATCCCTGGAAGATACTAAACTTAAACAACACCAAGTTTGGTATTTTACCGACTTTTCGTTTTTGAATTATCGTGTTCACAGACACAGGGACACACGGACACACACACGGACCTTTTTTTGAAAATTCTTTTTTTTGGATACAGGGGACCTAAAACATATATTTCCGGTGAAATCTGGGGGTATCAATTTTTTGGGTGGAGTGTAATACCTTCTCTATACACTATGTACATAGTACGTATAGAGAAAGTAAAAATATGTTCTGTTTCATTTACATGACTTTTTCTACATGTTCTACACCTAAACTATTCTTACAGAAAATTATTCTTTTATATACATATGTTAATCGAGATAAACATTAGCAGAAAATGTCTTATCACTTGCTTTCTTGTAGGTATAAGGGAAATAAGAAAATACAATAGTCTACAACGATAGTAAAATTGTTGAAAATGTCTATGGGATTGACATTGAAATTCAGTTCTCTTTGCATGACCAGGAGCAAAACAAGAGAGATACAATACGAATAGCGACTTCCTATTTGAGAAAAATTCAAGTTATTATTTTTGAACTGAAACCAATAACAGAGAATATCTCGGAAATGTTTACAAAAATATGTATACGACATAAGTTGTATGTGCTAACGAGTTCTACATTTGTGTGACATAAGTTGTATGTGCTAACGAGCTCTACATTTGTGTGACATAAGTTGTATGTGCTAACGAGTTCTACATTTGTGTGACATAAGTTGTATGTGCTAACGAGTTCTACATTTGTGTGACATAAGTTGTATCTGCTAACGAGTTCTACATTTGTGTGACATAAGTTGTATGTGCTAACGAGTTCTACATTTGTGTGACATAAGTTGTATCTGCTAACGAGCTCTACATTTGTGTGACATAAGTTGTATGTGCTAACGAGCTCTACATTTGTGTGACATAAGTTGTATGTGCTAACGAGCTCTACATTTGTGTGACATAAGTTGTATCTGCTAACGAGCTCTACATTTGTGTGACATAAGTTGTATGTGCTAACGAGTTCTACATTTGTGTGACATAAGTTGTATCTGCTAACGAGCTCTACATTTGTGTGACATAAGTTGTATGTGCTAACGAGTTCTACATTTGTGTGACATAAGTTGTATCTGCTAACGAGCTCTACATTTGTGTGACATAAGTTGTATGTGCTAACGAGCTCTACATTTGTGTGACATAAGTTGTATCTGCTAACGAGCTCTACATTTGTGTGACATAAGTTGTATGTGCTAACGAGTTCTACATTTGTGTGACATAAGTTGTATCTGCTAACGAGCTCTACATTTGTGTGACATAAGTTGTATGTGCTAACGAGCTCTACATTTGTGTGACATAAGTTGTATCTGCTAACGAGCTCTACATTTGTGTGACATAAGTTGTATGTGCTAACGAGCTCTACATTTGTGTGACATAAGTTGTATGTGCTAACGAGCTCTACATTTGTGTGACATAAGTTGTATCTGCTAACGAGCTCTACATTTGTGTGACATAAGTTGTATGTGCTAACGAGTTCTACATTTGTGTGACATAAGTTGTATCTGCTAACGAGCTCTACATTTGTGTGACATAAGTTGTATGTGCTAACGAGTTCTACATTTGTGTGACATAAGTTGTATCTGCTAACGAGCTCTACATTTGTGTGACATAAGTTGTATGTGCTAACGAGCTCTACATTTGTGTGACATAAGTTGTATGTGCTAACGAGCTCTACATTTGTGTGACATAAGTTGTATGTGCTAACGAGTTCTACATTTGTGTGACATAAGTTGTATCTGCTAACGAGCTCTACATTTGTGTGACATAAGTTGTATGTGCTAACGAGTTCTACATTTGTGTGACATAAGTTGTATGTGCTAACGAGTTCTACATTTGTGTGACATAAGTTGTATCTGCTAACGAGTTCTACATTTGTGTGACATAAGTTGTATGTGCTAACGAGTTCTACATTTGTGTGACATAAGTTGTATCTGCTAACGAGCTCTACATTTGTGTGACATAAGTTGTATGTGCTAACGAGTTCTACATTTGTGTGACATAAGTTGTATGTGCTAACGAGTTCTACATTTGTGTGACATAAGTTGTATGTGCTAACGAGTTCTACATTTGTGTGACATAAGTTGTATCTGCTAACGAGTTCTACATTTGTGTGACATAAGTTGTATGTGCTAACGAGTTCTACATTTGTGTGACATAAGTTGTATCTGCTAACGAGCTCTACATTTGTGTGACATAAGTTGTATGTGCTAACGAGCTCTACATTTGTGTGACATAAGTTGTATGTGCTAACGAGCTCTACATTTGTGTTACATAAGTTGTATGTGATAACGAGTTCTACATTTGTGTGACATAAGTTGTATGTGCTAACGAGCTCTACATTTGTGTTACATAAGTTGTATGTGATAACGAGTTCTACATTTGTGTGACATAAGTTGTGTGTGCTAACGAGCTCTACATTTGTGTGACATAAGTTGTGTGTGCTAACGAGTTCTACATTTGTGTGACATAAGTTGTATGTGCTAACGAGCTCTACATTTGTGTGACATAAGTTGTATGTGTTAACGAGTTCTACATTTGTGTTACATAAGTTGTGTGTGTTAACGAGTTCTACATTTGTGTGACATAAGTTGTATGTGATAACGAGTTCTACATTTGTGTGACATAAGTTGTGTGTGCTAACGAGCTCTACATTTGTGTGACATAAGTTGTATGTGTTAACGAGCTCTACATTTGTGTGACATAAGTTGTGTGTGCTAACGAGCTCTACATTTGTGTTACATAAGTTGTATGTGATAACGAGTTCTACATTTGTGTGACATAAGTTGTGTGTGCTAACGAGTTCTACATTTGTGTGACATAAGTTGTATGTGCTAACGAGTTCTACATTTGTGTGACATAAGTTGTATGTGCTAACGAGCTCTACATTTGTGTTACATAAGTTGTATGTGTTAACGAGCTCTACATTTGTGTTACATAAGTTGTATGTGTTAACGAGCTCTACATTTGTGTGACATAAGTTGTATGTGCTAACGAGCTCTACATTTGTGTTACATAAGTTGTATGTGATAACGAGTTCTACATTTGTGTGACATAAGTTGTGTGTGCTAACGAGTTCTACATTTGTGTGACATAAGTTGTATGTGCTAACGAGCTCTACATTTGTGTGACATAAGTTGTATGTGTTAACGAGTTCTACATTTGTGTTACATAAGTTGTATGTGCTAACGAGCTCTACATTTGTGTTACATAAGTTGTATGTGTTAACGAGTTCTACATTTGTGTTACATAAGTTGTATGTGCTAACGAGCTCTACATTTGTGTTACATAAGTTGTATGTGTTAACGAGCTCTACATTTGTGTTACATAAGTTGTATGTGCTAACGAGTTCTACATTTGTGTGACATAAGTTGTATGTGTTTATTTACTTCATGCTAATCGAGAAAAAAATTATTAGTATAAGAAATAGTCTTACTACTTGCTTCCTTGTAAGTACAAGCGAAACAACGAAGTACAATAGGTTTAAGTGATAGTCAAAAGCTGGTTACTATGGGACTGAAGTTCCTTTGTTTGTATGGACACGAGTTTACAACTTCCTGTATGAGAAAAGTATAAGTGTTTCCAAGCTGAAACAAAAAAAAAAAAGTATATATATAAAACGATAAAATCCACGTTGATGTAAAACATACATGAACATGTATGCAACATAAATTGTGTGTTTTAAAGTGCTCTACATGTTTTGTGTGTTAAGCTTTTGTCCATCTCTTACGGTTTAGCAGCTATCTATACAAAATTCCGTAAAATTGATCCAGAATAAAGTAGTCTTCAGAGGCTATTCCCAGAAAATTCAGATATACTTTTTATTTGTCAGGTAAATATCTTTAATATACGATATTTTAATCAAAATCGTTATATTCATTTGTAAGAAAATATAATTTTCAATGAAAGTTCCACGTAAAGGGTAGTTGGTGTTGGAGGGATTTTCCTGAAAATCTTCATGTCGGATGCTTAGAAGACACTAATCTTAAATACCAAGTTTGGTATTTAACGGTATTTTCGTTTTTGAGCTATGCTGTCCACAGAGAGACCCAAACATTGACACACACACACACGGATCTTTTTCTGATTTTTTTTTATTAGGGGGAAACAAAACATCTATTGCCGGTGAAATCTCGGTATCGAATTTTTGGGTGGAATGCAATACCTTTTCTATACACTATGTACATAGTACGTGTAGATAAAGTAAAAAGTATTTTCAGAAAATATCCGTGTGTGTGTGTGTGTGTATTGGCAGCATAGCTCAAAAACAAAAAGACAGTTAAAAACCAAACTTGGTATTTAGGTTTGGTATCTTCCTAGGATACAGCACGACGATTTTCAAGAAAATCCCATTACCCCAACTACCCTTTTACATGGAACTTTTTTCGAAAATTTTGATTTTCTCAAAAATGGCTCTACTTATAATGATTTAGTTTAAAGTATCGTATATTAAAGATATTTACCTGACAAATCAAATGTATATCTTGAACTTTCTGGGAATACCTTATGAAGACTACTTTATTCTGGATGAATTTTACGGGCTTTTGCGTAATAGCCAAACCGTAAGTGATGGACAAACACTTACCACACAAAAAATGTAGAACACGTTAAAACACAAATTACGTTTTGTACACTTTTTTCGTAGAGTTGATGGTTTTTGAGATATTCCTTGTTATTGGTTTCAGCTATAAAATACTTATGATTTTCATACGGGAAAATGCCAACTCCTGTCCATACAAAAAAAGGAACTTCAAGTACATAGCAACCAGCTTTTGGCTATCACTTCAGCCTATGGTAATCCTTTATTTCCCTTCTACCTAAATGGAAACAAGTAAAAGCACCACTTCTGCTTTTTTTTTTTTCTCGATTAGCATGAAGTAAATAGAAGAATAAGCTTCTTAATAATAATTTGTTGTAGAGATTAGAGAAAGTCATGTGAATGTGACACATCAGATTTTTTTTGGGATTTATAGAGTCCTAAAACATGTATTTTCGGTGAAATCTCGGTACCAAACTTTTTGTGGAATACAATACTTCTCTATACACTATGTACATAGTACGTGTAGAGAAAGTAAATATCTTATGTGTTACGCTCACGTGAGTTTCAAATGACACTAGTTGTTGTATAACAAACTATCCTATAAAATCATATTCTTTTATCTACTTCAAGCTAATCAAATAAATATTAGCATAAATGACCTTACTGTGTACTTCGTTCCTTATAAAAATGGCAAATAAGAGCATACACTAGGCTAAAGCGATACTGAAATCCTTTAAAAGCCCATTGTTATGTGAAACATTTGAAACTCGGTTCGCTTTGCAAAGGTTATCAGTAGAATAAAAGAGAGCTGAAACGAAAGATGACTTCCCGTTTGAGAAAATTTTAAGTAGTTTAAAATTAAAACCAATAACAAGAAATATCTAGAAAAGTTTAACTCCACAACAACATTGTATATGTTGTATTGTGTGTTTGAACTAGTTGTATATTTTTTGTGTAGAATCCTTTTGCCTATCTATTACGGTTTATAGAAAAGTAATTTAGAATGAAAGAGCTTCGGTGGCTATTTCCAGAAAATTGGAGATATATAGTTTGTCATATAAATATGTGTAAAATATGGTATTTTAATCAAAATCTTTAGGGTTATTTTGAGAAAATCTAAATTTTCATTTTTTTCTATATAAACAGTAGTTTGGGGTGGGGAATTTTCTTGAAAATATTCGTTTTACATTCTTGGAAGATGCTGAACTTAAATATCATATTTGGTATTCAACCGACATTTCATTTTTGAATTATCGTGTTTACACACAAACAGACACACAGACACAGTAACACACGCGGGATATGTTTTTTTCTGAAAATGCTTTTTCTTTTATTCAGGGAACCTAAAACGTGTATTTCTATTGAAATCTCCGTATCGAATTTTTGGGTAAAATGCAATGTCTTCTCCTAACAATACTTTTTTTCTTTTCTTTCTTTTTTAGCTTAACGTTCTTTATAGTCTTGTTGGTCACATTGGACAATGTATGAAATCGGCGATGCTCAAAAGATCTCGGGGTCCATGGAGCTTAAAGAGATGGATAATAGAAAACCCCGAAAATAGCTTTATTCAGTAACAACGAGGTTCGAACTCTCTTGAATGTGAGATAAACACGCTACCCTCACCCTGCGGGCTATTATGTGTTTACTTTCTCTATACGTATATGTACATAGTGTACTGAGAGGGTATTGCATTCTACCCCAAAACACGATACTGGCATTTCACCGGAAATAGAAGTATTTTTAGAAAAAGATCCGTGTGTGTCCGTGTGTCAGTGAACACGATAACTCAAAAACGAAAAGTTGATAAAATACCAAGCTTGGTATTTAAAATTATTATCTTCCAAGGATACGACACGAAGATTTTGAGGATAATCCCCCCACCCCAAAGTAACTTTTACACGTAAAAAGTTTCGAAAATTTTGATTTTCTCAAAAATACCTCTAACGATATTGATTAAAAAAAAGTCATTTATACGGCAAATTGAATATATGTCTTGAATTTTATGTCTGAAGATCTGTTTATTTTGGAATGAATTTTGCTGGATTTTGTATAACCAGGAAACCGTAAGAGATAGGCAAAAACTATCTACACAAGAATGCACATTTAGTTAAAACACAATTTATTTATTTTTTTTAATTTTTTTATAGCTGACCATTTTTAGATAGTGCTTGTTATTTGTTTCAGTTTTAAAATATTTAGAACTTTTCACATACGGGAGTTTCTGTACTCCTGGTAATGCATAGAAACGGATTTCCTCTACATGGGAACCAGCTTTTAATGTCTTTTTAGCCTAGTGTATTTCCTTTCTGCATAAAAGTAAACATTTCTGCTAATGTTTATCTCGATTAGCATGAAGCAAATAGAAGCTTAAGCTTTTTAACAATAATTTGTTACAGAGATGTTGTGAAAGTCGTGTGAATGGAACACACCAGATTTTTGTTTATCCTTTCTAGAACATTACTAGATTTTTTAAGTAAGTTCATGTATAATTATAATAGCACTATTAACAGCGTGAAATGAAGTAGAACTAGTGGAAACAGTGATAATGAAACGGCATTCACCAAACAGGAATTGAATAAATATATTTTTCTGTTTATTAAGGTCATGACCCAGAAATCAAGTGTTCACAAGTCTTGTCTCAATCCGCCAGGACTCTGACAGAAGGAGCACAGGGAAGGAGGGTGTTTTAATCTAAAGGTCGCCAGCAATTGTTTCGCCGCAGGTCTAAACGATTGTACCCTTGCACAAGTCCAATCACAGGCTGCCTCACTTGGATTCCACTTCTCGTTGTTCATTTCTCGCCCCGTTTCATTTCTCTACAGATGATAACGTAGCTGCTAAAGCCACAGTCTTTATTCCACTTTTAACACAACTGTAAACTAAGACATAAATAATCCATTATCCAATTGTTCTACCGCTAATTAGAAGAGGTTCTGTGTTCATATAAAATCTGATGTGTTCTATTCACGTGACTTCCTCTACATCTCTCTGTAACATATTATTTTTACTTTCTCTACACGTACTATGTGCATAGTGTATAGAGAAGGAATTGTATTCCACCCAAAAATTCCATACCGAGATTTCACCGGGAATACATGTTTTGGGTCCACCTGAATCCAAAAAAAAAAAAAAAAGCATTTCTGGAAAAAATTCCATGCGTGTGTATGTCTGTGTGTGTGTGTGTGTGTCTGTGGTCATCATAGCTCAAAAACGAAAAGACCATTAAATACCAAACTTGGTATTTAAGTTTGTTATCTTCCAAAGATGTGACACGAAGATTTTCAAGAAAATCCCTCCACCCCAAACTACCCTTTACATGGAAATAGTTTGGAAAATTTTGATTTTCTCAAAAATGTGTCCAACGATTTTGATTAAAATCTCTTATATTTAACATATTTACATGCCAAACAAAATGTATATCTTGAGTTTGCTGGGTATAGCCTCTAAAGACCTCTTTATTTTGGATGATTTTTATTGAATTTTGTATGATTGGTAACCGTAGAGATAGATAAAAATGTAGAGCACGATAAAACACACAATTAATGTAATATACATTTTTTTCGTGGAGTTGACCGTTTTTGAGATATTTCTTGTTATTCGTTTCAGCTTTAAAAATCATACTTTTCTCATATAGAAATTTGTCAACTCCTGTCCATACAAACCAAGGAACCTCAGTCATATAGCAAACGGCTTTCGACTATCATTTTAACCTATGGTGCTCTTTTATTTCGCTTCTACTTACAAGGAAGCAAGTAATAAGACTATTTCTGCTATTTTTTCTCTAATAGCATGAAATAAATAGAAGCATAAGCTTTTTAACAACAATTTCTTGTAGAGATGTAGAGAAAGTCATGTGAATGGAACACATAAGATTTTTTTTTTCAATTGTTTCATTTGCATAGCCCCCTTTAACTTCAGTGGTCATATTGTGGGCTTTGGCTTGTGAAACGACTCGTATTACTGTAGGTATACGATGTTAAGTTAATCAATTTTATATTGCTAAACACATTCACTCTCACATCCATATTCCAGACTCTGAGGGGGATAGGGAATTATTCTGGTTAAAGAAAACTTCTCCGCTCCAGTCGGGAATGAAACCCTCGGGTGAGAAGTCAGCTCACTAACCAACACATTCTTGTTAATAATCTTATTTTTCTATGTAGTCCATGCTAATTGAGATAAACATTAGAGAAATGATGTTATTACTTGCTTCATTATAAGTAGAGAGGAAATAAGGAAATACAGTAGGCTAAACCGATAGACCCATTTTTTAAAATGTGGTCGCTATGGGATTTAAATCCGCTTCTTTGAATGACCAGAAATTGACCAGTTCCTGTATAAGTATAGTATTTTAATAATAACAAGCAATCCCTCGAAAACGGTAAACTTCTCAAAAAAATGTATTTAACATAATTGTCTATTTTATGGAGATCTATATTTTTATGTGTAGTAAATTTTTGTCTATCTCTTACGGTTTACAGTTATACAAATTTCAGAAAAATGAATCCATAATAAAGAGATATTTAGAGGCTATTCCCAGAAAATTCAAGATATACATTTTATTTGCAATGTAAATATCTTAAATACAAGAGATTTTAATCAAAATCTATAGAGCTATTTTTGATAAAACCAACAATTTCGAAACTTTTTTCTATATAACAGGTAGTGTGGGGTGGTGGGGTTTTCTTGAAAATCTTCATGTCGCATCCTTGGAAGATACTGAACTTAAGTTGTTACTTATATAGGTGTGTGGGTGTGTGTGTAAACTCCCCCACCTAATTACTTAGCATGTCACTCTCTCACGTTCCTGGTATAGACGTATGCTATGGTCCTCGGCTCAGCTTAAAATCTCGGTCGACGTGCACTAAGTTGACTCGCTCAGGGTGGTACAACAACGGGTAGGAAGAAGATGTACTTATAAATATCATAACACACTTTCTAATTTAAGGAACTATATTTATTTGTGGCGAAAACATAACAGATATGGCGGCAAGCACCTTTGCCTACATACTAATAACGTTTTACTTCGTTTCACTTAACACTTCCTGCACTTTTAAAATAGCACCTCGCAACATAATTCAAAATATTTTGCGTCGTTCTAATCCTTTCTGGGGCACAGGTCGCGGATCACCCCGACAAAGGATGACAAACTGTGTGTCTAACTGCACGAGAACTTCTGCTTATAAAGCACATTATGGTATCATGGCGGCTTTATTCCTGTTGGATAAAAAGTCCGCGAACTTGGCGTCTATGTGTCCTATATTACCCATAATGCACTATAAATACTTCGTGACTACTTTTTAATTTAATCGTCCTGGGGTATTTTATGGACAATATTCAGACATCTGCGGTGCTAACAGTAGAGACTTCCCTCTGCTCGCCTTCACTTGTTGCTCTATTGCACGCACATACATAAAGGAGTATGTGACTTTAACTAACTTTCTACTTTAACAAAAAATTTTCCCCTCAAGCAGCGACCAAGTTTCATAAACAACCTAATCTGAGCTTGCTTCAAACTAACTTTCTACATATATTGGGAGATATTACATTTGTACGTTAAATAATAAACTATAAATAATAAGAATGATTATAATAGTGATGATGTAAACTAACGGTCTCAAAGTATTAATTTTTGTATTTAACGGACTTTTCGTTTTGGAGCTATGCTGCCCACAGACACACTCATACGCACATACTCACACGGACATGTTTCTAAATTTGCTTTTTTTTATTTAGGACGTCCCAAAACCTGTAATCTCGGTATGGAATTTTTGGGTGCAATACAATACCTTCTCTAGTCTCTATGTACATAGTACATGTAAAGAAAGTAAACATTTAATATCGAGAGTTCTCTAGGAATTTTCTTTTTAAGTTCTATGAATTTATAAAATCAGCCTTAGCCTTGTCTGTCGCTTATTTATGGTTGGTAGATGATTTTATTATTTTGTCCAAAATTCTGAAATCGATATTGCACCGAATGCGACAATTCTTCGAGATCCACAGGACCCGACAAAGCATATGTATCTGACTTAGAATTAAGGATTTGTATGTTTATAACCGATATTTTTATATAGAACATACAACTTTGTGATGTTAAGATAGCGGATATGCATAAGCTTTGAATTAAAATGTTCAGATCTATTAAATACAAGAGAACGGCATTGTTATACAGCCTGAAAAAGCAAAATTCTTATAAAATTTTACTATAAAAATGTTCGATAACATTTCGAGATACCTTTTTAAAGCTTCTCAATCATTAAGGATCCACTTACGATTTAAGGTACTCATGCGCATGTTCAAATAGCACGTAAAACTTTAAAATTATTTTTCGTAATATATTTTTTTTTCGTCACATTAAAATATCCCCGTGATGCGCTTTCTTACATATGTGTAGTATTTATTCTTTAGATGAATGAAAACAGGAAACAAAACGATATAAAATGAAACTGAGTTATATAGGATCGCTCTTTAACGGCTATGGTTCTTAACATGCCCTTCTAAATTGCGCGTGAAATAAGTTCTCTCAGAGAATTCTAACAGATTTGAGGTTCTTTTACGTGCCTTAAATCTAGCACACTGTCTTTACTTCCCTTCCGAAAGAAGCCCTTGAACCAGTGACCTCGGGACTCTGAGGTCCCTAGATAGATAATGAGGGTTAAGTGGATTTTTGTTGGCCTCCTGTACTCAGCCTGAAATACTTATTGTACTGCCCCTTGGTATGCGTTGATCACGAATAATGATTAAAAGATATAAGGAGTCTTGATATCAGGTATAAATTTGGATTTTACTCTTTTATAATTTAGTATTATTGTTTTTTTAACATTAAAAATGTTATATTTTATATTATTTTTCAGGGAATAAATTTAAGTAGAGATAAAATTTAATCCTTGATTGTAATGAACTATATTGAAGGAGCAATATGCAGACTTTAAACCGTTGATGTTTTCAAAGTTTCATTATGGAGCAAATTTATTACCTGCCCAATTTTGTTTTTAGTAAAACTATGTGATAAATAAGAGAATACGAGAATACATTTATTTATCATTATAATTATTTTAAAAAAAATGTAAAATAGAAATTTTAAATGAAAATGTGTAGAAATTACAAAGCTTGGTTATGCGTATGCTAAAGAAATGTCTTAAGGTTGTACACAGGGTGAGTATATTAAAAAGAAGAGAAACTGAACATTTAACCTTAATGAGAAGATATAGGAAAACTAAGAGAAATGCAAATGATATCTGGAACTCTGTATGAGAAAATATTACCGGTGAAAGTTATTATTCCAAATGCATTGGACGAAGAATTCTAGAAAGACTAATGCTATGTGAAGGGGAAAATATGATACAAGGGATGCTCAACAAGTACTCGTATTTCAAAATAAATTTTAATTCAAAAACAAGTTAGTGTTACCATCATGTACTGTCATTTGTTGCGGTGGCATTTCTGTTCCGGATGACACAGAGAAGCCGCTGTTCCCCCTCGTGGGGTGTGCAACCTCGCCGTTGCTCCCTTGGCTGCTGTTTCCGCCGGTAACTGCCGCTTCGCTGGAATTACCCACAGCTGCCGATACGACGAATGCCACCGCCGCTCTATTAGAACTACCACTACAGCATCAACTGAGGATCTGCTAGTGCGTTGCAACTGGGTGGCAGCAGCAGTGAAGGCCACCATCATAGCGTTACGGTGGAGCTCGCCAACCAAGAAGTTTTAGATACTGCCGTGACATCCGGCCTCCCGTTAGTAGGGAGACTACTACGAGTTGAGGCCAGCCGTGAGGACCGCCAAGCTCCATGTTGGCGCTGTTGTGGCTAGGGCTGAGTCAACCGCAGAAGCCACGACCTTCGCCGCCAACGTAGGTGCCTCCTGTGGTGGCAAAAGCACAATAACGGGCCAGGTGCGATGTCCATTGTACCCGCGCCGAGTACGAGCATTACGGGTAGTGCAGCTAGCACAGCTAAGCTGCCACAGGCCACTGCCACCACAGATAGTACCGCCAGAGAGCTCCAGGGAATCTACGATGCCATTCAGAACTTTCACTGTGGTTCTGGACATCGCTGCGCGGCTCTCGAACCTAAAGGTCCATTAGGCATCATCACCACAGCATCAAAAACTGCGCGCAATAGCCTACGTGTTTAAGACATCCACATTTCATCATCATCATCATCATCATCTCTGAAGCTTCACCAATTCAATTCATGACTTCATGCCAGCAGCAGCTGGAGACCATAGACGCCACGCTCCGGGTCCTAGTCGAAAATACACATCATCTCAAAAAGCACTTCGAGATCACCAAATCACCGCAAAAATCTACCAGGAGTTACGCGCAAAATTACAAGAGCAGAATGATCACGTCTTAGAACCAATAGTTCAAGCTATCTTTACCTATTCTAATGTGCTTTCCAACCTCTAACTTGCAGTACGTTTTCATGGCTATAGCTTAGAAGCTTACGTTTTACCCGCTCCAGTACAATATACCTTGCAATGTCGAACATGGATTCTCTGCGGAAAGCACAAAGACTGGACAGCACGCAACATACATCTTAAATATATGCGTAAGCTTTCACGGCCGGTGTCCATGGTTTTAATATTTAAAATTTTCGGGCTGTTTTGCCGTGGTCTGTAGGTTAAAATATGTTTAGTTAAAATATTTCTACCTAACGTTTCGTCCCTGTCTGTGAGGGACATCTTCAGAGGCAATGCACTCACGTCGCTAACTCGGAAAGAATTATATCAGTGCGGGTTACAGCCAGTATATATACTCGGGCACTGGTGGGCGGGGTCAAGCGGACAGGTTCTGGTTTGTTTATTTGGCCTGGAGGTTGCGGAGCTGGGAAAGTATAGGGAACCAGGTGGAGTTTAATTTAAGTCCTTCGTCTTTGTTGAAGTTGTTGGTGTTCTTATATATCTCAATGGCCGCTCTGTATACACGGGGAAAATAATTTTTAGTCGTAGCTATAACCTCTACCTTATCATATTGCATACAGTGGTCATCCAAAGATAAAACATGTTGCGCCACGGCTGATTTTTCTGTTTGTCCGAGGCGGCAGTTTCTTTTATGTTCTGTAATGCGTGTGTTAATGCTACGTTTTGTAGTGCCGATGTAAACTTGACCACATGTGCACGGGATTTTGTAAACGCCAGATTTTGAAAGTGGATCGAGTCGGTCTTTAGCTGATTTGAGGTACTGTTTTATTTTAGTTGTCGGCATGTATATAGGTTTCACGTGTTGTTTCTCTAAAATCTTGCCGATACGGTCAGTTATGTTTTTTATATATGGCAAGAATACTTTATTTTTATACGTCGATGCCTCCCTAGTTCTGGTGTTGATCTTTCTGGGACGTATTGCTCGATCGATATCCTTTTTAGAGTACCCATTATACAGTAGCGTCTTTTGTGGATATTTTAATTCTTGTGGTAAATGTTCCGGATCACAGATTCCTTTAGCTCGTTCCACTAGTGTTTTGATTACGCTTCTTTTCTGTTTAGGATGATGGTTGGATTGTTTACTAAGATATCCGTCCGTATGGGTTGGTTTTCTGTACACTGCACACGTGAATCTTCCGTCGTTTTTCCTAGTTATCAATACGTCGAGAAAAGCAATCTTACCGTCGGACTCTAATTCTTTTGTAAATTGGATGTTTGCGTGTTGGCTGTTCAGATGATCTAGGAATTTTTGGAGTTCAGCTTCTCCGTGAGGCCATATAGCGAAGACGTCGTCAATGTAACGAAGTCAAACGGACGGTTTTTTAGTCGCCGTTGCCAGTGCATGTTTTTCAAATCGTTCCATATACAAATTAGCTACCACAGGTCCAAGAGGATTGCCCATGGCAACTCCGTCTTTTTGTTCGTAGTAATCGTTGTTCCATCTAAAATACGTCGTGGTGAGACACAGCTTAAAAAGGTTGTATATGTCTTGCGGGAACAGCTCGTCGATATGTTCTAAAACGTCCTTGACAGCTACCATGATAAACAGCGACGTGATGTCGAAGCTGACGAGAATATCTGCGGGGTCAAATTTTAGATTGCGTATTTTCTGCGTGAAATGGTAGGAATTCTTTATGTGAGTTTCTGAATTACCGATGTGTTCTTGTAATAATGGAGTGAGATAACGAGAGATAGTGTATGTGGGTGATCCAATGGCGCTGACTATGGGACGTAATGGTACATTCTTTTTGTGAATTTTCGGCAATCCATATAAACTTGGTGCCATGGCTTCTGAGTGCAATAAGCTTTTCTTAGTTTCCTGTGGTATGGATGGCGAATTCCTGATCATCTTATTTGTTTTATTTAAAATGGTAGAGGTAGGATCACGTGATCTCTTGTTGTATATCGTAGGGTTCAATAGTTCCGAAATCTTCTCATTGTAATCTGTGGTGTTCATAACAACGGTAGCGTTGCCTTTGTCTGCTGGCAAAACTAGGATACTGTCGTCCGCATTCAGGTCTTTCAAGGCCGACAGTTCCTTTTTGTTTATATTGGCTCCGGGAGGCTTCGCTTTTCTTAGGATCCTGATTGATTCAATGCGAATTTCTTCTGCTATTTCCCGTGGTACCGAGTGGATTCCGGCTTCAATGTTGGCAATTATATCTTCTATAGGTATGCTTTTTGGAGTGACCGCAAAATTCCCCCCTTTAGCTAGAACATGTTGTTCCTCAACTTATAGAACCCGATTTGACAGATTAATTACTGTACGATGTGTG
Source organism: Hymenopus coronatus (assembly GCA_030762935.1). NCBI lineage: Eukaryota > Metazoa > Arthropoda > Insecta > Mantodea > Hymenopodidae > Hymenopus > Hymenopus coronatus. Next base: position 114,234,819 of record CM060882.1, read on the forward strand.
TTGTCAATTTTGTTAGGTGACTTCTGTAGTATATTTTCAAATTTCTTTTTTTGCCTGTTAGATGAAGATTCATGGATGTTCATCATTGACTGCGACGTAAGATGATCTATTTTGTCCCAATCGTTATTTGTCATGTGGTAGCTGATATTTAAATGAATCTTCAATAAATCGCGATCGTTGATCTCAAGCTCTTTTCTTGTTTGATGTATGCGGTTGCGTAACAGAGCTCGTTCAGTGCGATTATAAATCCTATGATCCTGTGCGGTATAAAATGTTCTTTTTACTTTTAAAAATGTTGGTATAACTGCTTCATCCCTGCAGCGTAATAAAAAAGTAAGAGATGATAAAAGACGGGCTTTCCGTTTTCTTAACTCCTCAAAACGACGTGACCCTCTAAATAACTCCTCCCCGTAGAGGTTTATTAAATATATGCGTAAGCTTACACGGCCGGTGTCCATGGTTTTAAAATTTAAAATTTTCGGGCTGTTTTGCCGTGGTCTGTAGGTTAAAATATGTTTAGTTAAAATATTAAATACATTAAAATGTATTAGTAATATTAGTACATTAAACTCCACCTGGTTCCCTATACTTTCCCAGCTCCGCAACCTCCAGGCCAAATAAACAAACCAGAACCTGTCCGCTTGACCCCGCCCACCAGTGCCCGAGTATATATACTGGCTGTAACCCGCACTGATATAATTCTTTCCGAGTTAGCGACGTGAGTGCATTGCCTCTGAAGATGTCCCTCACAGACAGGGACGAAACGTTAGGTAGAAATATTTTAACTAAACATATTTTAACCTACAGACCACGGCAAAGCAGCCCAAAAATTTTAAATTTTAAAACATACATCTTGCCACTGTTATTACATGAAGATGTTTTTAATGGGTATATTGTGTTTGAGCGGGGAAACCCACATATCTCCTCAGACATTGCACTTCGTTGGGAGTGTAATGTAACAATCCATGCCCCTGAGGTATAAATAAATAAAAAATATAACAAAAGCAAAAAAAAATTAAGTACTATTTTATAGATTAGTTTGGATTTTCCAGCATGTCAGTTAGTCGTTCAAAGTGTTTTTGCTAAAATAGAAAAATTAGTGACGTTCAGTGATTCGCTTTTTTACTTGGATGGGAAAACTTGTGGGAAGATAAAAGCGAAATTGAATGCTGCTTTTGGGGACCTTCCATTATTTATTAAATTAGATATTACTTCAACGACTTTAAGCGTGGTTGAACATCGTAGCTGACGAGGAGCACCCAGAACACTCGTCAGATATGCTTACCGAGGCAATCATTAAAAAAGTCCATGATATGATTCTCGCTAATCGTTGAACGAAAGATCACGAAATGACAAGAGGTCATAGGTGTGTCCACAGGAACAGACACTCATGTTCTGCTAGATTTTTGGATATAAAAGAGTTGTCGTCCAATAGGAGCTGCGATGACTCACAGGCGGGTACGGCTTTCAACTTTGAAGCTGTGTTTAGTGTTAATTTAAGCGAAATCCGAAGGACCTTTAGCGTCGGATTGTCACGGAGATGAAACCTTGGATATTTTATTATACTCCAAGAAACAAACAAAACTCAAAACAATGGCTTGCTGCCGGTGAAATTACTGCAAAGAAGGTAAAAAGGCACCAGTTTTTTACCCTTTGCATCACCCTTCTTGACTTCTTAGAAAAGGGGAAAACGATTATTTGACAATGCTACAGTGAGTTATTTGTCCAAGGTAAAGAAGACATGACCCCAATTGGCGAAGAATATAATGCAATTTTATATAAAAAAATTAAATTTATTGTTATTTATGGACGCTCTTTAGCTACTGTGGTTCTCACGTCCCATTTTACATTGAGCGTGAAATACCGCTTAATTTTGCTCAGAGGCCTCTTTATCACGTTTGAGGTTCTCTTACATACCGTAAATCTACGACACGGGACCCATGGGTTTACTTCCCCTCCGAAGGAAACCATGCCACAATTTTTACGCCCATTAAAAACCGTCGTCTTCCCCTGGGTTTGAACCCGAGACCTTGGGTAAACCACGGAGGGCGACTATTTTATCATAACAACGCATTAGTCATTCATCCGGATTTGTCGCTGCTGCATATATCGTGTTTTGAATTGGTGCCGCACCCCCATCCTCGCTCAGTCTGGCTATTTGCCATTTCTTCTTGTTCTCAAACATAAAATAATAGCTCACGAGAAAAAAAAATAGTCCAAAATGTGGTCATTATCGAGATAGAAGCGTGACAATTCCTATTCTAGTAGATTAAAACAAGTAATAGGAACATTGGGAGAAGTGTATGTCCCTAAGCAAATTGAGAATTAAATAATGCTTGAATAAATGGGTATTCATTCCTGACATAGGTACTTATTCAACCTCCTCTTATTTATTAGAGGAAGCCATGCGATTGTTGTACACGCTGCAATTCGCTCAAGGAAGTTGTAGGATCATTGTGAAAGAAGACCATTGGCACATGTTGTAGGAAACAGCATCATGGACCAGGTTATATACGGTAGCCGGTGATCACGAGCTGGCACAGAGTCAAGGAAGAAATTAACGTGAAGATGGATAGTTTACGACGCTACACATTTTAACGTGGTGTTTACCGCTTCCCTTTACTGCGCTACAAACTTGCCGTTAACTGGCTAACCACTTAGAGGCGCCGTATGGATCTGAGGTCAAACCGCAGAATCAATTGCCTCGGCAATGAGCTGCCTTGTAAGGGTCATTATGTACTCCATTCCAGAGAAGGTAAACAAAAGCGCGGTTCACAAATTGCCAGGATTCACGGAGAACGTAGCTAACCGCGGTTCAGATAACAAGAAGGATAAAGAAGGAAATAGAGAAGCGTTTATGCAACTCATTAAACCTGTCAGTATTAACAATACTTCTCTAAATGACTATGATAATTAATTGTAGCTTTAAATCAGTTTTTGGAAGGATATAATGATTTAAGTGTTTTTGACGCTACGGTTGAAAACTTCTAAGCGAATTCCCACTAACCGTGTGGATTTATCACAAGGGCTTTTCATAATCTTATTGAATAAAAATATACGTTTCCATGTCTCCCAAATTCTCTAAAGTTCAGTTTTAATGACCGGTTGAGTTTCATAGAATGACGAATTTGTGCTTTCTCTACGCATACTGGGCATATGGTAGGTAGAGAAGGTATTGCATTCCACTCAATAGTTCAATGTCGAGTTTTACCGGGAATATGGTTTAGGTCCACTGAGTCCAATAAAGGAATCTGAAGAAAAAGGTCTGTGAACTCTTTTGTGTGTGTGTATGTGTGTGGAAAGTATAGTTCAAAAACGAAAATACATTAAATACAAAAGTTGGTATTTAAGTTTAATATCTTCCAAGGATGCGACACGAAGATTTTGAAGAAAATACCCCCTCCACTAAATTACCCTTTACATGGAAAAATGTCTTAACATTTTGTTCTTCTCAAAAATGATATTAAGATATTTTCATGATAAATATAATGAAAATCTTGTATTTCTGGGAATAGCATTTAAAGATCAAAAATGTAGTTCCCGTTAAAACACAATTTTCCATATACAGATATCATATTTCCTTTTATTTCTTTTTGTTTTACTTCTGGCCGTGCAAAGGGAACATAATTCTAATTGACATAGCGACGGTTTTTTTTTTTGACTATTGCTTTAGCTTAGTGATTTTTCTTACTTTCCCTCTACTTAGAAAGAACTAATACAACCATTTCTACTAATTTTAATGTCGGTTACCACCATTTGGATAATTTAATAACATTTTGTAACAATAGTTTATATAGAAAGTGAGGAGAATAGAAATAGATTAAAGTTATTCATTATTTGGTATACAAATCCTTAGTTCATTGATTCCATATTTAATACATATAATGGCAGACGAAAAAGTGATAGAATAGCCTTCACACCGAGGTGCATATACCTGCTAGTTTTATTGCTATTTTGTTTGTAAATATCTCTCTTACTACAATGAAAAATGTGACATATTTGGAAGGTTAAAGGCAGTTATATATAATAAAATTCTGATGTTTTGCATTCACATGACTATTTCTACCTATTCTGCAAACAAACTATTTTTACAAAAGATTCTTTTTCTGTCTAATCATGCTAACACTATTGGTCTTACTGCTTAGTTCCTTATAAGGGGGAGATAAGTGAATACACAGGCTAAAGCAACAGTCAAATATTTTAAATGCCAGTTGATATGTGAACAATTGAAGTTTGGTTCGCTTTCCATTTCCAGAAAAACAAAAGAGAGGTGAAACAAAAGGTGGCCCCGTTTGAGAAGATACATACTTTAAAACAGCAACCAATAACAACTAATACCTCGGAAACGGGAAACTCTGCAACAAAAAATGTATGACAAGAACTGTGTGTTTTAACGAGACATACAGTAACAGTAATACAATTAAAATAATTAAATATGACTTTAAATCAGTTTTACTTTCTCTATACGTATTATGTACATAATGTATAGAGAAGGTATTGTACTCCACCCAAAACTTCGATACCGAGATTTCAGCGGAAATATATGTTTTAGCGTCCGCTGTATCAAAAAAAAAGCATTTTCAGTAAAAGGTCAGTGTGTCCGTGTGTCTGTGAACACGATAACTCAAAAACGAAAACTCGGTAAAATACCAAACTTGGTATTATTTAAGTTTAGTATGTTCCAGGGATGAGACACGAAGATTTTGGGAAAAATCCCCCCACCCCAAGCTACCCTTTACATGGAACTTTTTTCGAAAATTTTGATTTTCTCAAAAATGGCTCTAACGATTTTGATTAAAATATCGTATATTAAAGATACTTATCTGACTAATAAAGTGTAGATCTTGAATTTTCTGGGAATAGCCTCTGAAGACTACTTTATTTTGGATGAATTTTACGGAATTTTGCATAACTGCTAAACCATAAAAGATGGACAAAAGCTTACCACACACAAAATGTGCAGCACGTTAAAACACACAGTTTTAGTTATATGCATTTTTTCGTGGAGTGGATCGTTTTTTAGACATTTCTTTCCTTCCCTTTTTTTTCTTTTTTTTTCAGCTTTGAAAAACATACTTTTCTCATACAGAGATGTGTCAACTCGTGTCCATACAAGCAAAGGAACTTCAGTCACATAACGACCAGCTTTTGACAATCACTTAACCTATGGTACTCCCTTATTTCGCTTCTACTAACAAGGAAGCAAGTGATAAGACTATTTCTGCTATTTTTTTCTCGATTAGATGAAGTAAATAGAATAATTTGTTGCAGATATGTAGAGAAAGTCATGTGAATGAAACACATCAGATTGTTTTGAAATCACTGATTAAATCCTCTTATTTTCATTAAAACAAAATATACATTTTTGGATGCTTTAGTCTCAGATCATGATAAGACACCCCTCTTTAAGCATTATTTTCTCTTAAACAAAAGTTTTAACAGCTCGCTTGTTAAAACGTAGTAGTAGTAGTAGTAGTAACTTGTCTTCCTTGCATTCAAGAGTTTCCGCGTTCGAATAGCAGAATATTTTTATTTCCTGGATTTTCCCTTGTCCTGGGCTCATTTGAGATCATTTCACCCGTCTCATCCATTCTTTGTCCCATATAACCTCCCAGACTAAAGGATAATACACGTTTTAAAATCTGATGTGTTCTATTCTCTGTAATAAACTATTCTTGCAAAAGCTTATTCTTCTATCTACTTCATCCTTAACGAACATTAGCGGGATAAACATTAACAGAAATGGTTTGAACACTTAGTTCCTTGTAATTTCAATGTAAACAAAGGAAAACCTAACTTGTAAAAGCGTGGCTATGTGATACTTATTATTTTTAAGCTAAAAGGTGAGCTAATTATATCGAAAATAAAGTCTCTACATCTGAGGTTTTCGGTCTGTTTGCTATGTTCTTGCTTATCATCACGGACTGCTCACTGCAGTATTAGTCTTGGAACTGCCTTTCAATGAGTGCGATCGGATGATTTGTATGTATTGGCATTATTAATTGACTTCTCTAGAATATAATTTTCTTGAGACTACTATTGCATGAATGTGAAATTTTGGTAGCAGCTTATATCCTTTATTTAGATTGTATAATAAAAAAAATGAATTTTATTTAACTTTATTTTTAGATGTTTTGGTTGGAATAACTAAAATGCTCACATTCCTTTTTCAACATGATTACCGACTGCCATAGCAGCTCCTACACCATATTAGAAGTAAGGATACTCACTAATTATTCCCAGCTCCCCACTGATATGAGTTTACTTGGAATTGCCTCGTCGAGTTCTCCACTCTGCTAACGCTTGAAGGGATATCTGCACATGTGAAATACGGCACATAACATCCTAATGGCTAAATGGCTCCTAATGACCAAAGGCTAAAAAATATAATGTGTTCCATTCACATGACTTTCTCTACATCTCAGCAACAAATTATTGTTAAAAAGCTTATGCTTCTATTTTCTTTAGGCTAATCCAGAAAAAAAAAAAAAATGCAGAAATGTTCCTATTACTTGCTTCCTTGTAAGTAGAAGCGAAATAAGAGAGTACCATAGGTTAACGTGATAGTCAATAGCTATTTTCTATGTGTCTGAAGTTCCTTTGTTTGTATGGACAGGAGTTGAAAAAATCCTGTATGAGAAATGTAAGTTTATTATAGCTGAAATTCAAGGAATATCTCAAAAACCATCAACTCCACGAAAAAATGTATATGACATAAATTGTGTGTTTTAACGTGCTCTACATTTCTTGTGAAGTAAATTTTTATCTAAGAATTACGGTTTAGCAGTTATGCAAAATTCCGTAAAATTCATCCAGATTAAGGTAGTCTTCAGAGGCTATTCCCAGAAAATTTAAGATATACATTTTGTTTGTCAGGTAAATATCTTTAATATATGATACTTTAATCAAAATCGTTAGAGCCATTTTTGCGAAAATCAAAATTTTAAAAAAAAATTCCATGTACAGCGTAGTTTGGGGTGGGGGTATTTTTCTCAAAATCTTCATGTCGCATCCCTGGAAGATACTAAACTGAAATACAAAGTTTGGTATTTTACCGACTTTTCGTTTTTGAGTTATCGCGTTCACAGACACACGGACACACACACATGGACCTTTTTCTGAAAATACTTTTTTTGGATACAGGGGACCATAAAACATATATTTCCGGTGAAATCTCGGTATCGAATTTTTGGGTGGAGTGCAATACCTTCTCTATATACTATGTACATGGCACGTATAGGGAAAGTAAAAATGGAAAGCCCAAAGAAGTGTCTCGAAAATGATTAATTTCACACACAAAAGAAAAACAAAAACGTGTTTGATATGAGGTGTGCACTTCAATGAGATCTATGTGCTTTAATAGGAAGATCTTGACCTATCTCTTACTGTTAATCAAGCATGCAAAGCTAATTCACAGTGAGAAAAATCCCAACAAAAAGTACATTTTATCTTAAACATGTAATATTTTAATCAAAATCGTTGAACCCATTTTAAGAACATTAAAACTTTTGAAAAATGTTCTATGCTAAGAATGTTCCTTAAAATATGCTAAACCTATACAGTAAATTTGTTATTTATCAGACATTTCTATTTCGAGTTGAACTGTTTACGGACACGCGTACACGCACATACTTTTTTACTTTCTCTACTTAGTACACACTACATAGCCAGAGAAGATATTGCATTCCACCCAAAAATTAGATACTGAAATTTCACCCAAAATACACATTTTAAGATTCTCTGGATGCATTAAAAGGACGCACACATTTTTAGTAAGAGCTTCGTGAGTGTGTGTGTGTGTGAGTGTGTGTGTGAGTGTGTCAGTGTGTTTGTGGACACGATAACTCAAAAAGTCGGAAAATTCCAAACTTGGTATTTAAGTTTAGTATCCGCCAAGGATACTAAAGAAGATTTTAAGGAAATTCTCCCCTCACCAAACTACCCTTAACATGAAACAGATTTCGAAAAGTTTAATTTTCTCACAAATGGCTACAACGATTTTGTTCAAAATACAGTATATTGCAGATATTTACATAATAAATAAAATGTATATATTGAAATTTCTCGGAATAGCCTCCGAAGACCTCTTCATTCTGAATGAAGTTCTGTATAGCTACAAAACCGTAAGAAATAGACGAAAACTCTCTACAAAAATCTGATGCGAACCACTCACATGACTTTCTCTACATCTCTGCAAGGAATTATTGTTAAAAAGCTAATACTTTTATTTGTTTAATGCTAATCGAGAAAAAAAATAACAGAAATAGTCTTATTACTTGCTTCCTAGTAAGTACAAACGAAATAACGGAATACCATAGGTTAAAGTGATAGTCAAAAGCTGGTTGCTATGTGACTGAAGTTCCTTTATTTGTACAGACAGCTGTTGACTGTATGAGAAAAGTTTTTTAAAGCTGAAATAAAAAACAAGGAATACCTCAAAAACGATCAACTCCACCAAAAAAATGTATATAGCATAAAGTGTGTGTTTTAATGTACTCTACAGTTTCTGTCTATCTCTTACGGTTTATCAGTTATGCAAAACTCCGTAAAATTCATCCAGAATAAAGTAGTCTTCAGAGGCTATTCCCAGAAAAGTCAAGATATACATATTATTTGTCAGGTAAATATGTTTAATATACGATATTTTAATCAAAATAGTTAGAGCCATTTTTATTTGGTATCTTTCAAGCTTGCGACACGAACATTTTCAAGAAAATCCCCCCATCCAAAACTACCCATTACATGGAAAAAATTTCGAAAGTTTTGATTTTCTTAAAAATGGCTCTAACAATTTTGAATAAAATATCGTATATTAAAAAATAACTGACAAATAATATGTATATCTTGAATTTTCTGGGAACAGCCTCTGAAGACTTCTTTATTCTGGATGAATTTTACGGAATTGTGCATAACTGCTAAACGGTAAGAGGTGGACAAAAGCTTACTGCACAGAAAATGTGCCTCACGATAAAACACACAATTTATGTCATACACATTTTTTCGTGGAGTTGATCTTTTTTAAGATATTCCTGGTTCTTCGTTTTAGCTTTGAAAAACTTATACTTTTCTTATACAGGAATTTGTTAACTCATGTCCATACAAACAAAGGAACTTCAGGTCCACAGCAACCAGCTTTTGGCTATCATTTTAACCTATGCAACTCCCTCATGTCGCTTCTACTTACAAGGCAGCAAGTAATAAGACTATTGCTGCTAATTAGCATGACTTAAATAGAAGCATAAGGTTTGTAACTACAATTTGTTGCAGAGATGTAGAGAAAGTCATGTGAATGGAACACATAAGTTTTTTTTTAATTATGCTGCCCACAGACGCTCACACACGGAATTTTTTTTACAAATGTCTCAAAATATGTATTTCCGGTGAAATCTTGGTATCACATTTTGGACGGAATATAATACCTTCTCATCTACTACATACATTGTGTATACGTGTTACAGAAAACAAAAACAGTTCCTGTAGCTTTTTGTAGTTCATAAAGCACCAGTAAACAAAATTGTACTTAAATATAGGTATGTCAGAAGAGAGATAAATTTCTTGTATTTTCATTTCATTTCTAAATCTCTTCATTTGTAAGGAATTTGCATTTTTGTTTCCTTTAAATGAATATTAATGCGCAATTAGAACATCGCAGCAGCAGACAGAATTCAAACACGCCTCCGACAAAACTGTGTTGTGGTGTGTTCATGCTTTGATGTGAAGAGCGTTGCTATCACTGTATGATGTTCCTTATGAGCAGCTTAGTTACTAGTTTCATTATTTGAATGCTGAATGAAAAAAAAAATTCTATTATATTTCTTTAAATTGTTAAATACAATTTAACAATTTAGTCCGCATCTGTATAGTGGGGTAGCGTGTGTGCTTCACATCCAAGAGATCCCAAGTTATAATCTCTGTTAGGGTGTGTTACCAGGATACGTTTTTTCGGGGGTTTCCCTTATCCTGAGAAGCTTAATTCGGGTAAATTTAAGTTCCATTGACTCCATATGATATGAGCTACCACCTGTGTTCCATTTACTTGACTTTCTCTACATCTCTGTAACAAATTATTGTTAAAAAGCACATTCTTCTATCTATTCCATGATAATCGAGATGAACATTAGCAGAAATTGTCCTTATTACTTGGTTCCTTTTAAGTAGAAGGGGAAAAATATAATATATTCCACTCACGTGATGTCCTCTAGCTGTTTGGTAAACAAAACGTTTATTCAAAACATTAATCTGTTATCTACATAATGCTAATCAAGATAAACATAACCAAAATTATTCTTATTACTAGCTTCCTTTTAAGTAGAAGAGAAATAAGAAAATACATAGACTAAAGTGATAGTCTCGTCATTTAAAATTCGGTCGCCATATGAAACAATTGAAATTCTAATCTCTTTGAATGCCAGGAGTAAACAAATGAGAAACGAGGTATAAGGTACCTTCCCGTTTGAGAAAAGTAAGTGGCTTAAAATTGAAACCAATAATCCGGAATATCTCGAAAACGGTCAAGTCTACAAAAAAATGTATGTAACATAAATTGTGTGTTTTAATTAGCTCTACATTTTTTGTGCAGTAAGTTTTTATATATCTCTTACGGTTTGCCAGATATATATAAGTAATCTAGAAAGCAGAGGTCTTCAGAGGCTATTCCCAGAAAATTCAAGATATACATTTCATATGTTATAGAAATATCTTATACATAAGGTATTTTAATTAAAATCGTTAGAGCCATTTTTGAGCAAATCAAAAGTTTCGAAAAATATTCTGTGTAAAAAATAGTGGGGTTTGGGGATTTTGTTGGAAATCTTCTTGTTGCTTTCTTGGAAATTACCAAACTTAAATACCAAGTTTGATAGTTAACGGTCTTTTGGTTTTTGAGCTATGCTATCCACAGACACACATACACGGACCTTTTTCTAAAAATGCTTTTTTTATTCAGGGGTCCCAAAGCATGCATTTTGGTGAAATATCGGTATCAAAATTTTGGATAAAAATTCTTTTTCCTATTGTTTATTTTCAACATATGCATTTACTTTTACTTTAATAATAAAGGCACAACTAAACTTTTAAATATAATTGATATATCTTATTGTTTTCATACAAAGTTAAACAAGTGCGTTTCTTTCTTGTAAAACAAAAAGCCATTATGTCAAAATACACACCGTTATACTATTCTGATCCACTCGTGATTATCTGTTTTAAGGTGTTTTCACTGTACGTACATCTCTTTGGTTCTATGAAGAACACGATCTATTTACTCAAAACTGAGATTTAATTTGGGTTGCACGTTTATCTGACTGAGGTAGTGTACTTTATGTTGCCCTAAATTATGTTTAGGGCCGTTTCCGAGCTTAATGTTTTGAACTTTGAAGCGAGTATAAGGAGTAGCCGGCGATATCAGAAGCCATTCGACAGAATCGCTCAATGCGCCGAGCACAAAACGAGCCACTTGAAACTCCAACTCTCGAAAACACTAGATATCACGTTGAACACATACGGTTTCAATTTCTAAGAAGCAGCCTATATCGTCAGCTAGACTTACAACCCGAATATAGTCGCCGTTTCGAAAAATTATCTTGACGAAATGAAACATAACCTAATTTACCGCTCTCCTTCACGGTTTTAGGCCATTTTAGCCTATTCTGGCTGCAAAATATTGTTGTTACAATCTCTTTTTGGTCGTCCTGGATCTCTATAGCATTGGGGTTCGTAGTTATATGAGGTATCCTGTTTACTTTTATCCTTTCCAAATGTTGTTTCCAGTTGGTTCTATATTCTGTTATTATTTTATTTCATTTTTCTACTTTTAAGTTTTGCCTTATTTCATTCATTTATCTAATCTGTTATAGGTCTAAGAAATTTCATTTCGCTGTCTGTATTCTTCTTTTGTTTTCCTCAGTCAATATCCACATATTTCAGATCCATAAGTTAAAGTGGGAGCAGTCATTGCTTTATATGGTTTTATTATTGAGTCTTTTATTACTTATAGTTAAGTATATTTGCAAATATAATGCAAATTAAAATAAAAGCACTTTAAAAGTCCATTGTTTTTGGTAGATTTGTAATCAGGAAGAAAGAAATGTTTTGTTACATATCATTTCAGCAAAGGCTCCTTCTAATCGAATGGATTAATGCTGTGAAAATAGTGGATTGAAATCGATGATTAAGGTTTCAAATCTCCAACCCCGAGAAACTTTGTTTGATTTATTTTTATTTCTTCGGTTTTAAAGTTTCGTCGTTAACGCCAATTCTTTCATCGCCTAAAAGTTTCTCGCACAATGCACTTATCAAATTATTGCTTTCTTTACACGTACTATATACATTGTATAGAGAAGGTATTGTATTCCATCTAAAAATTCCATACCGAGATTTCGCACGAAATATAAGTTTTGAGATCCGCTAAGTCCAAAAATAGCATATTTTATTTAAAAGGCCCTTGTGTGTGTGCATCTGTATGTGTGTGGACAGCATAACTCAAAAACGAAAAGGTCGTTAAATACCAAACTCGGTATTTAAGTTTAGCATGCTCCAAGGACTACTCTTCACATGAAAGCAACTTAGAAAATGTTGTTTTTCTCAAGAATGACTAACGATTTTGATTAGGAATTTTTATATGACAAATAAAGTATATATCTTGAATGTTCTGGGATTAGCCTCTGTATGTCATTTCCAGTTTTTGTGGAGTTGAATAATTTCCGAGATATTCCTTGTTACTGATTTCAGTTTTAAACTACGTAGGTTTTCTCAAACGGGAACTCAACTTTTGTTTCATCTCTCTTTTGTTTTTATTGTTGGTCGTGCAAAGTGAACTGAGTTTCAGTTGTTCACCTAAAGACCAGCTTTTAAAATATTTGATCATCGCTTTAGCGTAGTGTATTCCCTTAATGTATTCTGATTAGAAGAAAGCAAGCAGTAAAATAATTTCTGTGATGTTTATCTCAATTAGCGTGATACAGATAAAAGAGTAACCTTTTGTAAGAATTGTTTGTTTGCAGAACAGGCAGAAAGTCATGTAATGCAACGCATCAGAACTTTTTTCTCGGGTAAGCAATATTTTTAATAATTTCCCGCCACCGTTAGAATCCTAATCGGTTTAATTTTTATTTAGACTGCAAACAATAATTGTATCAATAATCCCAAAATGCCCAATACAAAAATTCAGAAGAGTAAATAGAGCGGCGGGTTCACTTTATTGCACAGTATTAAAAATTGATGTTAAATCACATTACGTATGAGTTAATACCGTTAAATAAGTCAAAAGTTTTGTTGTTCAAAATTCTGCGTTTTATGAATTCTCAACCATCATTATAATAGATTAACCGTTTTATTACTTCCTAATTATCTTATATTGAATTTTTATAAGTATTCTATATTTAAGGGGTTGAAAATAGCCATAGGAGTCATAAGCAATGAGAAATAAAGACAGAGAGGTCCGCTTTTCCAATTCCCAGCGATCTTTCCGGACACAAATCTGGAAATCTGGTAGATGTACCGCGTCTCAGCATCCAATAATAGGGGTAAATATGATCCATGTCAAGGGATCCGAGAGTTGACTGTCTGTCAGAATTCCAAGGTCAAATAATTTCCCATGAAGACACTTGTGCGTAAGGGGTTGAATGTTAGGATAGCTTATCATATTTATTGGTTTCTAGCACCCTTTTTTTCCAAAATAATACTAAACACATTCACTTATAAACCTTTAGTGAAATATTAGGGAAATTTGCTGGTATGAAAGGTATTCAACCCCTGTTAATCCTCTAAAGTATCTCAATTTTAAAATATTTAAATATTTGATCTTGAAGTTACTAAATATCTTCCATATTTGTAATAAAGTGAAAACGTAAACTGTTATATCCATATTCATTGAAAGAGAATTGAAATCTGGTGACAATAATATATAAAAGAAACCTCAATTTTAAAAATTTGGGAAAATTATATAGTCTGAGACTAGCTAACACAATAAATAGGGTTTCCAAAAGGTGAAATAATTCTCAAAATCGGCTCAATGATTTTTTAGATTACCCTGCACACTCACTCTAACGCGCAAATGTCCTCTATTTGTATATCAGTACAGATAGGTATAACTTTAAGCCTCTGTTTTACTTTTAATAATAGTAATGAAACATGACATAAATGATGTGTACTGTTTCAAAAATATTTGCTGTGATGGGTCGTTTTATGTCAAATCATCAAGGCTCTCAACCAAACCGACTCAGATTTTTTTTATTTGTGAGTTGATAGCACAATAGTTAAATAAAACTCCAAGTTTTGCAACTCTCTAAATCTTATTTTGTTCAGTGGCGTACCAAATATTTAGAAATTAGCTGCCTAATGTCTCTATCGTGTACAATTTGTAATGTCTACCATGTAGGTAGAGAAGATATTGTATTCCTCACCAAACAATCTATACGGGGATTTCACCGGAAATATATGTTTTGAGACCCCCTGATCCCAAAGAAAAAGCATGAAAATGTCTGGGGTGTGTGTATGTGTGTGTCCTTATGTCTGTGAACAGCATAACTAAAAAATGTAAAGTCCCTGAAATACTAAAATTGATATTAAGTTGGGCATCTCTCAAGAATGCGATACAAAGACATTCAGGAATATTAACCAACCCAACACTTTTGAAATGTTCGATTTTCTCAAAAAAGGTTCTGATGATTTTATTAAAATATTGTATCTGTAATAACATAATTAAATGAAAAATAAAAGACATGTTTAAATGCCCTGGTAATAGTCTCCTAAGTCCTCTTCGATCTGGATGACTTAAACATAGTTGGCAAACGTAAGAGATGGACAAGGTTAGCAACACAGAAAAATTAGATTGTGTCAAAAAAAATTGTTGTAGAGCCAACCATTTCCAAAGCTTTGCTTGTTAAAGGTTTACATTTTCGAATACTTGAACATTTCTAAAATAGGAAGTTGTTCACATTTTTCAACCTGATCAAGCAAGGAGAACGAAATTTCAGCACCATAGCGACCGGCTTTTAAATGATTTGACCATCACTTTAGCTTATTGCATTTTGTTGTTCTCTTAAACACGGAAATAATATTATCATATGTAATACCACGAGTGTTTTAATCTTGTCGATAATTCACGACTGAAGCGAAGCGACGAAAGTGAACTGTGCTAAGAGATGAAAACACGAGTGGTATTTGACAAGACAATTCAGCGAAATGGACTACTTTATAATATATAGGAAGGGCGATTTTATTAGGTTATGCTTGTAATACGAGGGCCGTTTTTTTTAAACGTCAGATATGCTATGAATAAAAGACAAGTTCATAGAAAACAATTATTTTATTACTAAAAGTTTTGTATACTTATGATTACTTTTCAACATAATCACCGAAAAGATTGAGACTTTTATCGTAACTGTGCACAAGCTTTGCAATACCCGCTTCAAAAAATGTTGCCCTCCTATCGACGTCTTCAGTTCAGGGAAAAGGTGAAAGTCGCTGGGTGCCAGGTCAGGACTGTACGGCGGATGATCTAAAATGTCCCATTGAAATTGTTCGAGGAGTCGAAGGGTTGTGCCAGCAGTATGTGACGAGAGTTGTCATGGATCAACACAATTCCTGAAGCCAGCATTCCTCGGTTCATTCTCTAACGAATTTTTGCTGCACTAGACCATTCTGCTTGCAGAAACCGAATTACATTTCGTAATTCACACTTGGCGGGAGCAACAATGACGGCAGCCATGTTTGCGTGGCTGTAGTGCAACGCAGACTGATGTCTTGAGGTCGGCAATGGCGGAGTGTGTAGTACGAGAGTTGCGCAGTAGCCTACAGTTCATACCCGCTTTCTGCCACTCGCGTAGCTTCTATACTAAGCGATCGGAGGTTGAAATAAAAAACGGCCCTCGTTCTTAAATTAGCTCTCATGAGCAAACCGTTTCAAGCTATCCGCCATCACTTATTGTCACGGCTGCCTGGATTGTCACCTTAATACCAATAACCAAGACAGAATATTAAATAAACGAGCGTTAGATGCGACAAGATTTCAAAGAAATGAGCATCAGCTGCGATAAGATGTGTCGACAATATCGCTCCAGTCAGCTGACAGAAGATAGGTTGAAATTGCCTAATCTCAGCCATTGCATTGGCGCTTTAATAGTTAACTTAAATGTTCTATGCAATAAAACCATTTCTGATAATATTTATCTTGATAAGCATGAACTATATAGAACAATAAACCTTTGTAAAAATAGTTTGTTTGTAAAGTTGTGTGAATATAACATATCAGCTTGTTTTGTAAATGGGCTGCTTAATCAAAACTGACCATTCACACGGCTTTCTCTATCTATTCTGTAACAAATTATTCTTATAAAAGCCTATTCTTCTATTCACTTCATGCCAATCAAGAGAAATATTAAAAGAATTTCTAATTACTTAGTTCCTTATAACTGGAAGGGAAATAAGGGATTACACTACGCTAAAGCGATAGTGAAGGTTTTTAATATCTGGTTACTATTGTGAGAAAAATATGTTTCTCTTCGCATGGCCAGGAGTAAAACGAAAGAAAAGGAAAGACAGTTTTCCGTATAAGAAAAGTTTAAGTATTTTAAAATTGAAAACAATAATTATGATATGATTGGTATATATATATCACATGTGTGTTTTAACGATATCCTAATTTTTGTTTACTATCTTTTTAGCTATCTCTTGCGGTTTATCAGTTTCGCAAATGTCGTCCAGAATGAAGAGATTCTCAGAAGCTACTTGCAGAAATTCAGGTAGTACAATGTATATTTTATATGCCATGTAAATATCTTTATGCTTATTTTAATCAAAATTGTTAAAAACTGTTAAAGCCATTTCTGGGAAAACCAACATTTTCGAAAATTATTCCATGTAAGTTTGAGATGGGAAGTTTTCTTGAAAATATTTTTGTCGCATCCTTGGAGGATGTTGATGTTATTTAAAAATATTTTGTTTTTGAGTTATATTGTTCACACAAGCACACGCATCCGGACCTTTTTCTAAAACTGCTTTTTTGGATACAGGAGACTAACATGTATTTACAGTGAATTCTCTATTGAATTTTTGAGTGGAATTCAATACCTTCTCTATCTGCTATGTAATTGTACATACCTGCTGGAGAAAGTAATAATAATTATGTCAGCACATTCACTCTAATCACAGAATTATAAACAGAGAAGATGCCAATATATATTGTTTTATTTTTTTTTCCCCTCATATGTGGTGATTTATTAATATGTATATATCTCTATGCGTTCCATTCTAAGAATAATAACTCTGCGCATTTTCAGAAAAACAGTTGACATGAGGAGGATGCATTCCATGTTGCCAAAAATGTTCATGTTTTTGAAGATAAAAACAAGGCTTCTCAAGGAATTTAGGGAAAATTATTTTAATGCTTCTATTACGAGTTTCACTTTGTGGAGATAGAAACGGACACACTCAGAATAAACAAGGGTGGTTTTAGAGTGTGCCTCCCTGATGTTATGACTATGACTTTAGCTTTCGAGTAATAGGCAGTTTATGTTTCAGAGTCCGGCAGGTTTTATTATTATTATTATTATTATTATTATTATTATTATTATTATTATTATTACGGGAGACCTGAATTCGATTTCCAGTACCGGCGTGGGGATCTTTCCCCCACTGGGAGACCTGGACCGGGGTGTGCTCAGCCTCGTAAGGTCCCTGGGGGACCAATTGAGAAGCTACTTGATGGAGAAGTAGCGGCTCAGGTCATGAGCACCGTATTAACCGGCCGGGGGGAGGGTTCGCGGCGCTGACCACGTCTCACTCTTCAATACTGACATCATCCTTGTGCTGGACCGTGATGGGGGATGCAGGGGCCGGGCGGTAGGCCAAGGATCCTTGTGAGCTGTCGTGCCATGTAGTAATTATTATTTTTTGTTATTATTATTACTACTATTATTACATCATAATGCAGTATTTGGCTGTTTTAATTCAATTTATAGATTTTAATTTCAACATACAGAGTGAGTCAAAAACCGGCTGCGCGGTGTTTTCCCGCTGGGCGTGTGGACAAATGATTCCGCACTGCTGCTGTAAACAAGGTCACGCTTCTGCCGCAGTTTTGCTCTGGAAGTGCAGTATTGAGTTGACAGGTTCAGTTATTACGAGTGATTTATTATTTTGTCCTGCACTTGGTCACAAAGTATATTATGGCTCAGCATAATGTTTTTCAGGGACGAGGCTGGTTCCACCTTTACGGATGTGTATGTACACAAAATAATCGTATTGGAGCTCTGAGAAACCTAGTATTGTTCATGAAGTGCCCCTTCATGACGAAAAACACCGTTAGCGGAGAAAGTGTTAATGGGGCCGTTTGTTTCTCTCGTGTCAACAATTCATACATGAATACGATGTTGCTCCCTCCCTGAGAGTTAACAGACAGAGAGCGTGATTTTGCCTTGTTTCTAAACAAAACTCTGCAACAGCTCATGCGGCCAATCTTTCGATGAGAACAATTATTATTGAAAGTATGATTCAGGACAGAATTATTAGTAGAGATTGTAGCGTCCTCTGTCTCCAGATCTCAGCCCCTGCGATTTCTATCTCTAGATTAACTTAAAACGTAAAGTGTAGAAGACAAACCCTCACACCCTGGAAGAATTAAAACAAAATACCCTACAGAAAATTGCCAGTATTTCTCGAGGTTAACTTCGGCGATTGAAGGATAGTTTCCTAAAGAGGTGCTAAAATGTATGAATAACGACAGTGGCCAGTTTCAGCATCTTCTTTCATAAAGTTGATAAAAAAACTTTAAAGGTAGTTTTAAAAATGTATGTTTCATCCACGCTATTCTATGACAGCGACAGACAGCAACCAGCGCCGAGGAGCGGACAGGCAAAACACCACTTAGCCAGTTGGTACTCTTTTGACTGACCCGTTACCTTTAAGTACACTGGATTATAATCCTCGCTAACTAAAGATTGAATCATTCTGCACTTCAAAGGTAAAGTGATTTAAATAGTGAATGAAAAAACAATAAATAAAAGCATCAAAAATTTTCCGTCAGTTTAATAGGAATTGCTCGAAATGGCAACTACATTTGCAAATCAAAGTTGACAACGGCGAAGCAAGAATTGTCAAACTATATTCAAGATTTCTGATGTGTGTCGAATAAGCCACTGGTTCATTGTATATAAGGTGCATACATGAAGTTCAGAGAATATGTACATGTTCCTTATATTGACCATTCCTAAGCACACGAATAACCTCAAAGAGCAGAATCAAGGAAATGATAGCGATATTCAGAATTGCATGACCAGAAATGAAACGATAACCTTCTGGTCATAATATTTGGGTGTTAAGCATTAAGCAAGAACAGCAGTTAAATAAATATCTCTAGAGTAAGCTGCATAGCGTATGAAGACACTTAATCGATGTTCAAGTGATTTGTTCGAGATTCGAGACATTTTAATGACAATAAAATGGTGTTATTGAGAACACCAATAATGAATTATTGAAAATCGATATTTTTACACTTATACAGCAGTTTTAAATACAAGCCAATGTTTCTTCTGGCTTTGCTTTAACGCCGACTTATATGATACCAAGTATGTTTAACACCGTTATGTTTACCGTAGATCATGCATTGCCCATCTCAAATTGATTATATCATACACGTCTGCAGTCTCAGAAATTATTTCTGTGTGGTTCTCTAACATCCTGCATATATATTTTTAGGCGCTTTCTTCCTGCATTGTTGCATTTCCAATTTTACTTTGATATAATCTTCTCAGTGATTATCAAATTTTTATTTGTTTGAGACGTGCTGGAAAACATTTGTACGCAGCGCGTGGAGTATGAGAGGAAGTCTCACGCATTAACCCAATTTCCGACTAGATAGACGGATTGGCAACATGGCTGCATGGCCGCAGGAAACGTCCTGATTGAGTTCCATTTTGCTGCTACGTGAGGAAGCTTAAGGCTTATATGGAAGGGAGTGAATTCTTCCAGTGAATACGGAATTGGCAACGTATTCGAGATCTTCAGCTCGGGCTTGATCACGTGAAGCAGAGAGAGAGAGAGAGAGAGAGAGAGAGAGATAGAGAGAGAGAGATAGAGAGGATGGGAGTGAGTGAGTGAGTAAGGTTAGAACTTTCTTCCACCTTACTACAAATACAAAAAGAAACAAACAAACAGAGAAGTAAATAAAGAATTGCTTGAAAATAAAATACAGATTCTGAAAGTCTTTTTCTTGAAAATTACATACAGTAGGAATTATAAACTATAGAAAAGGCTACTATGGGAGATAGAATAAATTTTGTCAAAACAAACAATTTTTAATTTCTCTGCTAAGTACATTCTATCAAGAAAGTACCGGGATTTGATCATTTAAAAATCCTGTTTAAAAGGGGATTCAAAATTATTGGTATGGCTAAGTTGGTGCAACTTTCCTCTATACCCACGCGGAGTTTAATTGTCATCTGTTATCTAGTTTGTTTACAGTACGCCATTTTATTAGTTCGTCTCAAAGGTGATTTGCGATTTTGCGATGGATACAAATATTGAACAAAGAATCTGTCTCAAATTTTGCATTGCAAATGGTATTCGAGTGTTGAATCGCTGAAAATGTTACAGAGGGCTTACGGTGAACCGATTTTATCAAAAACACGTGCATATGTGTGGTACAGTGCATTCAAAAGTGGTCGAGATGTGGTGGAAGATTTGCCTCTCACTGGTCGGCTATCGACGGTTTCAACTGAACTGAACATCGCTAAAGTGAAGAAAATGGTTTGAAAGTCGTCATTTAGGTCTAAGAGAGATGGCCGCTGAACTTTCTGTCTCTCACGAATCGATATTTGGGCATGACACGCGTTGTTTTGATGATTGGATTATTCGTTGGCATAAATGTATAATTTCAGAAGGGGCCTACTTTGAAGGCGATAAAATAAAATTGGGTGAATAATTCATTTTTTGTGTATTATTGGCAAATTCCCGAAACTTTTTTGACACAGTAGTATGGTAGGTGAAGTACCCAAAAATTGTCGAAATTTCATCGGAAACATATGTTACGAGGTCGCCTGAATTAAAAAGGTATTTTAGAAGAAAGCTCCATGCGTATGTGTGTATGTCTGAACAACGTAACTTAAAAAAGATAAATTCGTTAAGTGCCAGGTTCCAAAGATACGACACGAGTATTTTTCAAGAAAGTTTCCCATCCCAAAGTACCCTTTACTGAGAAATGTTCGGAAAAGTTTGATTTTCTTAAAAATGGCTAAACCCATTTTATTAAAATGTCATGTATTTAGATATTTTCATTATAAATGAAATGTATTTCTTGAATTTTCTGAGAATGGTCTCTGAAGCCCTCTTCATTCTAACTGACTGCCTGCGTAAGATTACGTAACTGGGTGTGTAATTGACTGCCCTGAGCTCCTACAATCTCCTACTTATATAGTAGATTTAATGTCATGGCGGCTTTTTTCTGATTGGTCAGATAGACCACGAACTTGGTGTTGATGTAGCCCATGATGCATCATTTTCTACCCAGAATGCATCATAATACCCACATGACAAACATTATACAGTGGAAAAAGACTGATTTCGCTACTAGTTGGGTCTTCACCATCACTTATTTCTCTATTGCACTCACACGCTCCATGTACGTGCTTAACAAAAGAGTGATTTTCTGACAAAGAGTGTTCCCCTTCGCACCAGCCGAGTTTGAGTAAATAACTCTGAACTGCGCTTGCTAGAAGCTAGCTTTACGTTTCTAAATATATGTTAATGATTGATTATAAAACCTCTTAAATACATTGGCTACTTAACAATTGATGGAAATAACAATAGTCATAGTAGCGAGGCCGACTAACGGTCTCAATTTTAATTATGCTGTTGTTATTATTATTATTATTATTATTATTATTATTATTATTATTATTATTATTTTATATTATTATTACTATTATCATTATTATTATTCATCCTTTGAGCATGTTTTTCCCATCATTATCTATTATTTGCACTTATATGATTTATTTCTCCTACTTTTAATTAATTCCTGACATCTCGAATGCGTTTTGAGTCCATTTTCATATTAACAGTCCCTTTGTTTCTGTTGTTAAACTTCAACTGCACACATTCAGTATCGCGTAGTTCTATTGACTTCGATAGGATCTCTCAGGACGCATGCGCCGGTGCTTTGCACGACGCAGGGTACAAAATGCTATTTGTTATATGTATAGTGTTATATGTGTAAAAAAGGAGTCAGATACCGTCAATACTACAAAAATGTATATATTCTCTGTTATATGTGAACGATTGTGTAATTTTACTGTAATATGGTCATTGTATGTTCCTTATTAATACTTTCAAGTTATAAAGAAAAATTCGGTGAACAAGAAGAGGACTTCAAGACTATACAAAAAATTGTCAACATCTACATTTCTTTTACCATACAAAGATCTACTGCATGACATTTTAATTAAAATCGTTCAAAATTTTGAGAAAATAAAGAATAACGAAAAATGTTGTGGCAGAAGGAATTTTCTTCCCCTAGAATTCTTAAGTAGTGTCTGATTCAAGTTAGAATTGTGGTATTTATCCAACTTTTCGTTTTTGAATTACGCTATTGCAAAGGACACACACACATACCGTTTTTAAAATGCTTCCTCTTTCAAAGCTTGTATAATCGATGAAATTTCGATATCAAAAGTAGAAAAAAACAAATGGAGTTTTATTTATAGACGCTCATTAATTGCTATGGTTCTCACCATCCCATTCTATGTTGGGCGAGAATTAATTTTGCTCAGATACCCCTTTATCAGCCTTGAGGTTCTTTTACGTTACGTAAATCTACGACACTAAACCAACGACTTTACTTCGCTTCCGAAGGAAGCCATGCAATGGATTTTTACTCCCAACAAATCCATCGTCCTCGCCGGGTTTGAAAACCGTCCTTTGTATATGAAGTTAGCATGCTAATCATTACTCCACGGAGAGCGAATTTTTTGGTAGTGCAATAGTAGTTATACCTATAATAGGTTAGCGGTAGAAAAAGTAAAAATCTGATGTTTTACACTCACACAACTTTCTCTAGCTGCTCTACAAAGTTTCTACTAAAGATTATTTATCTTTCTATACAATGCTAATCCAGTTAAACAGCAGAACGATCTTATTACTTACTTCCTTACGTAGAAGGAAAATAAGGGAATGCACCAGGCTAAAATGATAGTCAAATATTTTAAAAGCTGTCTTTAATGTCGCTGTCATTTAAATCGCCTCTTTGCTTGGCCAGGATTAGAAAGTCTATCTGAGAAAAGTACTTCTCAATTGAAACCAATAATAAGGAATATCTCGGAAACGGTTACCTACACAACAAAAACGTAAAGGACACAAACTGTGTGTTTTGACGAGATCTACATTTTTTTAAGCAAGTTTTTGCCTATTTCTTATGGTTTAGTAGTTAAGCAAAATTCGGCAACATTCATCCAGAATAAAGAGGCTATGACCAGAAAATTCAACATATACATTTTATTTGGGATGTAAATAGTTTTAATATACGGTAATTTAATCAAAATCGTTATAGCCAGTTTTTGGAAAATCAAAATTTTCGAAAATGCTTCCATGTAAAGGGTAGTTTGTGGTGGGGGGATTTTCTTGAAAATCTCTGATCCCATGACCTCCCGGATGCCAGTTCACGCGAAATGCCTGAGCCACCTGGCTCGGTCTCTATGAATGACAGCTGATTGGAAAATATCTAGATTTTTTCCATTTTACCTTCTCTACACGCATAAGTAAATAAATGGCGTAGGTATAGAGAACGTATTGTATTCCTACCAAAAATGGATATCGAGATTTGGTCTGAAATATGTTTTAAGGTCCCCTTTGTACAAATAAAAGCCTATTCTTTTTAAAAAAAATACGTTGTATATGTCTGTGTGTACGTATGCCTGTGAGCGCGTCTGTGGACAGCATAGCTCAAAATGTAAAACACTGTTAGTGTAAAACACCAAACTGGCGTTTAAGTTTAGTATCTTCTAAGGATGTGACATGAAGGTTTTCAAAACATGATTTTTTTCTCAAACGGCTATAACGATGCTGATTAAGTTACCGTATATTAAAGATATTTACATCCGAACTAAAATGTATATCTTGAATTTTCTGGTAACAGCCAGTTCATTCTGAATTTTGCTAAATTTTGCATAACTTCTAAACCGTAAGAAATATTCAAAATTTTGCTGTACAAAATGTAGCTCTTGTTAAAACATACAAGCTTTGTCATGTACATTTTTATTGCAGAGTTGACCATTTCCAAGATATTCCTTGTTATGGATTTCAAATGTGAACTACGTAAAAGGGACCACTTTCGATTCGTCTCTGTATTGTTTATTGGCAATGTAAGGCAAAGCGAACCGAACTTCAATTATCTAGATATCTGCCAGCTTTTAAAAGAATTAACTATTGCTTCTGATTAAAAGGAAGCAATAATAAGAGAATGTCTGCTAATATTTATCTTCATTATCAAGTGTACATACAAGAACAGTGTTTTGTAAGAATAGTTTGTGTGCAGAACAAGTAGAGAAAGTCGTGTGAATGGTAGACACAAATTTTTTGTGAACAGAAGAATAAATGTAGGACGGCTGAACTCCTACTGCGATTTCCTTATAGCTGGGGCAGCGGTCCAAATATCACGGCAAAAAACCTGGGCTTAGATCATATCGTGCTTGGCTCACGTTTCTCAATAGGCTTTTTGTTCGGTTCATATGGCAAATTTGGGTTACAGAACTCCCTTTTCAGTAGTAACTGAGGCAAACAATATAACAATTTCAGTATTGTGTATGTAAAACAGCACTTTACATTGTGATCCTGTTTTACAACGAAAATAATAAAAGCAATGCAACCCCTGCGGTTTACAAGCGCTAAATTACGATTTATATAAGATGGCCGGTACCTATATACATTTTTGTATTTGCTAAATCATTCTACTTTAATATATTTTTATGAAATTACCTAAATCGAACTAATGTGAATCTTAATCAAGGGTAGCTTTGTAAAATGTTGCGGAGTTAAGATAAACACCATATAGACAAGAATATACCTCTTGGAAGTTTTCTTAAGGAGTCAGCTTGAGCTACTCCAATTCGTTTAAATAATTGAATACTATGTGTATATTACATGGTTATTGCAATTAGACTAAGTTAATTCAAATTGTTTAGATTTTAGGTGTGATTATAAGTAAAATCTGATGCGTTCCATTCACATGATTTTATCTGTTGTGCAACCTATTCTTATAAAACGTTATTCTTTTATCTTCATCAGGTTAACCAAGATAAACATTAGCAGAATTTGTCTCATTACTTAGTTTCTTGTAAGTTGATGGGAAATAAGGCACTATACTAGGATAAAGATATTGTTAAATTCTTTAAAAGCTGACACTCTGCGATTATCATGAGTAATACCACGAGTGTTTTCATCCTGTCGACAATTGTCCTAAGAGATGAAAACACGAGTTGTATTTGATAAGACAATACAGAGAAATAGACTATTAATATTTTATAAAATATAGGAAGCGAGATTTTATCAGGTTATGATTGTAATACTTAACATTAGTTCTCAAACGGTAGATGACGCAGTCGACCATGTTTACTTACCGAATGTTTTTTTCTTTCTTTCTTTCTTTCTTTCTTTCTTTCTTTCTTTCTTTCTTTCTTTCTTCAGTGTCTCCTGAATTATATATATATATATATGTATAAATGAATCGCCGACATGTATGTATGCGCATCACCTCCGAACGGTTGCATCAAAATGAACAATTCTTTTTTTCATCATCGTCACTACAAAGGTTGTGGAAAAGACAATATTTAAAAATAGTACGGGAAAGTTTTTAAAGACTCATAATATGATTAATAGCAGCGCTAAGGTACCAATATTATTTGATGCTAAATGGCCGTAGTTCTGCTATTTTCCCTCCCCATTCAATGTTAACGTAACGCACAAGTTTATCGAGACAATAACGCAACTCAGCAGTGAATTTCAAATATTTTTATGTATTAACTGTCATTTTCTTACTCCTATTGTTTAATGTAAAGAAGCAAACAAGCATTTCTGGCGACGAACACCTAGAGTAAGTACTTATTTATTTGCCGCTAGATGACCTTAGTAGTATTTTGTCTCCGAATTCAATGTTAAGATGAGGCACTGATTTATCCAGACAATGAGGCAACGTAGCAGTGAAATTCAATATATTTTTATGTATTAACTGTCCTTTCGTTACTCCTTTCGATTAAAATAAAGAAGCAAAGAAGTTTTCCTGGGGACGAACACATAGAGTAAGTACTTATTTATTTGCCGATAGATGACCGTTGTACTGATCAATTTTTCCGCCCCCTTCTATGTTAAGGCCACGCACCAGTTTATCGAGACGATGACGCAACGCAGCAGTGAAATTCAAATATATTTTATATATTAACCTTACTCCTATCTTTTAAAATAAAGAAGCAAAGAAAATTTTCTGGCCAAGAACACCTAGAGTAAATATTTATTTGTCGCTAGATGGCCTTAGTAGTATTTTTCCTCCCCATTCAATATTAAAGTTACGCACCAGGTTATCGAGACAATGGCGCAACGCAGCAGTGAAATTCAAATACGTTTTTAAATATTAACTGTCCTTTCATTACTCCTATCGTTTGAAATAAAGAAGCAAAGAATCTTTCCCGGCAACGAACACCTAGAGTAAGTACCTATTTATTTGCCGCTACATGGCCTTAGAACTGCTCAATTTTTCTTCCCCATTCAATGCTAAGGGAATACACCTGGTTATGGAGTCAATGATGCAAGATAATAGTGAAAGTCAAATATATTTCTTATGTACTATTGTTTCCTTGGTCATATTGTTTAAATAAATAAATATGTAATGTTTGTTGTAATTGTTTAAAATGAACAAGTTATAATCTATGTACATGACCAATATTCCTTCTTGAAATCTGAAAATGGCGGAGAAATGACGGGACCTGGATAGTAAACCATTTTAGGTTAACTTCCTATTGCTGCAGAAGTTGATTATTTGCGGTTTTGTGGTACATGAGCTAGCTATTTGTAATTTCATCAGAACATAAAAATACCCCCGTCTCCATCACACAGAAATTTCGGTGCTCTTAATACATTTGATCAAGTAATATTTTTTATTAAATGGAGAAATTTAATACATAAAGCTATTGTCAAATTAAAACTTATCACTTGCCTAATCAGATCTATTTGCTCATTTGTTGTGTCATTGTTAACCTTAGAAATTGCTGTTTTGACATAGAAGAAACCAAAAAAAGGGGTGGAAAACATTAGGAGTAAAGGAAATAAAGAGATTCGGAAGAAGCATGGATACTTTGTGACTTTCTCCTTAATATAATTAATTAGCTATTTCAGCGTTTACCCGCCTCACTATGAAAGCGCTACCATTATTATTATTATTATTATTATTATTATTATTATTATTATTATGCCAACGCTATCCTTGCTTACCCACGCTGTTAACTGCATATGTCATTCTTTCCACACTACCTTATGGGTACGCTGTTTTCGTTCTTTTCGCCATACTAACAATATATGCTACATTGCGCAGATCATTGCGCTTTGCAGATGTAAAAGCATTATTAGACATTGGTAATGGGAGACAATTCCTGTTGATACTTCTACTTGCCTCATTTCGTTTCCACCAAATTTTGTAACTTCACAACGTCAAAGGAAGAATTAATATCGAACGTATTGGAGTAAATTACAAAAATTATGCTTAGTTGAGTGAACGAGTCCAGAGTGTAGATGGTTTAAATATAAAAAATCAGAGTAAAATTTATAGACAAATGCATTCATTTTAGTCGATCAATTCCATTACCAATCCAAATAAGTTGTCAATTATCTAACTGAATTCCTAAATTCATTGGACTTTCCAGGATTCCGCCACACACTTTACAGCTCAAAGTTGACTCGGTAATAATTACGGAATCTCAATCAGCCAAATTTGTGCAACGGAACAACTCTCTGTTAAAATATTATGAAACATTTTGATTTAAGCTACTATAATCATAGCACAGTTCAAAAGCGAGGATGCGCTTATTCCAAGAATACCACTAATACCAACCCACTTTCCTTTAGAATTTAAACGTGTTCAGTTAATCGTGTGCCTTGTATTCGTAATGACAATGAATCCCAAGGTCAATCGTTAGAAATGTGTGCAATATACCTTGAATTGCCGTATTTTTCGCATGGACAGTTGTGAGTTGCGTGCTCGAGAGTCGGCAAACCGTCGGTGCTATTTATTTTCTCGTCGGAAGGAAAATTGTACATCACAAGGCATTACAATAAAGCATTGTTAAGTTATTTGATTGTAATTTTATTTCATTGCATGGTCGTATTGTAGACGGAAGATTTTGTCTCAGTTTTTTCATGGTTTTCTCATGTATTACTAGCTGCCCGCCCCATGCGAAGCTGGGGCGGGCAGCTAGTAATACATGAGATAGAAACAAACGTTATTTTATTTCAGGTTATTGCATTTATCTCATACACAAGAATGATTATTTTCACTCCTTTTTTAACTCAATACATTATGAACTGCATAAAACTTAAAAAAACATTGTAACTGAATTAATTGAAAGTACAATTGTGGAACTGACAGTTGTTAAAAGCGAAGGTTTATTGCCTGGATTGTCACCTTGTTACCAATAACCAAGACAGGAGATTAAACATACGAACGTCAGGTGCGACAAGATTTCAAAGAGATGAACATTGCTGCGATAAAATTTTTCGACAATATCGTTCCAGTCAGATAACCGCGATTGTTGAAATAGCCTAATTTCGGCCATTTCATTGGTGCTATAATAGTTGAGCTGAATTGTTATTGAAAGCCAGTTATCTTTCCATGTCCCGGAGTAAAACAAAAAGAGATAGGAAACGTTTTCTTAATGTGTTTTATATATGTATTTCCGACGAAATCACCGAATTTTTAGGTGGAATACGTTGGCTTCTCTGCCTCTATGTACGTTCTACAAATATGCTACAGAAAGTAAAAATGTATCGGATAGATAGAGTCAATGCCATAGCCGGAATTTGAATCACAGATTTCCCGGCCTCTAGCCAGTTGCTCTAAACATTGAGCTACCACAGCAATATTCCAACACGGCATTAAATTCTCCAAAAAAAAAAAAAAAAAAAAAAATGTCGCATGTTTCGTGTTAAACCACAAGGAGATCCCAAATTATTTTGAGATGACATACCCAATAGCAGTGAATGCTTTAGGTCCCGGACTTCTTAGTTTAACCATACATCAGGTCAACAAACTAAACACTAGAAATATATCCTTTGTATCAAATGAGCATGAAAAACGTTTGAAACAGCTGTATTATTGTACTGAACTGGGTGGTGGAATAGGTTATATCGTTTGTCACTAAGAAAAGTATTATGAACCACGGTTTAACACACACTTGCAAGTGCTGGCAGCGATATCCAAACGAATTTTACAGTATAAATATACTACAACCTTCACTCCGTACTAACACTTATATCTCAGATAATGTCAAAGTATTCTCAATCCATCCATTAATTCAAGAGTTTAAAACGAGCACAACCACCACCTTCAGTAGGAAATCTTGAAATGCGTATGCCCAACTTCATGGGTTACATATACATATTAGTCTAGAAAACTATTAATATCTGGTGATGTAAATGTTGATTTCCTAATAACCAGCCGAAGAAAATGTGTTCTCATTGATATGGTGGTCATATTTGAGTTTTAAACACTAATATTATTTCCTATGTCAAGTGTTTCACTTTATAAAATATTTAAAATGATGTTGTTTTAAATATTACCATTACTTTTCGCGACAGTTTCATTTATAATAAAAACTGAGTGGAATTAGATGAAAATTTTATTATGTGAAATAATTTTAACGAAAAAGCTGTTGAGGAATAGACCAGATTTCAAATTTTAAAAATGAAAAAGGAATGTTAATATGTTCCTTCGGTGCCTTCTTGTTAAGTTTACTTATGATCGTGTTTTAGTCTTTGATTTGCTATTATTACTGATTAATCTTTTTCGCGAGCTGATTAATATAGATTGAGCAAGTATCTCTTGGTGTAAAGTGATCGACAAAGGAATCTTTATGACTAACATTTTCGTGTTTTTAGATTTATTTCACAAATGCAACTAAATTACCAACACAGGTCTAATATTTTAAGTTCCTAAAATAGTCTTACTGAAACTAAATACAAGATATTATTTACATAGTTACTATACACGTTAAACTTTAATAATTTATACTGCAAAGTTTAACTATTACAGTTATCACGTTTTAAGTCAACTTTTACCTCTCTCATATAGGTTGATCTGACGAATCGGGTGATTATTTAATCAATTAGGTATATATACTAGCTGCCCGCCCCGGTAGCTAGTATAAATATCTCAGACAAATCTTCCATTTAGAGTACGACCATGCAATGAAATAAAATTACAATTAGATAATTTGACAATACTTTATTGTAATGCCTTGTAATGTACAATTTTCCTTCCGGAAAGAGAAAAATAGTGCCAATGGTTTGCCGACTCTCGAGCACGCAACACAACAATTCAAGGTATATTGCACACACTTCTAATGATTGACCCTGGGATTTATTGTCATTACGAATGCAAGGAATACCGGAAACTGAATACGCTTAAGTTGAAAAGGAGTTAATTGACATTAGTGATATTCTTGGAATAAACACATCCTTGCCGTTGAAACTTCCTATGTTATAGTAGCTTAAATAAAAATGTTCATACTTCTTTTAACACTGAGTTTTGTGCCGCTGCATAATTTCGGCTGATTGATATTGTGTAGCATAATTATCCCGAGTCAAATTTGAGCTGTAAATTGTATGGCAGTAAGCCTGGGAAATCCAATAAATTTAGGAACTCGGTTAGATAATTGCCGACTTCATTTGTATTAGTAATGCAATTGATCGACTTAAATGAATGTATGTGTCCATCAATTTTACCCTGAATTTTTATATTCAAATCATCTAAATTTTTATTAGTTGCTGCCAAAATGGCTTGTTCGCTCAACCAAGCAGTGTTTTTTTTTTGTTTGTTTTTTTATTTGCACTAATTGGAAACAATTTCGATATTAATTCTTCCTTTGACGTTGTGAAGTGACAAAAATTTGATGGAAACGAAATGAGGCCAGCAGAAGTGTCAACAGGAAGTTTCCCATCGATAATGTCTAATAATGCCTTTGCATCTGAAAAGCGCAATGATCTGCGTAATGTAGCACATATAGTTGATATTACGAAAAGGACGAAGTCAGCGCACCCATAAGATATTGTGAAAAGGATGACATTTGCAGTTAACAGTGTAGGCAATTAAGGATGTCGTTGGCATAATAACAGTAATGGCAGCACTTCCATAGTGTGGAGGGAAAACGTTTACATAGGTAATGATTTACATTAAGCAGAAAGAATATAAAATAACATGCATGCTTCTTCCGAATCTCTCTTTCCTTTACTCCTAATGTTTTCCACCTCTTTCTTTATTTTCTTCGATGTCAAAACAGCAATTTCTAAGTCTAACAATGACATAACTAAAGAGCAAGTAGATCTGGTTGGGCAATTGATAAGCTTTTATTTGATGATAGCTTTGTGTATTAAATTTCTCCATTTAACCCAAAATATTACTTGATCAAATGTATTAAGACCACCGCAATGGTCGTGTGATGGTGACGCGGGTATCTTCATATTCTTTAGCCAGTTCATGTACCACATAATGTCAAATAACCAACATGTGCAATAGGAAGTTAAACCTAAAACGGATCCCGTCATTGCTCCGCCATTTTCAGATTCCAAGAAGGCTTAATGATTATGTGCATAGCTAATAACTTGTTCATTTTAAAGAATTACAATTCTTTGTTTAAACGATGTGACCAAGGGAACGATGGATAATACATAAGAAATATATTTGATTTTCAGAGTTATCTTGCGTCATTGTCTTCATAACCGGGGTATTCCCTTAGCATTGAATTGGGAAGAAAAATAGAGCAGTAGGTACTACGGCCATTTGGTGGCAAATAAATAAGTACGTATTTTAGGTGTTCGTCGCTAGGAAAGCTTCTTTATTTTAAGCGATAGAAGTAAAAAAAGGACAGTTAAAAAATAAACATGTATTTGAATTTCACTGCTGCGTTGTGTCATCTCGATAAACTGTTGTATTATCTTAACATTGGATGCAGAGGAAAAATACTGCTACGGCTATCTAGAGGCAAATAAATAAGTACTTACTCTTGGTGTTCGTCGTCAGGAAAGCTTCTTTGCTTTTTATTTTAAAGGATGGGAGTAAGAAAAGGACAGTTAATACATAAAAATGTATACACGTAAAACATGTATGTACACGTCTCATCAATGGCAACAATACGCTGCAGAAATGCGTCTCCATCATTGCGGTATCTGTCCAGGTGGATGCCACCCAGTACATACCGGTGCCATTTCAGTGAGTCGATGTGGAACCCAACGGAACGCAATTTTCCTCAGGTGAAGACATTTCGTCAGGATATGCCACACAGTTTGATGACTGAGACCAAACTCTACGAATAACTCCCGAACAGTCCATCGATGGTCCATGGCAACGAGACCACTCATGATGTCAATCTGATCTTGCGGAATGGACGGCCGACTTGTGCGGTGCAAATCCGCAGTCTCAGTCTGAGCTACACGAAACGCCTTGACCCATCGTGCAACCGTCCTGTACGGCAATGCATTCCCGCCATAGGCTTCACGTAATCCTCGATAACAAGCTGATGCATTTTTGCCACGGGCAAGCTTGATTTTAATCCAGGAACGCTGATCGCCTTTGGTAAACATGCCTTAGAGCGGTGCACTTGACACTGTTCACTTCAACGCTACACAGCAACAACACACTCTCAACTTGCAGCCCGACCAATACACACCACACATCGACACTAGTTACCTGATCGCTCCTATATCCTATTGGCCCATGCCCGCTCTCCTTTGAATGTGGGGACCGTGTTGCCACTACTTTCTTTACAGCCCTCGTGTTATCTTATATGCCACTTTTTCAAGGAATGTCCATGTGCTTGTAGCGCCATTCTAGATCCAAATTGTTGTCTATTATTCGATTAATGGTCCCTTTAGATATCCCAATGCTACTTTGTGTTGGTGGATTTTCTTGAGTCACTGCTGCCCTTACCCTGAGTATTACACCTTTTGTTCATGCTGGCTGTGTCCTTTATCTTGCTAGATTTTTGCACATTCAACCTCAGATGGGAATCCGTTTTTGTGTAGCTGTGTTATATGGTCCATACTAAATTTACTTATAATGAAACATTTTTGTTTGCACTTTTCCACTATCACTGAAAGGTTGTAACTGGCATCTGAAAACCCAACAACGCACCCCTGCTAAAACTCAGCGACTTTTAAGCCATTGCACAGTAAACCTTGCCTCAGACTAACCCAGCAGATTCCTGGCACACTATTGCCACACTAAACTAAGCATCATGACTAGGAATAACATCTTGGGGACTCCTAGTGGGACATATGCGTATACCAGTTGTATACCTACTGAGTAGAGACCAACCTGCATTGGCGACTGCACAAGCTGCATGTAGGAACGGAGCAGTATAGTGTGCTGTATATTACAATAATGTTTTGCAGGTAATCAATGCCTTTGATGTTAGTACTTGCTCTTCAATCAAAATTGTAAAATCTCTTGCTTCAAAATCATTGCACGAAGATTTACAAACTATACAGAAGAACTTTGCAGACATATTTATGTTATTGTAGTAAATATTTTCGACAATAACAACCAAAGAAATAAAATCCAAGAGAACTGTGGAGGAGTCGGTCAAGTCCGCCGATATGGCCATTCCATTTAAACGGGATATAAATAGAAAATTCTTATGTTTTGCATTTGCATGACTTTCTCTATCTGTCCTCTAACAAAATGTCTTTAAAACGTTTTTACTTATATTTAATTCCCTTAATCGAGATAAACATCTGCAGATATAATTTAACTTGCCTTGTTGATGTAAGGGGATTAGGGTAATTCAGTAGGCTTAAGCAAATAGATCTTTAAAGAGTTGGTCACTGTATGCTGAAATTTCGTTCTCTATGCTTGATCAGTAGACAGAAAACTATTTTCCATTTTGAAAAACTTCAAGTATGGGAAAACATAAACCATAACAATGAATATCTTGGGTATGGTTAACTTCATGAAAAATATATTCGGTATAAATGTTGTGTTGAGATCTCAGTTTTTCCTATTTCTCATTTTTGTCTATTTTTACGGTTTACCAGTTGTGCAAGTCATCCGGAATGATGAGGGCTTGCAGAGATTTCAAGATATATATTTCATTTATCATGAAAATATCTTAAATATACGGCATTTTAACCAGACTTGTTACACCGTTCTTACATGTAAAAGGGATTTGGGAGGGCGGGGGATTTTCCTGAAAATATTTTTGTCGCAACCTTGGAAGAGTGTGAACTTAAATATAAAGTTTGGATTTCAGGATTTTGACTTTTTTATGTGTTCACAGACACACATACCTTTTTCTCAATACGTTCTTTTGGCTTCAAGGTATCCCAAAACATGTATTTCGGATAAAACAACTGCACCAAATTTATGTGTAGAATGCAATACCACATCTACCTGCTACATGATAGAAAAAGTAATAAAAAATCCAACTTGATCACCTGGTGGCACCGGCTGTCAGCTCAGAGAAGGCTGCCATCTAGCGGAACGTAGGAAAATTGAGTGATTCTGGAAGGGCCAAGAAGAACCAATAATCTCTGCAGCATCTTCCAACACCGACCCATAATGCACAGACTCTAAGACTACCTGAAATGTGAAAGGGGAATCAAAATAAAGAAAGCAAATTCGCAATAGAAGAAAAACCACTCCAGTATTCGCCTATGGAAAACCACGAAAACCACATAATCAAGTGTGGCGAGCTTCAGAAATCGAAATTTGGAGTTCCCGAAAAGGAACCTCGCACGTTACCACTCAGTTGGACTGTGACTTACTTTAAGGGGACAGGTAGCCTGAACATACGTAAATTATATCTTATAAAGTTATATTATCAATGCTCTAAAAATTCTGAATGACTTGTTCTAAAATTTTATGAATTATTCTGCAAACCAAGAAAATTATTTCAAGTAAATGTTTACATTGATAGCGTATGTGGTTGAGTCTACAAAAATTATTTCATTCAGCAGAAAAATAATAAAATTTACTCTTAAAAATGTGTGCTCACGTACTTTTTTCTCTGAAACTACTTACAATAAAAAAGTAAACATGTAGAAATTTTGCAAAATTGTAGCTTTTAATATTATAAAATTACGATTGTGGTTCAGAAAGTTCAACAATGAGTTGCATTCACATACTGAAAGTGCCAATTCTTTGCCTCCCATACTTTCTGAAAAAAATATACATAACTATCCAAATATGTTATTTTGGGAGAACTGAATTTATAGGTCAAAATTTCTAAAAAGGAGCATCGCACGACAACTTTAAGGGAATACAGACTAACATATAAATGACTTTTAAATGCCTTAAAATCCTCTTAACCCTCAAAAAGTATATATTTTCTGAAACTGAATATAATGGAGATTTTATTAGTGCCTAAATTAAAACAAAAAATGTTATTCTTTGCCATTTCAGAGTACCTTGTTCCCTTAAAAATACTTTTCTGTGTTACTGCTGGAATCATCCCCTAATGTTTTCTACTACGCCGGCCCCCTTAAACCTCCCATTCTTTAAGATATGTTGAGCAATACGAAAACACTGAAATCGCAAGAGACCTGGTATATACATATTGCCCCCTCCCTCGAAACGGATAGCGATGTATCTGCATTGTGGGGGCGAGCATTATCTCTCGAGAGAATCACACCCAAGACGCTTTGTTTCGATTGCTGCCTGCAGCTCCTTAATGTTAGTAAAGCATGCAATAACCTGTGTATTTTTGGTGAATCAACTGAAGATAAGATAGCACAGTGAAAAATGTTGCTGCTGAAATGAATACAGGTGAGATGGCAATTCTGAAAAACCTTATGTGTTCCATCCACATGACTTTCTCTACATCTTTACAACAAATTATTATTAAAAAGCTTATTCTTCTATCTACTTCATGCTAACCGAGATAAACATCAGCAGAAATGCTTTCTTGTAAGTAGAAGGGAAATCATGGAAAACACTACGCTAAAACGATCGTCAAAGCTGGTTGCCATGGGTTGAAATCCGTTTCTTTGCATTGCCAGTAGTTGATGAATTCCCGTATTTGAAAAGTTAAAAGTATTTTAAAACTGAAAGAAATAACAAGGAATATCTCAAAAATGATCAACTTCACGAAAAAAATTATTATGACATAAATTGTGTGGTTTATATAACGAGATCCCCATATTTGTTTAGTAAGTGTTTGTCTATCTCCTTTGCTTTACTTGTTATGCAAAATCCAGAGAAATTCATTCAGAATAAATAGGTTTTCAGAGGCTTTTCACAGAGAATTCAAGATGTATATTTTATTTTTCGTGTAAATATCTTTAATGTACGGTATTTTGATTAAAATCATTAGAGCAATTTTTAAGAAAATCAAAATTTCCAAAACTTTTTCCATGTAAATAGTAGTGGGGGTGGGGATTGTATTATAATTGTTTACTTTATGACAGTAACTGAACTAGTCAAATACTATCTCATACAATGGTCTCCGACCAAACACTACACTTCTTCATATGACTGCGTGTAAGGAAAGCAATGGATGAGGAGAAGAATATGTTGTCAACCTTGGACGATACTAAAGTTATGTATCAAGTTTGGTATTTTGCAGATTGTTCGTTTTGTGAGTTATTGTGTTCACAGACACACGTGCATTTTTCTAAAAATGCATTTTCGGGGTACATGGGACCCTAAAACGTCTATTTCCGGTGAAATCTCGGTATGGAATTTTTGGGTGGAATACAATATTTCTATACACTATGTACATAGCACGTGTAGAGAAAGTAAAAATATCCGAGCATCGGCTTTTCGGTCCTGTGTTCTAGTCGGTTACGACAATGATGATGATGATGATAATAATAATATCACCAACAACCTAGAAATCGTTAAATCAAGAAGTAATATTAAAGGTTTTAGGAATAAGTTAGTGTGTATTGTAAACTGCGTATACTTTAAAAAGACTGAAAACATGTGTGTAGAAGAAAGAGACAGGGAAATAAAGCTGAGCGTTCCATTCACATGAGTATCTCTATCTTTTCTGCAAGCATAACATTCTTACATAAGATTATTTTATCTACATCATGCTAATCAAGTTAAACATTAGCGGAAAGTATCTTATTACTCGCTCTCCCTGAAAGTAGAATCGAAATAAGAGAATACACTAGGCTAAAGCGATAGTAAATTCCTTTAAAAGCTGTTCGCTACGTGAAACAATTGATATTTGGTTCTCTTTTGAATTGCTAAGAGTAAAACAAAAGAAATGTGAAACGAAAGAAGACTTTCCGTTTCAGAAAAGCTTAAGTAGTTTAAAATATAAACAAATAACAAGAAATAGGTATCTTGGAAACGGTTTACCTTACAATAAATATATGACATACATTAGGCGTTTTAATGAGATCTATATTTTTGTGTGGTAATTTTTTTTGTTTTTTTTTGTCTATCTCTCAGGGTTTATCATTTGTACAAAATTCATCCAAAATGAAGAAGTCATTAGAGGCTATTCCCAGAAAATTCAAGATATAAGTTTCGATTTGCATTAAATATCTTAGCATATAGTATTTAATCAAAATTCATGCAGCCATTTTCAGAAACTCTATATTTTCTAAAAGTTCCATATAAAGGGTGGCTGGATGGGGGACTTCTTCTAAACATCCTTGGAGGATACTGAACTTAAATACAAATTTGGTGTTTAACCGACTTTTCGTTTTTGAGCTATGTCATTTACATAAACACACACATTCATACACATTCACACCATACATACATGGACGCTATTCTAGAACTGCCTTTTGGGTTTAGGAGACAAAGTATTAGCTTTGCTGCGAAATATCGGCATTGAATTTTTGGTGGAATACAATACCTTCTCTACCTATTATGTGCATAGTACGTGTGGAGAAGGAAAAATATAGAGAGGGGAAGGGATCTGAAACCGCTGTACCTATTCATGGCTTATTCACCGTTCAAAATCACTCTTATTTCCGAAGAAAATGGGCATCTTAACATTTAAATTTCTCAGTAGTTAAAAGACCAAAATAGATTTACTTGGGTTATATATTAGAGAACAAACAGGTTGGAGTCATAAATGAACTTTCTTATGAAGTGATAATGTCATGTAGAGAACATAGGTATCCTTATTCCACAAGAACGTAAAAGTGTAATAATTCCTAGCAATATTACCATTATTTAGAAACTAGCAACTGAAGGAAGACAAACAAATGTTCTCAAAATGGCTCTAACGATTTCTATTAAATCATATTGGCATTCATATGGCAAATGAAATGTATATCTTGAATTTTCTGGGAATAGCCTCTAAAATGTAGAAAATGAAGATTACGGTCAGTAATTTAATAAAAGTAGTAAAATTACTTTATTTGCAGTTTTTTGTGGAACGTTATTAAATTGAATAATTTTGAACTCCTTATTTTATTTACCTCTTTATTGTGGATGAATTTTGCTGAACGTTACATAGCTGGTAAACTTACAAAAACTTACCTCATACAAAATGTAAATCTCGTTAAAACACACCATTTATGTCATATAGGTACTTTTTTTTACGTGGAGTTGATCATTTCTGAGATATCCTTGTTATTCGCTCCAGATTAAGAATACTCCTGGATATGCATAGAAACGGATTTCAAGCACATGGTAACCTTTAAAGTTTTTTTAATTTATTTATTTGTTTATTTATATAAAGTTTAACGTCCTTTAACCTGGTTGGTCATATCGGACCATGAGTGAAATTGGTGAAATGATGCTCAAATGATCTCGGGGTCCATGGTGCTTAAAGTTATTCGACATTTGTCTTCTCAGGATAAGGAAACCCCGAAAAAACCTTATCCGGGTAACTCACGCTAAGCGAGATTCGAACTCACGACCTTTTGAATGTGAGGCAGACACGCTACCACAACACTACCCGGCGTGCTTTTAAAGGACTTGAATATAGTTTTAATCTAGTGATTCCCTTATATACCTTCTACTTACAAGGAAGCAAGGAATTACGACAATTTCTGCTAATATTTATATCGATCATCATAACGTACAAGATTAAGCTGTTTAACAATAATTTGTAACAGTGGTGTAGAGAAAGGCAAGTGAATGTAGCACATCATACTTTTAAAGGAAGCTCTAAAATGTGTATTTCTGTTGAAATGTCGGTATAGAATTTTTGGATGGAATACAATACATTCTGTGTTCGCTATATAGATACATATTTTGTGTAGAGAAAGCGAAAAGTGGCAATCGCTCCTGTGTTACACGTGTTTTTACTTTCTCTATACGTACTATGTATATAGTGTATAGAGAAGTATCGAGATTTTACCGGAAATATATGTTTTAGTGTGCTTTGTATCCAAAAAAAGGCATTTTCAGAAAAAGGTCCGTGTGTGTGTCTGTGAACACGATAACTCAAAAACAAAAATTCGGTAAAATACCAAACTTGATACTTAAGTTTAGTATCTACCAAGGATGCGACACGAAGATTTTGAGGAAAATACGCCCACCCCCAAATACCCTTTACATAAAACGTTTTATTGAAAATTTTGATTTTTTCAAAAATGGCTCTAACATTTTTGATTAAAATATCGTATGTTAAAGATATTTTACTGACAAATGATATGTATATCTGGAACTTTCTGGGAATAGCCTCTAAAGACTACTTTATTCTGGATGAATTTTACGGAATTTTGCTTAACTGCTAAACCATAAGAGGTGGACAAAAAACTATCACTAAAAATGTTGAGCACGTTAAAACACACAATTTATGTTGTATATATATATTTCTCGTGGAGTTAATC
The DNA here is from genome assembly GCA_030762935.1 of Hymenopus coronatus. Taxonomy (NCBI): domain Eukaryota; kingdom Metazoa; phylum Arthropoda; class Insecta; order Mantodea; family Hymenopodidae; genus Hymenopus; species Hymenopus coronatus. Next base: position 114,274,809 of record CM060882.1, read on the forward strand.
GTTTTTTAGTTATTCCTGGATTTTGATTTAACCTTTAAAAATACTTTTCTCACATAGGAATTTGTCAACTCCTATCCGTGTAAACAAAGGAGCTTCAGTCACATAGCAACCAACTTTTGACTGTGACTAACCTATGGTTCTCCCTTATGCCCCTTATACTTACAAGGAAACAAGTAATAAGACTATTTCTGCTAATTTTTTTTCTCGATTTGGATGAAGTGAATAGAAGCATAAGCTTTTTAACAATATTTTGCTGTCGAGATATAGAGAAAGTCATGTGAATGGAACACATCAGATTTTTTATTTGCGATTTATCAAATATTGCAGACGTGTATACTAAAAAGTGGTGTCCAGACCTTGAATAATGTCTAATCTATCCTAATAGCTTTCATGAAAGAAAGTTTTGCTTTATATCTCTCATATTTATTGTATTCAATTTCGTTACCAGGGCATACTAAATAATTGTATAACGAGAGGAATTTACCAAAGTTAGAAATCAGTGATGCGAATTTTATGAACTTGGTGTGCGGAATCCTGTTTCATGCATATATTAAGAGTTTCTTCGTTATAGAAAATTGTATAGATTTTAGCCAAAAAGAGGGTTGAATACGCTCCCCCATTTTGTTTTAATAGTCAACTGCTCCTGAATCTAATCACCAGAAATTATAACTGAATGTTTTTAAATCTAGTAGCTGTGCGTCTCGCTTTCGGCAAGTCCGTGTTCGATCTCTGATCCATATTTTTTCGTGGTTTCCCCTGGGTTGGCAGATCAATGCTAAATGTTTTCTCAACTTCCACGATTTCCTCACCATCTTCATTCCTCTTCCATCTTATTTTTCAGATGTGCTTCTAGGTTCTATGACAGTGCAGGCAGATTGTGGGGTATATATTGAATGGAAAGATTACTCCCAGTGGACACTGGGTCGAGGGGTCGCTTGTACGTCCTCTTTGGCGGCCTGGCAGTGAGAGGATTATCGGCGTTTCTGGTGGCCTGTGGGTTCCTATCGTTCCCTCGCCCCATCCAATCCTCCTGGGAGGTGTTAGCTAAAACAGATCTGCATATGTCGCAGTGCGCGAGAAATCTCACTGAGTTGTCTACATTTTAACCTTTACCCATTTTAAATCCCCTAACCTCCAAGGTATTAAGAAGCTTACGTTACATTTGTTCCGTAGTAAAAGTAAAAATCCTCTGGTACCATGACTAAACTGTATGCGGCGAATCCCTTTGCAGTCACCGTCAAGTCTGTGACGAGTCCTGCTTTTGAAAAATGAAGTAGCCGAAGACACATTTTTAAACACGTGCTCCTTTATTAATCTAAGTCCTATTAAACCACTTACGGTATCAAAGTCCCTAAGCTATACATCACTTAATCTAAAATGCTTTTTAAAATTCAGGGGACCTCAAATCATATATTCATGGTGAATTCTCAGTGTCAAGTTTTGGGGGGAATGCAGTGCCTTCTCTACCCACCATGTATATTATTCATGGTACAGGAAAATGCTGTGTTAACACAAGCTTATAAAGAATACAAAAGAGACATAACAGGAATTAAGTTATTATGGATTAAAATGACAACCATCCAATAACGCCGGGTAAGATAGATAGTCATGCATAGAGTAAAAACTGCAAAATATTTTCATTTGAAAAAAAAAAAGAAAAGCAAAAAGGATAAAGAATCGATTTCATGGTTGCATAAAATACATTGCTTTTTATTAATAGCATTATAGCAGTCTTATTTAACAAACTACAGATGCTTAAATTGGTATTCATTTTAAATCCCAGGATTTCCATTTTACATAGTAATGCTGGAACATATAATTGTACTCTGTTTGTTTGTTTAACAGTTTGATAATTGTAACGGTCTACGGCATGGCACTACTCGTTTGTTATCTCAGTCTTTATCGTCCACATCGCCCAACACAACGTTGCCAAAAACATTCCTATGCAACATGCCAAAATGTATCTATCTTAAACTTCATTTCGGGGAAAAAAGGACAAGAAAAATTTAGTGACGTCCATACTGGGCAAAGCAAAATAATCACATTTTAATCTATTCTAATATGTAGAGCATAATAGGTGCTAAAACCTTAAAATAGGCATTACAACAAATTCAAAATTGACAGAAATATAGGCAACATCACATATTAAATCATTAAAGCAAACACAATCATATATTAATTTACCGTTTAGAACAAATTTTGACATACATACCACCAGTATTTAATCTCCACTATTAGTGTAAATTTTATTTATTTTTTTTTTTCGTAGTCAACTTACCCTCCGTATAATTTAGGATCGGCATCCCCCTAAGCATTCGTTGGCTTGTCAGAAGTCTGTCGGAGAGCCAAAGGCACGTAACCACAGAATGAAGAAGCTGGAACGAGTGGCCGACCCGTAGCCAGGCATGAGCGTGAGGAAGTGGATGATATGAAATGATGGCGAAATGGATAATAGGAAAAGTGATGATGAATCAATTGGTGGAATGAGTGCCGGGTAAACAGGAGGACCTAAAGAAAACCCAGACGCCGTTTTGTCCACCACAATTCCCACATACGGGCACTTGGGATCGAAGCCGGGCTGCTTAGGCGGAAGGCGACGGTCTAACCACTCTGTTACAGCGCCGTCTGTATGCACAGAGTAATTTATGTAGAACTGACACATTTCTTTCTTTAATTATTCCGTTGGAAATTTAATCAATGACCCAATTTTAGCACCAAATTAAGCAGAATGTTCTGGAGTTTCGATTCTTTGTCACTAGATGCGCTTTTTTTCCCCCCTAATTGTATTGTTGGCAGCTGTTTAGACATTTTGTCCTTGTAGTACGATGTAGAGCTGAGTCAAGGATATTTTCAGCAAGATGGCGCTACATGCCATGCATCAAGTGAATCCATAAACCTAATTGCAAGTTTCTTTGACGACCGGATACTTTCCAGGAACCTGTGGCCACCGAGATCTCCGGATTTGACATCGCCGGACTTCTTTCTATGGGGTTACCTAAAAGACAAGGTTTACGCCACACGTCTCCAGACAATGGACGATCTGAAGCACATCACAAAGGAGATTCAAACTACTGACAACAGAGTCCTCCAAAGAGTGGCCAGTACATGAAACGACGTGTTGAGTTGTGCTTTATACAGGATGGAGGACATTTTCAACATTTGCTATAGAGGTAAATAATCTCCCAAAATTCCTTTAAAATTTAGATATAATAAGTTGTCGCTTACATAACACGTTTTGTAACAATTAATGAAAGAAATGTGTCAGCTCTATATAAATCATCCTGTATAATTACGGAGACGGTATTGTCCGTGGCCCGATTCAGGAGGTTTCGGGTACAAATCCCATAGGCAGACTAAGGCTTATTTTTTCATTTTCAGTACCAAGGTAAATACCAAATTGAATTATCAATACCGCGACCAAATCTTTCACTTTACGATTAAATCAGTACTAAAAGTTAAAGTAGGTGGCAACAGCAAATGCTCAGCTCTGTCCATAGATAATGAAAGCAAGTACACAAGACGGTACCCTAATGCCATCTGCTCGGAACGTGCGAGTTCTGGGATGTTATTGCCTAACTTTAAGGTCTCCATGGACACACGTCGAAGCTGTAATGTATTGAAGCAGAGCTACAGTTGCTTGCATAAGGCATCTATGTTTTTTTTTTTTACAAAGATGATTCCCAATAGGAATGAGAATGAACTTATCATTACATACAGCATAACCATGGGATATTTCCTAACATATTCGTCACGATATGATTACTTAGTCAAACCAAAGTAAGACAAACAGTGAGGGAGTGAAGATTATTTCTTTAAATTTGCACTCTTCAGTTACTGTATTTGTTGTGGCGATCGCCGCTAATTCTGGTGAACCCAGAATACTCGCTTTCAATAAATTAATGATTCTAGTGGAGAAGCTGCAGTAAATTCTATTCCAAATAAACACATTTTAAGGGAATACAATACTATCCCATACATAAATTAATACATCCGAAAAGCAAAGTACAACTTTCAGTGTTGTTTTATAAGGAGATTTTATAACTAAATACTTTTTCACTCGAGAAACAAGTTTCTTGCTAAACTGAGAATACTACAAGAAATAAATAAACTGATCAAACATTAAAATCCAAATTTACATAACACAATCATTTATTTTGTTTTGTGTTGCTGCCGGTATAACAAACTTTCTCTGGTAAATTTTCAGTGGCGCCTCATTGTCTCAGAACGCAAAATATAATAAGGTTAACATTCTCACTTACATGACTTCGTCTATAAGCAAAGTTTCCAGTATTGAATTGATATTATCCTACGGCACTGCATGAACGGTGAGAAGGTGACCGTATGGTGCGCTCTTTCTGTAGAAGTCATAATTGTTCCCTATTTTTGTATTTTTATAGAGTTTAACGTCCGCTTTTACTACTATGACACAACAGAGGAACCTATTTTTGTACATAAAATGGTGAATAGAGTAATTTAAGGGATAGATGTTCTAAACATTAAGAAAAACACTTAACAAGGGTGGCATTTGACTCTAAAAAGATGGAGCTACAGTTAATAATGTCGGAGGTACCCAGCGGTTCTCAAGAAATGTCTTCCCTTGACTCTTGAAATGTCTTGACTCTTAATTTCTTGATTAGCGTCTATCTCCAGACCTAATCAATCACATAGATTTGACTATTGCTTTGGCCTAGTGTATTTCACTTTAGTCTAAAACAAGTTTTGCTAATGTTTAACTAGATTAGTATGAATTTTGAAATATGAATTAATATCAGAATAGGCTTTTGTAAAACATTTCATTGGAGAAAAGTAGAGAAAGTCTTGTAGATGTACGTTTAAAACGTTTTTGTAGCAAGCAGTGAGGCAGAATTAGCTATTTCAGTTACATTGCTGAAAAGTGGATCTGTGCAGAAGTGCTTTTAGTTATAAAACAGCAGGATACAAGAGATGTTAAAGCAGCAGTAAGGAGTAATGTAGAATTACACGGATACCAGACATTTTTAAGCGAGAAAATAATGTACTCCGAAAGAGGCACATGATATCGCGGGAGCGAGAAGTGGAGAAACAAGGAAAGCAGTAGGACCATTAGAGAAAATGTAAAGGAAGAGGGTGGTGTTGCAGCAGGATGCAACCAGCGGGGTGTGAAAATCGCGATGTACCTAGGAGTGTCGAATGGAGGTCTTCCTGTCATACCTCTTCTTCCTATTGCTACGGCCCAGCCAGCTGGAATGTTCCACTTCTGTTTTCCACTGCCCTATATACGGAGCGTAAAAATACTGACGTACAGGGCGTCACATCTTATTACGTAAGGATTTCCTTTATTTTAAGTAGGTCAATGGAACAAGAATGTTAATAAAACCCGCTTCATTAGTGCAGAGATACCGTGTCTGTCCTTATTCAAGATAACCCGAGTTCGAATCTTGGTTAGGGTGAGTTACCTGGAAACATTTTTGAGAAGGCGAATGAAAGGTAACTTTGAGCTCTATGGATCCTGGGATCATAGGAACTCATTTTATTCATTGTCATATATGGCCCTGAGATTAAAGGATATATATTTAAATAATAATAATAATAATAATAATAATAATAAAGCCCGTCTGGGTAGTATGGTGGTAGCGTGTCTGCCTTACATTCTAAAGGTCGTGAGTTCGAATCCCGCTTAGGGTGAGTTACCCGGATAAGGTTTTACTCGGGGTTTTTCCTTATCCTGAGAAGACGAATGACGAGTAACTTTAAGCTCCATGGACCCCGAGATCATTTGGGCATCATTTCACCAATTTCATTCATCGTCCGATATGACCAATCAGGTTAAAGGACCTTAAACTACGCAAAGAAAACAAAACAAAAAAAAAAAACTCTTCTTCTTCTTCTGCGTTCAAGTATTAAACCTTTTTTGATGTGTTCCGGCTACAATTATTTAAGTTGCTGTATCCATCTTTGCCACTTCCCGGCTGGTAGTTCCAACTTTTCCAGGGCATTCTATTGGACTCCGTTCTACAGACATGTTCGTACCATTGTCTCCTCTACTCTTCTACTTTATTTGTGTGACGAAATATATCTAGTTCGTTGCGAATATCTTCACTTCGTTTTTGTGTATTAATGTATATCCTCCCACAAATCCTAAATGTTTCATTTCTGCGGCTTCTATTCTTTTGAGTAGTAATAATAATATAATAATTATAATAATAGTATAATAATATTAATAATAGTAATAATAATAATATCTGAATGCATGGTAAAGACGTGTTTTGAACCTCGGAATAATAAATTATTTTAGATAAACTAACCGTAGTTATTATTGATTATAGTGATAAACGCGCGCGCACACACACACACACACACAAAACATAGCCCAAAAATGACAACTGAGGCAAATACTAAACTTGGTATTTTTTATCTTCCAGAATATGAACCGTATACAGATGTTCCAAGAATGAGAACATTCTCATATCCCATGCTACTCTTTACAAGAGTTTTTTTTTTGGGGGGGGGGGGGAATTATTAATTTTCTCAAAAATAGTTCAAACTATTTTTATTGAAATACCATAGGTTTAAGCTATTTCGGACCTGACGAGGTGGACCTTCGTTTCAATCCTGTCAATGGACGATCCGCTACCCATCTTCTCTAATAAGCAAGAGGAGTAAAACTAATGTCGCGCAGTAGTTCCCCAATTACCGGTTTTAACTTGAAATAGTCCTGTTGAGTTCTGCAACTCTTTTAACGAAAAAAGGAATATCTGTACATGTCAAATATAGAACAGTTGGTGCAAATGGTATTTTCAACTTTCTTTCAGTGAATAACTCATAAAGTCCTGTTCATACTAAATGAATTTTGTATTACTGGTAAATCATAAAATATAAAATCCAAGCAGTATTAAATAGCGTTTTCTGTCGCATTGGAAATTTTCGAAATATTCCTAGCTATATGCTTAAGTTTTCCTGGGTTTAACAGTCATAGGGCGTGTATAAAGCATATTACGCGTGTCTTCCGGTTAATCTGAGAGTTTTCTAGTCAAGTATTTATCGTACACAGCATGAATATAAAAATCACTTTGTTTTATGAATACTATTATAAAAATCACTTTGTTTTATGAATACTATATATATTAAGGGATTGCATAAGGTTGTAACGAATGGTAAGTTTGAAACGTACGATTTTGAAAATAAGACATACGGATACTTATGTAATTGCTTACAAAATACCGACTCGCATATCATTATGACAATACAAAAGATATATAAAAAAAGCTGATGTGTTTCACTCGCATGGCCTTCTCTAGCTGCTTTGCACACAAAGTTTTTACAAAAGATTATTCTTCTGTCTACATATGTTAAGCGAGATAAACATTCTCAGAATGTATCACTTAGTTCCTTAAAAATAGAAGGGAACTAAGGGAGTACACCAGGTTAAAGTGATAGTCAAAAGCTCTAAAAGCTATTGTTATGCGATTGTCATTGCAAATTGCTTCTTTACTTGGCCAGGAGTAGAACAAAAGAAAAACGGACACTTCCTGTCTAGGAAAAGTCTAAGTACTTCACAATTGAAACTAAAAACGGACACTTCCTGTCTAGGAAAAGTGTAAGTACTTCGCAATTGAAACCAATAAAAAGGAATATCTAGGAAATGGCTACCTCCACAAAAAAAAAAAAAAAAAAAAACGAAAAGGATATAAATTGTGTGTTTTGAGATCTAAATTTATGTGCAGCAAGTTTTTTCTATCTCTTATGGTTTAGCAGTTAAGCTAAATATGGCAAAATTCATCCAGAATCTTCTTCATAGTCTATTCCCAGAAAATTCAAGATATACATTTTATTTGTCAAGTAAATATCTTAAATATAAGAGATTTTAATCAGATATTCATTTTATTTGTTATGTAAATGTCTTAAATAGAACAGATTTTAATCAAAATCCTTAGAGATATTTTTGAGAAAATCAAAAAGTTTGAAACTTTTTCCATGTAAAGGGTAGTTTATGGTGGGGGGATTTTCTTGAAAATCTTCATATCTCATCCTTAAAAGGTACTAAACCTAAACAACACGTTTGGTATTTAACGGCCTTTTCGTTTTTGAACTATGCTGTCCACAGACACACACGCGCGCACACACACACACACACTTTTTACAGAAATGCTTTTTTTGGATTCAGTGGAACCCAATACATGTATTTCCGGTGAAATCTTGGTATCGAATTTTTGGGTGCAATACAATACCTTCTCTATACACTATATATAGTACGTGTAGAGAAAGTAAAAAACGGGCATGAGCTCAGTACGGGGTGTTTTGTAACCTGTGACGTCAACTTGTAAAGTCCATTAGATAAGGTTTAGCTTCATTCGCTTTCGTCATAGTTTTAATGCTTGGATATTCCTGATTATACCTACTGCGTCTACATAATATAAGCCAGTATTCATTCGATTGTTTTTACTCAGTTGCATGGTGCTCCGATGTACATACAATGAAGTATATGTTGAAAAAATTTATAACAAATCCTATCATAATTAACAAGAAGTACTTAGTAGCATAACCTTCGTGTGAGCTACTTATAGAATGCATTTTTAAAAAATATTATATGTTCCATTCACATGATTTTCTCTAGCTATTGTACAAAGACACTTCTTACTAAAGATTAAATTAGTCAGGAGTAAAAAAAAAAAAAGAAACGCGGACAATTTGCTATTTGAGAAAAGTACAAGTATTTTAAAACTGAAACAAATAACAAGGAAAATCTCGTAAACGGTTAACTTCAAACATAAACGAAAAGGACACAAATAGTGTGCTTTAACGAGATATATATTTTTGTGTAAGTTTTGTCTAATGGCGGCGCCGTGGTTGAGTGCCTAGACCGTTCGCCTGCCCTCTAGGCGGCCCGGGTTCGGTCCCTTGCGCCCTCATGTGGGATTTGTGGTGAGCGAAGCGGAATTTGGGCGGGTTTTCTCCGGGTCCTCCGGTTTCCCCCGCCACTCATTCCATCAATTGCTCCAGCATCACCTTTCCAATCATCAATTTCGCTTACATTTAGTATCATCCATTTTCTCATGTTCATGAATGGCTACGGGCTAACCCCTCGTAACAGGTTCTCCATTCTGTGGTTTCGTGCCATTAGCTCCCCGACCTCTATGCATTGGCTTGTAAGTTCTAGGAGGGCGCCAGTCCTACAAATACGGGAGGGTAAGCTGATTACACAACGAAAGGTTTTGTCTATCTATTATAGTTTGTTAGTTATACAAAAGCTTCACAGGCTATTCTGCGGAAATTCAAGGTATACATTTTGTTTGTTATGTTATTATCTTTAATATGCGACATTTTAATTAAAATCAACGAAAAATGTTCCATGTAAAAGGGAGCTTATAGTAAGGGGATTTTCTTGAAAATCTTCGTGTCGTATTCTTGGGAGATATTACCAAGTTTGGTATTTAATGGATTTTTCGTTTTTGAGTTATGCTATCTACACACACACACACACACACGCACCATGCACACATTGATCTTTTTCTAAAACTGCTGCTTCTGGGTTCTGGGTATCAAAACATATATTGCCGGTGAAATTTCGGTATCATTTTTTTGGGTGGAATGCTGTATCTTTTCTACCTACTATGTACATTTTACATGCGTGCTAGAGAAAGTAATAAATGATAATGGGTACGCGATGTCATGTGATCTTTATCAAATCAGTTAAAGCACGAAAAACAGCTATGAAGTTTGGAAAATCTACAGATGTAAGATATTTTATACAAATTTGTATCAGTTACTGCACACAATAACAGTGATATTTGTCCATGTTTCAAAATTCTAGCTTGCATGGTTACTTACCGACAATTTAAATTGTCCTCAATCATTGTTATAATGAAAATCATCCACATAACGCATTTTTAGAAATGTTCACATCAGAAATTCAAATTTTATAGTAAATGAGTGTAAAATATATCTGCCATATTTAATTTGTGTATATTAATCCCTACTTATTGTTGAAAAAGTATTACTTTTTGTATTGTCAAACACTCTAGAGGTCTCAGAAGTTCAATTTTGTTTGTAACAATTGGAAATAGTGTATAGTAATTACCTTTAATATACTTTTAAGAGGCAGTAAAAACCTTTTTAAACGAATTAATAAAAGCAGACCTCATGAGAAGCGTTTTGGCTATGGAATGGTTTGCGAGAAGACAAACTTTAAAAATGGGGCCAGCGTATTAATAATAATAATAATAATAATGATAATAATAATAATAGTGGTGGTGGTGGTAACATACTTGTTCATTTATTGACTCAGGTAATTGGTAATTATAATATGGGTTTCTATTTCATTGACAGAATGGGCTTCTTTTAATCCTGTAGCATCAAAATTATATTTCCGCAGCTCTGCGGTTTATTTGAATCTTTTCGAGCGCACACGTGCACACATTCTGAAATTCTAGCATCCCTATGCCACAAGGATATAGCACCAAAATAGTGGCTAAAATATTTTTACTGTTGGTTTTTCCTTTCTTACTGTATTCATTTCCTCTGTATTGCATTCACAATGACCATTGAAAATTTTTATCCAAGTGTATATGGTTATAGAGTGGATAAGCCTATATTATTTTTTCACAGCAATAACAACTAAATAAAATATGTGACTTTAAAAAATAAACAGCCAGAACCTACCTTGGGGTAACAACATCACTGATCCGTTGGGGTAGGGTTATTAAGATATCTCTTTTTTTTTTTCTTAATTTTTTTTATGTTTGTAGAATATGCCTATAATGAAGGCGAGATTACATTAAGAGTTGCATAGGCAAACACGAACCATTTTTATTACTATTTTATCGTTTTTCCCACTTTTTATATTATATATTATAAATTGTCAGAATGTTTAAATCAAAACCATTTAGATTAGTTTTGAGAGATAGAAAAAAAAACGAATATACTTCTATGTTGTTTTTTTTATTTACCTTTTCTGGGGGGGGAGGAGGTGGAAGGAAAGAGGAAGATCCAGTAGAAAAGGCGGGATTTATTAACACAACCCCACTATTGATAACAAAATCGCTTTTAAACGTCTTCTGTTAAGTGTAGCAAGAGAAACTCCTGGCTGACTTTTGTTGTCTTCCTTTATAAATTAAAAAAAATGGTGATAAAATGCCCCAAGTATGAAATTGGATACATTTGCTTTAAAAGTTTAAAATAAATATTATTTTATTATGGATTTATTTTTGTCTTTCACAGTTTTTTTATAAATGCATTACGTTAAATATAATTTCCCTTTATAGAGACTACAAAAAGTGAATAACTACATGTCTGAGGGTGTAGTGGCAGTTCTTGAAGGCAACGCATTATCAGTCCACCATGGCAGCGTTTCTCTGTCTATGTTTTTCACTGTTGACGTTTCCATCGCAACGGCTAGTGATTCGGAACGAGTGATTTATACATTTCACTGCCAGACTTGCATTTCCTGATTGGAAGCCCGCCTGTGTTTGACAGAGATGTATTTATTTCTCCGCGATGTGATTGCCAAAAATAGACTGAGCCGCACAAATACAATTCTGCGATTTTAATCTCTGCCACGTTTTATGTAAAAATTATGATTCTCTTCGGTGTAGCTTCCCTTTACGAGTTTAGTTTTAGGTGTATAGTTTATGTCTTAAAATTATTTTAAATTACAATGCAAAGAAGAAACAACCGCATTTTCATGTTTTTTTTTCAGAAATGTGAATATCACTTAGCCCTAAATCTGATATAAGCAATGAAATCAGCTATTAATTTTTTAAGGTAGGTAGATAAATTCGATATCGATATTTCAGGGGAAATATAGGTTAAGAGGTCCCCGGAGTTCAAAAAAGCATTTTAGATAAATGTCTGTGTGTGTCTGTGGACATCATGGCTAAAAACGAATAGACCATTAAATACCAATACAGGTATTTATGTTTGTATATTTTAAGATGCAAGATTTTAAAGAATATACTCCTAACATAGACTATCCTTCACGTGGAAAAATTTGGAAATTGTATTTTTCTCAAAATGGTATTAAAATACCGCATATTCAAGATATTCATATCACAAATAAAATTAATATTTTGAATTTTCTGGGAATAGCCTCTGAAAACCTCTTTATTTTGCAAGAATTTTTGAGACTTTTGCATAGCGGTTAAAGCATAAGAGATACAAAAAGCTACTACACAAAACATTTAGATATCGTTAAAACACATAATTTATGGCATACATGTTTTTCTGTAGAATTAGCCGTTTTCGAAATATTCCTTCATATTAATTTCAATTTTAAATATCTTAATTTTTACCTGGACCATGCTAAGGCACCGAACCTCAATTGTTTCACACAGCGACCAGTTTTTAAAAGTTTTGACTGTCACTTTAGCCTAATGCACTCCTTTATTTTTCTTCTACTTAGATACAAGGAAGCACGTAATAAGACCAATTCTGCTAATATTTATCTCGATTATCATCATCTAAATAAAAGAATAATCTTTTGTACGAATAGAAGTTACGTGATGGAATATATGAGAACATATTAGATAGAGTGTTTCCTGTTGTACTCTTGTTACAGTGTATTATGCTCATGCTCATAGCTACCCTGTTGTGGGGCAATCATACCTCTGCCGGTCAGTTATTTATTCTTCAGAAGAAATCTGTACGTATCATATTAGGAGTTCACCAAGAACTCACTGTAAACCACTTTTTATGCAACTTGGTATACTGACATTGCCTTCAATGTTTGTCTTGGATTCCCTCCTATATGTTAAAAAAAATATCAATATTTTCTCAATATGTTCTTCTGTCCATAATTAACCAACTCGAAATTGCTCTGATATGTATATTATAAAATGTAAATATAATAAAACCCTTAACAGTTTCTCATGCATGTCAATTAAAATTTTCAACACCTTACCTCGGAATATCAAGACTCTTTCTTTGTTACACTTTAAGAGGAGGATACAAACAATCTTGAAGGCAAATCCTGTTTATAGCATTTCAGAAATGTATAGCTTGAAATTGGATTAATCTTATCCATTTTTAAATGTATTGTTGTGACAGTATTGCATGTAGAATGTTTAATTAATTTTTATGTATGTTTTATATTTAATGACTGAAAATAAACTATCTACCCACCTACCTACCTATCTACCTACCTCCGTGCCTGCCTGCCAGATTTGTAGAAAAAGGTCTGTGTATGTAGTGAATCTCTAAACGCGATAACTCAAAAACGAAAAGTCGATAAAATACTAAACTTCCAAGAATGCGACACAAGATTTTGAGGAAAATCCCTCCACCCCAAATACCCATTACATGGAAATATTTTCGAAACTTTTGATTTTATCAATAATGACTAACGATTTTGATTAAACTAACACATATTAAAGATATTTGCTTGAAAAATAAAATGCATATTTTGGTTTTTCTGGGAATAGCCTCTGAAAAGTTGTTCATTTTGGATTTAATTTTATGTATTTTTATAACCGTTAACCTTAAGAGATAGACAAAACGTTATTGCACAAAAAATTTAGATACCATTAAAACTCCAATATATCTTATATACAGTTGTTCGTGAAGTTGACGCTTTTTTTTTTTTTTTTTTTAGATATTCCTGTTCTTGTTTTAGTTTTAAAAACTAATCTCACACGGGAATTTGTCAATTCCTGGCAATGCAAAGAAAGGGATTTTAACCACCTGGCAACCGGCTTTTAAAAGATTTGACTATCTCTTAAGCCTAGTGTATTTCTTTACTCCCCTTTTACTTACAAGAAAGCAAGTAATAAGGTCATTTCTGCTTATGTTTATCTCGATTTCCATGAACTGCATAGACGAATAAGCTTTTTAACAATAATTTGTTATAGAGATGTTGAGAAAGCTGATCGAGATTAACATTAGCAGAAATTGTCCATATTACTTGGTTCCTTGTAAGCAGAAGGGAAAAGATCTGATGTGTCCCATTCACTTGATGCCCTCTAGTTGTTTGGCAAACAAACCTTTTATCCAAAAGATTAATATTTTATTTACTTCATACTAATCAAAATAAACATAAACAGAATTAGTGTTATTAGTCACTTTCTTGTAAACACAAGTGAAATATGAAAATACACAGGCTAAAGCGATAGTTAAGTGCTTTAAAATCTGGTCGCTATGTGAAACAACTGAAATTCCAATCTCTTTGCTTGACAGGAGTAAATAAAGGAGAAACGAGAAGAAAGATGTCTTCCTGTTTGGAGAAATGTTTAAGTGCCTTAAAATTGAAATCAATAAACCGGAATATCTCGGAAACGGTTAACTCTACAAAAATATGTATGTGACATAAACTGTGTTTTAATGAGATCCACATTAATTGTGAAGTAAGTTTTTGTATATCTCTTACAATTTTCCAGTTATATAAAAGTTATCTGGAATGAAGAGACCATCAGGGGCTATTCCCAGAAAATTCAAGATATTTATTTCGTTTGTCATAAAAATAACTTAACATTAGATATTTCAATCAAAAATTTTAGAGCCAATGTTGAAAACATCAAAATTTTGAAAAAATGTTCCACGTAAAGGGTAGTTAGTGATCGAAGGATTTTCTTTAAAATCTTCGTGTCACATCCCTGTAAGATACTGAATTTAAATACCAAGTTTGGTATTTAACGGACTTTTTGTTTTTGAGTTATGCTGCCTATAGACAGACAGACACACATACACACCCATACACACACGGACATTTTTTTAAATGCGTTTTTTGAATTCAGGGGGTCTCAAAGTAAGTATTTCCGGGTAAACTCGGTATAGAAGTTTTGGGTGCAATAAAATACCTTCTCTATACTCTATGTATATAGTACGTGTAGAGAAAATAATAAAAGTAGCGTAGAAAACCAGTTTAAGCTATGACACGAGCTAGTGACTCGGCTACCTAAATAAGTGTAGGCACTAGAAAAAGTACCCCCTTACAGCACTGTGGATCAAAAGTACCTAACATAAAGTTAGGTATATAATATTGCTTCCCTAAATTATGCAACTGATAAACAAACATTTTTCTTCAGAAATTTAAAGTTTATAAATGCATGTTGCTATGTTCGGCACATTTAACCTAAAGAGAATAGTTGATCAGTGAAATTTTATGGAGAGGTTGTACTGCTTAGAACAATTTTATAATTCATGACAGAAATATTGGAAGCGCAGGATATTTAAGGGTTATAGCAGAAAAATAGATAAGTACCCATGGGGGTCTATACCAACATAACAGCTGCAATGTCCTCGGAACTTCTCAAGTTGATATTACGCCTAAATTCTCGATTGAGATGGCAAATATGAATTTTTGGAGATAGTTTTTTTCGATTACTGTTTTCGGCAAACGTGGTCAAATGTCATTCTCCAAATTCAAATTAAAAATGTGGTTCATTGTACAGCCTGATAAGCATAGAAACAGCAAATATTGCACTGTTTCTAAAAAAATACGTTTTCTTCAGAAATGTGGGGAGTGAAAAATTAAAAAGCTCTAAAATTATGCAATCTTATTCAGAATAATATTCTACATAGGATAAGGTGTCCAATTTGAAAATTAGCATAATTGAATATTTACACCATGTCATTAGCTACATGGTGACACAGCCAGAACAAATAAATAAAAATCTGATGTGTTCCATTCATATGACTTTCTCTACATCTCTGCAACAAACTATTGTTTAAAAGCTTGTGATTCTATTTCATGCTAATTGAGAAAAAATAGCAGAAATAGTCCTATTACTTGCTTCCTTGTAAAGTAGAAGCGAAATAAGGGAGTACAATAGCTTAAAGTGATAGTCAAAAGCTGCTTGCTATATGACTGAAGTTCTTTGTTTGTATGGACAGAAGTCAAATTCCTGTATGAGAAAAGTATAAGTTTATTAAAGCTGAAACCAATAAGAAGGAATATCTCAAAAACCATCAAATCCACGAAAAAAATGTATATGACATAAATTGTGTGTTCTATCGTGATCTACATTTTTGTGGAGTAAGTTTTTGTCTATCTCTTACAGTTTATCAGTTATGAAAAATTCAATAAAAAGCATCCAGAATACAGGGGTCTTTGCAGGCTATTCCCAGAAAAGTCAAGATATACCTACATTTTATTTGGCATTTAAGTATCTTAAAATAAGAGATTCTAATCAAAATCGTTTAAGCAAAATTTTAGAACTTTTTTCCATGTAAAGAGTAGTTGAGGTGGGGAGATTTTCTTGAAAATCTTCGTATCGCATCCTTGGAAGATAACAAACTTAAATACCAAGTTTGGTATTAAACGGCCCTTTTTTTTTGAGCTATGGTATCCACAGACAAACACGCGCACACCGTATATTTTTCCAAAAAATTTTCTTTTTTGGATTCAGGGGGACCCAAAACATGTATTTCCGGTGAATTCTCGGTATCGAATTTTTGGGCGGAATACAATGCCTTCTCTATACACTACGTACGTATTACGTGTATAGAAAGTAAATAAAAAAAGTCGAAGATAGTAATATCATGTAAGCTTTAGAAAGAAACAGGGATATATCATTAAACTCCTTTACATTCTGTCTTTTAAAGTTAGGCAAGCTATAGGTACGAATCAGTATAGAATTTAGGGTTGGTGTCATTAGTATTATATTTATTATTATTTTCTCTAGCTCATATGTAAACACCACACATAGTACATATAGAAGATGTATTCCACCCAAAATTCGATACCGATATTTCACCAGAAATATATGTTTTGAGACCCCCTGAATAACAAAACATTTTTAGAAAAATATTTGTTTGTGTGAGTGTGTGTGTGTGTGTGTGTGTGTGCGCGCGCGCGTGCGTGCGTATGTGTTGAAAAGTCCGTTAAATACTACCAAACTTGGTATTTGTGTTCAGTATCTTCCAGGATGTGAAAAAAAAATTCCAAAAAAATTCCCCACTCTAACTACAAATAGATCAGTTTTTGAAAGTTTTGGTTTTCTCAAGAATGGGTCTATCGAATTTGATTAAAATACCATATGTTTAAGACATTTTAATGACAAACGAAATGTATGTCTTAAAATTTACGGAAGCAGCCTCTGAAGACCCCTTTATTCTGGATGACATTTATGTAACTGAAATAGGCAAAAACTTACATCACAGAAAATATAAATCTGATTAAAACATACTATTTTTGTCACATACATTTTTTGTAGAGCTAACCGTTTCCAACATGTTAACTGTTAATAGTTTCATTTTTAAACTACTCAAACTTTCCTAAAACGGGAGGTCATACCATTTAATACCTCTTCTGTTTTACTCCTAGCCGGCAAAGAGAACCTAATTTCAATTATTTCGTATAGAAACCATCTTTTAAAAGATTTAATTGTCGCTTTAGTGTATTACCTTATTTCCCTTCTACTTACAAGGAAGCAAGCAATAAGCCCAATTCTGCAAAGTTTATTTCGATCAGCATGACGTAGATAATAGAATATTTTGTAAGAGGAGTTTGTTTGCGGAGCGGCGAAAGAAATTCGTGTGGAGGAACACATTCAGATTTATTATTATATCATATACTACAATTAGTTCTCTTCTGCTGGTTATGATGTGCAGCAATTGCTTTGTTGGTGTAGACATGTCTGTTCTAATGATGCGAGGTAGAAGTTTTTTACACAATCGCCAAAAACAAACGATAATGTTCATGCAATAACCTCAGACTCAATAAACGATGGCTGTTGACAAAACAAAAACAGAACGCTTCCCATAACACACAGCAGCTGTAACGGTACCTGGTGGTTTCCAGAGTGGGGTGTTAGTGGCCTGGAAGCACAAAGTTATGTTGGTCCGCCCGCCCGCTCCAAACCAAATCCCTACTTATTTACCTGGTGCAACAGATTCACAGAATGGCGATTTTGGTTATCGGTAACCATGCTCTCCAAACCCATTCCGAGAGGACTCCAGTTTGCATCCAGTAGTATGCACATGCAGAAATTGAGAAATTGATGTCTTTAATTCTGAAAAGAGAGATGTACAGTGCTTTTCAAAAGTTTAAAGGACACCTATGTACGTATTTCATCGAAATGCATTCTGTTCACTACATTTTTCAACAGTCTTATTTTCCTCAGAGAATTAGCTTATATACAACTAACTACACTTTAATAAAAGGATTGTGTTTTGTATGAGTTGTG
Organism: Hymenopus coronatus; assembly: GCA_030762935.1. Taxonomy (NCBI): domain Eukaryota; kingdom Metazoa; phylum Arthropoda; class Insecta; order Mantodea; family Hymenopodidae; genus Hymenopus; species Hymenopus coronatus. Next base: position 114,292,904 of record CM060882.1, read on the forward strand.
GTATATTTTCAAAATTTAAATAACTGAAAACTATTCATATTTTTAACCCTTGTTGAGAACTTGGCGTGTAAATTTGAGACATTAATACTGTTTTTACTTTCTCTATACGTACTATATACATATTGTATAGAGAAAGTATTGCACTCCACCCAAACATTCGATACCGAGATTTGACACGAAATATATGTATTAGGGTCCCCTTTATCCAAAAAAAGCATTTTCAGAAAAAGGTCCGTGTGTATGTGAACACGATAGCTCAAAATCGAAAAGTTGGTAAAATACCAAACTTGGTATTTAAGTTTAGTATCTTCCAGGAATGCGACACGAAGATTTTGAGAAAAATCCCCTAACCCCAAACTGCCCTTTACATTGAACTTTTTTCGAACATTTTTATTTACTCAAAAATGACTCTAACGATTTTGATTAAAAGTTCGCATATTAAAGAGTTTACCTGAAAAATAAAATGTATATCTTGAATTTTCCTGGAAAGGCCTCTGAAGACTACTTTAATCTGGATGAATTTGACGGAATTTTTCATAATTGCTAAACCGTAAGAGATGGACAAAAACTTACTACACAAAAAACGTAGAGCACCTTAAAACACACAATTTATCTTTATGTACTTTTATTCGTGGAGTTGCTCGTTTTTGAGATTTCCCTTGTTTTTTGGTTTCAGCTTTAAAAATATCCTTTTCTCATACAGTAATTTATCATTTCCAGTCCATACAAAGAAAGGAACTTCGGTCACATAGCAACCAACTTTTGACTTTTCACTTTAACCAATAGTACTCCTTTATTTCGCTTCTACTTACAAGGAAGCAAGTAATAGGACTGTGTCTGCTAATTTTTTCTCGATTATTATGAAGTAAATTGAAGCATAAGCTTTTTAACAATAATTGTTGCAGAGATGTAGAGAAAGTAATGTGAATGAAACACATCAGATTTTTCTGAGAGAATCGCACATACATAAATAACTATAAATATAATATTGTTATGTTGCACTGGTTTATCAAGAATGTATACAACGTTTATTACTCAAAAGGAAATCAGGGGGAAAAGTTTGAAATTAGCACAATCTGGCTGTGGATAAAGCCGCATAGTAAAAGAGCTAGTTGAATCAGAGAGGTGTCTGTTTATAGTGTATCTTATATACTGCAGATGGCACCACTGTGTTATGTTTGTTATAATGCCAGGACATTCAGTTGCGCTTCAGCTTCTGTGTTGTCCTGACTTTGGTAAAAATGAGGGAAAATATGACGCAGGATATAAAATGGCAAGTAAGTAATTGGGACGCATTTGTCACACAGAGATCTTGCAACTCAACTGGAAGTAAATAAAAACATATGTGGCACAGAGAAGAACTTCGGGAGGCATTATCGGAAAAGATTACCATGCAAGGGTGTAGAACTGTAACTGTATGTCCAAAAGAGTAAACCAGTGTTTCTAAGACAAAGGAGGCCTAAACAAGTATTAAAATATTTTGCAATGTATGTTTGAAGCAACAGGTTCCTAGAATAGAGTTTTAAAAATATCAATGGATATCCTTAAACTTTTGATGGACCCTGTAAATTATTTCAGTATCTTTTATAAGACTATTTATGGATTGTCATAGGTAGTGGAGAGATCAAGCATGAAAATGCTTAAGCGTTGTTTAAAATAAACATAGAATGATGTCTAGAAAGAACACCCCAATGGTTAGGAGGTAGGATATATGCCTTCCAATGTAGAGAACCCGAGTGCGAATCTCGGCAAGGAGAGGTGTTTTTATGTGGTTTTCCCTTATTCTCATAAAACAGAAGTGAGGTAACTCTTAACTTCATTGGACCTCTATTCATTTAATTCTTATGTTAATAATTTCATCCAGTTTTATTAATGTCTCTACATGCACTATGTACTATGAATTTAACCTAAAAATTCGACACCAGGATTTAAACCGGAAATACATGTATTCGGTGCCCCTGATTTAAAAAAAAAGCATCTATGTAAAAAATATATCTGTGTGTATATCTGTGGACATCATATCTCATAAAAGAAAAGACCGTTAAATACCAAACCTAGGATTTAGGTATGGTATCGTCCAAGGATGCGACACGAAAATTTTCAAGAAAATTCCCCCATCCTAAACTACCGTTTACATGGAAAAAAATCTGATGTGTTCCATTCACATGATCTTCTCTACCTCTCTGCAACAAAGTAGTGTTAAAAAGCTTATGCTTCTATTTATTTCATGCTAATCGAGAAAAAAATTAGCACAAATAGTCCTATTACTTGCTTCCTTGTAAGCAGAAGCGAAATAAGGGAGTACTATAGGCTAAACTAATATTCAAAAGCTGGCTGCTATGTGACTGAAGTTCCTTTGTTTGTATGGACAGGAGTTGAAAAATTCCTGTTTAAAAAAAATATAAGTTTTTCATAGCTGAAACCATAAACAAAGAATATGTCAAAAACGATCTACTCCACGAAAAAAATGTATATAACATAAATTGTGTATTTTAATGTGCTCTACATTTTTATGTGTTAAGTTTTTGCCCATCTCTTATGGTTTATCAGTTATTCAAAATTCCGTGAAATTCATCCAGAATAAAGTAGTCTTCAGAGGCTATTCCCAGAAAATTCAAGATATACATTTTATTTGTCAGCTAAATATCTTTAATATACGATATTTTAATCAAAATCGTCAGAGCCATTTTTAAGAAAATCAAATGTTTCGAAAAAAGTTCCATGTACAGGGTAGTTGGGGAAGATCCTTGGAAGATATTGAACTGAAATATCAAGTTTGGTATGCAACGGTCTTTTCGTTTTTGAGCTATGCTGTACACAGACACACAGACACACACACACACAGACAAACACACATACGCACACACGGAGCTTTTTCCCGAAATGCTTTATTTTTAATTCAGGGGAACTCAAAACATATATTTCCGGTGAAATCCCGGTATCGAATTTTTTGGTGCATCGCAATACCTTTTCTACACACTATGTACATAGTATGTTTAGAGAAAGTAAAATTGAAAAGCACTTTTCATCCATATATTGAAAATTCATTGCTTGTGTTTATAATAACACATATGGAGCTTGAACCAAAATCCATAGATATTTTCTTAAGGGTATAAAAAGAATATGTTTACCTCGCTATAAGAGTTGTTTGAAGGGGATGAAATTCTCTAAAAATTATTCTCCTTGATTCTTTAAAAATCTGTTAATGACATATTATATGTTTACTGACGTTTCGCCTTTGAAGAATGCCAACGCACAAACAATAATACTGAGTAAGCGTATTCCCTATTTCTAAAGTGCTTATTTCTTTTGAAACTTTGGAAATTCAAAACATGTATTTGCTGCGAAATTTGGATATGAAGATTTACAGACGACTTTGTTAAGTATTTCCTTTACATTAATTAAACAGAAGAGAAAATTAATGTGATCGAAATCTATCTCGTAATCAGTCAATATAACTTTGAAGAACAAATAGTATAGTTTGGTTTCTTACTCGTCTTCAATCGCTAATATTTTTACTTTCTCTACACGTACTATGTACATAGTGTACCTAGCTTTTTTTTCGAAAAAGGTATGTGTGTGTGTGCGTGTGTGTGTGGACATCATAGCTTAAAAACGAAAAGACCGTTCAATATCTTCCATGGATGCGACACAAAGATTTTTAAGAACCCCCCCGAAACTACCCTTTAAATGAAACAATTTTCGAAAATGTTGATTTTCTCAAAAATGGCTCTAACAAATTTGATTAAAATCTCATATCTTTAAAATGTTTACATTACAAATAAAATATATATCTTGAATTTCCTGGGAATAGTCTCTGAAGACCTCTTTATTGAATTTTGCATAAGTGTTACGTAAGAGTTACACAAAAAACTGACTGCACAAAAAATGTAGAAAACATTAAAACACACAATTTATGTAATATACATTTTTGTTCGTGGAGTTGGCCGTTTTTGATATATTCCTTGTTTTTGATTTCAGCTTTAAAATACTTAAACTTTTCTCACACGGGAACTTGTCAACGGTTGGCCAAACAAAGAAACGTATTTCAATCTCATAGCAATAACATTTTAAAACATTTGACTGTCGGTTTAGCCTAGTGTATTCCGTTATTTACCTTCTACTTATAAGTAATTAGGTAATAAAACCGTTTCTGCTAATGTATGGCATGAATAGATAGAAGAATAAGCTTATTAACAATAGTGTGAGACGTAGAGAAAGTCATATGAATAGAACACCTCAAAATATTTACAAAAAGATGAATTCAAGCCTAAGGATACACAATAACACTGATTGAGCACTGATTGACACACAATAACATTGATTCCTAAAGTGCTTGTCTCTTTTGAAGCTTTGGAAATTCAAAACATATATTTCCAGCGAACTTTGGGTATGTAGCTTTTGAGAGACTTCGCTTAGTACTTTGTTTACATTAACTAAGCAACAGAGAAAACAAATATAGTCGAAATCTATCTCGTAGTGGCCAATACAGCTTTGAAGAGCAAATGGCATAGTTTGGTTTTCTACTCGTCTGCAGTTGTTAATATTATTTTTCATTAATCTTGTGAAGGGTGTAGAGGTAGTAATTCATCTTGTCTGCGAACATAACTCAAACTCTCGTCAGACACGCTCCAAAGGAAGAACGTGTGTGTGTTCAGGTGACATTACCGGCCCAGTCTGCTTAACCAATAATGAATATTCATTACTTTAAAAGTGATTTATGATGGTACACGCGGCCCTGTTCCTCGCCAAGCGATTAGATATAGACGCATTTTTCGCGATGCGCATGCCCTGCACTTAATCACTTCCATAACCCCGTTTGTAATTGATGGCAAGTTGGCAAGCGTGCTGTTGATGACACAAATCCTTTGTTTGTGTATTTATTCGAGGATTATCCTTTTGGAACAAGGCCAGAATGAAAATTTGCTGTGATGCTTAGATCCAGCGCTGATAATAGAGCTGTCAGCTTATGTTTTTTTATTCTATCTTCACTCTTGAGTGCGTAGGAGTTCAAACATTTCTATTATACACACAAGATCCCTGGCTGCAAAAGCAGGAAGCTTATAACTGTGTAATTCGCCCGCTCTAGTCGGTGATTGGCATTACTAGTGGGAATGTCAGCGCTCCAGCTTTAGATTCAACACCGTGCGGAGACAGTTTGTGTGCCACATAAAAGTCAACAGCTTAACATGTTTGCAATTGGTTGTCAACTTTGCAGTAACAAGCATAATTCATTATTATTTCAGAATAGAGCTTTTGAGTTTTCTTATGTCTTTACAACACTTCAAATATTTCAATATTATGTTGCGCACTAAGAGCTGTAAGTTATACTTATCAGGTCCGAATCGCCCTGTATGGTTACCATGCTAACTTTATATACCCAAGGTCACGGGTTCAAACCCGGCGGAGGACGATGGATTTTTTTCGGACGTTAAAATGTTTGGCATCGCTTTCCTCGCAAAGGAAGTAAAGCCGCTGGTCCTATGTTGTAGATTTACGGCACGTAGAAGAACTTCATACTTGATAAAAAGGCCTCTGAGCAAAATTAAGCGATCTTTCATGCCCAGTATAGGATGGGACGCTGAGAACCACAGCAGTTAAAGAGCGTTCATAAATAAAACTTCATTTACTTTCAGCAGGTCGAGAATGCATATTAGTAATACGACGCCCGCAAGGCCGAGTTTTCCCAAACATTAGAGATCTTATAAGTAACTAACAATTCGTGGTTAGCTAATTACTTTTTGAATTACTTGAAAACTGTAAAAAAAAAAAAAAAGAATAATAAATCAAAATTGCTTTTCAGTATTTTAAGAAAAAGTGAATTCTCGATGTGAATAAATGAAAGGCTACATCTAAATTATATGGACAAAGCCTTCTTATACATTCTTTTGTTAATGAATTTTGCAATAGGTTATTTACATGAAGTATCCCATCTCTTGGGTGTTACGTCATTTCCTAGTTGTACTTTAAGTATTAATGATCTTGAAAACTCTTACTATAAGTACTTACAGTGCTTGCTGGTATAGTAGTTAATAAATGAATTGTAAATTCTGCTTACATTAGCACATTTGTGTTCAGAATGATTAACTTTCATATCAAGTATTTCAATATATTTTAATATGGCGCTATTGGGTTGCTTGTCGCCCTCCGTGGTGTAATGTTTACCATACCATGCTAACTTCATATACCCAAGATCGCGGGTTCAAACCCGGCGAGGACGATGCATTTTTTCGGGTGTAAAAATCCTTAGCATGGCTTCTTTCGGGAGGGAAGTAAAGCCGTTGGTCTCGAGTCGTAGATTCGCGGAACGTAAAAGAACCACAAGCCAGTTTGACGGGCCTCTGAGCAAAATTAAGCGGTCTTTCACGCCAATTTAAAATGGGACGCTGAGAACCACATCAGTTAAAGAGCATCCATAAATAACACGACATTTTTATTGGGTTGCTTACATGGTTTTTCCTTATGGCACTTTCCTTATGGGTGTCTTAAAACTAGTATTTCCGATGAAATCTTGGTATTGAATTTTTGGTGGAACACAATACCTTCTCCACCTATAGTCTATCCGCATTCCTTTCGGCCAATATGTGGGAAAGACCGGTTCCTGCATCAAGCGACACCTTTACTCCTCCTTCAATGGGCCGCGTCGTGGCCGAGTGGTTAGACCACTCGCCTCTCACATACACGGCCCGGATTCGATACCAAGCGACCGCAGACAAAGCATTCCATCTTCATTTCATCCACTACCAGTGTCATCGCCTGCCGTGCCACAATAGTAAAAGCGGACGTATCACTTACCCGTCCCTTCAAGCCCTAGGCGAAAAAAATAAGTACTGCGTACGTTGTACATTGGTTGAGAATGTAACATTCCTTAAAACTTGTATAAACCCTCCCCTCACCTTTCGAGTACAACCAATTTTGAAGTTTATCGACAAATTCCTTCCGTATTCTTAAGATGGCAACTCCAATTGCAAATGCTTTGTCATGAAGTTTTAGGGTGTTCAATTGCAATTGTATACTTGCAGCTCGTTCTTATGCTTATCTTCTGTCCCTATTCCAGCTAAATTTTATGAACCATTATGTAGAAATTTATTCGTTTTAGGTTTAGTTGCTTTAAAGTTCTTTCATGTGAACTGACAGACGAATGAAGCGACACGAATAGAGAGAACACGTCCAAGTCACTATTTTATCACCAAGCGAGATAGCTTCGAGGTAATGTGTCTCGAATTTGGGAGCTCTCAGGTTAGATTCCTGTTGAACCGGCCACTCTCACCTTGGACCTCTTCGCAGTTTTTTCTGGTTGGTAGGTGAATGCTGAGGGTGATTACTGCCTATTTCGAGGAAAAGAGGGCTAATCCCAAAACAGTAATTTTAGTAAGCAATTTCAAACAGTTCTCACAATTAACTGTTTCAAATTTCAGCCACTTCATTGGTGCCAAGATTTAAGTTAACTATTTAGAAATTTCCCACAACAAGATTGGATTATTCTTGACTTCATTCTGAGTATTTAATACAATATGTGTAAAGCGCAGCTTTTGGACAATATGATGCTGAGGGGAACAACTCAAACATTGGTTAGAAGTGGGAGAGGCCACAACCCGACCACTGCGACTAGGCAGGATGATACCGCAGTGGTTTGCCAGTGCCTTCCGCGGGCTACAGCTGAAGGAACACAACACTTACACCTGGGAAGTACGAGAAAGAATCCTGGTTAGAAAAAACACCAGGAATCGAACTCGGGTCCCCGTGCCAGAGACAGCCATGCTGGCCATCAGCGATATAGCCACAAAATTTCCTGCATCTATTTCCTGCCATTTCAGTTCGTATATTGCTTCAAAACCAAAGGATCAGGAGAGGCATGTAGCAGGGTAGCTTGTGAAACTGTCTGCCGTGGCGTTCAGTGAGTTTTGATATGTCAGAGCGGCGTCTCCATCTCCACATAGATGTGCCTGGATGGGATTGTGAGACGCCTCAATGTCTTCCGGCGTTAGGCTTGTAGTCGCTCTCCGTGGTGTAATGGTTATTATTATTATTACTATTATTATTATTATTATTATTATTATTTGGATATGTTTACAGCCCGCTTTTACCATATACGCAGGCAAAAATACTGATGATACTTGGAATGAAGATGAAGCACCGGTGGAATGCGATGGCGGGGGAAATCGAAGAACCAGGAGAAAAATCGTCCATTCGCCGCTTTGTCCACCACAAATCTCACATGCAGTTGCCTGGAAGGTGAGTGGTCTAACCATGCTAACTTCATATACCCAAGGTCACGGGTTCAAACCCGGCAGAGGACGATGGATTTTTCGGCCGTAAAAATCTTCAGCATGGCTTTCAACTCGAAGATTTACGGCACCTAGAAAACCTCAAGCCTAAAAAGAGGCCTCTGAGCAAAATTAAGCGGTCTATCACACCCAGTATAGAATGGGAGGTGAAAACCACAGCAGTTAAAGAGCGTCCATAAATAAACCTCAATTTCTATTTTGCTAGCCTTGTAGCTAGTTGACGGCCTGTCAGATGACTGCCTACCCTAATTAGTCTCCCTCTGTGTCCTTCGCTTTATGTTTTCCTCCCAAAGGTTCCCTGAAGCACCAGTAGCGTGGGCGCTGCCGCAATTCTTCTCCACTTCCACTATCAGATATATAAAAAATCTGATGTGTTACACTCAAATGACTTTCTGTAGCTGCTCTAAAACAAACTCTTATAAAATATTATTCTTTTTCCTATACAGTGCTAATCGGGATAAACATTATAATGTTCTTGTTACTTAGTTCCAACTTATAAGTAGATAGGAACTAAAGGAATGCCTATGCTAAAGTGATAGTCACTTTTTTTAAAATATGTCGTTATACGATTGTCATTACAAATCGCTTCTTTGCTTGGCTACCAGTAGAACAAAAGAAAAACTGTCTGAAAAAGTATGAATACTTCAAAATTGAAACCAATAACAAGGAATTTCTCGAAAACGATTACCTCCACGACAAAATCGTAAAGGACATAAATTGTGTGTTTTGACCAGATCTACATTGTTTGTGATATAACATTTTGTCTATCTCTTACGGTTTAGCAGTTAAGCAAAATTTGGCAAAATTCATCCAGAATAAAGAAGTCTTCAGAGGCTATTCTCCGAAAATTCAAAATATGCATTTAATTTTGGATGTAAATATATTTAATATGCGGAATTTTAATCAAAATGGTTAGAGCCGTTTTTGAGAAAAATTTTCCATGTCGAAGCTAGTTTGTGGCGGGGGCATTTTCTTGAAAATCTTCGTGTCGCATCCTTGGAAGATATTAAACCTAAATACCTAGTTTGGTATATAACGGTATTTTCGTTTTTGAGCTATGCTGTCCACAGACACACACATACATGCATAGACGCACATAGACAGACATATAAACACACAGACCTATCTCTAAAAATGCTTTTTTCTGACTCAGGGGATCCCAACACTATATTTCCGGTGAAACCTCGACATCGAATTTTTGGGTAAAATACAATAACCTTCTCTATCCACTATCTACATTGTACATGCGGGCTAGAGAAAGTAAAAAGTAAAAATATCGTCAAGTGATCTGAATTAGAAGGGTCTGAGAAAATGTAGATATACACATATGTATGAATCCGTTTATCTGGGAAAGTATGAAAACATGGGTGATTTAATCTTTGGTAATCTAAGTATTTCTTCAAATTGACGTTTGCAGTTGACTAATTTAAGTGACTTGCTCCTCCATTCCTGTTTTTCACTTTGTGCTAACATCGCATTTTCAGCTCCTCCCGCCCCTGTTTCTTTTCTTTGCTAAATCTATTTATTCAAGCAACTTTTCCATCTTCCAAGGAGTTTGGAAATGAGTTTGCCACTTGAAAGTTATCAACCAAACGTAAGCACGAATTCCTTATATTAACTTCTGTTTTATCGCGCCAAGCATGAAAACAAACTTGAAATTTAATTAGTCTTAGTACTTGACTTTCCCCAACTTAAATTCCACTTAAAACTTGCGACTTATTTAAATGCTTTGCAAGCAGAATTTCTATTAAAAGGGAGGTAGTTACTTGGGAAAGTTGCGAGGATATTTTTTCACACGTTGACGCCTCTCCGAGTACCCACTGCCGTCTGCAGGATTCATTCACTCCACCGTATGTGTGTGTGTGTGTGTGTGTGTTTGTACATGTAGGTTTAGCACTGATAAACATTTTAGTATGTTTACTTAATGAGACATTTTGTCTGTGCACATAGATCGTTCACATTCCTTAAACTCGACCTGGAATACACTTGCAGTCCCTTTTTACTTTCTCTGTCACATATTTACATACAACGTACGTAGTAGTTAGAGAAGGTATTAATATTCCACCCCAAAATTAGATAGATACAGCATAGATCAAAAACGAAAATACTATTAAATACCAAATTTAGTTTTTAAGTTTAGTGCCTTCCAAGGATATGACAAGAAGATTGTTCAAGAAAATACCCACATCCCACTATCTTTTACATGGAAATATCGACCGCGCCATGGCCGAGTGGTTAGACCACTCGCCTCTCACCCCAAGCGACCGCATGTGAGATTTGTAGTGAACAAAGCGGTGCAGGGGCGGGTTTTCTCCGGGTTCACCCACCATCACATTCCACCGGCGCTCTATCTCCATTTCCATGTATCACCAATGTTCATCGCCTGCGTTGCCACAAGTAGTAAAAGCGGGCGTTAAATACCTCCAAGAAAAACATTTTTTTCAAAAATTTGTTTTTCTCAAAAATAACTCTAAAGTGCTGTATAATAAAAAGATTTGCATCAAAAATTAAATGTAGTATAATTGAAAATACTTAAAATAATAAACATCAATTTAAAGGTATGATAAAGAAGTGGAATAAAGAAGTATTCATTTATTTATAATTTTAATATGACATATGAATGCTATTTTTTAACTAATTTCTTTTCATCAGAAGTAATTGTTTAATTTTCTGGGAATAGCCTTAAAGGACTTCTTCATTCTGGACGAATTTTGCTGAATTCTACATAACTAGTAAGCCATAAGAGATAGACAAAAGCATACAAAAATGCAGATCTTGTTAAAACATTCAATTTATGTCATACCCAATTTTCTGTAGAGTGGTGGTTTTTTAGACATTCTTTGTTATGGGTTTCAATTTTAAATTACGTAATTGTTCTCCCATCGGGAAGACACCTGTCCATATCTCTTTTGTTTTTACTGATGACCATGCAAAGCCAACCTTACTTCACTTGTTTCGCATAGCGACCAGTTTTTAAAAGCTTTGACAATCGCTTTAGCCAAATGTATTCCGTTATATCTTTTCTACTTCCAAGGAAGTAAGTAATAAAACCAATTCTGTTAATTTTTTTTTGTTATGGGTTTCAATTTTAAATTACGTAATTATTCTCCCATCGGGAAGACACCTGTCCATATCTCTTTTGTTTTACTGGTGACCATGCAAAGCGAACCGAACTTCACTTGTTTCGCATAGCGACCAGCTTTTAAAAGCTTTGACAATCGCTTTAGCCAATGTATTCCGTTATATCTTTTCTACTTCCAAGGAAGTAAGTAATAAAACCAATTCTGTTAATTTTTTTTTCAAAAAGCATGACATAGATAAAGGAATAATCTCCTGTAGGAATATTTTTTATTTGGAATAAATAGAGAAAGTCACGTCAATGGAACACAACAATTTTTTAAATTTTGAATTTAATTTGTAAAATTTTGCGCATTTACTAGTCCAAGGATTTGCATTTACATAAACATGTTTACTTTCTCTACATAGTGTATAAGAAGGTATTGTACTGCACCCAAAATTCAATACCGAGATTTCACCGGAAATATATGTTTTGAGACCCCCTGAATCCAAAAAAAAAAGTATTTTTAGGAAAATGTCCGTGTGTGTCTGTCTGCTGTGTGTGTGTCTGTGTGTGTGTATCTGTGGGCAGCACACCTCAAAAATGAAAAGACCTTAAAAACCAAACTTAGTACTTAAGTTTGGTAGCTTCCAAGAATGCTACACGAAAATTTTCAAGAAAATCCCGGCAACCCAAACTACCCTTTACATGAAAAAACATTTTCAAAATTTTTATTTTCTTTCAAATGGCTCTAACGATTTTGATTAAAATCTCGTATATTTAAGATATTTACTTGACAAATAAAATGTATATTTTGAATTTTCTGGGAATAGCCTCTGAAGACTACTTTATTCTGTATGAATTTTACGGATTTTACGTAAAAGCTAAACCGTAAGAGATGGACAAAAACGTACCACACAGAAAATGTAGAGCACATTAAAACACACAATTATATACATTTGATCGTTTAAGATATTCCTTGTTTTTAGTTTCAGCTTTGAAAAACCTGTAGTTCTCTCATATAGGAATTTTTCAACTCCTGTCCATTCAAACAAAGGTACTTCTGTTAAATATTTTCTCAATTAGCATGAAGTAAATAGAAGCATAAGCTTTTTAACAATACTTTGTTACAGAGATGTAGGGAAAGTCATGTGAATGGAACACATCAGATTTTTTATTGAAGTATCTTATTCAGGAGCTTCTTAGATATATTTGCATTTCAAAAGAAGCATACTAAAATATCGCATACTTGTATACTTTGCTGTTTTTGATATAAAATGTATGTGTTCATTTTATTTTGAATATAAAGGCATATTTCGATTATTTCACATTTTTTTGCAATTTTGTACAACTTTGCAGCTCAAGAAATTTAAGTGATTTACTGTCGTGATGAAATATTGCTTCATATACATTCCCAGTACATCTGAAATGTTATTAGGTAATAATACATTTCAGGTAGTCTGTTTAAGAGAAGATGGTCAACAATCTTCTAAATGGTTTCTTAGAAACACCTTGTCACTCAGCACTTAATGACGTTAATGATCCCAGAGTATATTACTCGTTTATATGAACTATAGTAAGATAAAAATAAACTCTGTACACTGTCGATGATTAATTGGTAATAAAATCAGTGATAATGAATCCCATCATTAAAATAACAAAATACCATTTCATTATTGAACAAGCGAACATGTTTTACCTAACTTTACATTCATCTGTACCGAGAGCATATTTACCAGTCAAATTGGATTATTTGAATTTTTTCCCAACTCACAATGTTTATTCAAATTTATTTCACCAAATTATTTTAGCATTTAAGTTTTCATTATAGTTTCCTAAAGTATTAATTACTTTTCATATCCACTCCAACAGGACATTTTATAACTTTAAAATACTTGAAATACTTGCAAAGATATACAGAACTAAATTCACTTTGTTAAAATTTGGTCACTCTCGGAATATTTTAAAGTTAAGAGAAACAACCTTAGAAAGAAGCCAAAAAGCTGAGAAACTAAATTTAAGAGACACTTTAATTTACTAGTGCATATTGAAGCGCATGTGTTCAATGCTTTAAAGGCATATTTTATGCATATTAATCGTCAACCAGTAATACGTTATATATTAGACTACTATTTGGTAACAATTAGTTATTTGTGGTACAAGTGGTAAAAACTGTGTTTCATATTGTGAGTAGGAAGATTGCGAAACGAGGTCATATTTTTAGACAGTTCTCAATACTTATAGAGATATATTAATTAAAAATATATTGTTACACCTATTTCACGGAGTTCATGCTTAATGGTCTACGATATTCAGCTGTTTTCTTGCCTAGCATCAGTGCCGACAACGCTGTGATTTACTCGTACAGTACGAAAACATTCTGTACAACAGAGGTAGTATAGCAGTTTAATTTTGCTCTCTCCGCTGCTTGCATAATTTCGCCTGGTTCAGCAGATTCTATTTTCATAACATTCAAATCATCCGCCATTTTATGGATTGATACTAGCTTTCAGATTCATGGCCTACTTGAATGAGGCCTTGGACGCACAAAACAAGTTGGCTACATTGGAGTGTTATAATTTTATAACGCTGAGTGAGAGAATTTTCTACTTTTAACACTACTGACATCTGATAAAAGACCTACTTTTGGCATCAACTGTCTAAAAACGTTCTTTATTACTACAATTTGATTATAAATAAATATGTTTATATGGATTGTTCCGCAACAATTCTGCAGATGAACATTCTCTCGCGTGGACAGTTGTTTGCTCTCTGACGTAACTGGGCTCTTAGACTCGCCTTGCGCTCTTTTACAACTGTCAATGACGGGAGCAGAAATTCCAGAAAAAGCGAACATTCTAGCACGTGCCCATTTCGCCCAAGTATGGAATCCTGCGGCCGTTCTTCAAATGTTAAATTTACTCAATCTACGAAAATGAGTTCGGCTACATAAAGGAACTCGACCTCACGCATGCATTAATAAAGCTGTAAAATGTTCAAAGCAAACCCCTAACGTGCGTGCGCGATTACGGCAAGGCGTAGCCACAATATTATAACTCAATACGATAAGCAAAAACATCACGAATTACATTCACAAGTTCCGCATTTTACTTTCTCTAGCAAGTATGTACAATGTAAATTTGTTGGTAGAGAAGGTGTTGTATTCCGCCCAAATATTGGATGCCAAGATTTCACTGATTTGAGGATTCCTGAATCCAAAAATGTATTTTTAGAAAAAGATCATTGTGTGTGTAGGTGAATGTGGACAGCATAATTCAAAAACCAAATGTCCGTTAAATACCAGACTTGGTATTTAGGTTTGGTATCTTCCAAGGATACGACACGAAGATTTTCAGAAAAATTCCCCACCATAAACCACCTTTTACATTGAAAATTTTTCGAAAATGTCTATTTTCTCAAAATTGTTGTAATGATTTTGATTAAAACACCATGTATTAAATAAATGTACTTACAAATAAATGTATATCTTGAATTTCCTGAGAATAGCCTCTGAAGTCCTCTTCATTCTGAATGACTTTCATATAACTGGTAAACTGTAAGAGATAGACAAAAACTACACAAAAACAGTACATCTCATCAAAACGCATATATTTTTTGTTGTGAAGCTAACCCCATTATTAGTTTCAGTTTTAAAATACTTCTACTTTTCTCAAAGAAGAAATCACCCTGTTTCATTTGTTTTAGTCCTGGCCATGCAAAGAAGCGAATTTCCATCACAATCCCATAGTAGCAGGTTTTAAAACATTTGAGTATCGTTTTAGCCTAGTGTATTTCCTAGCTCCTTTCTGACTATAAGGGACTAAGTAATAACGCCATTCATCTAATGTTTATCCAGATTAGCATGACGTAGAAAGAAGAAGAATCTTTTATGAGAAGTTTGTTTGCAGTGCAGCTACAAAAGGTTATGTGAATGGAACACATAAATTTTTGTCAATCTGTTTGCCAATACTCAAGGCAAATATTGACAGAAATATTTAGTAGAAATTATGGGTACATAAATCTGATCAATACACACATACATGACAATTTTGTGTATGCTTGCGTTGGATCTCAAAACATGCGAATCCTTCTGGGTCGTTTGCTAACGTAGCCTAGGTATGGAAACCGTAAATAAACTTCACAAACTATCATAAAAAATTCAGTGTATGCATTTTTATTTATTATATAACTATCTTAAATATATAGCATTTTAATCAAAATTATTGGAGCCGCATTTGAGTATGTATCCTACATTTTTCGGCTGAGTTATGCCGTTTTTGCTCCGACACAAACACACAGACATTGTCTTATTCAAAAAAATTTATTATTGCATTCAAATTACTTTCCCAAATGCTCTTATAAAGGCTTATTCCTCTATTTAATTTTAATAAAAAAAAGCTCTTTTCTTACAGAACCCATTGAAGGTACAATGGGAACACACTAGATTGAAACTATCTTTAAATTAACACCTTACAAAAGTGGGTCGCTGTTGGTGGTTTTGAAATTCCGCTTTTTGCAAAACCGCAATAAAAAAAATCAAATATGTTTGTATTTGCACGACTTTCTGTGCTCACTCTTCTTTTTAAACGGCTTATACTACTATATTATACAGATAAACCTTAATGTACATTTCTATGTAGCGTAAAAATTAAATTATTTATTTGTTAACGATGCTGTCAATTACCACGATTATATCAGCGCCACAGGCGTGCGGGAATTTCGACGAGCATGAGCTATTTTACATGATTTTATATCTACTAACATGGGGCTGTCGGGTTCAAACCCAGCCGAGGTTTGGATTAATAAGCCAGCGGAGCCTCTCAGAGCCATATGTACAACAAATGAATATGGATACCTAAAGAGAATATAGTAAGCAAAGCGATAGATCTTTCCGATTACCATTGCTATGCAATAGCTTTGAAATTCCGTCTTCTTTATATCAACATCACGAAAAATCTGATATGTTACATACACAGGACTTTCTCTACCATGTCTTTCAAAGTCATTTCACAGAGATGTGCTTTTTAAAATCACTTAGTTTACTAGTCTACTACACACAAAGACGTGTATGTCTTTATATACCAAGTCTTCAAATGTATTCGGCCTTATTGCCAGTGGGTTTAAATGCATGACGTCATTATAATTTCAGATAGCCCCTTGTCTCAACGGAGCGGTGGGGAATTAAACCTTGGACTGCAGGCATTTCCAACTTTGTAAACAGGTTGATGTACTGGACGGTGCAGATTGTGCGTTCTTTTCACGTGAGAGAGAAGTGACCACTGATCACAGAATTGAGTGCTACCTCCAAACTGGAAGAATACGTTACCTGTCAACATAAGTGCTGAGATTGCAAGCAAATGTTCCAAATGAAAATATTGGAATAGTACGATACAAGTCTCATTTCACTAAGGTGACCACGAAAATTTTTCCCTCCACCTCTTCTACTCATCATTGGCTAGTTCTCAAGCGGCAATGTGTGATAAACTCGCTACTTAGCATTGACGTCATGCTCCGGCAAATGACTGGTCGCAAATGCCGAATAAATCAGTAGACCCTATATAAAACAAATTGATGCTTTAATGAGAACCAGATGTTTATGTAGTAAGATTTTATCAATCTCTTATGGTTATCCTAAACTTGCGATATTTTAATAAAAGTCATTAAATCTATAAATAAAAAATAAATACAATTTTTTCACTTAAAGTGTCTTTGTTGTAAGGCTGTTTTCTTCATATTTTTTGTTAAACCTTTGGGAGATTAAATTACTCACTGGCATGTTTCTGGTAAACCTCAAGGTTACCGAGAAAATGTGATACTTAATGCTGTGTGTGCATGTTGCTATGGTAGTTCACTGATTAGAGCAACTGGCTAGAGACCGGGAGATCCGTGGTTCAAATCCTGATTATGGAATTGCATTTTTCAGGCTGACTCAACCTATCCAATCTTAATATTATCATTATTACGTAAGTAGCCGCTCATTAGGAGTGGAGCCTGGACGCTAGCGTGTCTGGATTGAATTGCAGAGTATCCGAGTACGAACCTGAATGCGATCCTTTTCTGGGGTTTCTCTGAAGCTCTATGGAAGCTATATGATCTAATTACTCGAGCATTACTTCAATTTTCGCGATGTATCACGGAAATGATAAACCCAAGAGAAATGTATATGACTCAAATTGTATATTTTGGCGAGATCTACATGTTTGTGTAGTATGTTTTGTCTATCTCTTACGGTATACAAAAGTCATTCATGCATTCAGAGGTGATTCTCAGAAAATTCAGGATATTAATATTATTTGTCATGTAAACACATTTAAAATATATGGCATTTTAATGAAAGGTGTTTGTAATTTTAGACAAAATCACAATTTTCGAAGTTTTTTTCCATGTAAAGGATACTTTGGTGTCAGGAAATCTTTTTGAGAATTTTCTTTTGCATCCTTATAAGATGCTGAGCTTAAATATCAAACGTGGTGTTTGATCGATTTTTCCTTTTTGGGTCATCGTGTTCACGGACACACAAACTCACACCAATACACAAAAACGGATGCTTTTCTAAAAAAAAATATGCTGTGTTCCATTCACATGGCTTTCTCTACCCGTTCTGCAGACAAACTTTTCATACAAAAGATATATTTTATCTACAACACGCTAGTCGAAATAAGCATAAGAGAAATGGTTTTACTACTTGATTCCTTGTAAGCAGAAGGGAAATATGGCTAAAGCGATAGACATATCTTTTAAAAGTTGGTTACTATGTGAGCAATTAAGTTCGGTTCGCTTTGCAAGGCCAGCAGTAAACAAAAGAGAGATGAAAGGAAAGGTAGCTCCGTTTTAGAAAAATTATGCAGTTTAAACTTGCAACCAACAATAAGGAACATCTTGGAAACGGTCCACTCTACAACAGATAAATTGTATGTTTTTTTAAAGATCTACATTTTTGTGTAGTATATACTTTTTTGTCTATTTCTTACGGTCTACTAATTATGCAACATTGAGCAAAATTGATCCAGAAGGAACAGGTCTTCAAAAGCTATTCCCAGAAAATTCAAAATATATATTTTATTTGTGATGTAAATATATTTTGTGATGAGCCACGCGACCATTGCACAGAGCAGCATCAAGCTCGGTGAAAGTATCCCGAATTCCCACAGCTTCGGAATACTTCCACAAGGCCGCAAAAGCATACCTACCTGAGGTAAATAGGAAGGATACCGGACGAAGGGTTAAGTCCCAGGGGACAAACAATCCTAGGTACAAAATTGAATTAACTAACAATTATATATATATATATATATATATATATATATATATATCTGTTTTAGAAAAGCGATCACAAAGCTTATAGTACCTTCCTTGTTGGTCCTAAAATTATGTTCAAAGAAATAAATAATCTCAAAATCTAAATAACTTTTCTGCCTTCATGTGCATAAGCGAGAACTAAGTGTTTCTAAATATATTTATGTGAAAGTGGTACTTTATTCGCAAGGGGTAAAGCACTTCACCTGTCAAAACTCTTAACCTTCATTTAACAATAGTTAATTATTTAATATATGTTTCTGGTAAAAATTAAAGTAAGGAAGCCACTTCCAAATAGTAGCACGAAGCAATTTCGTTCCGAAACAAAGTAGTTTCCTAACCGACCTATTATCCAGCACTGACTCAAACGCAGCAATTTAGCTTAATCATTCAATGAAAACTTACCAAGAAATCCCACTCTTAAATAAAATTTCGAAATTAATTAAGTTGGCAGGTGAGTCACCTCTCTTACAAAAGATGTATTACTCCAGTGAATTATAAATTAAGGTTATATACACTCAAAACTAAGAAAATGTGCAGTGAAAATATCATTTCTAACACGAAGGTATAAAACAATGTTAATAGAGGGAAAGTACTTTTCTTACAAAAGTTATCGTCTTATCTCTCTGGTAATGAGTTACTACAGGATCCAGTTTTTCAGTGAAAAATACCTTAAACTCACCACTGAGAAATAAAACCTCAAGTTAATATTCCTATTTCTTAAAATAAAAAAAAAATATATATATATATATATATATATATATATATATATATATATATATATATATACACATATATCTCCCCACCCAAATACATTCTTTCAGTCTACAATGTATACATTTGTTTTTAAATCTTTCATTTCTCATTAAAGTCATCACTCCTAGATGTCGGTAAAAAGTTATTTCTATTTGCCAGGGAAAGTGCTTTCCTTCCTAAACAACGAACTTTTACCGGAATGGGGTCAAATAGGGCACAACAAACACACCAAATGAAACCCCTTTATTCGTCTCTCTCTCCCTCTCTCGGCTTACCTTGGCACTACACACCCCAAAGGCATTTATGGCACCCACAATATGTAATTATGCTAAAATGCAACAAATCCATACGTAAAAATAAACTAGCAAACAAAATACCCCTTGCAGTTCACAAAAGTTAAAACTTTATACTCAAATTCTTATAACAGAACAACAGAGCTGCAATTTATAAAAATGTGCCCCAAAGTTATAAATCTACAAAAAGCCAAATTATTCTTGGATAACCCTCTAAAACAGTAACAGTCACCACATAGCTCTAAGCACGTACGTTGTTTTAACCCTGAAAGATCCCACATGACACAAGTAGATAATAAGTACACGCTCAATCTCACACAGAATTCCCGATTGAAACATATCAAATTTCATCCCTCCAAAAAGAAAGGAAAATAAAAATGATCCCAATAATCTTTGATTTAAATTTCAGAAGAAACAAAACGCCACAAGCTCAGAGCCCAAAAAAACTCACTTAATTCTAAAATTCACATTAGGTGCAAGGCAATGTTTCGTCTTCCCAATGCCCAGAACCATTCGTGTATTTACTTCGTTGCCACAGCCTCTAGACACCGACATCTTGCGCGCTTGTCACCGCGTCTCCCTTTTTTTTTTTTTTTTATAAAAATACAGTTCCGGAGGCTTGTCAGGACTCCAGCGCTGTATTCCTTTTTTCTCCATTTTTTCCAGTTCCCTATATTTCCTTAGTAGACCTTATTATTCTTAACGTTTTCCTTTTACATATACATACAGAAACATAGACACAATTACAAACACAGAAACACCCATGCCCAAGGCGGGACTCAAACCCACGATCCTGTGCACCACGAAGCGCCAAAGCGAGACACTTTAGCGAGCGCGGTCACCGGGATTGGCAACTTCAGGAACCGGGTACTTCCCTCTGAAGCCCAGCCAGTACCTCCTGGCCGACGTAAACAGCCGCACTTGCGGAGCCAATCAGAGAGGCCGCAGGCATCACGTGATCCTAGACCAAGCAGGGTAGCAAGAAAAACTTCTCGTGTGGGAGTCAAATAATGGCAAAGTAACAATGAATAATTATATTAAAACATCTTTCGTGTTCCATTCATATGACTTTCTCTACAATTCTGCAACAGATTATTGTTAAAAAGCTTATGCTTCTATTTACTTCATGCTAATCGACAAATAATTAGCAGAAATAGTCTTATTACTTGCTCCTTGTACGTAGAAGCGAAATAAAGGAGTACCATAGGTTAAAGTGACAGTCAAAAGCTGGTTGCTATGTGACTAAAGTTCCTTTGTTTATATGGTCAGGAGTTGACAAACTCCTGCATGAGAAAAGTATAAGTTTTCAAAGCTGAAAACAAAAACAAGGGATATCTCAAACATGATCAACTCCACGAAAAAAAATGTATATGACATAAACTGTGTGTTTTAATGTGCTGTATATTTTCTGTGTGTTAAGTTTTTGTCCATTTCTTACGGTTTAGTAGTTGTTCAAAATTCCGTAAAACTCATCCAGAATAAATTAGTCTTCAGAGGCTATTCCCAGAAAGTTCAAGATATACATTTTATTTGTCAGGTAAATATCTTTGGTATACAATATTTTAATCAAAATCGTTAGAGCCATTTTTAAGAAAAATAAAAATTTCGAAAAAAGCTCCACGTAAAGGGTAGTATTGGGTGTGGGGAATTTTTTTTTGAAAATCTTCATGTCGCATCCTTGAAAGATAATAAACTGGTATACCAAGTTTGGTATTTAACGTTTTTTAGCTTTTGAGTTACGCTGTCCAGACACACACACACACATACACGCGCGCGCGGACCTTTTACTAAAATGCCTTTTATGGAATCAGGGGCCTCAAAACACATATTTTCGGTGAAATATCGGTATCGAGTTTTTGGGTGGAATACAATGCCTTCTCTATACTCTATGTACATAATACGAGTAGAGAAAGTAGAATACATTTTTCGGACTCACTGTAGCTCAAAACCTGTTTCTGGTGAAACTTGACATGGAACTTTTGGGTGGAATTCCATAAGAAGTAATAAGGTATACAATTCATGGTACGTAAGAAATGAACCACTACTTTCCAGTAAGGATATCGTCATTACGGATGCAAGTACAAATATTTTAAGTCATTGAACAAAGGTTGTTAAAATAATAGTTTTTTATATTATAAGTGGCTTAAATAGATTATTATTTTTCAGTGAGATGTTTAGTATATGAGCACGTAAGTGCAAGTGTTCTATGAGCAAGTTCTCATGAGCAATAATAGTCTAATAAGCCACGTGTAATATACAACGTCTTATCCTATCCTAACATTAACTGAAATATTCTTATATTTATTAATACTATTAGAGTCGTCATTACGAGAAATTGAATTTAAGTCGTGACGTAGGTAGTGCTTTGTTTGTTCGTTGCTGTGGAATCCCGCCGGAATAAACAATTCCAATTCTGGTTGTTTAAACTGCATCAAATACATCAATTAATGACTTAAAATTGAATTTCCCGAGAAAAAAAACGGTACTTAGTTTGTTACCCGGTAAGTCAAAGGATTTAGAGGACAAGGAATATTCATTATTTAAAGAATGCGGAGCTGTCAAAGCAGTTAAAATTATTTACAATGAAATAAAGTACTTACTTATTACACGATAAAATAAAGACTCATTTTTTGTTGTTTCCTAAGATACATCAAATGTATACATGGAGTGTATAGGATAGGATAAAATACACTTTGTAATGATACTTGACGCACAGTTTTATGAAGACAAATTCGGATGCTCTCTCTTCGCTCTAAACTATCACATTAACTATCATAAGCTATACATGTGAACACTATTACCTTCTCCGCCACGTAGGTACATAGTAGGTACAGAAGGTATTGCAACCCATTAAAAGTGCGAAACTGAGATTTCACAGGAAAAATATGTTTTGAATATCCTGAACGCAAGTATTTTAGTAGCCCATGTGTGTGTCTATGAACGAAATCAAAACAAAATTCGGAGTAGTACCAAAATTGCTATTTAGGTTCTGTATTTTCCAAACAAAGATTTTCAAGGAAATCATCTTTCCCCACTTATTATTTACAAGAAGATTTCTCAAAACGTTTTAATGTCTTAAAAATCATAAAACGATTTTAATTAAAACACCATACATCAAAGCTATTTTCATGACAAATACCTTGAATTCTCTGGAAATAGACCGTGAACCACTTCACTTGAAAGAAATTGCTTACAATATTTTAATGACTATCCCCTAGCTGAAAACCAGACGTGCTACACAATAGAAGTAGATATTTTTAAAATGCGTGTATTCTAATTAGCCCTTTTCTGGCATACCTAAGCCATTTCCGAGATATCTGTTGTTAATTGTTAAATTTCTCAATACTTTGTCATTATTTTTCTGCTGCCGAGTTTCAAATAATTTTTGCGATTTTATAGAAATCACATGAAATTTTAAGGGCATAATTGTCGCTTTTGATTGTCGCTATTCACTTTGTATCTTACTCTAGATTAAAAAATCTGATGTGTTCCATTCACATGAATTTTTGTACATCTCTGCACAAATAATTATTAAAATGTTTAGGATTCTATTTACCTCAAGCTAAACGAGAAAAAATTAGCAGAACTAGTCATATTACTTGCTTCCTTGTAAATGAAGCGAAATAAGGGAATACCATGGGTTATAGAGATAGTCAAAAGCTGGTTGCTATGTGACTGAAGTTCCTTTGTTTGTATGCACAGGAGTTGACAAATTCCTGTATGAGAAAAATATGTTTTTTAAAGGTGAAATCAAAAACAAGGAATAACTCAAAAACGATCAACTCCACGAAAAAAATGTATATAATATAAATAGTGTGTTTAACATGCACTACATTTTTGTGCGATAAGTTTTTGTCCATCTCTTACGGTTTAGCAGTTATGCAAAATTCCGTAAAATCCATCCAGAATAAAGTAGTCTTCAGAGGCTATTCCCAGAAAATTCAAGATGTACGTTTTATTTGTCAGGTAAATATCTTTAATATACGAACTTTTAACTAAAATCGTTAGAGTCATTTTAAGAAAATTCAAATTTTCGAAAAAAGTTCCATGCAAAGGGTAGTTTGAGGTGGAGGGATTTTTCTCAAAATCTTCATGTCGCATCCCTGGAAGATACTATACTTAAACACCAAGTTTGATATTTTACTGACTTTTCGTTTTTGAGTTATCGTGTTCACGGACACACACACACACACGCTGGACCTTTTTCTGAAAATGCTTTTTTGGATACAGGGAACCCTAAAACCTATATTTCCGGTGAAATCTCGGTATCGAATTTTTGGGTGGATTGCAATACCTTCTCTATACCGTATGTTCGTAGTACGTGTAGAGAAAGTAAAAAGTCCTGGAATCATTTTTTTGCCCTCTTTAGTGTGGACGAATCTAAAGGATATTTCAGTTTTAAGTGTTGGTAACGTCCATGACGACACTTCATTTCAATTTTCATGCTAATAAAGATTGTTGTCTTTACTTGGCAACCAGTTTTTGTTGTGCATGCATGTTCGTTTATCGCATTTTCATAATGTCGCCAACGGAGCACGTTCAGCATGAAGTTTTGTGTTCCTTTTAAACAAATCTCCCTCAGAGACATTGAGAATAATGGACAAAGCTTATGGTGAATCAGCGATGAAGAAAACTCAAGAGTATGAATAGTATAAACGTTTCAGTCAAGATTATCGAACGCAGAAGAAATTACTGTACATGCGACAAGGACACTACGACAGGTATTTGAAAATGGCTTCCAGGAGTGCTTCCAGCCTTTTTACATGCAGTGGCAGAAGTGTGTTACTGCGGAAGGAAACTAATTTGAAAGAAATGTTGTGCAATTTCCCTAATGGTAACTTGTTTCAATGTTATTCACACATTCCTGGAACTTTTTGAATGTAGTATGTAAGAAACGTAAACCGAAAAGTACAATGTGGCTATTTCTGAAAATGTTTATCCCGATTATAATGAAGATTAAAAATAAGCTTTCTTAAGAATGTGCATAGCCACTAATAAACGATAGACAGTATAGAAGGTCATGTGAATGTAACACATCAGATATTTTAAAGGATCCTTGCCATAGCCATTATCTCTCGATTATTTTATTTTTTACTTTCTCTACACGTACTATGTACATAGTGTCTAGAGAAGGTAATTCGATACCATGATTTCACCGGAAATATATGCTTTTAGACGCCCTGAATCCAAAAAAAAAGCATTTTTAGAAAAATGTCCGTGTGTGTGTCTATGGACAGCATAGCTCAAATACCAAACTTGGTATTTAAGTTCAGTATCTTCCAAGGATGCGACACAAAGATTTTCAAGAAAATCCCCCAATCCAACTACCCTTTGCATGGAACAATTTTCGAAAATGTTGATATTCTCAAAAATGGATCAAACGTTTTGATTAAAATACCGCATATTAAAGATATTTACATGGCAAATCAAATGCAGATCTTGAATTTTCTGCGAATAGCCTCTGAAAACATCTTTATTCTGAATGAATTTTGCGGAATTTTGCATAACTGGTATACATTAACAGATAGACAAAAACTTACTTAACAAAAAATGTACAGCTCGTTAAAACACGCTATTTGTTATTTTCATTTTTTTCGTGGAGTTGACCGTTTTTTAGATATTCCTTATTATTAATTTCAGTTTTAAAATACTTATACTTCACTCATACTCATCAAAGAAACGGATTCCTATACCATAGCAACCACATTTTAAAACATTTGAGTGTCGCCTTTGTTTAGTGTATTCTCTTGTTTCCCTTCAACTTATAAAGAACTAAGCATAAAAATCGTTTCTGCTAATGTTTATCTCGATTAGCATGAAGTAGATAGAAGAAAAAGCGTGTTAATAATAATAATAATAATAATAATAATAATAATAATAATAATAATAATAATAATAATAATAATAATAATAATAACAATAATAACAATAATAATAATAATAATAATAATAATAATAATAATAATAATAATAATAATGTATTACTGAGATATAGAGAAAGTTATGTGAATGGAGCACATCAGATTTTTATAAATAAATAAATCATTCGATTACGCTAAGTAAAACCAAATGTGGCATTCCAGTTTGGGTGACTTAAGCGCTTCCCTTGTTAGTGATATGTATTTTTTATTAGTTTCTGAAACAGAAGTTCAAGCTTTTAGAATTCAAAAGCAAACATAAAACTCAGCTCTCCAAGCTAGGATCCAGAGGTTCGATTGTATACCCTCCCTAAGGCAAGACCACACAGCAATCAAGAAAACAGAACGACCGACGTTTCGATTTGCACCCGAATGTCGACAAATCGATGAACACCCAACCCTTCTTATTCTCTCTTCTTCCCTTTTCCTTACTTCTTATCTGTTTTGAAGAAGTGAATCGAGTGAGTAGGACATGATACAGCATGGCACATAGTAGTACAACTTTTCGAAAGAAAATGAAAATTCAAATGTTGTATTTACATAACTTTCTGTACACACTGCTGTTTATTTTATACGTCTTCTGTAAACAAACCATTCCTACGAAAGCTTATTTTTCTTCCAACTTTCTCATATTCGAAGTAAACATCGACATAAATAGTTTCAATAACACTTCGTAGGCAAGAGGATGCAGGAGGCTGAAGCAAATGGCCAATCTTTAAAAAGTGTATGAAAACTCCGTACTCTTTGTACAAAAAAGTGGTGGCTTTGTATTTGGTAAAGTAATGGAAAAATCAAACCAAACAGCACGAATATCTCGAATATTGGCAAGAGCTATATGCAACATGAATAATTTATTTTAACTATATGTACGTGTGTGCGTGCGCGCGTGCCTGCGTGCGTGCCTGCGTGCGTGCCTGCGTGCGTGCGAGATCTGGTAGGCTCGTGGTGAGCCTAGGTGTAGTGGTGTGTACTTACCCTGGTAAGGATTTAACCATAGGAATGAGGTGAAGGTTCGGTTTATATTTTAGAGGTTCGTATGGTCAGGTTTTATTTGCATTTTATGCTTTATTGGTTATAAAGACGGTAACTTTATGGCCCACATTTGAGAGGCCCAAAAGCCAATGTGGAAGTGTATTTTTCCCTTGTTTCCATCAGTCGTTAACATAAATTCCGGATTAGCTATTTAATACCAAGATCCAAAGTTTCACGTTTACTCTAAAGCAATAGTAAAACCGAAAATAGATGGTAATTGCGATTGTGCTGCCATCTTTCCAAGAATAGTAAAAGCAGGTAAAGTGGGAGTCTCCCTAGCACTAAATAGTTGTCGCTGAGCAAAGTAGTATCATATAAAGAGTTAAAGGCTCGAAGGATAGCTTTGCTCCACCATCTGATTACGGAAATCTGCTTAGCGCGAAACGAAAGAGGTATTGAGACCTCATGAACGATTTTTGTGTAGCATCTTTGAAGAAACTTAAGCACCACGTTTGGTATTCATCCGTCGGATTTTCTGATGTATGCTGTTAACGCGCGCACGCACACACACACACACACACACAAACGCCATTTTATAAATACGTGTTTCTCCATGACTCTCAAAACATAGAAATTTTCAGATGCAATTCCGTACAAATAGTTTCACAAGAACTTAGACTGGCATTAATTTTATTATCTTTTACTTTATCTAGCCGTGTGTACACACGTATTAGCTCGTAGTAGCTAGAGAAGGTATTGTATTCCACCCAAAATTCGATATCGAGATTTCACCGGCAATATATTTTTTGAGGTTCTCTGAGTCCGATTTTTAGAAAAAGGTCCGTATGTGTGTCTATATACAGTATAACTCAAAAACGAAAAGGCCGTTAAATACAAAAGTTGGTATTTATGTGTATTTTAAAGAAAATCCACCCACCACAAACTACATTTTACGTGGAAAAATGTTTGAACATTTTATTTTTCTCAAAAATGTCCCTAACGATTTTTATAAAATAATGTATATTAAAGATATTTATTTAACAAATAAAAAATATTCTTTGAGTTTTCTGAGAGTAGCATATAAAGGCTTCTTTGTTCTGGTTGAGAGTTGCATAATTTTGCATAACGGTTAAATTGTAAGAGATAAAGAAGCTTTTACTGAACATAAAATGTAGATCTTGATAAAATATATAATGCCATATATTTTTTCTTGTACACTGACCGTTTTCGAGATATTCCTTATTTCTTAAATGGGACCATGCAAAGCGAACCCAACCTCAATTGTTTCACATAGCGACCAGCTTTTAAAAGAGTTGGCTGTCGCTTTAGCCTAATGCATTCCCTTATTGCCCTACGGCTTATAAGGAAGCAAGTAGTGAGACAAATTCTACTTATGTGTATCTGAATTAGCATGATGTAGATAAAAGAATAATCTTTTGAGGGAATCTTTTGTGAGAATAGTTTGTATATTAGAGAAAGTTATGTGAATGGTATACTCCGAACTTTTCTTTAAGTAGAAGTTGTTGATTATTTTGTCTTTTTATTATCAAATAGGAATTCAAATTTTACTTTCTCTAGCCCGTATGTACATTTACAGCCGTGGACACAGAAAAATAAGTGAGCCACAGATTCTATATTCGATCAAAGAGCTTCGTGTACGTTCGTAAAAGCTGCGTTTGCAATGCACACGAAAGAACTATATAGTGGTCTGCGACTGACAGCCAATGGTTAACTTATGAGTACTGAAATCGATCACAGGACAGCGTTACGAAGGCCATAAGGTTAAGAATTTATTGCTTCCACTCATTAGTTCCTAGGTTCAAATCTCGCGCTGTTGCCATGGTTTTTATGTGTGTTAATTTTATGACTCGATATGTAGAACAAAATATTGCATTAATATACTTTTATAATTGAAATTATGGGCCTATATATGCAGACAAAAACGTATTTCTACTAGCAATTGTGTTAGCTTAAAATATGTATAAATAAACCATTATCTTTTAAAAATAAAAATAAACATAACTAACACCGGATGTATGAACTCTCAGCCCGTATAACTGCCCGCAATCTTTGGGGCATTGACAAAATGAAATGCCTGCAGTAATGTGGACGAGAAGCTAAAAGATACCAAGATTCTTAAACTTGTGCCCAGAAAACATCTTTTGTGCTTTGTCTATCTACAGGTAAATTGGAACGCGGCTCCCTTATTACCTCAGACCACACATTCTCAACAGGGTTCATATCTAGTGAACAAGGAGGTCAGTCTACCGGTCTGATATCCTGCCTCTCTGAAAACCAATTAGAAAGAGAATGATTTTCCTGTGCAAATTCAACAATTCCATCAAGATATCTCATCCTCACAGAGGGAATCAAAATATTATCGGGTATTACGTGTACTGCACACGGTTCAGTGTATCGCCAAGCTGCCACAGCACAGCTGGACCGCGCATAAATACCTGACATGATGGAATTGTGAAGCCACGTATATTGCTTCGCATCGAGACCCCTTTGAACTATCGATCTTTCCCTCACGTATGGTATAAAATGTCATTTCGTCTCAGACCTTCAGTTATTCGAGTTCGGTTGGCATTTTCCTGTTGGATCAGTTTGTGAAGGGTGTATTGAGTATAAAAACAAAGTTCCTACCTCCCAAAAAAAAAATAAAATTTGACCAAAATTGTATCCTAAGAATGTTTCAAAACATTGGTTTTGTTAACAATACTTCTAGTATGTTTTTCATTCTATACCGATTCCATTTATTTTTTTCATTTAGACAGAACTGTTCGTGCCTGATGCGTTTGCCCACCATTCTGCGCATGCTTTCGTGTGCAGTATATTGCTGTAGTGTAAACCCTTAAAGAATAATAATAATAATAATAATAATAATATCATATTATTGACTATGCCGAATGTCGCATATGAACTAAGTATATCTAAAATAAATAGCAGCTATATCTTGATTCAGCACCATTAAGCGCAGCAAAAAAAGTTCACTACATGCGAGAAGATCTGATATCCTTACCAGAGGAGTGTCTTGCGTTTTGCCACAGCGCTACAGGGAACGCGCATGGAAGACAGCAGGTTTAGTAATGTCGTACAAAATAAACGGTAGCATGTTTTGAGTCACTAATATTTTTAGTTAATATTGATAGTTATTGAAGAAACGTAAGTTATGTATTTGATTATAATTATTGATCCCGTGGGGCAGTAATTTTAAGATTTGGAACGTGTGACTCGCAAGTGTATCGCGGATGGTGTATACAAGGCGCTGTGCCGTGTAGGACTAAGACGAATTTGGCGTTCCAGACATGGCTTTCTTTTTTGTCCATGGATGTACATAGTGGATAGAGAAGGTACTTGTTGTATTTCACCCAAAAATTCTATATTGAGTTCACCGAAAATCATGATTTGAGACTACCTGTAGTCAATATATATATATATATATATATATATATATATATATATATATGAAAAACATTCCGTGTGTGTCTGTGTGTTTGTCTGTGGGAAGCATAGCTCAAAAACGAAAAGGCAGTTAAAAATGCCAAAATCAGCATTCAAGTTCAGTATATATATATATATATATATATATATATATATATATATATTTTTTTATATTCCAAGGATATGACACAAAGATTTTCAAGAAAATTCCTCCACGGCCTTTTACATGGTACATTTTTCGAAAATTTCGATTCTCTCATAAGTGACTCTAACGATTTTGATTAACGTGTTATATGTTTAAGATATTTTGATAACAAAAAAAAATGTATATTTTTCTTTTCCTAGGAATATCCTCTGAAGACCTCTTTATTCTGGATGACTTTTGTATAACTGGTAAATCGTAAGAAATAGACAAAAACTGATGCAAAAATATAGATAAACAATTTATGTAATTTTTGTAGAGTTTGTTGTTTTCCAGATATTCAGAATTATTGGTTTATGTGATAAGGTACAAACGGGAGACATCTTCCTTTTCCACTCTGTTTGTTTATTCTTAGAAGCAAAGAGAACCCAACTTCAATTGTTTCACTTAGCAATCGGCTTTTAAAAGATCTGACTATCGCTTCAGCCTAGTGATTGCCTTATATCCCTTCTACTTACAAAGAATCAAGTAATAAGACCATTTCTGGCAAAGCGTGTCTTGATTAGCATGATGTATATATAAATAATTTTTATAAGGAAAGTTTTTAAACAACAGCTTGAGAGAGTCATTAGAGTGGAAAACAGCAGAATTTTATGTTTGTGTTCATGAAATGTTTGATTTATTTCATGCCATGCTCAAACCAAGAGGGATTTTCACACACTAGTGAAGTTGGAATTCCTATATAAGTAACCCAATTACGTTTCCTTGCTATTTACATAGTAATATATTTTGTTGCAAAATAAATGTAAATTGCATGATTTCCATTAGAAAATATCAATTTAATAGAACACACATACGATATTGTTAAAAATACATTTCATTACACTGTTGCATATATAACTGAATATCTTTCTATATAATTCCTATATAAGTAACCCAATCATGTTCCCTGGCTATTTATGTAGTAATATATTTTGTTACAAAATAAGTGTAAATTTCTTGATTTTCATTAGAAAATATCAATTTAATAGAAAAGACATGTGATATTGTTAAAATAGTTTTCATTACACTGTTGCTTACAGAACTGAATACCTTGTTCTTCCTCTGAAACGCGGAGATTTATATTTAGGAGGCTTTGGAAGTTAGTTTGCATTAAATGAAAATGTTCCCCAAACTTTTATTTTCTCTAGGGTACACAACAGGCAGGGAAGCTATTGTATTCCACCTAAAATTTGGTAAAGGGTACACCGGAGTACATGTTTTGACATCCCCCGAATCCAAAAGTCCTATTTAGAAAAAGGTATGAATGTGCGACTTTGTCTGTCAGTGCATGCGTGCACATACACACAAACACACACAGTGGATTTTTTCTTAAAATGCCTTTTTTGGATTCAGGGGGTTCCAAAACATGTATATCTGGTGAAATCTGCGTATGGAATTTTTAGTGCAATACAATACCTTCTCTATACATTATGTACATAGTATGTGTAGAGGAAGCAAACATTTGTTTTAAAAATAAAAGCTGGTACAATTAGGTTTAAATATAGTTAAGGAGAGTTTAATGCTCTAGAAAACA
This sequence comes from Hymenopus coronatus, assembly GCA_030762935.1. NCBI lineage: Eukaryota > Metazoa > Arthropoda > Insecta > Mantodea > Hymenopodidae > Hymenopus > Hymenopus coronatus. The sequence continues at coordinate 114,324,647 of CM060882.1, forward strand.
AATCTTTATCTTCGCAGATCGATAACAAAACTAATTTATTCAGTTATGAAAACGTGAGAGCTGCAGTTACGTATTCTAAAGAGGAGTTTCAATAACCCGGAGTGAATCTTGGTTATCTGAATAGCGGAGGTACGGCAGACTCTCCTTTGTCTGAGAAAGCATGTACAAAGCAGACATGAATCCCTCTTGCATCTGTTCGTCTTCAGTTACATTACTAGGGATTCCCACCCTCCGCAGCACTTCCGATCTGGGGTTGTTATATCTGTCGGATATTCTACAGCACCCCGTACCCTTGCCATCTTATCCTGCCTCGCCTTGCACCATTCAGCAAATGAAACATGCTCTCGGTTGTATCAAAGTATTGATAGCAGTATCTGGCAAGAAATATGTGCCATATGTTGTCTAGAAAATGCTATCTTAACACTCGCGTGTGATGCTTTTTATAGCAGAATATGAACCAAGGTGTCTTTCAGTAAGCAAAAGCTCTGTAGCGGTGGCGTGGCGTGACTTTCACAGTGACAGAAGCTCCAAGTAATAATTTTCATTATAGAGAGAATAATGAATGTCGTATTTACACCTTCTACTTTCTCTATACGTACCTACTATGTACACAGTGTATAGAGAAAAAATGGAACTTCTTTAATTGATGTGGTTCTCAGCATCCCATTTCATACTGGACTGAAAGACTGTTTCATTTTGCTCAGAGACCTCTTTATCACACTTGAAGTTCTTTTATGTGCCGTAAACCTTCGACAGGGACCAACGGCTTCACTTCTCTTCCGAAAGAAGCCATGCTAAATATTTTTACGCTCGAAAAAATTCATCGACCTCCGCAAACTGGGTAGGTATAGGTAGGTTAGCATAGTAACCACTATACCATAGTGTATGGAGAAGATATTTATTCCACCCAAAAATTCGATATTGAGGTTTCGCCGGGAATATGTTTTGAGGTTCCCTGATTCCAAAACAAACCCTATTTACGATGTACATAATAATAGAGAAGGTGTTGTAATCAATCAAAAAATTCGATGTCAAGATGTATATCTTGAGGTCCCTGAGTCTAACAAAAAAGCTTTTACTTTTTCTAGCCCAATGTACATATGGATGGAGAAAGTATTCGATGTCGAGATTTCACCGGAAATGTATGTTTAGAAGTATCCCGACTCCGAAAAAAACATTTTTATAAAACTAGTCCGTGTGTGTCTGTGTTCGTGTGTGTGTGTGTCCGTGGACAGCATAGCTCAAAAACGAAAATACCGTTAAAAACCAAACTTGGTATTTAAGTTTAGTGTATTCTAAGAATATTTGTGATTACACAATTCCGTATATTAAGGATACTTACATCACAAATAAAATGTATATTTTGCATTTTCTAGGAATAGCTTCTAAAGAGCTTTTTATTCTGGATAAGTTTTGCAGAATTTTGCATAAGGGTTAAGCAGTAAGAGATGGACTATAACTTAGTACTCAAAAATGTAGATCTCGTACATAGTTCATGTCAAATACGTTTTTTTTTTTGTAGAGTTGACCGTTTTTGAGACGTTTCTTGTTATGAGTTTCAGTGAAAATGATCTAAACTTTGTCAAATGGGACCAAGCAGAGTGAATCGAACTTCAATTGTTTCACATAGCGACCAACATTTATTAGATTTGACTATTACAATGAAGTAAGTAATAATATCATTCCTGCTAATGTTTGTTTCGATTAGCATGATGTAGATAAAAGAATAATCTTTTTTAAGAATACTTCATATTTGAAACACCTAGAGGAAGTTATGTGAATGGAATACTTCAGAGTTTTAGAAAAAGGTCCGTGTGTGTTGACAGCATAGCTAAAAAACTAAAAGGACGATAAATACCAAACTTGAATTTCACTTGAATATCTTACAAGGATGCAATACGAAAATGTTTAAGAAAATCTCCTTACCCAAAACTACTCTTTACATGGAAACATTTTTTTTAAATTTTTGCTTTTCTCAAAACTGGCTCTAACGATTTTGATTAAAATCCTATATATTGGAGATATTTACGTCAGGAATAACATGTAAGTCATGAATTTTATGGGGATATCTTCTGAAGACAGCCATTCCGGATGATTTTTCTGAAATTTGGATAACTAGTAAACCGTAAGAAATAGATAAAAACTATTGCATAAAAATGTATCTTGTTAAAATACACATTTATTCGTATGCATTTTGTTGTAGAGTTGACAGTTTCCAAGATATTCCTTGTTAGTGATTTCAATTTTAAACTACATAACTTTTCTCAAACGGCATCATCTTTCCGTCTCTCTTGTGTTTACTGCTGCCATTGCATAGCAAACGAACTACAACTGTTCTCATAACGAGCAACTTTTTAAAGATTTTATTATCACTTTAGCCAATTGTATATCTTCATTTTCCTTCTACTTACAAGGAACCAAGTAATAAGACTATTTCGCTAATTTTATCTCATTAGCTTGAAGTAAATAGAAGAATAAGCAGTTTAACAATAATGTGTTATAGAGATGTAGCGAAAGCCATGTAAATGTAGCACATCAGATGTTTTAAATATCAAGTGCGTAAATTATTTGAGACAAATAATATTATTTTCCGTTCCTTGATGCCTTTTCTGGACTGTGTGTAAACTATGAAGGTCGTCAAAGCGTGCATAATTCGAAGAGCTTTTTATCTTACGAAGCCAGGAAAACAATTTTCGCAAAATCTCGCCTGGGTAGTGTGGTGGTAGCGTGTCTGCCTCATATTCAACAGGTCGTTAGTTCCAATCTCGCTTATGGTGAGTTACCCGGGTAAGGTTTTTTTCGGGGTTTTCCCTTATTCTGAGAAGACGAGTATCGAGTAACTTTAAGCTCCATAGAACCCGAGATTATTTGAGCCTTATTTCACCAATTTCATTCATCATACGATATGACCAACCAGGTTAAAGAAAATTCATCTACAAAACAAAACAAAAACAAAAATCGCAACCTATGACACCCACATGACTATAGAATAATATGATAAGTTTTCATTAAAGTGTTTCATAAACGTTTTAACATTTTGCTTTGCATACCGATATCATTATTAAGGTTTTTCTTGGATTGCAACTTTTAATTGCATTTAGTTTTTCCTGGTAACTGAAATAAATAAATTTACTCTTCAGTGTGCTATTATTGCACCGTCTCTTGTAGATCCTTCTTGCACTGTATGACGGCTCACATTACAGGTAGACATACGCATTCCTCTCCCCATCACTCCACTCAGACGTTCCAATAATTCCTAGAGCTGGCCAACACCGCGAGAAATTTAACCTAAGTTGGAGAAAATGAGAAATTTACACACGTTTACTAATAACTTGAAAGTTCACAAGAAATTCTCATGTTTTACTACTAAATACGAATATACGCAAAAAATACCGAACTAGGTAGTTCAGGCGTTTCGTCTGGGACTGGCATTCGAGAAGTCGTGGTATCGGTTCTCCGCTGCAGACCTCTCTGACTCATAGGTTTCGTTCGGGGGGTTTCTCACGTCACTGGCGAATGCAGGGGACGTTTCTCCTTTCCCTCAAACCTCCTGTCCCTTCATTTAATCTCCATTTCGTACAACCATCTCCATCAGCGTTGTAAATATAAGCGGTGGTGGTGCCCTCTGGCGGAGGTAACTGCGCTTTGGAAATTCCGCACTCGACGGTGGGATGGCGTTAGAAGTCGTCTGTAGATTCAGGTGCGTTTGATCAGACCTAAAGCGCGGGCTCCTAGCACTCCCCGCGTCGAGATGCAGAACTGCTTGGAAACAGTTAAGAACCCTCCTCGGTGACTCCCTCCCTCCTTCTGGTTCCGGCTGTAATTACTCTCATATCATCCTATCCTCCTGGGATCTGACGTACAGCGTGTGGAATCCCCTCCGGTATACTCACAGTACACAACACAACCAACATACGTAAAATACGCGAAGTATTGCTATTGAAATATACTTACAGTTATATTTAAATCACCACATAGAATAAAACAATAAACTTTTCTCCGCACACTTACGGAAGGGTCCCGATTGCTTCCGAAAACCTACGAAAGCGCGGTGCATGTTTACGAATACATTTAAAAAATGTAGTTAAAACAGTTACGCATAAATGTTGGTTTTCTTCTTCTGAAATTCTTTGGGAAGCGACGTTTCCAGCGCTTTTACTCATCCTTCGCCACTGTTGTGTGGATAGAAACTAATCCCTTTTTCTCCAATATAGACGAAGTTCTACAAAGGTGTACGATAAATAATAGAAAAACAATACTAGCTTGTATACTGTCGCTGTGGTATAGTGGTTGGTATGCTAGTCTCAAATTGAGAGGTTCCATTATCGACTGAAGGGTAGAGATTTTTCTATAACCTGACTAATTTCCCAATCTTACCTAAAGTCTGGATGAGTGATTAAATGGGAATTCAAAAGGAATACAAACCAACCTATAACACAAGTCAAAAAGTAAACATCATTATCTATAAGCAGTCAGACTGAAAAGTTCAATGCCATAGCCGGGATTGAGCAGTTCAATGTTTCCATGTTAGCTCAGTGAACGAGCAACCGGCTAGAGACCGAGAGTTCCTGGTTCAAACCCCGCTATTGCATTGAATTTTTCAGCCTGACTCTAGCTATTCAACTCCTGTCGGCTTGTGTGAAAAAAACAATTACACCAATATCATTGTCTATAGCTCAAAACAAAAATGATGCTTAGACATTAAATACGGCAAATTAATGAAACATATAAAAAGTTCTAAAAGAAACTCATTCCATTTACAGGACTTTCTCTACAAACTATTATTCAATTGTCTACATCATGTTAACCGAGATAAACATTAGCAGAATAGTTGTATCAGCTTCTTCTAAGTAGAAATAAAGTATACATATTAGATAAGGAGGTATTGCATTCTATCCAAAAATTCGATACTGAAATTTTACCAGAGGAATAGGTCCTGTATGCGTGTCTGTGTATCTGTGAACAGTATAAATAAAAATCACAGAATCACTAAGTACCAAAATTGATATTTAAGTTCAGTATTTTCCAAGTAGGCGTCACCTAGACTAGGAATTCCTCCCACCCAAACTACCCTTTACATAAAGATTTTCCGAAGCGTTGGATTGATGTTTTAAAATGCCACATATTAAAGATAGTTTGGTTAAATATTCCAGTACTTGTAAATGAAATGAATTATTTTTTATTCCATTCATTCATTCTGGTCCTGGCCTTAAAATTCCTGCTAAAAGAATGTTAAAATTTCGAGATGATAAATGTGTGCAGCCTAAGGATAAATCTAAATGTAAAATGGCCACATTCAAAAGCATTGAACTGGTCATGGTATTCAGTACTGTGACATTGGTATAAGTGCGTTTTTCTTTAATTAGAACGTTACATAACTCCTCAAAGTTAACGTAGCATCCATAAAAATCTTACAATGTGAATTAACACTAAGATTATTTTTGTAAAGTCCTAGGCAGTCATAAGTAGAACGGTTAAACATAGCAACATAAAAAAATCTGACGTGTACTATTCACATGACTTTCTCAACATCTCTGCAACAAGTATTCCTAAAATACTTAGACATCTATTTAATTCATGCTATTCAGAAAAAAAATTAGCAGAAATAGTCTAACTACTTGCTTCCTTGAAATGGAAATGGCGTTGTATTTATGGACGCTCTTTAACTGCTGTGGTTCTCAGCGTCCTATTCTAAAATGGGCGTGAAAGACCACTTAATTTTGCTCAGAGGCCTCTCTATCAGGCTTGACGTTCTTTTACGTGTCGTAAATCTACGACACGGAACCCACGGCTTTACTTCCCTTCCGAAGGAAGCCATGCTAAGGATTTTTACGCCCGAAAAAATCCATCGTCCTCCACCGGGTTTGAACCCGCCATCTTGTGTATATTAAGTTAGCTTGGTAACCATTACACCCCGGAGGACGACACTTGCTTCCTTGTAATTAGGACCGAAATAAGAGAGTATCATAGCTTAAAAAGCTGGTTGCTATGTGACTGAAATTCTTTTGTTTGTATGGACAGCAGTTGACAAATTCCTGTACAAGAAAAGTATTAGTTTTTCAAAGCAGAAACAAAAAATCAAGGAATGTCTCAAAAACGATGAGCTCCACGAAAAAAATGTATATAACATAAATTGTGTATTATAACATGCTCAACATTTTTCGTGTAGTAAGTTTTGTCCATCTCTTACGTTTTAGTAGTTATTCAAAATTCCGTAAAATTCATCCAGAATAAAGTACTCTTCAGAGGCTATTGCCAGAAAATTCAAGATATACATTATATTTGTCAAGTAAATATCTTTAATTTACGAAATTTTAATCAAAATTGTTAGAGCCATTTTTGAAAAAATCAAAATTTTCGAAAAAGCTTCCATGTAAAGGGTAGTTGGGGGTGGGAGGGTTTTTCTTAAAATCTTCGTGTCGCATTCCTGGAAGATACTAAACTTAAATATCTAGTATGGTATTTTGCCGAGACTTTTCGTTTTTGAGTTATTGTGTTCACAGGCACACGGACACACACACATACGGCGGACCTTTTTCCGAAAATGCTTTTTTTTTTTAGATAAAGGGGACCCTAAAACATATATTTCTGGTGAAATCTCAGTGTCGATTTTTTTGGGTGGAGTGCAATACCTTCTTTATACACTATGTACATAGTGCGTATAGAGAAAGTAATAAAAATGTGCTCTACTCTAAAAAGAATCGCAATATGAGATACCTAGAGAGATCCTTAATAGTATCTTTAATATTAAAGTAACTCTATGGTACAACAGTTCACAAGGTACCGTGGCCTACCAGCCGGCCGCCACATCCCTCATCTCGGCCTGAAGGCGTCATGAATGGGGTGCAGTGCTGGAGGATGAGACATGATCAGCGCCTCGAGTCCCTCCCAGTCGGTTACTGTAGTTTTCTCGACCTGAAGCCGCTAGTTCTCAACCAAATAGCTCCTCAACTGGTCTCCCAGGGACCTCACGGGGCTAGGTGCGCCCAGGACCAGGCCTCCCAGGTCTCGGAAAAAAAATTCGCGGCGCCGGTACCGGGAATTGAACCCAGATCTACTGTTTGGCAAGCAGCCGCGTTACTACCGCGCCAAGCAGACGACCATTCTTAATATTATCTATCCTTAATATTGACAATTTACCTATATCTTATAGAACACAAGATTTAACTTGTTTGAAAGTAGTTATATAGAGGAAAAAAATAGAAAATGTGTATTATTTGTAGACGCTCTTTAACTCTCAGCGCCCCATTCTTTATTGGGCGTGAAAGACCGCTTAATTTCGCTCAGAGGCATCTCTATCAGGCTTGAGGTTCTTTTACGTGCCGTAAATCTACGACATGGGACCAACGGTTTTACTTCCATTCCGAAGTTAAAAGAGTTGCAGAACGCAAAAGGGCTATTTCAAGTTAAAACCCACATGAGGGAACTAGCCTGGGAGATTTTTGCTTTACCCCTCTCAATAAGCGCGACCCGCTCATCTCCGATGATAAGCTAGAGGGTTAAAACTAGGATCGCACAGGCCAGTTCATCTCTGTCGGGTTTTAACTTGAAATAGCCCCGTTGAATTCGGCAACTCTTTGAACACACGAATGAATATCTGGACACGTCAAATACGGGGAAATTGGGCCATCTGGTTTGTGGTATAAGGAATCATACACCTATCAAAATGTGAAGGTGATAAGAGAAGAAAAAAATTAATCCATAATACTGCTTAGAAAATAAATTAAAGTGAAGCAAACCTTGCTCTGATCAGTGAATGAAAAGCCAGTGTTAGGTAGGATGAATTTATAACCATATTAAAAGCAACTGATGAACAGGTTTGTAATCGACTTACCTTCTCCAATGCCTAAGGGTCAAAGGCCTGTCGGAGAGCCTAATAGAATGGAGAACCTGTACAAGGGGTCGGCCCATAGCCAGGCATGAACATGAATACGTGGATGATCTGAAATGTAAGCAAAATTGGTGATTGTAAAGGCGATGATGGAGCAAGTGGTAGAATGAGTGACGGGGGAAACCGGAGGACCCGGAGAAAACCGATTCTTCCACCATGAATCCCGCATTCTGGCACTTGGGATCGAACCCGGGCCGCCTAGATGGGATTCGGGAGGTCTAACCCCTCACCCACGGCCGCCACTGATAAAGAGTGGTAGTAGCAAACATATAAGTAGTATGTAACAAGATGCTACACTGAATATTTTGAAACTATAACTGAATATAATATGGTTTGTACCAAATCGCAAATACTAAATGTACTTTATAGAGCCGTGATGCTGCGCATGATCGCAACCACTCATGCTGTATTGCCTTGTTCCGGTGAGAGAAACAGATGGCTAACGACAGAATTGCGTTTCCAAACCAACTTAACGTGATACATCTGTGAAATTTCACCAAAAATAGTGAAAAATTAAATATAATAAACTGATATGAACTCTTAAAATTTAAGAAAATATATCCTTTTGTGCATTTGGTGTATTTGACTCCAATTAGCTGCAGCTATAGATGGTTAGTTGCATTCTTTTTAATAGGCACTCCCAACTTTATTTTCACGCAAACTGTTTTCCAACATTTGTCCATAATCAAAATAATTCACATGATGTAATTTTTCACTATTTTGTTTCTAAATGTTAGTACTGCCTTTCAAAATCACATTAAAGAAAATGATCATATTAACTTTTCTAAATAATGCTCCAATTTTGCTAAATAAATTATTACATTTTGAAAATTCAAGCGTTTTGGGGAGTATGAAAAATAATGATTTTTCACCACTAATTATGGATAATACATAAAAGTATAACATGACATATACATTTTTAAAATTCTTTTATGCAAACCTGGATTTTTGTATGTAAATATTTTTAAAAATCTGATGTGTTCTATTTACATGACTTTCTCTGCAACAAATTATTGTTAAAATGCTTAGGCTTCTATTTACTTCATACTAATTGAGAAAAAAATAGCAGAAACAGTCTATTACTTGCTTCCTTGTAAGTAGAAGCGAAATAAGGGTTAAAGTGATAGTCAGAAGCTGGTTGCTATGTGACTGAAGTTCCTTTGTTTGTATGGACACGAGTTGACAAATTCCTGTATGGGAAAAGTATAAGTTTTTTAAAGGTGAAATCAAAAACAACAAATAACTCAAAAACGATCAACTCCACGAAAAAAAATGTAAATAGTATAGATTGAGTGTTTTAACGTGCTCTACATTTTTGTGTGGCAAGTTTTTGTCCATCTCTTACGCTTTAGCAATTATGCAAAATTCCGTAAAATTCATCCAGAATAAAGTAGTCTTCGTAGGCTATTCCAGTAAAATTCAAGATATACATTTTATTTGTTAGGTAAATATCTTTAATATATGAACTTTTAATCAAAAACTTTAGAGCCATTTATGAAAAAATCAAAAATTTCGAAAAAAGTTCCATGTAAGGGTAGTTTGGGGTGGGGAGATTTTTCTCAAACTCTTCGTGTCCCATCTCTGGAAGATACCACACTTAAATACCAATTTTGGTATTTTACCGACTTTTAGTTTTTGAGCTATCATGTTCACTGACACACGGACACACACAAACACACAAGGAACTTTTTCTGAAAATGCTTTTTTTTTTTTTTTATACAGGGAACCCTAAAAGATATATTTCCGTTGAAATCTCGGTATCGAAATTTTGGATGGCGAGCAATACCTTCTCTATACACTATGTACATAGTATGTATAGAGAAACTAAAATGCTTCACGAAGTTCATTTATATTGAAACAATGAATTTTGACAGTAAAAAAATAGTCCTTAAAGAACCATGTGAGCTAGAAATTTGATATCTGGCAAAAATATTTTATTAGTGTGTATAATAACTGGTATACATTTCAATGTGAATTCTTATATGCTGTGGATTTTCCAAATTTCACAGATGAAATACCCTAAACCTAGTACTTAGAATGTTGCTAGTTGCATTCTGATTAAAATAGGAAGGCTCCTGACTTATTTGCATATTACATTCTTTATAACACAATTAGAAACCTCTAATATTGTCGTTTTCTATAAATAATAAAATCTACAGCCACAAGATTAAACTGCTGAAAAGATTTAAAATCAGTTATATTTTCATAATTATCATTTGAAGGGGGGAATCAAACTCCGTATCTCTCCGTGTGAATCCTCTTGCCTCCTTTCTAACTTGCAAATTATGTCTCTTCGCTGTTACCTCAGAAGTCGGCAAACACGACGTTCTGTGACCTTTTTCTTCTTACTAATTACTGAGTACTTCCATCCAATTAAAACAGATTTATACGATGGCTCGTTGGGAACGGCTGTTTGTGCCAGAAGCCGAGCATAATTATTCCACGGGAAATTCAATAAATCCTGGAACGATAACACATTGAATCTCTGATGGTGAATTGATTTCCCAATACTCCGGCAGATGGAGGTCTCCAACTTTATAAGTAGCTTTTCTCCTGAAAGTCTCTCTCATTTGTTTTACGTGTGACGCTATGAAAACTTTCAAGTAAAGAATAAAAAAAACACACTTGAATAATTTCACAGTAAACATTGATACTACTAGTAATATTTGATTTTAAACATACTCTTAAAAATAGTTGATGTTTATTGAAAATACGAGGGATATTTTACAGTAAAGTCGTTTAAATATCTTAATAACTATTTTAAATAATGATTTTTTATTTTTTACAGTATGTATGTGCATTATAAATAACAGACAGAGAAAGTATTGTATTCCATCTTAATAATTTATTCCCGATATTTTACCAGAAATGCGTGTTTTGAGGTCCCCTATATAAAGTTTTTTTTTTAGAAACAGGTTCGTGTGCATGTCTGTGTGTGTCTGTAGGCGCATTACTCAAAACGAAAAGTACGTTAAATATCACACTTGGTGTTTCAGTTCAGTATCTCTGAAGGATGTGACACGATGATTTTCAAGAAAAACCCCTCACCCCAAATTACACTTTACATGAAAAAATATTCGTAAATGTTGGTATTCTCAAAAGTGACTCTAACGATATTGATTAAAATACCGTATATTCAAAAGATAATTACATGACAAATAATATCTATATCTTAAATTTCTTACAAATAGCTCTCATCATTCTGAACGACTTTTGCATAATTGTTAAACCGCAAAAGACAGACGAAAACTTACTACCAAAAATGTATATCTGGTCAAAACAGAAAATGTATGTCCTATACTTTTTTTAGTAGCTAGCCGTTTCCTAGATATTGCCTGTTATTGGTTTCAATTTTAAAATGATTAATATTTTTCCAAAAAGTAGTCATTTCGTTTGTTTTGCTCCTGCCCCAGCAAATGACAATCGCATAGCGACAGTTTGACTACTACTTAGTCCAATGTATTCCGTTAGTTCAGTTCTACTTAAAAAGAACTAAGTAAAAAGCCATTTGTGGTATTGTTAATCTCAATTTACATGAAGCAGAAGAAAATACTTTGTAAGAAGTTTGTTTTCAGAATAAATAGAGAAGGTGGTGTGAATGGGTAAAAACACATTTTTTATTTAATTCGCATACTTTAAGATTTCATTCTATAGTTTTCACGATTGTTTAAATTCTCATTGAATAATAGAATAATATTGTCTCCTTATAGAAGTCCATTGCTAGCTGTCGCCCTCCGTGGTGTAATAGTTGCTGACTACATATAGTCGCGGGTTCAACCCCGGCGGAAGACGATGGAATTTTTCGAGTGTAAAAATCCTTAGCATGGCTTCCTTCGGACGGGAAGTAAAGCCGTGGGTCCCGTGTCATAGATTTATGGCACGTAAAAGAACCTCAAGCCTGATAAGAGGCCTCTGAGAAACATTAAGCGGTGTTTCACGCCCAGTATAGAATGGGACGCTGAGAACCACAGCAGTTAAAGAGCGTCCATAAATAACCAGTCATTTTTTCCATTGCTAGCCCATATAGGTAACCTTTGTGTTCTGTTTCTGACATGCATATATCTGTATTGAAGAAGTCAAGGCAGAAGGAAAATCGTTATTGGTATCATTGACTTCAGGGTCGGGGGTACCAACCCGGCCCAGACCGATGGTTTTTAAGTGGCCGGTCCCCATGGCCACGCTCACTTAAGTGTCTCGCTTTGGTGCTTTGTGGCGCAGGGAAACTTGGTTCGAGTCCCGCCTTGGGAATGGGTATTTATGTTTGTGAAATTATATAAATGTGTATGTGTGTGTGTGTGGGAAGAAAACATCCAAACAGAAAAAAATAAATGTTAGGAAAATGAAAAAACAGAGAAAAAGGGTATACAGTGACGGAGTCCCGACCAGGCTCCGGAACTGTATTAAAAAAATGTGTGCTTAAAAGCAATAGTCCCGATGTCAGAACATTTACTGGCATGTTAAAGAATTCCTTCAGGACGAAATTCCGCACACCGGTGGTGCTGATCCTGGCAATTGACAGCTTCGTTAATACCAAATAATTTTAAAATGGGGGCCTGAAACTGATGTTGCACTCTTCACGTAGTTTTTCCAGGGCCTGAATACGCACCCCAGGTATTAATTATAGCAGGGTAAAACTCCCGGAAATATATAAATCAGGGAATCTAGATTAACAGAATGCGTAAGATATTCCATTTTGATATACCATCTCAAGCTCCGATACGGAATTCTCTGTGCTGGTTGAATTCGCGACTGGTTAAAAGAAACCACTTCACCACTAGCGTGCTGTGTAACAAGTCTGAGGTACTTATGGGTCGTTGACCCTTTGGCTGCAATAAAAGAGCACAAGCAATGGACAGGTTCGTTACCTAACACCCCAACCCCCATTCCCAGAGATCCACGCCACCTAGATGGGTACTCTACCCTCAAACTAGGTCATCTATATAGCACCTGGTATTTCTCGGATCGTTACAATATTTTATACAGATAGAGAGAAACTGTTTGTTACTTCTTCTATACGTACTATGTACATAGTGTATAGAGAAGGTATTGCACTCCACCCAAAAATTCGATACCGAGATTTCACCGGAAATATATGCTTTAGGGTCCCCTATTTCCAAAAAAAAAGCATCTTCAGAAAAAGGTCCGTGTGTGTCAGTGTGTCCGTGTGTCTGTGAACACGAAAACTCAAAATAACGAAAAGTAAAATACCAAACTTGGTATTTAAGTCTAGTATCTTCCAGGGATGCGACAAAAGATTTTGAGAAAAATCCCCCCACCCCAAACTACCCTACACATGGAAAGAAATTCGATTTTTTTTTAAATGGCTCCAATAATTTTGATTAAAATGTTAAAGATATTTATATGGCAACTAAAGTGTAAATCTTGAATTTTCTGGCAATAGCCTCTAAGAATCTCTTCAATCTAACTGAATTTTACTGAATTTTGCGTAACTGGTATACCGTAAGAAATAGACAAAACTTACTACACGTTAAAGTACACAATTTATGTCACGTACAGTATTTTCGTGGAGTTTACCATGTTATTGGTTTCAGCTTTAAAATACTTCAACTTTTCTGATATGGGAATTTGTCAACTCCTGGCAATGCAATGAAGCGGATTTCATCCACTTGCCAACTGGCTTTTAAAAGATTTGACTATCGTTTTAGCCTAGTGGATTCCTTTATTTCCCTTCTACTTATAAGGAACTAAGTAATAATACCGTTTCTGCTAATGATTTAGCATGAATTAGAAGATTAAGCCTATTAACAATTATTTGTTACAGAGATGTAGAGAAACTCATGTGATTGAGCATATCAGATTTTTCATAATTGTCTGTAATTCATAAATTAACACATGTTCCTCACGATTCTGCATTATCCGGAAAAAGATATGATGCATTCCAATCACATGACTTTCCCTATCTATTCTACAAACAAACTTGTATTAAAAAATCTTATGTGTTTCATTCACATGAATTTCTCTAGCTATTACACAAACAAATTTCCTTTAAAAATATCATTATTTTATCTACGACATGCTAATCAAGGTGAAAATTAGCAGAAATTGTCTTATTACTTGCGTCCATTGAGATAGAAGGGATATAAGGGTATAAACTCGGCTAAATCGATAGTCAAATGTTTTAAAAGTTAGTCCTCTATAAAACAACTGAAGTTCGGCTAGTTTTGTATGACCTGCAGTAAAACAAGAGAGATGAAACGAAACGTCACTTCCGATTTGAAAAAAGAAATAGCCCAAATTGAAACCAATAATAAAGAATAGCTCAGAAATGGTCAGCTCTACGTAAAAAACGTATATGATATAAATTATGCGCTTTAGCGAGATCTATAGCTTTTGTATAGTGCGCTTTTATCTATCTCACACAGTTTAACCGTTATACAAAATTCTGCAAAAACCATTTAGAATAAGGAGGTCTTCAAAATCTATTCCTAGACAATTCAAAAGATATATTTTATTTGTGATGTAAATATCTTTAACATATGGTACTTTAATTAAAATCATGACACTATTTTTGAGAAAAACAAAATTTTCTAAAGTATTCCCACGTAAAGGATAGTTTGGGGTGGGGGAATTTTCTTGAAAATCTTTGTATCGCATCCTTGGAAGATACTAAACTTAAATATCAAGTTTGGTTTTCAACGATATTTAACGTTTTAGAGCTATGCTGTCCAAAATCACACACGATGTTTTTTTCGGACTCAGGGGATCTCAAAACATACATTTCCGGTAAAATCTTAGCATCGAAGTTTTGGGTGGAATACAATACTTTCTCTATCCACTATGTATATTGTGCATACGAGCTAGAGAAGGTATAAATATAATTCTTTAATCTACCTCATGCCAATGCAGGTCTTATAATTAATTCCTTATAAATAGAAGGGAAATAAGTGGATACATTAGGCTAAAGTGACAGCCAAATCTTTTAAAAGTTGTCGCTATGCGATTGTAATTGAAGTTAAACTTCTTTCCATGGCCAGGAGTTAAAGAGAGATGAAACGGTTGAGGGCTTCCCGTCTGAGAAAAGTTTAAGTATATTAAACATGAAACCAATGACAGTAACATCTCTGAGATGGACAGCTCTACAAAAATAATAATAATAATAATAATAAAAATTAAAAAACTATATATTACAAATTCAGTGGTTTAACACTTTTTTTGTTGCAAGTTTTAGCCTATTTCTTATAGTTTGCCAATTATGTAAAAGGCATTCAGAATGAAGAGGACTTCATGGGTTATTCTAAAGAAATTAAGGATATGCTTTTATTTGCCATGTAAATATATTTAATATACGGCATTTTAATCAAAATCGTTAGAGACATTTTTAGAAAATTAAAATTTCGAAAAGTGTTCCATTTACGGGGTAGTTTGAAGTAGGGGAATTTTCTGGTAATCTTCATGTCACATCCTGAGAAGTTTGATATTTAAGCAATTTTTGTTTTTGAGATTTGTTGTCCATAAACACACATAAACATACTCAATATTTTTATAAAAATGCTATTTTATTTATTCAGGGGTCCTTAAAGCGTGTATTTGCTATGAATTCTCGGTATCGAATTTTGGGTGAAATACAATACCTTCTCTGCCTACTATGTACGCGTACATTGTTCATACGTGGAGGATAAAATAAAAACAATAGGAACCTGCATGAAAACAATTTTAGGTGGAAGAAAATATGTGTTTCTTAGCAATCGATCTTCTGTTTCTCTGCAAGTGCTTTAGCAATACCTTCATTTTTCTTTCTTTTGTATGAGCTTTAATGGAATTGTGACTACGACAGTACAAAGGAAGATGGATTTATGTTCAGCTGTATTGTTGTTCCTTGCGTCATCACTGTCACACCGTTGCAGCCAATGCTTTTTACTCATGTCCTTTCGGAGGTTCTTAACGTGATTGCGTTGCATATATGTATACCATTGTCATTTGAAATTCGGTTCTCAGATTTTACGTGATTGCTAAATATCGATTCGCCTCTGCCTTCACCAACGCGGATCCTCAAATCTGTCGAAAAGAAAATATTTATCACATCTAACTTCTAATATTACATTATCTCCAGCAAAATTAATGGTTGCATTTTTGCTTTATCGCACAGATATCTGACATGAAAAAAGAAAAGAATAAATTTAGAAAATGAGTCAAATGTGTGTATTTGTGTGTTCATAAACATAGAGCTTTTTAAGGATCCAAGGCAATTTTTTACGAAATTTTACTTCTAGAGTCCATTTTTTGGAAACTAACTTACCCAAAGTGAGATTCGAACTCGCGATTTGTTGAATGTCAGGCAGACATGCTTTCCCCACACTATCCAGGCGGGCTGATCTTTAAAATTGTGTAAAGTTATGTTTAACAGCTACTACGAATAAGTATTCCTTTTCTAAATGCAAGGAATTAGAATTATATTTTAATTTTTATACTGATGATGTCGAAGATGACAGTGAATTCCTAATACTAATTTAAGTGAACACTTATAATAAGTATAGGCATGCTGTTACCTACAATACGTTTGAAAATCACATACTCGTGGTGGGGAGGGGAGCTTCAAATTTTGACAGAGCTGCGAAGAATACGACTTGATACGAAAGAACTGATTACAGTAACATTCCAGGGGACCAGGTTAGGTTATTCGCCAATACTCCAAGTTGTATTTGACTGTTTTTCTTTTTGTTTAGTTTTGTTCTCGAAGGGAGGTGTGTTTGAAACCGGAACGGCTTAATGTTACTGAAAAAGTACCATTTTACCACAACTATACATTCTGCTCAACACGTGCACAGTATATGCGGCCGAAGCTTCGCAACCGTAAACAGAGTGTTGCCTCTGTATGCATAAAATCAGTTTTTACTTCTCTCTTAGTAAGTTATATGCATGAGAAGGCATACAAAGAACATCTCGACTGCCTCCGTGATCGAATGGTCAACGATCTAATTTCTCACCCGGAAGTACCGGGTTCATTCCCAGATGGGGCGGGGAATTATTTTTAACTAGAATCATTCCCCGTCTCCTACAGAATCTGGAAGTATGTAGGTGAGAGAGAATTATTAAAAAACTAACGTTAAAGAACCAACAGTCAAAGCCTCCGATATGACCATAGGGCTATATAAACGAAACAATAAAACAACTTACCCTCTTTGAATTAAAACATTTGCCTACTTGCATTAATCAGGTTCATAGTCGTATCATTGCCGGTATGGCGAGGTTGATGCAGAAACTGTCAACCGATACTTTTGAGATGTAAAGGCTCGCATCAACGTTAGACACATTATAGATTCTGTTTTCTCTCCTGTATGCCAAGTGTTTCACTCTTTGTTTACTGTTGGTATTTCATTGAAAAAGAAAAGAATCCGCATTTTTAGAAACATTTTAATGTGTTTTAACACCACTAATCTCTGATTTTTTTCCGCAGATGCCCGACAATAGCTTCTGAAACAATTTCCCAATTCATTTCAGTAATACACTGGAACGGCAGATTAAGAATTAACTTGTATAAAGCATAAAATTATATAATAGTTTTAGTAATTTCCCATTTTAGCCAATTTCACATTCTCACTAGCATAAAACTTGCAGAAATATTCCTCACTGACTTTCTTTTTGTTTTCATCTCCAGCCACTATAACTGCTCAACTACGGCAAATAGATTGGTTTTTATTCTATAATATATTGTAATGAAATCATTAAATGTATTATTAATGATTTTTGAAATAGCATAACGATCTATTTTCTAGTCTTAACATGAACATTTTGAATACAACCAATAAGAGCATTCACTGTGATCAAGTGTTGGAGGCTCTGCCTCTCGGCCTTGTTTACCTCGAATAATCTTATTTAGAAAAATAATTTGCTTATACTTCACAATGCGAAGTAGATACGCATTTTATCTTAGTCTGAATTGTGACACTGCACATAGAATTACAGGGCCCAGCCGTGGCCACTCGTCTCTTACCGAAGCGGCCGGTGTTTGATCCCAGGTGACCGTATGTGGGATTTGTGATGGACAAAGCGGCCCAAGGACGGATTTTCTCCGGGTTCTCCGGTTTCCTCCGCCATCACATTCCACCGATGCTCCATTTTCATTCATATGTCATCAGTGCCATCGCCTGCGTAGCCATGGTAGTAAAAGCGGGCGTTAAACATTAAAATAATAGAATTACAACTACTGTAGACAAATCAACAATGGCTTTCAGTGTGTGCGCATGCCGCGGCATATATTTGCAATTTGACAAAGCAGAAATCGTATAAAAGAATATCCACAGTCGCTACACTTCTCACTTCTCTTCATTTATCCGTAAGATATAAGATTTTGTTTTCAGTTTAGTCTCTTAAGTTGTATGTTTAATTACAATACTTTCAGAATTGAATATAACAATGTTATATGCGTTTGTGGAACATGGTTCTTCCTCAACCATTGAACCAGTTTCGCAAGATAAATTAAACCCGTTTCTAACAAAGACATTGTCGAAAAGTCGTTGCTTGTAGAAGAACAAGTTTAAAACAGAACAGCAGCGGAATGTTTGTGGCTTTACACGGCCTCCTGAAGTCGCAGACACTTGGAGAAGTAATATAGGAGGCCATGGCAGTTCAATGAGACTACTGGCGCCGCCGGGAGAAACAAACAGAAGCGTCTCTTGCAGTGATTAATGATGAACACAAAGTTTCCTTCTATTCGCGACAACATTCACTTCCCCAACAGCGAAATAAGAGAAAGACCAAAAGCGATTTACTTGTCGACTACCAAGGAAAAACATCGATAACAGTAAATCATCGCCTTTCTGTGGTTTCAAGCTCAAATAAAGACATTATAGAAGCTATATATTTCTTGTACACAAAATAATGCTATGGTCGTTTAATTATATTGTCTCCAAATCCATTACAAGTACAAATGCCAAAAGAGAGACCAAAGAAACTGGGGTGTTTCTTGTCCACTAGAAACTTAATCTCCAATTGTCCCCATGATTGTATTTTGTTTCAGAAATTTTAGGTGAGGATGAAACATTATCTATTATTATTATTATTATTATTATTATTATTTTTATTAAATTAGAAATGAAGTGAAATTGAGTTTTATTTTTGGACGCTCTTTAACTACTGTGGTCCTCAGCGTCCCATTTTATATTGGGCGTGAAAGACCACTTAATTTTGCTCAGAGACCTCTTTATCAGACACGATATTCTTTTACATGCCGTAAATCTACGACACGTGACCCACGGCTTTACTTCCTTTCCCTTCCGAAGAAAGCCATGCTAAGGATTTTTATGCCCGAAAAAAATCCATCGTCCTCCGGGTTTGAACCCGCGACCTTTGTTGGTAAGTAAAGTGGTAGAAACACTGACAGCGCTATATTATTATTATTATTATTATTATTATTACTATTATTATTACTTTAACACCGTTAATAATCCTTTTTCTTCTTCTTCTTCTTGGTACTTAAACGTCCTTTAACCTGGTTAGTCATATCGGACGATGAATGAAATTGGTGAAATGCTGCTCAAATGATCTCGGTCTCCATGGAGCTTACAGTAACTCGACATTCGTCTTCTCAGGATAAGGGAAAACCCCTAAAAAAAGCCTTATCCGTGTAACTCACTCTAGGCGAGATTCGAATTCGCGGCCTTTTGAAAGTGAGACACACGCTACCGCCACACTACCCAGGTGGGCTCTATATTATTGTTGCGGTAAAAGTGAGGCCACAACATACTTAAAAGCAGAAAATAATCAAAGAATTGTTTTAACAAAATTGATAAAATGATGTTGTTAAACTTCATCAGACGTCTTTTACACTAATACAACAAGCTGTTTGCGATATTAGAGTGGCTAGAGTCTGGAAGAAGGTTTATCAGGGGTTTGTGAGGGGAGCGTTAAGAAAAAGAAACAAAGGTCTATCCTCCAATAAATCAAACTTTCACCCAAAATTCGATTTATATAGCTTTTAAATCATTGCTTTACATTATTTACTTACAGTATTATCTACACTTATATGGGTTCCATTTTTACTTTCTCTATACTCACTATGTACATTAGTGTATAGAGAATGTATTTCACTCCACCAAAAAATTCGATACCGGGATTTCACCGGAAATATATGTTTTAAGGTCCCCTGTATCCAAAAAAAGTATTTTCAGAAAAAGGTTCGTTGTGTGTGTCCGGTGTCCGTGTGTCTGTGAACACGATAACTCAAAAACGAAAAGTCGGTAAAACACCAAACTTGGTATTTAAGTTTAGTAACTTCCAGGGATGCGACACGAAGATTTTGAGAGGAATCCACCCACCCCAAACTAACCTTTACATGGACATTTTTTCGAAAATTTTGATTTTCTAAAAAATGGCCCTAACGATTTTGATTAAAATATCGTATATTAAAGTTATTTACCTGACAAATAAAATGTATATTTTGGATTTTCTGGGAATAGCCTCTGAAGACTACTTTATTCTGGATGTATTTTTTGTCACTACTAAACCGTAAGAGATGGACAAAAGCTTAACCCACAAAAAATGTAGAGTACGTTAAAACACACAATTTATGTTATGTACATTTTTTTCGTGGAGTTGATAGTTTTTGAGATATTCCATTTTCTTGGTTTCAGCTTTACTTTTCTCATACAGGAATTTGTCAACTCTTGTCCATACAAAGGAACATCAGTCACGTAGCAACCAGCTTTTGGCTTTCACTTTAACCTATGGTACTCCCTTATTTCGCTTCTACTTACAATAAAGGAAGAAATAAGACTATTTCTGCTAAGTTTTCTCGATTAGCATGAAATAAATAAAAGATAAGCTCATTAACAATAGTAATTTACAGAGATATAGAGAAAGTCATGTGAATGGAATACATCAGATTTTTTGAAAATGTTGGTGCAGCAGCCATTACTGTAATGTATAAGAGTAAAGAACAGTAAAAGCGTATATAAATGTGGCAGAGAAACATACTTGATGGAGGTGCAGAATAGATTTTAGAACTTAAAAGAAACACATGTATATATGAACTTCTTATTCATCATTCAGTAGACTTTAAAATTTGTCAAGTACTTTAAGACAGAAGCGCAGATTAATTTTATACTATGTACATCTTGCTGAAGAGTAATAAGGAAAGCAAAGTTATTTGTAATGTCAAATGTCAACTTTTAGAGGTAATATCGCACTTTTTAGACTTTATAGTATAACATTGCACACTTTTCAAAGTTGGGAGGTGCTTTTCTTTTTCTTCAGTACTACGATGGATAAGCGGCTGGACAGAGTTGCTGAAGTTAAAATAGATTTTAAACTTATACGTTATTTACAAGTGATACAAAAGAGATACACACTACCAACGTTTACTATTCTTCAAAGTAGTCACTAGTATTTCGTGTAGCCCAATGTCAGCGATGTGGAAGTCATAGCAAATCCTTAGCAGCGTCTGTGGTGTTAACAGTTCCTTCTTCTTCGGAGCCAAGTCAAAGTCACAAGGGCTTAGGTCCAATTTTGCTGCTTCTTTCTAAAAACTGGTAGCAGTTTGTGTTCAAAAATAAGCATTAATACTGCTCATTGGCGGTCTGCTGGCACTCTCACGAACTTTCCATCTTCGAACTTACTGATCTTCGGCGACCGTTTCTGCAGTACCCACTGACAATGCTCGCCCGCATTCAGCACAAACTTTGGAGCTGGGAAGTACTGCACCATCCGCCATACTCCCCTTTTAGGGTACTTAAGTTCTTGTGGCTTTGATTTCATTCCAAAGATGAAGGAACCACTTCTTGGCACTCGCTTCAGAACTGTTCGTCAGGCAGTAGACCGCTCCATTCGAACTATCAACACAACAGGGTCTCCTATGGCCCTTTAGAACCCTTTCTTCGCTATCTTCAAGCTAAGTTGACTGGGACTGTCACTCCAGCTCGATTATTTTGTGCCAGAGCTTATGCTGATGACGTCATGCTGCTCATCCGTAGGCGCGAGGCCTTACCCTTGGTACATACCGCCATCAAACTTTATGAGAAAGCTTCTAATGCCAAAATGAACACCGCGAAGTCGCAACTGCTCCCTCTTGGATCGTGGCCGACTGATCACACATTGCTCGATATCCCGATACAATATAGTGTCAAGATTCTCGGCATCTTCTTCTCCAAGCCGTTTACATCGATGATTGCTCGCAACTGGGATCACAAAAAATTTTGATTAGGATGAATACCGCTGCACATCTTGGCCGAAACTTGAATCTTCTACAAAAAGTGTGGCACATCAATCAGTTTGTTTTGGCAAAATTATGGTATATGGCGCAGATACTACCAATGCCTGAAAAACACGTCTCCCGAATTGAGCGACTTATTGGATACTATTTATGGAGAGCACAGCCCTTTCGTATAGCTAAAACCCAATTGTGGCGAAAACGTGACGAAGGCGGCTTAGGTTTAATTGCAGTGGGACCTAGGAGTAAAGCGCTTCTTGTTAAATCTATTATACTTGCCACTAGGGGATATGGAGAGGAACAAGAAATAGCATTTTGGGAACCCTTCAAGAATTCTCTTGGAACTCCAGTTCGGGCTGCTCCTGCGGGTTTTAAGAGAGCACTCCAAGTTTTGGATGGCATTGATGTCGATGTCCTACCTCAGCAACCTAGAGGACTATCAACTGAGCTATACAAGCTTTTCCTACAGCGGCTGCTTGCACCAATTCATGTGGAGGATAGGATGCCCAACAGACCCTGGTGTCAGGTATGGCGGAACATCCATTTGCGCAACTTATCTACGGAGTGGACTACATGCGCATATTTGGTCATCAATGATGTTGTGGCTACAGAGGATAAAAAATTCCGATACAACATGGTGAGGACCCCCACATGCAACATTTGCGGTGTGCGGGATACTCTACGCCATCGTTTTGTTACCTGCACAACAGCACGACAGATTTGGCACTGGGTTGTTTCGCAATTGCACCGTCTTGCTCCTTCGCAAAATCCCAACGATTATGCTCGCACATTACTACAACTAGAGACTCGAAGTACTACCGACCGCTTCGCACAGGTGTGGCTCGCACTTGGCTTTCAGCATTATATGCTGTCTGAAACGCATCCCAGCGTCGACGGTTTACGCTATCATCTTAGAGCAGCAAGAGAAGATCTGCAAAAACATAAGCGTCTTTCACGGCAGTCGGCAACAGCTTTTGCCTTGCTCATTCTATAGCGCTTACAAAACCTTCTCATTTTGTTACCATCTTCCTGCACATGTTTAATTTAAACGCACAGACAACATTGTTCATAACTATATATATATATATATATATATATATATAAAAAAAATTGTGAACTGATATACTGTATTTATAATATAACTTATAACTTTTGTAATTAACAAAATGAATAAATAAATAAATAAATAAATAAATAAAATGGCTTGCACACCGCTGACAACGAGTTATACATAAAGCTGGTGACCACTTTGAAGAACAATAACATATTTGTATCAGTTGCCACTATTAAAGTTCCAACCCTCGTATTATGAGGTTATTTCCATGTTCGCATTTCTCCTGTTATTCATATCGTGGAATTGAAACCCGACAATGATATACTTCTGTGAGTTAATGCTTTAAACGCTTCATTATAAGACTCAAGTACATCCTTATAAATCGTTACAAGCTCATATTGCTGTTGTTTTCAGTTAAAGCTCTCGAAATAAAAATATTTTCACCAATTAAGAATAAATATGATTCATTACATTTCGGGTGAGGACGAGCGCCCAAGCGTAGTGTAAACGAAATAACGAAACGTTAATGTATAATGTGATTCACAAACATAAAACATTTTTTGCCATATGCATGAGAAAGTAGTTCATACGTATGCTATTTGTTATCATGTTGTTATTCTTATTGTAACAATTGGCTTTATTACTTTCTCCATATGCAGTATGTACATAGTGTATAGAAAAAGTATTGCACTCCACCAAAAATTCGATACCGAGATTTCACCGGAAATATGTTTTAGGGTCCCCAATATAAAAAAAAAAAAAAAAAAAAAAAAAAAGCATTTTCACAAAAACGTCCGTGTGTGTATGTCTGTGTGTCCGTGTGTCTGTGAACACGATAACTCAAAAACGAAAAGTTGGTAAAATACCAAACTTGGTATTTAAGTTTAGTATCTTCCAGGGATGCGACACGAAGATTTTGAGAAAAATCCCCCCACCCTCAACGACCCTTTACATGGAATTTTTTTTCGAAAATTTTGATTTTCTCAAAAATGGCTCTAATGATTTTGATTAAAATTTCGGATATTAAACATATTTACCAGACAAATGAAATGTTTATCTTGAATTTTCTGGGAATAGCCTCTGAAGAGTAGTTTATTCTGGATGAATTTTACTAAATTTTGAATGACTGCTAAACCGTAAGAGATGGACAAAAACTTACTACACAAGAAATGTAGAGCACTTTAAAACACACAATTTGTTATATACAATTTTTACGTGGAGTTCGTCGTTTTTGTGACATTCCTTATTTTTGGTTTCCGCTATGAAAAACGTACACTTTTCTCATACAGGAACTTGTCAACTCCTATCCATATAAACAAAGGAACTTCATTGACATAGCAACCAGCTTTTAACTATCACTTTAACTTACGGTTGTCCCTTATTTCGCTTCTACTTACAAGGAAGCGAGTAATAAGACTATTTCTGCTAATTTTTTCTGATTAGCATAAAGTAAATAGAAGTATAAGCTTTTTAAGAATTATTTGTTGCAGGGATATGGAGAAAGTCATGTGAATGGTACACATCAGATTTTTTTTCTAAACAATTAGTTACAAATAAACAATTAAGTTCATTTGACATAAAGCAAGGTTATAGCAGCACGTCGTGGCTCGCGCCACACTAGAGTCACGACTCAGTTCAAATCACAACACAACAAACACTGAATCCTCCCTACCTTTATAATGGGAAAATGACGTCACAATTATTGTGGACATTCTCGAAGCAGAACACTCAAGAAGCAATGAGACGCACATTCTAGAAGGTTCTGGTTACAATTGCGCCGCATTTGGCCTTTTATACCCGGTCTCCAATTCCGACGTCTCACATTCCAGCTCTATCAGGCGCGTGCCTAAGGGAACGTGAGAGGACGGCATTGTCACGTTATTAACGTTATTATTAAGTGTTAATATTACTATAACAGTGATTAATAAACATGGAAAAGTATTCACGAACATTGCTTGTTGATATATTTGTTAATAATACCAAGGAGGGTCTCTCACCTTGATGTGGTTGAAGTGGTCCAGATAACCTGCCAGATACAACACTCTCTATAGCGAGGCCCACCAATACAAGCCAATCTGAAAAAAAAAAAAAAAAAACTAATTTTGATAATAAAATATAAATCCAAATAAACCTTGTGAGTGCCACGTTTACTTGGAGGTGCTAACCAATTTGAAAAAATCTGATGTGTACCATTCACATGACTTTCTCCATATCCCTACAACAAATAATTCTTAAAAAGCTTATACTTCTATTTACTTTATGCTAATCAGAAAAAATTAGCAGAAATAGTCTTATTACTCGTTTCCTTGTAAGTAGAAGCGAAATAAGGGACAACCGTAGGTTAAAGTGATAGTTAAAAGCTGGTTGCTATGTCAATGAAGTTCCTTTGTTTATATGGATAGGAGTTGACAAGTTCCTGTATGAGAAAAGTGTACGTTTTTCATAGCGGAAACCAAAAATAAGGAATG
This sequence comes from Hymenopus coronatus, assembly GCA_030762935.1. NCBI lineage: Eukaryota > Metazoa > Arthropoda > Insecta > Mantodea > Hymenopodidae > Hymenopus > Hymenopus coronatus. The sequence continues at coordinate 114,350,224 of CM060882.1, forward strand.
TCACAAAAACGACGAACTCCACGTAAAAATGTATATAACATAAATTGTGTGTTTTAAAGTGCTCTACATTTCTTGTGTAGTAAGTTTTTGTCCATCTCTTACGGTTTAGCAGTCATTCAAAATTTAGTAAAATTCATCCAGAATAAACTACTCTTCAGAGGCTATTCCCAGAAAATTCAAGATATACATTTCATTTGTCTGGTAAATAAGTTTAATATCCGAAATTTTAATCAAAATCTTTAGAGCCATTTTTGAGAAAATCAAAATTTTCGAAAACAATTCCATGTAAAGGGTAGTTGGGGGTGGGGGGATTTTTCTCAAAATCTTCGTGTCGCATCCCTGGAAGATACTAAACTTAAATACCAAGTTTGGTATTTTACCGACTTTTCGTTTTTGAGTTATCGTGTTCACAGACACATGGACACACACAGACACGGACCTTTTTGTGAAAATGCTTTTTTTGGATATTGGGGACCCTAAAGCATATATTTCCGGTGAAATCTCGGTATCGAATTTTTGGTGGAGTGCAATACTTTCTCTATACACTATGTACATAGTGCGCATGGAGAAAGTAAAAAGTGCTAATTTTGATAATAAAGACCAAATGCACCTTCTGAGTGCCATGTTTATTTGGAGGTGCGAACCAATCTGAAAAAAAAAATCCTTTGTTTGTATGGACAGGAGTTGGCAAATTCCCGTATGAGAGAAGTATAAGTTTTTTAAAGCTGAAACCAATAACAAGGAATATCTCAAAAACGATCAACTCGATGAAAAAAAAATGTATATAGCATAAATTGCGTATTTTATCCTGATCTACATTTTTGTGTAGTAAGTTTTTATCTATCTCTTACGGTCTCTTTTGAGGCTATTCCCAGAAAATTAGAGATATACATTTTATTTGGCAAGTAAGTATGTTAAATATAAGAGATTTTAATCAAAATCGTAAGAGCCATTTTTAAGAAAATCAAAACGCTTGACATTTTTTTCCATGCAAGGGTAGTTGGGGGTGAGGGGATTTTCTTAAAAATCGTCGTGTCGCATCCTTGGAAGATACCAAACCTAAATACCTCTGCGTTTTTTAGCTATGCTACCCACACACATACACACGGTCCTTTTCTTGAAAATTATGTTTTTTTTTTTATTCAGGGGGACTCTAAACATGTATTTCCGGTTATACATGGTATCGAATTTTTGGGTGGAATGCAATATCTTCTCTATACACTATGTACATAGTACATGTAGAGAAAGTAAAAACTCTAGATGTTACATAATACTTCAATAAGGAAAAGAAGGTAAATTAAATCCTTTAATTTGTCACCGGAGTTTAAAAATTAGCCGTGCAATGTTACAAAAGAGTTTCCCAACTTTCCATGATAGGATTCTCCAGGCTTCGCGGACAGTGAAGTAGCTTGCCCTAACAAAATCATAGAAGCGACCAATCCTACATCATATAGCTTCACCTGGCGCATTTAAAATGTAAATAGGAATATACGTGTCGCACACCCCGTATGAAATCAGAGCGTGATGAAAGATACCAACTGATTTTTGTTTGTTTTAGAATTACAGACTCGGCTGTGGTGCGGTTATAATGATCGCTTCGACTGCGAGCTCTAGAGTTCAATTGTTATACACAGCACTTAATTGAAATAATGAATAATTTACTAGAAATATATGGATATTGCATTTCCTAAGTTAAATAGTGTAAACATTTATCTTCTCCTTTCAATTTAGGAAGGCACACATTTCTATGTTAAGATTTATGGGCGCTGGGTAGATGTAAGGAAAATCTGACAACTCATGAGAAAGGCTAACTCTACTTTCTTTTTGAAACCTGAACGTATGTTGCGGAAGAATTCAGAAAACAAATTTTTAATTCTGAATTATAGAACACGTAGGTACTGTACCACAATATACATTATTTGTTAATAATTGAGCAAATCCAAAACGAGTTTAGTGGACTTCACCAAAACTATTCACAAGAGCCACATTACTTTCTTTAACATTATAAATTAAAGTTATTTTTATACACAATACTAAACAGAAATATCTTATATGTTACACTCTCATGACTTTCTCTAGCTACTCTACAAACTTCTTACCAAAGAAGTTCTTACTTCTTTCAACACCATGCTAATCGAGATTTACATTAACAAAATAGCTACTGATACTTACTCAGTTCCTGATAAGTGAAATGGAACTAAGGGAATGCACTAGGCTAAAATGATAGTCAAATGTTTTAAAAGCTGTCATTGCAAGTCGCTTCTTTGCTTGGCCAGCAGTAGAACAAAAGAAAAACGGACACTTCCGTCTGGGAAAAGTATAAGTACTTCACAATTGAAGCTAATAACAAGGAATACCTCGAAAACGGTAAGTTTCACGAAAAAATGTATATGAATATCTTGTGTATTGTAACAAGATCTGCATTTTTTGTATAATAAGTTTTTGTCTATCTCTTACAGGTTACTGGTTATGCTAAATTAAGCAATATTCATCCAGAATAAACAGGTCTTTAGAAGCTATTCCCGAAAATTCAAGATATACATTTTATTTTTATTAGAAATGGCTTTAATATGTGGCATTTTAACCAAAATCGTTAGAGCCATTTTTAAGAGAAACAAAATTTTCGAAAATGTTTCTATGTAAAGGATAGTTAGGGGTGGGGGGATTTTCTTGAAAATCTTGGTGTCGCATCCTTGAAAGATACCAAATTTAAATACCAAGTTTGGTATTTAACGATCTTTTCGTTTTTGAGCTATACTGCCCACAGATACACACTCGCAAACGTACATTTTTCTTGGATTCAGGGGAGTCCAAAACGTGTATTTCCGGTGAAATCTCTATATCCAATTCTTGTACATATGGGACTAGAGAAAGTAAACATAGTGTTACAGTCCTTGCTCATAACGATAGACGGTTGAAGAGAAATGAACCTGAATTGAGTAATAAATATCTACTTGCACGTACTAAGTGTTTATTTCGCACCCCAAAGTAGATGCCGCGTGACATTTCATCGAGAAGAAACTTAAAAATATGAAAGGGAATTATGTTTTACAGTTCTCATTCTGAAATTAATTGTATTTAAGTATGTATAACTTTTAAACCATAATAAATAGACAAAAGATCCTTTTACTTTCTTATCCCTTTTTTACTCGCAATGAAATTTGCAGTTAAACGATTTTTGCAAACGTTTATTTGATTAACAAGAATAAGACAGAGAAATACCCGTTTACAAGAAAAGACTTTAGAGGGAATATAAAATAATACGATGCGTTCCATTCACATGACTTTTTCTAGCTATTTTGCAACAGATTAGTTACAAAAGGTGATCCTTCGCTCTACTTCGATATAATCAAAAGTAAAAAGAGAGTGATAGTCAAATATTTTAAAAGTTATTGCTAAATGATTGAAATTCGTTTCTGTATACAGCCAGCAGTTGACAAATTCCCGTATGGGAAAAGTTTTAATTATTTTAAAACAGAAACCAATACTAAGGAATATCTCGAGAATAGTCAACTCCACGAAAAAATGCATATGACATAGATTGTGGGTTTTAACGAGGTCTACATTTTTGGAGTCATAGTATAGTCAACTATTATGGTCAATTAAATGAGTAGTAATGGATTATAATATTTGGCCATACTATGATGCCCGGGACTTAAAGTACTTACAAATTGTAAGTCGTCATTGGGTATGTCATCCCAAATAATTTGAGATCACCTTGTGGTTCACCGCGAAACATGCGAATCAGTTTAGAAATTTAGTGCTATGCCGGCATGTTTCCATGATAACTCAATGGTAGAGTAACCGGCTACAGACCGGGTTCAAATCCCGGCTATGGTATTGAATTTTTCAATCTGACTACCTATCCAGCTTCTCATTCTATTTAAACACAATAGTAGTTTATTTGGTGAATTCCTTTTTGTTCCCGTAATGTAAGTTTCAACGGCATGACATTTGTTTCCTAAGACACAGTTCAAGTCGATCAGATAAGTAATCATAAGGAAGAAACTAAGTCAAATATTGCAGAGGGATGCTTGACAATTTGGTAGATAAAAGTCCACTGTTGTGATTTTAGCGATATAACGTCATCCTGCAATTCCAGCTGTAAACCCAGAGGACTCATTTATGGCCCAAGTGTGGACAAATCTGGTCATTATGGCCTATAGCCAAACACGCAATGACATGACGTACACAGATATCCCCCTACTACTACACAGTCGCCGCATTGGCAGGTAACGCGGCGGTTTACCTTCACCTGTTACCGGCTTCCGAATCACTGCACCCACAATCCAATTTTTACTTTCTCTACACGTATTATGCACATAGTGTATAGAGAAGCTGTTGCATTCCACCTAAAAATTTGATACCGAGATTTCACCGGATATACACGTTTTGGGTCTGTTGTATCCTAAAAAATTACTTTCACCAGAAATACATGTTTTGAGACCCCTGAGTACAAAAAACATTTTTAGAAAAATATCCGTGTGTGTGCGCCTGTGGACAGTATAGCTCAAAAACGAAAAGATCGTTATATACCAAATTTGGTGTTTAAGTTTGCTATCTTCCAAGGATGTGACACGAAGATTTTCAAGAAAATCCCCTTTATATAACGATTTTATTAAAATATCTTATGTATAAGATATTTTTATGACAAACGAAACGTATATCTTGAATTTATTGGGAATAACCTCTGAAGATTCCATCATTCTGGATTACTTTTATATAAGTGGCAAAACGTAGGAGATATACAAAAACGTACTACACAAAAAATGTAGATTATTTTAAAACATACAATTTATGTCATGTACATATTTTTGTAAGTGTATAAGAGTTAACCGTTTTCTAGATATTACGGATTATGTGTTTCAATTTTAAGTCGCTTAAACTTTTCTCAAGCGGCAAGTCATTTTTTCCTCGTTTGTTTACTCCTAGCAAGCAAAGAGATTGGAATTTCAATTGTTTCACATAGTGACCGGCTTTTAAGGGCGAGACCGCATTTCCTTATTTCCCTCCTACTTAAAACGAAGCTAGTAATAATACTAATTCCGCTTTGATTGACATAGAAAACACATTAATGTTTTTACTAAAAGGTTTTTTTTTTTTACCGAACAGCTTGAGGACATCTAGTGAATGGAGCACATTCGATTTTTACTTTCTCTACACTACCACGCACATAGTGCAAAGAGATGGTATAGCATTCCACCCGAAAATTCGACACCAAGATTTCACCATAAGTACACGTTTTAGGGTCCCCTGTAGCAAAAAATAGAGAATTTTTAGAAAAAGGTCCGTGTGTGTATGTGTTCGTGATGAAACCGTTTCTGTATTGCCAGGATTTGACAAATTCTCGTGCATGAAAGGTTTAAGTATTTAAACCTAAAACCAATAATGAGGAAATCTGAAAAATGCTCAACTCCACCCAAAAAATGTATATGATATTGTGCGTTTTAATGAGATCTAAATTTTTTTGGAGAACATCTTTGTCTATCTACAATTTATAGGTTATGCAAATTCAGCTAAACTCATCCAGAATAAAGAGGCCTTTAGAGGCATCCGGATAGTCCTCCAATCCTGAAACGGATGGCAAGGAAGTGATGAGTGTAGGAAATTATGGAAAAAAAAAAAATATGTGGCAGAAAATGAACTATCCCAAAATTGGCCTGCCGTCCCGGCGAAACCATGAAATACCCTTGGGTCAGAGTGGACAGGCATCGAACCTGAGATCTCCCGAATGGGTCCACCGAGTTACCGCCAAAGCTGTATTTTTCGGTTGGCTTAATGTGAAGCAGTTATTATCTTTTGTACAAAAACAGAATATAGAACTATATAAAACAACTGATATTTTCCATTCACATGACTTTCATAACAACTCTGTAATAAATTGTTGTTAAAAAGCTTATGATCCATGCTAATTGAGAAAAATTAGCAGAAATAGTCTTATTAATTGCTTTCTTGTTAGCGAAATAAGGGAGTACCATAGGCTAAAGTGATAGTCAAATGCTGGTAGCTATGTGACTGTGTGAACAGTAGTTGAAAAATTCCTGTATGAGAAAAGTTTAAGTTATTTAAAGCTGAAACCAACAAGGAATATATAAAAAACGATCAATTCCACGAAAAAAATATATATGATATAAATTGTGTGTTTCATCGTGGTCTATATTTTTATATTGCCTATTTTTTGTCTATCTGTTACCGTTTACCAGTTTGGTATTTAACGGTCTTTTAGTTTTTGAACTATGCTGTCCACAGACACACACACACAAATGGATCTTTTTCCAAAATTGCTATTTTTTGGATTCAGGGGGATCCATATCGAATTTTGGGTGCAATACAATACTTTCTCTATACACAAAGTACATTGTACGTGTAGAGAAAGTAATAAACGGCAAAAGATAATGAAAGTTATGAAAATGTAGCACACCAGCCCCTCCCCCGCCCTTCTCAATTATTCCTGTAATGAAAATATAGACACAAACTTATTTTCTTCGAAGGCAAACATTTTTAATACGCTGTACAAAAGCTATTTAAGCATCACTAAGCCGAAGTCTATTCTCATAATTATGCACTCGTTCACAGGTTTTTTGCTCAGAACGCGGACACTCTAGGTAATTGCTAAAGAACATAAAGAGCCTAGTTTCACTGTATATCATTTGCATGTGATGTCATTATAAGTCACGAAAATCTACAAGCGTGCATAAAAAAGAAAAGTTTCTGGAAGTTGTGTACTTATTGTGCTCTGGTTCTTCAGCATGGCACTGAACCATTTGGAACAGAAGAAAGCACGGACGGGGGCGTAGATGGAACTGCTAGCCCATTACCGTTAATGGGAAAGTTTGTGATCACGAGTTAAATAGTTAAACATCGCTACCCCTCCCCCTACTCTACCAGGGGGCGCAACACCACAGCACGCTTTCCCTCACAGGGCTATACCCGACCAACAAATTTTCTTAATACTAAAACCGGTTAAAAGTGAAGTTATTGTTCAGTAATACCTTTCTGTCATGGTTAGTCGCATCAAACCTTCTGAAAGATAATTTCATTATACGTTTTGTATGAACTTCTAAAGCTGGGTTTACTATAACAAGTTTCTGTTTGCTAATATAGATGCGGGTCTTGGAAAAACCCCAAATCTCGCTCGCTGTTCGGTTGGACCAGAATGAGGGCTATTTGAGTTACACAAGTGTATTTATTTGTAAAAACAAAATCTGATGTGTTCCATTCACGTCTGCATACAAACTATTCTTACAAAAGATTATTCTTTTGTCTACACCATGCTCCTTAACAGAAACATTTTTTGTTTGTTTGTTAAGTTTTGCCCACCTTTTTATTATTTTTTATTTTAGCCTAATTTCATGTTTTTATTTGATTTTTTAAAGAAAAGTGAAAAGAAGAGAGAACAAGATCCAGAATATAATGCGGATTAAGGCAGGGCTATTTTTATTATTATTTTTACTTTCTTTACATGTACCATGTACATAGCCCATAGAGAAGGTATTGTAATACACCCAAAAATTTGATACCGAGATTTCACGGAAAATACATGTTTTGGGACTTCCTGAATCTAAAAACAGCATTTCTAGAAAAAGTTCCGTGTGTGTGTCTGTGTGTGTGTGTTTGTGTGTAGATCTGTGTGTGTGTCTGTGTGTGCATCTGTGTCTGTGTCTGAGAGTGTGGATCTGTGTGTGGATCTGTGTGTGTGGATCTGTGTGTGGATCTGTGTGTGTGGATCTGTGTGTGTGGATCTGTGTGTGGATCTGTGTGTGTGGATCTGTGTGTGTGTGTCTGTGTGTGTGGATTCGTGTGTGTGTCTGTGTGTGGATCTGTGTGTGTGTGTGGGTCTGTGTGTGTCTGTGTGTGGATCTGTGTGTGTGGATCTGTGTGTGTGGATCTGTGTTGTATGTCTGTGTGTGGATCTGTTGTGTGGGTCTGTGTGTGTCTGTGTGTGGATCTGTGTGTGTGTCTGTGTGTGGAACTGTGTGTGGATCCGTGTGTGGATCTGTGTGTGTGTGGGTCTGTGTGTGTATCCGTGTGTGTGTGTGTGGGTCTGTGTGTGGATCCGTGTGTGTCTGGGTCTGTGGTCTGCTTGTGTGGGTATGTGTGTGTGGGGCTGTGTGTAGATCTCTGTGTGTGTGTCTGTGTGTGGATCCGTGTGTGTGTGGGTCTGTGTGTGGATCCGTGTGTGGATCTGTGTGTGTGGATCCGTGTGTGTCTGTGTGTGTTTCTGTGTGTGGATCCGTATGTGTGTGTGTCTGTGTATGGATCCGTGTGTGGATCCGAGTGTGTGTGTCTGTGTGTGGATCCGTGTGTGGATCTGTGTGTGTCTGTGTGTGGATCCGTGTGTGTGTCTCTGTGTGGATCCGTGTGTGGATCTGTGTGTGTCTGTGTGTGTCTATGTGTGGATCCGTGTGTGTCTGTGTGTGGATCCGTGTGTGGATCTGTGTGTGTCTGTGTGTGTCTATGTGTCTGTGTGTGGATCCGTGTGTGGATCTGTGTGTGTCTGTGTGTGTGTCTATGTGTCTGTGTGTGGATCCGTGTGTGTCTGTATGTGTATCTGTGTGTGGATCCGTGTGTGGATCTGTGTGTGTCTGTGTGTGTGAGTCTGTGTGTGTCTGTGTGTGTGGATCTATGTGTGTGTGTGGGTCTGTGTGTGTGTGGGTCTGTGTGTGTGTGAATCTGTGTGTGTCTGTGTGTGGATCTGTGTGTGTGTGTATGGGTCTGTGTGTGGACCTATGTGTGTGTCTGTGTGTGGATCTGTGTGTGTGTCTGTGTGTGGGTCTGTGTGTGTGTGGATCTATGGGTGTGTGTGGATCTATGTGTGTGTCTGTGTGTGGATCTGTGTGTGTGGATCTGTGTGTGTGTCTGTGTGTGGATCTATGTGTGGATCTGTGTGTGTGGATCTATGTGTGTGTCTGTGTGTGGATCTGTGTGTGTCTGTGTGTGTCTGTGTGTGTCTGTGTGTGTGGATCTGTGTGTGTGTCTGTGTGTGGATCTGTGTGTGTGGATCTATGTGTGTGTCTGTGTGTGGATCTGTGTGTGTGGATCTATGTGTGTGTCTGTGTGTGGATCTGTGTGTGTCTGTGTGTGTCTGTGTGTGTCTGTGTGTGTGGATCTATGTGTGTGTGTCTGTGTTTGGATCTGTGTATGTGTGTGTGTGGGTCTGTGTGTGTGGATCTGTGTGTGTCTGTGTGTGTCTGTCTGTGTGTGGATCTGTGTGTGTGTGTGTGTGTCTGTGGACAGCATAACTCAAAAACAAAAGACCGCTACATACCAAACTTTGTATTTACGTTTAATTTCTTCCAAGGATGCGAAACAAAGATTTTCATCAAAATTCCCCACTCCAACTACCGTTTACATGGAAAAAATTTCGAAAATTTTTATTTTCTCTAACGATTTTGATGTATATTAAAGATATTTACATCCCAAATAAAATGTATATCTTGTATTTTCTGGGAATAGTCTCTGAATTCTGGATACATTTTGCCGAATTTTGGTTAACTGTTAAACTGTAAGAGATAGTCAAGAACTTACCACACAAAATAATGTAGATTCCGTCAAAACACAATTTATATCCTTTACGTTTTTGTTTTGAAGTTATCGTTTTCCAGATATATCTTGTTATTGGTTTCAATTGTGAAGTATTTATATTTTTCACAGGCAGGAAATGTCTGTTTTTCGTTTGTTCTACTCCTGACCAAGCAAAGAAGCGATTATCAATGACAATCGCATAACGATAACTTTTAAAGATTTGACTATCCTTTAGCCTAGTGCATTCGTTTAGTTCCCTTCTACTTATAAGGAACTAAGTAATTATAGCATTCTGCTATGGTTATCTCGATTAGTTTTGTGTAGAAAAAAGAATAATCATGTGTAAGAAAGTTTGTAGACCAGCTTGAGAAAGTCATGTGAGTTTAACACATCAGATTTATTATCCTCGTTTGTTGAGATTTGTTCCGCTTTTTTATTTTTAGTCTAAGTATATACTTTTATTTTATTTTTTTAATGGAAGGTGAAAAGAAGAGAGGAAGATCCAGTAGAAAAGGAGGGATCAAGGCAGGTGTATTTGTATTATTATTTTTACTTTATCTACACGTACTATGTGCATAGTATATAGAGAAGGTATTGCAATGCACTCAAAAATTCGATACCAAGATTTCACCGGGATTATATGTTTTGAAACCTCTTGAATCAAAATAAAGCATTTTTAGAAAAAGATCCGTGTATGTCTGTCTGTGTATGTGTGTGTGTTTCTGTGGACAGTATAGCTCAAAAACGAAAGGACCGTTAAACACCAAACTTGGAATTTAGGTTTAGTATCTTCCAAGGATGCGGCACGAAGATTTTCAAGAAAATTCCCCCATCCCAACTACCCTTTACATGGAAAAATGTTCTAAAATGTTGTCTTTCTCTAACGATTTTTATTAAAATGTAGTACATTAAAGACATTTACATGACCAATAATGTGTATATCTTGAATTGTTGGGAATAGTCTCTGAAGAACTCTTTATTCTGAATTAATTTTGCCAAACTTTGCTTAACTGTTAAACCGTAAGAGATAGAGAAAAACTTAGTGCACAAAATTAGATCTCGTCAAAACACACAACTTATGGCCATTTCATTTTATTGTAGAAGTAACCGTTTCCGAGATATTTATTGATATTGGTATCACTTGTAAAGTACTTATACTTTTCTCAGACAGGAAGTGTCCGTATTTATTTTGTTCTACTCCTGGCCAAGAAAAGAAGTGTATTTCAAGATAGTCGCATAACGACAGCTTTTAAAACATTTAACTATCGGTTTAGCCTAATGTATTCTCTTAGTTCCCTCCTACTTATAAGGAACTAAGTATGAATGAATGAATAAGTGTATTTATTGACATAATAGTGTCATACATTGAGCTTCAACAATCGCACGGGTCCACAGACCTTATGTGTTTTTGTAATACACAAAATAATAAGCATTATTAAAACAAAAACAACAAAGAATTAAAACAGTAAACACGAAAATAAGAAAACAAAGACATTCAAATACAACAATTTAAATTTATAATACAGAGTACACCTTATTCAGAAGCATTAATGTGCCCTATTATAATAGACGGATACACTTAAGAGAAATACATGCATTTAATATATACATAATACATAAAACCATAGCACAACAATGATATAAGTATGACATAAAATATATGTATTTAACATTGTAGTCACTTTTGTCTAGCTGTTCTTATGCCCCCACCCCTCTTCTCTATTGGCAGCCTTCTCGGATCTCAGATAAATTTACGTAGCCCGCCCACGTCTTCCGTGCCTGCCAGTAGCGTCCAACGTGCTTCCAGCTCTACATTCGCGGTGATACAAAATCGAGGTAAATATTTTTCCCTGCATTCTTCCGAACCCCTACATCTTGCCAAGATGTGGGTCCATGACTCTTCCTCCCCGCAAATGGGACAGATTCTCATACCATTCTCGTTAACAATTTTTGTGCGATAAGGTACTAAGTAATAAGGACATACTCCTAATGCTTATTCTCAATTGGCAGAGTGTGGAAAGAAAAATAACCTTATTTAAGAAGTTTGAAGAACATCAGTAGAAAGTCGTGTGAGTGTAACCATCAGATACTATTTTTGTTTTAACCTAATTTTATGTTTTTATTTTTTTTATGGAAATTGAAAAGCAGAGAGAAATATCCAGTAGAAAAGGCAGAATCAAGAGAGGGTTAACTGTATTTTTTTTATTTAATTTACTTTTATTTTATTTATTTCGCCTTTCTTTGTTGTTCCTATTTCAAATTTGGGGGACTTTTTTTATCTTCTTTGGTTTTGTTTTTTAATTTTTATAAGGAGTCTTCGTCTCAGCAGCGGGAAGCTCAACCAACAATATTGAACTTCGGGATAAAGGGCTGCATATCACCGATTAATTCGGACTTCATCAACTTCCATCTTTCTTGTCTGGTTCAGTCCTCCCTCTTTGCCACAGTTCCGATATTCTTTTTCAAGAGCATTGGCAGAATTGGTCTTATTAACTATTTCCTTATAATTGGCAGGCAATACATTAGGCTAAAGTGATAGTCAAACCTGTTAAAAGCTGGTCACTGTGTGTCAAACCTTTTAAAAGCTAGTCACTGTGTGTCAAACCTTTTAAAAGCTGGTCACTGTGTGTCAAACCTGTTAAAAGTGGTCACTGTGTGTCAAACCTGTTAAAAGCTGGTCACTGTGTGTCAAACCTTTTAAAAGCTGGTCACTGTGTGTCAAACCTGTTAAAAGCTGGTCACTGTGTGTCAAACCCTTTAAAAGCTGGTCACTGTGTGTCAAACTTGTTAAAAGCTGGTCACTGTGTGTCAAACCTTTTAAAAGCTAGTCACTGTGTGTCAAACCTTTTAAAAGCTAGTCACTGTGTGTCAAACCTTTTAAAAGCTGGTCACTGTGTGTCAAACATTTTAAAAGCTGGTTATCTGTGTCAAACCTGTTAAAAGCTGGCCACTGTGTGTCAAACCTTTTAAAAGCTGGTCACTGTGTGTCAAACCTTTTAAAAGCTGGTCACTGTGGTCAAACCTTTTAAAAGCTGGTCACTGTGTGTCAAACCTGTTAAAAGCTGGTCACTGTGTGTCAAACATTTTAAAAGCTGGTCACTGTGTGTCAAACCTGATAAAAGCTGGTCACTGTGTGTCAAACATTTTAAAAGCTGGTCACTGTGTGTCAAACCTTTTAAAAGCTGGTCACTGTGTGTTAAACCTGTTAAAAGCAGGTCACTGTGTGTCAAACCTGTTAAAAGCTGGTCACTGTGTATCAAACCTTTTAAAAGCTGGTCACTGTGTGTCAAACCTGTTAAAAGCTGGTCACTGTGTGTCAAACCTTTTAAAAGTTGGTCACTGTGTGTCAAACATTTTAAAAGCTGGTCACTGTGTGTCAAACCTTTTAAAAGCTGGTCACTGTGTGTCAAAGCTGTTAAAAACTGGTCACTGTGTGGGAAACTGTATTCCGGTACTCTTTACGTGGCCAGAAGCAAAACATAAGAAAGACGAAAAGAAGGATCACATTCCGTTTGAGAAAAGTTTAAGTAGTTAAAAATTGAAACAGATAAAACGGAATATCTCGGATTTACTCTATACCAAAATGTATGTATCATAAAACGGTGTAATAAGTTCGTCTCTATAGTTTACCAGTTATGCAAAAGCCATCTGGAATGAAGGGGGCTTCAGAAGCTATTCCCAGGAATTTCAACATTTACGTTTTATTTGTGATGTAAATATCTTTATTAAGCAGTATTTTAATCAAAATCGTTAGAGCCATTTTTATACATATTTAATAGTACACATTGTGTGCAATAGTGGAATAATAAAGTTGGGGTTTCACTAGTCTTTAGAGAATGTAATTAAGGGGAGAGTTCTGCTTTTCCATTTAATTGTTGCATGCTTCACTACACAACTTGTCATTTTTTTTAAAATATCAAACTTTTTTAAATTGTTTCTTTGTAAACGGTAGTTGGGGTGGAGAGATTAACTTGAAAATCATTTTATCACGCATCTCGGAGATACTTACTCAAATACCAACTTTTGTTTTTATTTCACTTTACATCTTTTAGTTTTGCTGTCCACACACACACACACACTGACGGCCGCGCCGTGGCCGAGTGACCACTCACCTGTCACCTAGGCGGCCTAGGTTCGATCCCAAGCGACCGCATGAGAGATTAGTGGAGGACAAAGCGGTGCAGGGCAGGTTTTCTCCGGGATCTGCAGTTTCCCGCTCCATTTCATTTCGCCGGTGCTCCATCACCTGTATCAAGGCCTGCGGTGCCATAAGTAGTAAAAGTATACGTTAAACACTGACCTTCTTCTAAAAAACCTTATTTTTATTCAGGGGATCCCAAACATGTATTTAGAGCGAACTTTTGGTGCAGGATTTTGGGTGTAATACACTACCTTCTCTTGTTTCTACGTAAATAGTACATACGTGACAGAGAAAGTAAAAATTAAGTATAAAAATTGATGTAGGAGAAGTTGCCGGGTTCTTTTCCCGACTAGGGCAGGTATTCCTTAATTAGGATTACTCTCTGCCTCCACATATTATGGAGTCATCAATAAGACGATTAACGTGAGCACATTTCATGTTAAAATCAAACAAAACAAATTTTAAAAAGAGCTTGATGCTTCTTGTGTCACAGCATTGTGCACAAATAAAATTATGAAAATAATGAATGAAGTACGTATCCCACATGTTAAATATAAAACTTTATGACTGTAATAGGTATGTTAGATACAGGAAGTCACAGCAGGATAATTTTGAAATTTGTTTTTAAAAAAACGCAATATATATGAAATAAACAATTTCAAAGTATTCTCTGTTGTTCGTTGGAATTTCTCTTTCTCTATACATACTACGTACATTGTATATAGAGGAAGTATTGTATTCCACACAAAAAGTCGATACCAGGTATTCAAGTTTGGTATATTCCAAAGATGCGAAACGAAGATTTTCAAGAAAATCCCCCCTCCCCAAACTACCTTTACCTGGAAAAACGTTCAAAGATTTCGTTTTTCTCAAGAATGGCTGTAACGATTTTGATGAAAATAGCACATATTAAAGATATTTTCATCACAAATAAAATGTACAAGTATATCTTGAATTTTCTGGGAATAGCCTCTTGATGAATTTTGCAAAGTTTTGCCAAATAGATATTCTAATGGTTTTGTGGACGTTCGGTTGTTAAAAGAGCAGAATCAGATCTTGTCAATACAACTTGAGGCACTTGTTTGTGCTACTTTGTATGCTGAAAGTTGGCGGGACCTTTCTTATGCAGAAAGGCTATAGTAAGCTGCTCTGATGCAAATGCCGCAGCGCTATTTCTTTCATTACGCGCTCTTGAGTGCTTGCTGTAATTACCAAGTCAGATTGAGAAGGAAGAGTGTTTTCTTGAGCCTTATCTTCCTTCTTCCTTATTTCATGTCACAGCTTTCATTTTTATTATCATACGCTGTGATCTCCTTTCTTCCTTTTATTGTCGTGTCTCTAAGGTAGGTATTTATATTCTGCCCTCTCTGTTGTGATTTAAAATTGACTTCAGGAGAAAACAATAAGGCGGAGCGGCATCTCACCCTTGCCCTTTGTTAAATACATGCTCTTTACTAAGCCGGAGTAAAATTAATTTAAAGTTGCCACTGAGAAATTTTAAGATACTCTAAATTCTGCTGGCGTGCTTCCTTAGCTGCTCCTTATTATACGAGTTTTTCTGATAAAGGCACTTTTACTTTCTCTACACGTACTACGTACATTGTGTAAAGAGAAGGTATTGTATTCCACCGAAAAATTCGATACCGAGATTTCACTGGAAAATGGCGTTTTAGGATCCCATGTATCCAAAAAGTGTTTTTAGAAAAATGTCCGTGTGTGTCCGTGTATCTGTGAACACGACAACTCAAAAAACAAAACTCGAGTTTAGTATCTTCCAGGGATCCGATACGAAGATTTGAGAAAAATCCCCGCACCTCAAACTACCCTTTACATGGAAAAAATGTTGAAAGTTTTGATTTTCTCAAAAATTTTGATTAACATACCGTATATTGAAGATATTTACATGCCAAATAAAATGTATATCTTGAATTTTCTGAGAATAGCCTCTGAATACCTCTTGATTCGGAGAGAATTTTGTTGAATTTTGTGTAACTGTTTGAAAATAAGAGATACAAAAAAAACTTTCTCCACAAAAACTGTAGATCTCATTAAAACGCGCAATTTATGTAATATACATTTTTTTACGTAGAGTTGACCATTTTTTACATATTTCTTATTATAAGTTTCTGTTTTAAAATACTTAAAAAACATTTCACATACGGGAATTTGCCGACTCCTGGTAATGCAAAGAAACAATTTCAAGCTGACTGCCTCCGTGGTCGAGTGGTCAACGAGCTGACTTCTCATCCGGAGGTCCCGGGTTCGATTCCCGGCTGGGACGGGGAATTTTTCTTTAACCAGAATTATTCCCTATCCCCCATAGAGTCTGGAAGAGTGAATGTGCGTGTGTTTAGTAATATAAAGTTTAACTTAATGTTCTGAACCTAGTTTCGCAAGTTCAAGCCCCCGATATGACCATTGATGTTAAATGAGTAAATAAAAAAAAATTCAAGCTCATGGCAACCAGCTTTTATAAGATTTGACTATCATTTTAGCCTATGTATTTCCCTTATTTACCGTCTGTTAAAGTTCATCTCGATTTGTATGAAGTAAATACAAGCATAAGATTTTAAACAATAATTTGTTACAGAGATGTAGAGAAAGCCTGTGAAAAAATTTTTTTATAAAAAGGTGCTCATAACACGTGCTATGCGCGCACGTTTTCTTGGGCGCTTGCTTCCCATCTTCATTTTGCACTGTATGTACCTAAACTTTCACGGCCAGTGTCCATTTCGAGTAATATTCCTTCCGGGCTTGTTGGCCGTGGTCGATATGTAGGAATTGCTCCCGACATTTCACTCAATTACGAGTACTTCAAATTCATTCGGTAAGTTTCGCGCAACTTCGGAAACAGAGCAGAGCAACAGAGACATCAGTATGTTATACACCCTGATATACAGTGGCTTCAATACTATAAACCCGGCAGAGGACGATGGATTTTTTCGGGTGTAAAAATCCGTAGCATGGCTTCCTTCGAAAGGGAAGTAAAGCCGTTGGTCCCGTATTGTAGATTTACGGCACGTAAAAGAACCTCAAGCCTGATAGAAATGCCTTTGAGCAAAATTAAGCGGTATTTCACGCCCAATTTAGAACCACAAAAGTTAAAGAGCGTCTATAAATAACACGCTATTTACATTTTTTCAATGATATAGTTTCATTCTATCTGTAAATGCCGGAGTTCACGTACCAGCACCTGCGCTGTATTTTGTTTCATAACGCAGCTAGTTCGCGTTAAATTAGATAATCTATTCACCATTGTGGCTGAAGGCCTCAAGAAAAGAAACGTTCTTTGGTTATCAATACTGGAAATAGAGACGGACAGCCTCTCTCCTCTTCCCCAAGGTACTTGCTTCCCCAAAAAAACTAGCGCCCAAGAAAATACACGCGAATTTAGCAGAGGAATACACTGAAGCTAAAAATCACGCTTTACTTTTCTGTTTTATTATTACGTTTGTATAGTAATTTTTAACTTCTTTGATCATATGAAGCTTTAACTGATTTATCTGATGGTGTTTTAAGCCCTTCGTTGTTAGCTTTAGTACATTTTAGAACAGACCTGAATTGTTTTTATTTGTATATACCCATTTAACATCTAAGGTCATATGGGGGCTTTGCAATAGAAACAACTTGTTGTCTGTAGGTTCCTTCACGTTGGGTTTAAATCATTTTATTTTCCTCAAACACAAACACTCTCACATCATACCATCAGACTCTGTGGGGTATAGGGAATAATTCTGGTTAAGAAAAAGTCCTCCGCCTCAGCCGAAAATTGAACTCGGGACCATCGGGTGAGAAGTTAGCGCGCTGACCACTCGACCACGGAGGTAGTTAGGTCCGAATTGTTTCTGCCACACCAGTCGGATATAGGACAGAAGTTAGAAAGGGAGAAAACTTCAATTTCATAGCTGGGATTTAAACCATGGATCTTCCAGTTGCTCTAAGCACTGAGCTACCATAGAAACATGCCGACTCGCATTTCTCCAATAAACCACAAGGAGATTTTAAATTGTTTTGAGATTACATACACACATACATTCCTATAGTACACTTCTAGGCTGTTCGGAGAATAAGGAATGATTCTGATTAAAGAAGAGTTTCCCCACTCCTATGTTTTGTTCCTAGCGAATTCATGCAAGAAAAATAGAGAATTGTGTATGAATTTCATACATTTTGCAAGACATTCAACCTGTAATAACTTAAAATATGACAAAGAAACTTTGTAATCTGTTCAAAAAAAAACTGTTCTTACAAAATATTATTCTTTTATCTAATCAAGGTAAACATTATCAGAGATAACCTTGTTATTTAGTTGTTTAAAATTTGAAGGGAAATAAGAGAATACACTAGGCTAAAGAGACAGTCAAATCTTTTAAAGCCTGTAGCTATGCAATTGCCATGCACAGGCGAAAAACAAAAGAGAAGTGAAACGGACGAGGACTTTCCGTTTGAGACAAATTTAATTATTTTAAAATTGAAAGCAATAACACGCATCTTGAAATAGCTAACTCTACAAAAACTGTATATGATATTAATTGTGTGTTTTAACGACATGTACTTTTTTGTGTGGTTAGTTTATGACTATCTCTTATGGTTTACCAGTTATACAAAAGTCATTCAGAAGGAAGAGGACTTCAGAGGTTATTTCCAAGAAATTCAAAATGCACATTTTTAATTTCATGTAATCAATTTTAGTACCAGTTTAATAAAAGTCGTGATTATATTTTAGAAAATAGAAAAGTTTTAAAAATGTTAAATGTAATGGGAAGTTTGAGGTGGAAGGATTTTTCTGAAAAGTTTCATGTCGCATTTTTGGAAGATCCTAAACATAGTTTGGACTTTCCGTTATTTAGATATGCTGTCCATCCACATATGGACCTTTTTCTTTTCTAAACGCATTAAGAGGTTCTCAAAACAATGTATTTTGCGTAAAATATCGTTATAAGACTTTTGGGCGAACAACAAAACCTACCTTCTCTACCTTCTTGTGTGTACATTATACATAAGTGCTAGAGAAAGTAAAAATAGCTTGCATATATATGTTTAAGAGTTCTCTACGTTTACTGATAACCAATTATGCATAACGATATAGAACTTCGCGGGCTATAAAATTTGTTAGTTAGCCAGATATTTAATCATTTTAATGAAAATTGTTATAGAAAAATTTAAATTGAAAATAATCGAAAGCGTTCCTCGTAAAGAATAGTTAAAAGTGGTGATGAAAATCTTCATCTGGCAGGGTTAACAATATCTAGCTCAAATATTTTTGTAGTTTTTTTTTTTTTATGTTATGCTACTCACACATGCATACAAAGAGAGAAACGAAATGGAAATGGAGTTTTTTTTAGGGACGCTCTTTAACTGTTGTGGTTCTCAGCGCCCCATTGTATACTGTGCATTAAAGACCGCTTAATTTTGCTCAGAGGCCTCTCTATCAGACTTGAGGTTCCTTTATGTTCAGTAAACCTATGACGCGGGACCAGCGGCTTTACTTCCCTTCCTACCTCTTCCACATACAAACCATTCTTATAAAAAATTATAATTTATCTACATCATGCTACTTGATATAAACATTAAAAGAATTCTTTTTATATTTACTTCCTTGTAATTAGGAGGGAATAAGGGAATATAGTAGGCTCAAGCGATAAACAAATCTTTTAAAAAGCGGGTGGCTATCTGAAACAATTGAAATGTGGTTCTCTTTGAATGAACGGTAATAAAACAAGACAGAGATAGAACGAAAAATGACATCCCTTTTGAGAAAAGTGTACATATTTAAAATTGAAACTAACAATAAGGAGTATATCGGTAAGGTTAACTCTACAAAAATTTATATGAACATAAATGTTGTATTTTAGTTAGTTTTGTCTATCTCTTACGGCTTACCAGCTAAGCAAAAATAATTCAGAATGACGAAGGCTTCAGGTGCTATTCCAAAACAAACATCGACATTTTAATCAAAATCATTATAGCCACTTTTTAGATCCAAAATTTCAAAAAACTGGTTCATATAAAGGGTAACTTGGGGTGGAGGAATCTTTCTTAAAATCTTCGTGTCGCAATCTTTGGTATTTAACAGACTTTTCACTTTTGAGTTATGTTGTCCACAGTCACACACACTCACATATACACACATACATACCGAGTGGTTAGACCACTTGCCTCTCACCTAGACGGCCGGGGTTCGATCCCAAGCGACCGCATGTGAGATTTGTGGTGGACAAAGCGGCGCTGGGGCGGGTTTTCTCCGGGTACTCCGGTTTCCCCCGCCATCGCATTCCACCGGTGCTCCATCATCATTCATGTATTAGCAGTGTCACCGCCTGCGGTGCCATAAGTAGTTAAAGCGGGCGTTAAACACTACCAAAAAAAATACACACATACATACACATAAACACATACATTCACACATATTCACACACACATACAAAGAAACTTTTCCTAAAAGTCCTTTCCTTGAGCTCAGGGTAACAGGTATTTCCGGTGAAGTCTCGGTATCAGTTTTTAGAGTGGAACACTTCTGTACCTACTATATATGTACATACGTGCTAGAGATTTTTTTGGCTCTTACTACTTGTGGCACCGCATGTGATGACGCTGGTGATACATGGAATGAAGATGGAGCACCGGTGGAAAGCGATGGCGGGGGAAACTGGATAACTCCGAAAAACCCGCCTCTGCGCCGCTTTGTCCACCACAAATCTCACACACGGTCGCTTGGATTAGAATCCAGGCCACCTAGGTGAGAGGCAAGAGGTCTAACCACTCGGCCATGACGCGGCCTACGTGATTAATAATGGCATCTACAGGAATATGCAGATACTCACTTAAACGTTATCTTACCGACGAGTATTATGTGTGTTTAAAAACAACTGCCTTATGTTAGTAGATTTGCAGGCGTATTAAAGAACTCATGCGGGACGAAATTCCGCCACACCTACGGCGCTGATATACAGCAAATTGCCAGCGACGTTACCAAACAAATATAGTTTGCATGTTTTTCACAGGTATATGTTAAATTTTTAGACACCAAAGTAATATTTATAAGTTTTATCACACATATCTGGTCCTCATGTACGAACTAAAGTTATTTACTTTATACGTTATTTTGCAACACTTCTCTTACTGTTCCTGTCGCACCACAAAATACTGGTCTTGTTGGGCGTACATGTTAAAAATAAAGGTCAATCAAGGTCATTTTTTCGAAATGTTCCATCTATTGATAACAATGATGAAACAGTTCGTCTAAATAATGAATGTGTTTATAGTATGCTTGAGGCGTTTCAAGTTCTAGAAATTACATGCATTTTGTTATTGCAAGTTCTAAATGATGCAATTTCTCTGATCAGAGTATACAATCAACTGTATCACTGAGAAAATATCAAAAAAGCATAAAATCATTCAGTTTTTATACCTTTTAGTATGTATAAATATATATCAGGTGTCCAATTGCCCCGTATTTGACGAGTGCAGACGCGCGTGCGTTAAAAAAGTTGCAGAGCTCAACGGGGCTGTTTCAAGTTAAAAGCCGCCAGTGGAAAACTGGAGAGAGTGACCTTCGGTTTACCCGTTGTTTATCAGTAGAGATAGTGAGGGTCGCGCTCTCTGAGAGGTGTAGCGTTAATGGATGTAGGTAATGGATTTCATACCCTAGTAGTTTACCTTAGTTTACAGCTTGCACTGCATTAATCCTATTGATATAATCCTTGTTGATAACTATGTTTAGAACTATTCGATGCGCGCACGTAAAGGATGTAACAAGACAGAATATATCTTGCCTGATAAGGCTAAGTTGGTATAAACGAAACGTTTTCCTAATTTTGCATTATATTTTGAATTTATTAGATTACAATAAATTACATTTTGGATAGTAATTCTGAGTGAACGCGTAAGGAAAAACTTTAATGCCTTACAGTCACATGAATTTCTCTAGCTGGGATACAACTGAACTTCTTACTACTTAGTTCCTTATAAGTAGAAGAGAACTAAAGAAATGTGGTATGCAAAAGTGATAGTCAAATGTTTTAAGCTATTGGTATGCGATTGTCAATACAAATCGCTTCTTTGCTTAGCCAGGAGTACAACAAAAGAAAAACGACACTTCCTGTCTGAGAAAAATATAAGTATTTTATAACTGAAACAAATAATAAGGATTACCTCGGGAACGGTTTATTCCAAAACAGAAATGTAGAGGACATAAGTTGTATGTTTTGACAAGGTCTTCATTTCTTGTGTAGTAAGATTTTGTCTATCTCTTACGGTTTAGCAGTTAGCAAAATTCAACAGAATGCTTCCAGAATAAAGAGGTCTTCAGAGACTATCGCTAGAAAATTCAAGATTTGCATTTTATTTGGAGTGTAAATCTCTTTAATATACGGCATTTTAATCAAAATCTTTACAATCATTTTTAAGATAATCAAACTTTTCAATTTTTCCCCCATTTAAAGGGTAGCTTGTGTTGGGGGGGGGGGGATTTTCTTAAAAATCTTCGTGTCGCATCCTTGGAAGATACTAAACCTAAATACCAAGTTTGGTATTTAACGGTCTTTTCTTTTTTAAGCTATGCTGTGCAGACACACACATGCACACACGGACCTTATTGTAAAAATGTTTTTTTCGGACTCAGGGGACCCCAAAGCATACAGTTCCGGTGAAATATCAATATCGAATTTTAGGTGAAATACAATACCTTCTCTATCCGCTATGTATATTGAACGTACGGGCTACAGAAAGTAAAAATAGGCCATACCTATAAATGAGACCAGACTATGTACATTTCTGAAATACATCTTCATGCGTCACCACGAGGAAAGCACGTGTTGTAGACAGAATGTTAAATTTCGTGTAAACCAGAAAAATGCTTTTAACACTTTGATTGTTTGAATTAAAGGATTCGCTCATTTATTTTTTTCACTCGAACCCTTTCTTCTTTATTTTTAAACATTAGATTTCGAAGTGCATACCCCAGTACATACGTCGCCAAAACTGTACTCGCGAATATAGTCCCTAAATGAGGAGAGGGAGGTATGGGCTATGACGTTACACTCCATTTACCCCTTTCATGTGATGTACAGTTGTGAAATGCTGCTTTAAACCATAATAAGAATCCACGTGAACATTTAAAGACGAATGAGAGGAACAATTTTTCTGTACTGCTTCTGATGAAAATGTAAGGTTCTTTATTTGTTCCAAGAATTTACGGGAACATATAGGGCTAATATAAGACGTCATTATATTGCGTATCACAAGGACCGCGTAAACATTACAAGCAAGTAATTTTAACAAAATTAATCATCACTGTCTATTCAGCGGTGTTATAGCTAGAGGGTTGGGGTGGCCAATCGCTCAAGTAATACTTTAACTTGTGTGAGGTGTACACGTAAGCTAAACTCGTTCAGCGCCAGACAGTTAACAGTGTTGGAATGTTTTACTCAGAGTCGAATGATGAGTTTTCAAAATCTACAGGAATCAGACAGTACACAGGGAACACACAAATATTATTGGCAACAGTGTTGCAATGCTTTACTCAAAGTCATAGGATGAGTCTTCAAAATCTACAGGAATCGGACAGTACACAGAGAACACAAATATTATTGGCAACAGTGCGTCCTTCTTCCACTCTGCCATTCGTCTTTACTCCTCCCTTGCTTCAAACTATGAAAACACTACCCCCTTGCACTTGCTAAGCCCCTACCTGCTTGCAAGAGCGCCCCATCCTAGTAGCTAAAACACCGCTGAAGAGGCAATAAGTATAAGTACAGTGATTATTATGCCCAATCATGTATTATTATTATTATTATCTCATCCACTATTCTAAAACTATTATTATTAGTGTCCTCAGTAACATTATTATCAAATGCTCTGTGCAAGTATAATTTAATAAATTCATCGAGTTTTAAACATACTTTAGAAGGTATTAGTTAATGTAAGCTGAATATATTCTTATGGATGTAGAAATGTGATAACAGATAAGAGTGTATAATTAATCGCACTATGGGGTGGAACGTGCAATACAACTCCAGGAACTGAAGAATGTTTCAGAATTTAAAACAATAAAGCCGCATTCTGGAATACCAGATGCAAAACTATGTGCGCAGTTAAAAACAGTCGCATATGGCAATGAGGTAAATTTGAATACTCTTGTGCTATAATTCCTCTATTAAATTCACTTTTCACTGTGACCTATGGTAGTACTGCCAACTATTGCCAATACCTTTGTGGTGCGGTACAGTATCTCTAGTGATGGAAACGGAGACAACTGCGCTAGTCCATATATTACTCTATACCACTTATATCATATAATATATAAATATATATGTGCGTCTGCGTCGCGTTACAGAATGGTGATGTGACTTCCACCTTGGGACACTAAAATGTGGCAAGAAGCTGGATGAGGTACTTCTTTTACAATCTCAAAATTATGGTAAGCAATATGATCTTTATAATTCATACTATACTTATAATGAGGGCAAGAAATGTTATGTCACTAGTATTTTTTATTTCTTTGACTGGTATTCTGCTATAAAGTTATACTTTATTCTTATAAGTAATTAGTAATAGATGTTCGATTCATTCGCCGTTAGTATTCAGTAATATATGACCTAAATTTTAAATTTTGTTACATAATGTATTCTAACTGATTTGTATCTACTCACTTTGTTCCAACTTATAATTCAGTATCTCGATTTTCTGAATATATCATAAGTTAATTTCATGTTTTTGTACATAAATTCTTCGAAGTAGGTACATGCATATATGCATTTTTTTGAGTTAAGTGTTATAATTAGCAGTACTCTAAATAGTGTATTGTGTTTCATTTATTGCCTTATTATATTAAATATACAAAACTAGTATAACTAGTATTTAACTACTAAAACAGTTTGGCCTTCATAATAAAATTCGCTTTTACATGTTCTGTTCTATACATTATTTTATCGTCGCCCTTGAAGTGTATCACTGCCGTTATGCTATATTAACATATATCAAATAAAATTAGAGATTAATAGTTATTTGTGTTATAAGTAGCTTAAATATACTATTATTTGTGGGTGGGATGTTTAACACAAGTGTTCTAATTTCTCATGAGCAATAATAGTCTAATAAGACACGTGTAATATACAACGTTTTATCCTATCCTAATATTAACTGAAATATTCTTATATTTATTAATATTAATATTATTAGAGTCGTTATTACGAGGAATTGCATTTAAGTCGTGACGTAGGCATTCTTTCTTGTTCGTTGCTGCGTTCCTCGCCGGAATAGGCAGTTTCAATTCTGGTTGTTTAAACTGCAGCAAATAAATCCATAAATGAATGAAAATGGTTATTCCTGAAAAAGTTTTAGATTATACTAAAACAGCTGTACTTAGTTTGTTACCCGGCAAGTCGAAGGATTTATATGAAAGGGATTTTGCATGATTTAAAGAACTGGGAGCTCCAAAGGAGTTAAAATAATTGACAATGAAATAAAGTACTTACGTGCTATGAATGTTAAACATCAGATTTTGTTACTGTAAATGTAAACGTGCGGCAACCAATGAGTTAAAAGAGCGACAGTCATGTAAATAAATGGGCAGCTCATTATATGACGTTGTATAAGAAGTAATAGGGTCTCCATGGTAGCCACGCTGAGAGCTGTTCCGTGTAACCAGCGATCCCACAAGTGCATTAAACGGTTTTTTTTTTTTTTTTGTCTTTTTTCTGTCATGACCAAAGCCAGTGCCCGCAACGCTTTACCCTGGGGAGCAGGTCAGGAATTTTCTGGAAGCTTAGGCAACCCGCAACGCGGAGATTTCATACCAACAAAAAGAGCATCAGTGTTAGTCGACCAACTTATTTTCTGTTCCGGTTTAGAGGAAGGTACTTCATTTTCATCAGAACGAGAATGCTGATATTCCAGCAAAACAAGTCTCAAGACTTTATTCTTCAAATGCAAAAGTTCAGTTTCAAATTGTACGAAACTAATTGATTTTGTTTAAAATCAAACTCTCAGTCACATGAGTTCTACACCATGAATAGTCTATCTTAAAAATACCAAATTTCTCAAATTGTGCTTCCCTTATTCTATGAGAGTAATAATTCATTATATTTCACATTGGATAAAATAAAATATATATAATTCCCAAATATACTTCTCGTTTTATTGTACATCCAATACGTAAAATAATATATTATTACTCTCATTTAATAGGCGAGCTCAAAATTGGAGATATGTGATATATTTTAAGAAAGTTTGGTTCGCTGATGGTATTGAAATGCTATAATATTAAAATTACTAGATTTCCAAACGTTGAGCTCCTCTATATAACACGAGACCAATAACTCCGATTTTCACATTGAATAAAACATAAAATAAAATATATAATTCGGTCAAAGTAGCCCATTAAGGGCCAAATTATATCCATTGCATGGTAACAGGTTCAAAGGTGTAAAAAAGTTATAACTTCCTGACTATAATTAAAGGATAAGGATAATCCTGAATGAGAATTGGGTGCAACATTCAAATTTGATTCTTAATAAAATAAAAAAATGTTCAGGATTAATGGCACACAGCAAAAACATACTGAGAGATGTTTAAATAGTTAAACCAGCAAAATATTTAAAAATATATAAAATTGAAAAATATATCAAAAGAGGAAACGTGATCCAACAGCGGCCTATTTTACCTGAGCAGATAACCCTTCGTGCAATAAAGAAATTGCCAAATTCAGCAGGCAATTGGAAATAAAACACTGGTTAGTGGCGGGTAAGCAAATAGCGCGAGCGACCTTCGTTGTACATATCTTGTATATCAATGACAACACAGAGAGGATCGCGCTCTTGCAGTTTCCAGACTGTGATTATATACAAGAGACCAAAATGTTGTTACCTGCTTTCCACTTCAGTTAAAGAGCCTTCATTTTGAGGGAATATACGACTCTGTTGGGCCAACTGGTATAATTAATATTCAATTAACTGTATATCAATAGGAAGAGTTATGTACCATAAAAATTGTTTTTAGGAGTAAAAGTGATATTCTGCGATATATTGGTATTTATGTTTGGTTTCTTCCAAGGATGCAACACGAAGATTTTCAAGAAAATCTCCCACCCCCAACTACCCTTTACATGGAACTTTTTTTCAAAATGTTTCATTTTCTCAAAAATATCTCTAACGATTGTGATTAAAATATCGTATATTAAAGATATTTACCTGACAAATAATATGTATATCTTGAATTTTCTGAATTCTCTGAAGACTACTTTATTCTGGAGGAATTTTGAATAAGTGCTAAACCGTAAGAAATGGACAAAAACTTACCACACAAGAAATGTAGAGCACATTAAAACACAGAATTTATGTTATATACATTTTTTTCGAGGAGTTGATCGTTTTTGAGATATTCCTTGTTTTTGGTTTCACCTTTGAAAAACTTGTACTTTTCTCATACAGAAATTTGTCAACTTGTGTACCTACAAACAAAGGAACTTCAGTCACCTAGCAACCATTTTTGACTATCACTTGAACCTATGGTACTCCCTTATTTCGTTTCTACTTACAACGAATCAAGTAATAAGACTATTTCTGCTAATTGTTTCTCGATAATGTGAAGTAAATAGAAGAATAAGCTTACTAACAATAATTTGTTACAGAGAAGTAGAGAAAGTCATGTGAATAAAACACATAAGATTTTTTAATGCCGAACAGTTTACAAAAGTTGACTAGCAGATGAGATATGGTTTCTCTAGCTCAGACCAGGAGTCCAATAACTTGGATGGAATTCAGATGGCAGGCACTTTTCCTGGTGATGTTTTTCCAATAGGAAGTATTGCACTCCACCAAAAATTCGACTGCGAGATTTCACCAAAAATACACGTTTTGAGTCTCTCCGAAGCCACAGAAATCATTTTTATTAGAACCTGTGTGTGTGTGAAAGAAAGAGAAAGAGAGAGAGAGAGCTAGAGAGACAGAAAGAGAACTGAAAACCTCCAAAACAGAATTTCGGTGAAATACGAAACCCGTCATACAAGTTCAGGATGCGACACCAAGATTTCAAGAAAGTTCCTCCCTAAGCATCCTACATGATATACGTTTCATTATTTTATTCCCTCAAAACTTCGATAACACTTTCATTAAAATACCAATCTTTAAGATATTTTTAAGACAACTAAAATGTACACCTTAAATTCCTTCTCTGAATGACACACATATAGCTAATTTCATTTGTATAGCCCCTTTAATGTCAGTGGTCATATCGCTTTGGTTTGTGAAACAACTCGTATTACTGTAGGTTTAGAATATTAGGTTAAATATTTTATATTGTTTAGCACACTTACACACACAGTCACACTCACACACACTCATCTAACTTCACTCTCACATTTATATTTCCAAACTCTCTGGGGTCTACAGAATAATTCTGATGAAAGAAAAATTCCCCGCACTAGCTGGGAAACGACCCCAGGGTGAGAAGTCAGCTCGCTGACCAATCGACCACGGGGAAAGTCTTCCATATAATTGGTAAGCCGTATGAGATAGAAAAAAAACGTATTGCCCAAAATATGTGGATATGTTTAAAGTTCATAGGTTAATCCGAATAAAATGTTTGTGTCTTTAATCATTGATAAGATATTCTTTGTTTTTAATCTGAAGTTTTAAAAAATGACAACCCGGTACATAAATCCTGGTATATATAAAATGATACGAAACTGCGGTTACACTATTACGATGGTAAAATAATAAAACTTTAGTACCACTTCTAACCCTCGGGGGTTTTGTAACGCCTGATTTCTGACTACTATTTGTATTCGCAGCAATTCAAAGTAGTATTCAGCATAAAATGTCAATTTCGGCAGTCATTTATTGTACCCTGCCTGACAAAAAACACCCAGAAGGAGTGCTCCAATATTATCCACTTCGGTATACATGCATCCCATTGATGTGTGAGTAAAAGATTAGATTCACAAGCACCTGTAATATGTAGAACGCCCACCAGAGTGCATTCAGATATCACCACCTGTTGTGGATAAGTTGTTGTTACCAGTCAAGTGCTGTGAGTCAGACAGTTAAGCAAGGCGTGCAGAGAGGAATACGAAGAACCGGCGATGTGTCGAAAACGCGTTAGGCAGCCTTTCTAGCATTTGACAGCATTTGACAGAGGCTGCATTGTGGGACTGCATGAGGCGGGTTGGTTATATCCTGCAATTGCCAGGCATGTGGACCATTCAGATGTTACGTGGACCGATGTTGGAATCAAGGGGTACATGAGGACACCCAGTTACGTCGTGTAGGCCCGGGTTGACCAAGAAACACCACTCCGAGGGACGCCTGTCTTATGGTGCATAGTGTCCCGACGACTCGTATCTCTCGGACTTGTGTCCTACCGTCCCATGCTCTGGTTGCCATTGTCACCAAAACACCGGCGTCTGCGTTTGGAGTAGTGCCGTACTCGGGAGGCATGGACAAAGGACGAATGGCGACGCATCATATTCAGTGATGAGTCCCGTTTTTCCATAACCTCCGATGACCATCATATTTTGGGTATGTCAGTGTCGAAGGTAGAGGGCACATCCTTCCCATATTTTGAGAGACACTCAGGCGAAACTCCTGGCATCATGGAGTGAGTGGGTAGCCACAGGGTATTCGTTTAGGTCACCTTTAACAGTGTTTCGGCAGACCTTGAATCACAGTCATTCTGCGTCCGCGCTTCCTACCCCTTATGGCACAGCACCCTGGGGTAGTGTTTCAACAAGATAATGCATGCCCATGCGCAGCACGTGCGTCAATGATTGGTTTAGTGTTATTTACATTAATTGTAAGTAGCCATTCGTCAGAACAATTCTTAAACCTGACCATTCCACGATGTGTGTATGTGCGTGTGCGTGTGTAATGACGGAGGGGACTCCACACTGCAGTTAGTGGCTTATTATACGCCAGATCCTTGGAGGATAGTATGAGATGAGAGGGCGGCAGAAACCGGACAGCGGGGAAGAGCCACCATAGAAGGTCCGTAACATATTCCAAACAGTTCTTCATCTTGACGCAGGGAGCGCTAGGAGCCCAAGCCTCAGGTGTGTCCAAACTTTCTAAGTCTCAGACGAACACCAACGCCATCCCGCCGCCAAGATTTGTATTTTCAGAACGCAGCCGCCACCACGGTAGGGCGACATCACCACAGTCGTCGCCGACACTTACAATCCTGAAAGAGATGGGATGAATGGGAGAGAAAATAAAGAGACGGGAAGTTCGGAGGAATGAAGAAATCTCCCGAAAAAAAAGCCATTATTAGAGAAGTCGGCTAGGGAAACGATTCAACAACCTCCCGAATGACAGACACAGACAAATGCCTAAGCCACTTAGCTCGGTCAGTCCCCGCTGTGGTCCGTTAATTGTCGTAGAACACATGAATACTGATGCGATCATATTTTCTGCTAGCATTAAGTCACCTACAAAGAGATTAAATAATAAAGGCAGCGTTACCTCAAGCCTCTATAGCTTACGCCTTCTCCACACTCTGTTTCTATTGTATACGGAATCCAACATTTGATAAACTGCCTGTAATGCTCTAATCATAATTTTACCTGAAAGTCTTCCTATTTAGTTTGTGCCATAATGTTTTCCGACTGACAGAGGCAAATCCTTCTTAAAGACTATAAAAACACAATTAAACCTTCCTCGCTTAATTAACAAATGTTGATTCTCAGCATGCTTTCTGTTATATAATAGTCTGCAATATATTTTCTCCATAATTAGTAACAGAGTAACTCCCCTATAATTATCCGAATTCCCAGTAGCTCCCTTCCCTTTATTAATGGGGTGAATAATGCCCGTTTCCCAACAGGTAAGATAATTTCCCTCAAGGAACAATCTGTTACATATCTGGAGCACACGCCTACCAACCTCATTTATATTAGCTGTGACTTTAAGCTCTTATGGTGGCAATCCTTCACCTGGAGCTGGGCTTCTCTTCAGCCCTCATGTTTTGCTGAGATATCAACATCCAGTATTGGAGTCTCGTGGATTCCCTAAACCACTAATTCTCTAGTCATCACAAGAGAACTTACCAAAGGTATTCACTTAACCGGGGATGGTATACCAAGCTATTAAAGCTTTTTAAAGTGATAAACTGGTGTTCATTTTTTTATTTTTTTCTGATGGTTATGCAAAGAATTTGGAATGTCAAAGCCATTACATAGCGATCCAGTTTTTATAATTCTGACTACCCCTTTAACTGCTACAACGAAATGCACTAATGCACTACGAAAGTTTACTTCCATTAACAACAATATTTGTAGAACAGTGAGTAGAGAAAGTCATATGATGTAGCATCTATAGTTGTTTGAGCCTAGTGCATGTTAATCATATTATAAACGTTTGTATAAATTATTTCATATAACGTTTCATCGATAAAATGTAATAGAGGAGTTTATGGCATACGTAAATCTTTAAAGAGAGAGAGCCGCTATATACCGCCCTTAAAATTCCAATTCTTTGCTTAAAATAGCAAAGCATTTTGTGAATATAAGATGATTTACGAATTAAAAGCTTAAAAAACTATTCGGAATGAAAGAATTTATAGATAATTCACTGAAAATCGATTACTAAGAATATAAACAGATAGACTTCATTTTTGTGTGTAGAATAATGTCACTCACACACCGTTTAGAATCATTAGTTATTTCGTACAACTGTCTCTATTTTATACTGTACATAATGATTAGTACAACATCCAAATTACAAGGGGACATACTCCACGAGAGGCCACTAAAAAGCAAAAATAGTTACTGTCGCATTTCAGGACAGTCAACATTCTAACTTGAGTCACTAACATATATAATTGATAAATCATCTGACAACCTATTTACTAAAGAGACACTATTTTGGTACTCTGCTAGCATTATGAGTCATTGTCCTATTGTATACTTCAAGTTATTATTACATACAAATTGAAAATAGATTACTACAATGAATATGGCCATCACCTGCCTTCTCGCCTTAGTTGGTGATTACCTACAGCCTATAACTAAACATCTGGATGCAGTTTAACTATTAAAATAAACACTGAATGTGTTGTAATAATTTATATAACTTGGGTTTTTATTAACGTTGCAAGTTATTATACCATAATAATATGAAGAACAGCTTATTGTTGCGTTTTTATTTCGGCGTACTTAACCTAAAACAAACAATTACATTTCTTTGTTTTCTTGTACGCAGATCTTCTTTATCTAAAACTAAATTTCTACTCAAACAACGTTTACACCATAAATTGTAAAAACAGTGCAAATTTCTAGCTAAATTCAAAGGTAAGGCCTAATAAAAATAATAACCCAATAGCCTAATAACCTATAATAATAATTATAATAATAACCATAATAATAACATATCAAAGAAAGGATACAAATAAATAGAGAAAAATGGAAAAGTCATTTACAAAGAATAGATAACTCTTACATTCCGTTTCAGTCATACAAATATACACCCCTAGGCTACAGAACAATAGGAAGACCAGTTAAAAGTTGGGAAGAAATATGAGGCCGAAACAGCGAATTCTCCTAAACCTTGAAGAGTTGATGATGATTAAATAATCAAATGCTCATATGATTACTATGTTTTGTATAACTACAATTAATATAATATATAGTAGCATTATATAATATTGCAGCATATGAGGGGGGGTAACAAACGCACATAGCACATGGGAGTTATAAGCTTGTATTTTTGAGAGGCCGGTAATGGCGGTTACGAATCATTGTTTCATTAGGCTAGTTAAATGATTTCAAACGTTGCAGTCTAATTGGGCAGCCAGTAGCTGGCCTAGTTGCAATTCTCTCCAGTATGCCAAAAAGGTGGCCTTGGGCAGAGCGATGTGCTTAAGCAAGTGAGCATTTAAAAGATTGAAAAAATCCGTTGGTTTGAAAGTGCTGCCCTCCTAGTCACGTCTTCAGTTCAGGGAAAAGGTGAAAGTCGCTGGGTGGCAGGTCAGGACTGTACGGCGGATGATCGAAAATGTCCCATTGAAATTGTTCAAGGAGCCGATGGGTTGTGCCAGCAGTGCGTGGACGAGCGTTGTCATGGATCAACACAATTCCTGAAGTCAGCATCCCTCTTCGTTTGTTTTGAATGGCTCTCCGCAAACGTCGTAAATTACGAAGATCTTCAAAACAACGTCAATGCTTATTTGAAATCATTGGCGGCAACATTTTTGAAACGGGTATTGCAAAGCTTGTGCACAGGTACGATATATGTCTCAATCTTTTCGGTGATTATGTTGAAAAGTAACCATAAGTGTGCAAACTTTTAGTAATAAAATAATTGTTATCTATGAACTTGTCTTTTATTTATAGCCTATTGGAGGTTGAAAAAAACGACCCTCGTATATGCAATTAATATCACCAGCACGTAAACTGTAAATTGGTGACTAAATGGTCGTATTACGAAGTTTAAACTCTTGGGAATAACAAACTAGGACGCCAATGTGGCAGATACTATGCAACTAACGCTCTCCATTCATGTAACAAGCGCGTATTTGCCGAGGGGTTGCTGGCAATGAATGCAACCTAAAAACTGGAATATCATCAGATTCCACTGACTTGTCCCATAATGTTGGGAATATGTCAAAGAATCACTTAAATAGCGTCCGTATGCTGTATCACATATATATTTAGCTTTAACGTGTTCAGCATGTGTATAAGTGTTATCGATCTTATTTTTACTTTATAGCGTGCATAATACAGAGCTAGAGAAAATAATGTATTGCATCCAAAAGCAGTCATATAAAAGTAATTCAAAACGAAGAGGACTTCGGCAGTATTCCCAAAAAATTCAGGATAAATATTTTTTGCCATGCAAACATCTTTAGTATATGGCATTTTAAACAAAATCTTTAGACATATTTTTAGAAGATTGAACATTTCGACAAATGTTCCCTGTAAAGTGAAGTTTGGGCGGAGGATTTTTCTGAAAATCTTAATATCGTATCCTTGAAGATACTAAACTTAAATACCAAGTTTGTATTTAACTGACATTTCGTATTTAAGTTATGCTGTCCATAGACACACACAACACACATACACACTGATCTTTATATAAAAACGTTTCTTTATTCAGGGATCCCCAAAACATGTCCGGTGAAAACTGGATATCGAATTTTGAGTGGAATACAATACATTCTCTATCTTTTATGTACATTGTAAGAATATACGTGCTAAAAAAAAGTAAAAATGTAGATCTCGTTAAAACACATAATTTATGATTTCCGATATGTTCGTTATTTGTTTCAGTTTAAAAATACTTTTCCTTTTCTCGAACAGATGTTTTCATTCGTTTCATGACTCTTTTGTTTTCTCCTATACAAGAGAGTCGATTTTAATTGCATTACATAACGAATAGCTTTTAAAAGATTTGACTATCTCTTAAGCTATTACATTCCGTTATTTCCTTTCTATCTACAAGAAAGAAAATAATAAAACCACTTTTGCTAACGTTTATCTCAATTAGCATGAAGTAGATAAAAGAATAATCATTTGTAAGAATAGTTTGTTTGTAGAAAAGATAGAGAAAATCATGTGAATGGAAAATATCAGATTTTTAGTTTATCTGCATTGTACATAGATAGAGAAGGTATTGCATTCCACCAAAATTAAAGACCGAGACGTCACTAGAAATAAGGCTTTAGGGCCCCTGTAACTAAAATAAGGCATTTTAAAAGAAAGGTACTATTTGCGTTTGTGTATATGTGTCTCTGTGTGCATCTGTGGTCTGTAAACAGGATAACTTAAATCGATAAGTCGATTAAATATCAAACTCAATATCTAAATGCAATACCATTCAACTATAGAACTGAAAAGTTTTGAGAAAAATTATTCACTCCAAGCTATCATTTACATGGAAATTATTTTGAAAGTTTTGATTTTCTCAAAAAAGAATCAAGCGATTCGGATCAAACTACCGTATATTAAATACACTTTTAATTTTCATGGCAAATAAAAAATATATATCTTGAATTTTCTGAAAAGAGCCTCTAAAGTACTTTTCATTCTGAATTATTTTTTAATAATTCGTAAACTGCAAGAGATTAAGAAAAACTTACTCCTCTAAAAATTTATGCCATATACATTTTTGTAGCATTAGCACAAATCCCTTAGTTTCCACTTCAAAATACTGACACTTTTCTCAAACATCCGTAAGGAATTTTTCATTTGTTTTACTCCTGGCCATGAAAAACAACCGAATCTTAATGTCAATTGCAATGTGACAGCTTTTAAAAGAAGCGATTATCATTTTAACCTAGTATATTCGCTTAGTTCCTTTCTACCCATAAGAAACCATGTTAAGAATATTTCTGCAAATGTTATCTCGAGTAGCATGAAGTGAATACAAGAATAGTCTTTGTTAGGAATAGTATATTTACAAAACATGTAGGGAAACTAATGTGAATAGAAGAACTCTTCTGATTTTTTACTTTCTCTACACATACTATGTATATAGTGTATAGAGAAGGTATTGTAAACCACACAAAAATTATCTGTCGAAATTTCAACGGAAATATATGTTTTCAGGCGCCCTGAGCCCAAAAAAAGGATTTTTAGAAAAAGGTCTGCATGTGTGTTTCTGCGGACAGTATATCTCAAAAATAAAATTCAGTTAAGTTTGAAAATCCCGCAAACCAACTACCCTTTACATGAAACATTTTTCGAGCATTTTGATTTTCTCAGAACTGCCTGTAAAGATTTTGACTAAAATACATTATGTTTAAGATATTTTATGACAAACGAAATGTTTATCTTAAATGTTCTGGGAAAAGACTCTTCATTCTGGAAGACTTTTGTATAAGTGGCAAACCGTAAGAGATATACCCAAACTTACTACACAAAAAATGTAATCTCATTAAAACACACAATTTTTGTCATATACATTTTTTGTAGAGGTAACCGTTTTAGAGATATTCCGGAGTACTGGTTTCAGTTTTAAATCACTAAAACTTTTCTCAAACGGGAAAACTCTTTCTTCTTGTTTCTCGTTTGTTTACTCCTGCCAAGCAAAGATACTTGAATCTCAACAGTTTCACATAGCTATCGACTTTTAAGGGACTAGACTGTCGCTTTATGTATGCATTCCCTCACTTCTCTTCTACTTACAAGAAAGCTAGTGCTAAGACTAATTCTGCTTATGTTTATCTTGATTAGCATAATGTAGATAAAACATTAATCTTTTAAAAAAAAAGTGTTTGCCGAACAGCTGAAGGACAACATGTGAATGGAACACATTCGATTTTTCCCTCCTACTTACAGGAAACTAAGTAATAAGGACAATTTCTGCCAATGTTTATCTCGTTTATCATGAAGTAAATAGAAGAATAAGCTTTTTAACAATTATTTGATACAGAAATGTAGAGAAACTTTTGTGAATGGAACACATCAGATTTTTACTTTCTCTATGCGTACTATGCACATAGTGTAGAGAGAAGGTATTGTAATGCACTCAAAAATTCGATTCCGAGATTTCACCGAAAATATATGTTTTGAGACCCCTAAAAAACATTTTTAGAAAAATGTCCTTGTGCGGTGTGTGTGTGTGCGTGTGTCTGCGGACAGCATAGCTCAAAAACGAAAAGATATTCAACACCAAACTTGGTATTTAAGTTTGGTATCTTACAAGGATGCAACACGAAGATTTTCAAGAAATCCCCCTCCCTCAACTACCCTTTGCATGGAACATTTTCGAAAATTTTGATTTCTCAAAAATTGCTTTAACGATTTAATTAAAATATTGTATATTTTAGATATTTACCTGACAAATAAAATGTATATCTTGAATTCTCTGGGAATAGCCTCTGAAGACTGCTTTATTCTGGATGAATTTTACGGAATTTTGTATAACTGGTAAGCCTTAAGAAATAGATAAAATCTTACGGAATAGAAAATGTAGAGCTCGTTAAAACAGACGATTTATGTAATATACATTTTTTTTGTGGAGTTAACCGTTTTTGAGATATTCCTTGTTATCAGTTTAAGTTTTGAAAAACTTATACTTTTCTCATACAGGAATTAGTCAACTTCTGTCCATACAAATAAGTCACATAGCAACCAACTTTTGACTATCACTTCAATCTATGGTACTCCCTATTTCGCTTCTACTTACAAGGAAGCAAGTAATAAGACTATTTCTGCTAATTCTTTCTCGGTTAGCATGAAGTAAGCATAAGCTTTTTAATACTTTTTTGCGAAGATGTAGAGAAAGTCAAGGGCATGGAACACATAAGCGTTTTATTTTTACTAGGATTTGTTTGCATTTTATCAAACTCATTCGCCACTGTACTCATTACAGCAACCATCTTGTTCTATTTCCAGGTTTCCAATAATTATGTAGTGTGTGCATTTTTAATACCCATCTCAAAGACCAATAAACTTTGCTGGATGTTAAAGTAAATACAAACTATTACATGCCAGAGAGTACCGCAAATACAAATGTTTTATATTTCTTATTCTCTAAAACAGAGCATTCTGAAGTCTTTGAAAAGCAAAGTAATTTGGGTTTGCGATGGGCTCAGTCCTTTTCTTTCATCATCCACGGCAATGAGAATCAATAAAGGAAGAAGGGGGTGATATCTACGGTGCATTATCGAAAAGTGTTTACCATCGCTCATTCTTTTAAGAAGGGAAACAGTCCTTTATCTGATACGCTATTAATGTAGCGCTTAAAAGCTTTCCACTGCCATCTGTACCCGCGAATTTGAAGAGAAGGCGGAATGAAATATGTATCAGTGCTCCGCCACATATCCAGGCCAAGGAAATGGACGTCTTTTTATGCTGATGTAGAACATGGAAACTTACTCTAATATTTAGCATAGCGTTCGGTCCCCGAATATGGCTTCAGCATGCCTCATGATGACGAGATGGAATCGCACGTTTATCGTGCAATTCGAATATATGGGGCAATATAAGTTTAAACATGCTTATTACATTTGTATTCCTCAACAAACTGTATTTGTATATGTCATGCTAATCCAGATAAACATTTCATTACATACTCCTATGTAAAATCATGGGAATAGGGAAATACAGTAGGCTAAAATGACTGTCAAATCCTTTAAACAATATGATGACTCTGAAATTCCATTCTCTTTACATGATCTAAGGAAATAAAAACGGATAACTGCTTCCCGTTTGAAATATTACTTTAAAATTGAAACGATGAATATCTTGGAAATAAAATGCAGTTGACATAAATCGTGTGCTTTACTATATTTTTTGTACAATTAGATTTTTGTCTTTCTTACGGTTTACCAGTTATGTAAAAGTCATGCAGAATGAAGAGGACTTCACAAGCTATTGCCACAAAACACATGATGCCATTTTATTCGTCATGAAAGTGTTGGGCCGCGCCGTGGCCGAGTGGTTAGACCGCTCGCCTCTCACCTAGACGGCGGGGGTTCGATCCCAAGCGACCACATGTGAGATTTGTGGTGGACAAAGCGGCGCTGGGGCGGGTTTTCTCCGGGTACTCCGGTTTACCCCGCCATCGCATTCCACCGGTGCTCCATCA
Organism: Hymenopus coronatus; assembly: GCA_030762935.1. NCBI lineage: Eukaryota > Metazoa > Arthropoda > Insecta > Mantodea > Hymenopodidae > Hymenopus > Hymenopus coronatus. The sequence goes on from CM060882.1 coordinate 114,388,414, forward strand.
TCATTCATGTATCATGTATCATCAGTGTCACCGCCTGCGGTGCCGTAAGTAGTTAAAGCGGGCGTTAAACTCGACCAAAAAAAAAAATGAAAGTGTCTTAAATATATACTAAAAACTCCGTAGGACAACAGTCCAAAGTCAGGCATACACCTACCGCCCGAGCGCTGCGTCATATATATATATTGAGACCTCTAGGTGACCAACTGAGCGCTGATCATGACGCCTTCGGGCCGAGATGGGGGATGCAGCGGCCGGGCGGTAGGTCCAGGTCCCTTGTGGAGTTACGTTCCACTAATGGAAGCTGGTACTCGCAAGCTAAGCGCTTCCCCCGTGTTTGTGATAGAGTCACAACAATACTGTCTCGTTTCTACAGTACTCCTAACAAATGCTCATCGCTAGCCTTGTTGTCTCCATGCCTTGTATTGCCCAAAAACTTGGGAGTAGAAAGTATTCAAAGATAAGAAGATGTCTTTATTTAATGCATCAACTCTCTAACCATTTTCCTTTAATCTGAAGGAAATTATTAAAAAATGTGATGTGTTAGATTCACATGATTTTCTCTACCTATCCTGCAGCAAACTATTCTTACAGAACCTTATTTCACGTAAATAGATATAAATATTTGCAGAAATACACTTCCTTGTAGTTATGTGAGAATACGCTAGGCTAAAGCAATAGTCAAATCTTTCAAGAGCTGGTCACTTTGTGATGCACTGACATTCCATTCTCTTTGCTTCACCAAGAGAGAGATAAAAGAATAACGAGTTTCCATTTGAGAAACCTGTAAGTATTTTAAAAATGAAACCAATAATTAGGAATATCTTGGAAACGCCAAGCCCACAAAAATGCATTTCACTTAAGTTGTGTCTTTTAACGAGGTGAAGATGTTTTGTGTAGTAAGACTTTGTTTATCTCTCTCTTTCTCTCTCTGTCTTATGGTTTACCAGTTATGCAAAATTCGTCCGAAATGAACATGACTTCAGAGAATATTCGCAGAAAGTTCAAAACATACATTTCATATACCATAAAAATATCTTAAAACTATGATATTTTAATAAAACAACCAAGGCTTTCACGGGCGACGTTCACACCGTAAAATGTAGATTCCGGGCTTGTAGGCCATGGTCCAATAGATGAAAGTGTATATTTACCCGTAATCTGCATTTTATGATATGATATTTTAAACAAAATATTGTTAAATACTGTTATAGCAATTTTTGAGAAAATCAAAATGTTCTAAAAAGTTTCCATGGAGAGTGTAGTTTGGGGGGAGTTATTGATAATTTTCGTGTCGCATTCTTGGAAAATTCTGAACTTAAATATCAAGTTTGGTATATTATCTACTTTTCGTTTCTAAGCCATGCTGTTCACATGCACTTCATTTTTTGTTTATATATTATTTATTCAGGGGGACTTCAACGTGTGCATTTCCGGTGAAAACTTGGGTGAGATAAAATACCTTCCTTACCACTATGTACATTGTATTGCAGAGATAAAATAAAAGTATGTATAATACTGTTTTAGTGTTGAAGTACTATGTCAGCATAGAAAGCTTTTCTCAGGTTTTGTGTTGCTGTAATTCTAACTTGAAAAAATTTTATGTGTTACACTCCCATGATTTTCTCTAGCTACTCTGCAAACAAACTTCTTACGAATGATAATTCTTCTTCCAACACCATGCTAATCGAGATAAACATTAGCAGAATTGTATTACTTAGTTCCTTATAAGTAGAATGGAACTAAGGGAATGCACTACGCTAAACTGATAGTCAAATGTTTTAAAAGCTGTCGTTATGTGATTGTCATTGCAAACCACTTCTTTGCTTGACCAGGAGTAGAACAAAAGAAAAGCGGACACTTCCATTCTGAGAAAATTATAAGTATTTCACAATTCAAACTAATAACAAGGAATACCACGAAAACGGTAAGCTCCACGAAAAAAGTGCAAATTACATAACTTGTGTATTTTAACAAGATCTACATTTTTTGTATAATACGTTTTTGTCTGTCTCTTACGGTTCACTATTTATGTCGAATTAAGCAAAATTCATCCAGAATAAATAGATCTTTAGAAGCTATTGCCAGAAAATTCAAGATATACATTTTATTTGTGATAAAAATGGCTTTAATATGCGGTATTCTAATCAAAATCGTTAGAGCCATTTTTAAGAAAAACAAAATTTTCGAAACATTTTCCATGTAAAGGGAGTTAGATTTACTTGTATATCTTCGTGTCGCATCCTTGGACAATACCAAACTTAAATACCAAGTTTGGTATTTAACCGTCTTTTCGTTTTTGAGTTTTGCTGTCCACACACACACACACACAAACACAGACACACACGGAGCTGTTTCTGAAAACGCTTTTTTTTTATTCAAGGGGGCCTAAAACATGTATTTCCGGTGAAATCTCGACATCGAATTTTTGGATGGAATCCAATACTTCTCTATCCCTATGTACATTGTACATACGGGTCTAGAGAAAGTAAAAATGAAAGATGGTCGTATTAGCTGAACGGCAACCTTTGTACACTTTTTGCTATTTTCTCTTTCCTCCTTCCGCATTTTCCCCACAGTTTAGCAATTTTATGTTTTACAGTTCACAGTTTGCTAAATTTAAGAAGTTGTACCTGGCAATGAAAGCATAATTATAGTTTAGCACAACAAGCAGACATTTTTAATGGTACACACCGTAACAGGTTACTGATTATGTCATAAATAGAAATAAAAGGAAGAAACATATGTTAATCCTTTGTATTAAATGTTTTAATAATAAACAGTTAATACCCTTAAAACAGATTTATTGTTAACTTTCTTCTAAAACACAGTTCCCGCATCGTATTATCACCAACATTTGTAATTCAAATCACAATGCAAATGCACCATTATCATCATTATTGCTGGTTAAGAAGATTTTACTGCGAGCAGTATAACGAACACGTGATAACTCTACTGATAAACTAACATTCTTAACACTCGTCAGTACAAACTCTGTTGAACAAATGCACTAAAACAATGCTGACATATTACATTCACATGATATGCTCTATCTTCTATTGTGTATTAATGGATGAAAGTTTATATTTCTATCGTACTTCTATTTAATTGAAATAAACCTTTGAAGAACAGCTACAGTACACATTGTTTAGACAGTAACATTTTAAGAATTGGATGCTTTATGCTGACCTTAAAATCCTATGCTCTTTCCGTGCAATTGTGAAGAACAACTCTATATCGAAAGAATTTTAAAAGAATGACTGCGTATTAAAAAAATCTGATGTGTTCCATTCACACGACTTTCTCTACATCTCTGCAACAAAGTATTGCTAAAAAGCTTATGCTTACATTTGCTTCATGCTGATTCAGAAAAAATTTGCAGAAATGGTCTTATTACATTATTTCTTGAAAGTAGAGGGGAAATAAGATAGTAGCATACGTTAAAGTGATAGTTAAAAGCTAGTTGCTATGGACCTGAAGTTCCTTTGTTTGTATGGACAGAAGTTGACAAATTCCTGTATGAGAAAAGTATATTTTTCAAAGCTGAAATTAAAAACAAGGAATATCTCAAAAACGATCAACTCCACGAACAAAATGTATATAACATGAATTGTATGTTTTAACGAGCTCTTCATTGTTTGTGCAGTAGGTTTTTATCCATTTTTTACGGTTTAGCAGTTATTTAAAATTCTGTAAAATTAATCCAGAATAAAGTAGTCTTCAGAGGCTATAATCAGAAAATTCAAGATATTCATTTTATTTGTCACGTAAATATATTTAATATACGATATTTTAATCAAACTCGCTACAGTCATTTTTGAAAAAATCAAAATGTTCGAAAAAAGTTCCATGTAAAGGGTAGTTGTGGTTACGGGAATTTCTTGAAAATCTTCGTATTGCATCCTTGGAAGATACCAAACTGAAATACCAAGTTAGGTATTTACGTTTTTGAGCTATGCTGTCCACAGACACTCACACACACACGCACACGGACCTTTTTTGTAAAAATGTTGCTTTTTTAATCAGGGGGACCCAAAATATGTTTCCGGTGAAATCTCGGTATCGAATTTTGGGTGGAATGCAATAGCTTCTCTATACACTATGTACATAGTACGTGTAGAGAAAGTAAAAACTCAAACCATTAATAACAAATAATCGGCTTATAGCACAATAATTGTTTAAAATTAATTGCGTGTTTTAAATTGATCTACATTTTGTGGCATTACGTCTGGTCTATTCACCAATAATACAATATTATATCAAAATCCTTCCGAAAAAAGAGGTCTGCACAGGCTATTCTCAGAAAGTTCAATATTTACGTTTATTTTATAATGTATCTTTAATACATAATATTTTGGATCCATTTTTGAGAAAATATAACCTTTGATATAAAGGACAGTAGGAGAATTTTGTTGAAAATCTTTGTGTTGCTTCTTTGATAGTTATTGAACTACGCCATTTAGCCAAATTTCCTATTTTAGTTACACTGTTCACAGACACACTTACACGTACATACAAACAGACCCAGCACTCAAACACACACATTCGTCTGACCTTTTACTTTTTTTTTTTTTTTTTTTTATTGCAGGAGTCTCACGAGATTCCGAAGCAATAACGATTTGAATTTTATTTATTGTTAAATGCAATAAAATATTACAGTATAGTAGTATTAATAGTTAATTAGTCCTCATCTTTAATTAACTACTAATTAAAAGTTAATTTTTCATTTGTAATTAATGGATGTAAGCGTTACATATGTCGAGCAAAAACAGAATAAGTCTGTGAGTGGTAAGTTAACTTTAAAAGGTAGAGTGTTGACATAACTGATAACATGCAGGTTATTGACGTTACTTCTCAAGCAAGTCCATATACCTATATTGGATATTCACTTGGAGAATCTGAAGAGAAGTACTTGGAAGTTCATTGCTACGAAGAGGTCGCTCAATAAATTGAGATTTTATTGACGATTTTCCGAGAAGACGTCGTGACAGCTCAGAACTATTAATCTTCAGCTCCACTCCTCAGTGTGGACGACTGGATGTGTCTTCACTACTTTGAGGAAATATTGATGTTTCGTGAGAAAAACAACTGCCAAACTCAAGTTTGAATCTCTGCGAGGAATATCCATTCCCATAACTGGTTGAGAACAGGGAGAAAATGGAACTAAGAGGAAAACAGAGCGACGTAGATAAAAAAGAGATGTATAAAATAGAGTTGCGATACCAAACACTGCACAAGGATGTTTCTCTAAGGCGAGGAATATAGCTAAACTCGCGAGTAATAAATAGTAAAAATAATTTTATTGATTTAAATGTTAATATTTAAATTATTACTATTATTATTATTATTATTTATTTATTTATACATTATGTCAGGTGGCCTAATAACCCCGTATTCATACATACCTTAGTACGTTAACAAAACTCAATTCAAATTGTTTTAGTTAAAGTTAAGTTAAAGTTAAATTTTACCCCTCTCAATGAGCGCGATCCGCTCTCTGTTTCACTGATAATCAAGAGGATAAAACGATGACCGTTCCCCACTTAGCGGTATTAATTTTAAATAGCCCCATTGAGTTCTACAACTCTTTTAACGCACGAAGGGATATCTGCACACATCATACACGAGGCAGTTGGTCAATATCCTTCACCACTTTATGATCCTGCTACTTTTAGCAGCAAAATTAATGAAAAGAAAACTCTAAATTTTTATTGCAAAAATAATAAACGGTATTATAGTTAGTGTATTCTTTCGTTTTTAAAGATTTTCTTGTATTAGCTTTATTGCAGTTTTTGAAAACTTTAATAATTTTGCCACTTACTTTAGGGTCCTTTTTACAAAACAGATTTGCATACAAAGATTTTCACATAGTATTTTAAATGTTGTTAGAGGTGAGTTTTAATATAACACAAAAAGGTCAACTAGACATTACCAGTGTTTGTATTATACCTCATCGTTGCCGACTCTTGGTCATTCTAAGAGAAGAGAGTTTCAATTGCACGACATAACGACATAGATTTAACCATCGTTTCAGCTTAATTTAATCCCTTATTTCCCTTCTACACACAAAGAACTAAGTAAATAAGTCCATTTCTGTTAATGCTTAATTCAAATAGCACGAAGTAGTGAGAACAATAAGTTTTTGTAAGAATAATTTGTTTCAAACTAAGTGAGAAAGTCATGGGAATGGAAGAATTAGATTTCTTTTTCAAGACAGATTTAACTTGTAAATCTATCGGATTGCTTGGGAAAAGTGGTATTTTTCTTGACAATTTTCATCTGCCGTTCGTAAACATAATCTAACTCAAGTATGAAACAAGTAATGTATTCCCAGAGTGACATTTTGACCTTGGAAGATTTGATGAGACTTCAGCCGGCATTTTATATGAAATTTCTTTTTTAATTTCTTACAGGAATGCAATACTTTCTCTGTTTACCACATTAAATGGCGTAAGAAACAAAAATATATAAACGAAATAAAACTAAAGTAAATAGAATTAAATGAAGGAATCTAACTTTAGATAAAATCAAGGATAAAAGGAAAACAACCCTAATAAAAATTCACACGTGCTTTAATGGGACTTTAAGAAAAATTCCTTTGCGTATTTCATTCAACTTAGCCATTGCATTGCTTAAGACACATTGTAGTGTATCTGATATGGTGATTTTAAATAAATTATAATTCATTCAGCAAGAGGTAATGTTGCAGCAGTTTAAGCAATCGATATTTGTAACAAGATATCGAAATCTTGACATAGCTGTGTCCTCTTAAAGCAATACTCCGTACTGGTATAAGTATGGATTTAGCTAAAAAAGCTCCAATAATAAAAATATTTACTTCTGAACAGCTGACAATTTGGGACATGCTACGAACCGAGGCCACCGAATGGGCCTAGTATTTATTTAAAAGTGTTGACTTCAAGAATCACAATGAATTAGGTGAGTTGAATGGAATTTAAATAAGCCCTTGAGTTTTCTTCTCTTTTCATCCCTAATTGCAAATTAACCTGTAGCACAGTAAAAGCCCTGTGTCTCCTCACACCTCCTGATCTTTCCCCAAATGCACACCCTCCTGCACCTTCAACACTGAGGCCACCTGCTTCCCTCTCGCAGGCGCGAGCACCAGCTACAGCTCTGAAACTACGACCCCCGTAGAGATGTGCACTTAAGGGGTAACTCCTACCTCACACTGGGTATCCTACAATATAATGGCAAATTACAGTCTGAACAGCAAAAGTTCAAAACTTTTGTATAGTAAAGCATTCTTGTTCCGTGTTTTAAAATATTCATTACTTTCTAAAATTTAAAGCCATTCCAGTGGTTGTATGTTTCTTTAAAGATGCCAATTCAAGTATATTGTTCCTAAATAGAATTGGATCCTGCATTTTTAGTGCTTTATTAACTGGGAGTTACATGACATCTATTACCTTTATATGTCTGTAAAAATAAATGACTATCTTAATAAATCACGAAACAAACAATGATGATTACCAAGTCTCAATTGGTACACACTTGATTGAAAGTATGGTGTGCATCTGTTTCATGTTAAATATAATCCATCCTTAATTCACTGGTGATGTAAACAGACTGCGAACAATGCGAAAGCACGTATTAACCACGTGGTTCTAATCTGCTTTTCGTCTGCTGTACAATTGTGAAACCGCGTACTACGATTCACTAATTTTACCGAAAAATAAACAATTACCTGCTTTCACTGTTCGCAGAAAATGATTAACTATATGCATAATAAATAACAAAAAAAATACAGTAAGGTGAGTTGTTATTCAGTACAAAATGTAAAATTCTCCTGTAAAAATACAAAATATAGACATGCTGTTTTCGAAGTTTTCTGGAGTATTGCAAACGTACATCATGCATTCGCGCTTAACGACAGCCATACGTTAATATACTGCCACAGTGCAGTGACTTGTACCAGAAGAGCTAATCTGAAGATGGAAGTGCTTCCACTCCTTCAAGATACGAGTCATCTGTTGCAGTTGCACTCAAACTCTCTGAGTCATGAGGGGGAACGAATCGCCTGCGGTGCCACAAGTAGTAAAAGCGGGCGTTAAACACTATAAAACCCTGGATTGATAATAATTAGCCAGTCAATGAAAATGTCCATCATTCCCTCCAAAGTCCACTTTGTTTGCTCTTCCCGAACAGTGTGTCATGCACATTCACTCCATTTTTCTACTGTCACTTGTTGAAAAGCTGCTTGCACTGCACAAGATGTCGCACCTCACTATTTTAAAACTCTTGCACAATTTATGCTGCTTTTGGGAACATAGATAATTGAGGCATTAAAATTTTCACTTAACCTATTTCATATAATTATTTTCTGGCAGCTTTTGGAAATCTGCGAGCTTACTACAATCTTCTGGTATTATTTGCTGATTGAAAGCAGCCGCTACAAGAAACTGCATAATGCATGTACATTGTTACATATTATAAGGAATTTTGATTAAATTCAGAAAATTTCGTTCCTTAATCACTCATACCGTATTATTTAGACAACTTTGCATAGTGTAATACGATATTTTTGTATCTCTCTCTGTAATTTAAGAGGAACTATTTTGCGGTGGAGAAAAGCGGTAAAACGTTCAGCAACCAACCAGTCACTGTTGAGTTTGTTGGCCTTACCGGTGGCTCAGGACTGTTTCAACAATGAGCAAAAGTAAAATATTTATTGTAGTTGTTTCACGTGGAAATAAGACACTTTTTTCTCTTTAATATGCTACCTGACATTGTGACTGGTTTTGCAACGGATGAGTTAACTGATATGGTAGTTGTAAATGAATGAATATGCTATAGCTAATTTACTAATATAGTTAATGCTTATTATGAAGAACGCTGTTTATTTTTTCTGCCTAGTAATAAAAAGCAATAATTTGTCAAATGAAAATTGCTTTGTTGTTTCATTAAATATTTTCCTTTTAGATCAATACACTTTTGTCATAGCATTTTTTTTTTTTTTTCCAATCTGCTTGAGATACCTCCAAAAGTTAGTTTTTGAACGCATCAGCGGCTTCTTCTTCCAATGAAAATCCTTGTCCACACATTTAATTCTTGATGTTCGGGAGCAAAAAGAAGTCATTGGCTGCCAAATCAGGACTGAAGGTGGATGAGTCATCAATTAGATTTTTTGAGTATTCAAATAGTCGGTTGTTAGACGAGTCGTGTGAGCGCTCGCGATGATGAACGATCCAATGGCACTTGTTTGTTTTCCTTATTTCACCGAAGATTTCCGGCAAACAAATGGCTATGTACCATTCAGGAATTGACCGTTTTAAGATCCTCTAAAGGCACTATTGCCACATGACCAGTTTTTCTGAGAAAACAGTTGACCATTTGTTTCTAAGGGCTTCGAGTGCGAACAACTTTTGTTGGATTTGGTTCATTTTGAAACACCCATACAGTAGACACCCATACGTTCCGGCTTACATGCATATATCTATGGTTCGTCACCTGTTACAATCTTTTAAGACACACACACATACACACACATATAACCTTTTTCACGGCTAAATGATCATACAATATTTTACATATGCTGGTGGAAACTTCCTAGGGTTACCTTTATCTCACAATATGAGGCATTAAAATCTTGCTCTATTGGCTTTTGCACAGCATCAATATTTCTGACACAACTGATTTTGGAAAATCTTCACGAATTTCGTCAGTGAGCGAAAGACGGCCAAGATTAAATTGGTTATATCAGCGTTTTACACTGGCAAAAGATGGAGCTTCATCGCCAAATGTAGCAGTAACTTGGTCGATGCGCACTTTCTTTTTTTAACTTTACGTGTTTAATCTGGTTGGCCATACCGAACGATGAATTAAATGGTTGAAATGCTGCTCAAACGATCTCGGGGTCCACAGAGCTTAAAGTTACTCGACATTCCTCTTCTCAGGATAAGGGAAAACACCGAGAAAAAAACCTTACCCGGATAACTCACCCTAGGCGAGATTCAAACTCATGGCTTGTTGAATGTGAGGCAGACACATTACCACCATACTATCAGGCGGGTTAATGCACTCTAGTCTTGATAAACCAGGCGGAAAATCATAATAAATCATCTCACGAACTTTTCACGAATCGATTCCATCTTTTCGCTGAGACACAATTTTAGTCTCTGTAAGCACATAAATAAATAAATTACTAACAAAATATCTGAAGTAGGTTAAATTCAACAATGTTAAGCTTTTCAATGGAAACACCAAATGGACTCTACAGTAATCAGTGATTTCGGGGCTCAAAATATAAATAGTGGCCCTCGTGTTGATGATATTCTTCATATTCAGTGATGCCTGTGAGCATGAAACCTTTTTATCTGATTGTATCGATTCATAAGGACGTAAGGATTATAGGTCATAGCTTTTCTTACTTATATGAGGAAACTTACAATTTATGGGCTATACAAAATGTTGCAAAACGATGTGATACAGCTATTCCATATTATGGTTCAAATATGGCACGTTTGTCACACTAAATGGAAGTAATATGTAACCTATGAAGATTCTGGTCCAGAGATAATACCTGTTTGGTAATCTACCTATCAGTAGTACCTACGTATGTACATTAGTGGTAACTGTTTCAGTTATTGGAGTTTTGCTTCTAAAGTCCCTAAAGCCAACATGAAAACGATTTGAGCTGCCTTCACAGACTGATTTATTTCATTCACATGACGTTCTGTTCATTTCTGTAATAAATTATTGTTAAAAAGCTTATTCTTCTATCTGCATCATGCTAATCCAGATAAACATTAGCAGAAATAGTCTTAGAATTTGCTTCCATAAGTAGGAGGGAAATAAGGCAATACACTACGCTAAAACAACAGTCAAATGTTATAACATGTGGTTGGTGTGGGATTGAAATCCGTTTCTTGGCGTGGCCGGGAGTTGACAACTTCTCTATCAGAAAAGTTTGAAGTATTTTAAAACTGAAACTAATAACAAGGAATATCTTGAAAACGGTTAATTTCACGAGAAAAAAAAAGGAACTGAATGAAATTGTGTGATCTAAGAGATCTACATCTCATGTGCAGTAAGTTTTTGTCTATCTCTTACGGTTTACCAGTTATGCAAAATTCATAAAAAAAAATCATTCAGAATAAAGAGGTCTTTAGAGGCTATTCCCAGAAAATTCAAGATTTTATTTGTCATTTAAATATCTTAAGTATAAGAGATTTTAATCAAAATCGTTAGAGCTATTTGTGATAAAATAATTGTTTTCGAATTGTTTTCCACGTAAAGGGTAATTGGGTGCGAGGGGACTTTCTTGAAAATCTGCGTGTCGCATCCTTGTAAGATACTGAATTTTGAGTATTAAGTTTGGTATTTAACGGACTTTTTGTTTTTTAGTTGTGCTGCCGCCCCCCACCACACACACACACACACACTCTGACATTTTTCTAAAAATTCTCTTTTTGTTTCAGGGGGTCCCAAATATATTTCCTGTGAAATCTCGGTATCGAATTTTTGGGTGAATTACAATACCTTCTCTATACACTATGTACATAGCACGTGTAGAGAAAATAAAAAGAAACCTTGCTTAGAATCTACTCCTCTACCTCCTACCACGTCAGCTTTTAAGAGGGAAGAAATGCGAAGATCGAACAAAATGTTTTTCACCTATGTCATTTTCTGGCAAATTCTTATTGAGTACAGCTCATTAAAGGAACATTTCGAGTGAAATTTTGACTACTGATAGGACAGTATAAATTTTATTTTTTATTACAAATAGTTGCTGGAACCTTTCGGCCTTCATACAAAAAAAAAGCATTTAGCTGTCCTCCCCTTGCTTTAGGCTCTACAGCCATTTAAATATTTATACATGCCCCTGTTTTATGGCAAACTATTTCTTTAAACATTATTTTTCTCAAAACAATATTTTTCACTTTCAAAATGCTCTATATGTTTTATTTTTTGTTTAAGTACAACCAAAATTGTCCGTCATCTGAATACTTATCTATTGTAATATTACAAAAGACGAAATTGTTCTAACATCAATAATAATTTTAAAAGTATATATTTATATAAAAATAATTTTAGAGATAAAATTTGTAACGTTTTTTAAATATTATAGTAATTCAGTAATCAAAGTTAGTGAAATATCTTCGTTTAAAGTTTTTATGTGTGGTTTAAAGCACCAGAAAATGCCAACCAATTTTTCTCAGCCAATTTTGCAACATACATATTTACAAGAAAAAATGTTGAAATAATAATTGTCTTACATTACAATTTACAATTTACATTTACAATTTTCGGAAAAATCTATACAAAAATATTCAAATTTTAAATTTCACTCCCAGTGAATTTTAAACAAAATCGATATCCTAGTTTATGCAATTTTTGATAAAGAAAATATAAAAATTATGGTTATTATACCAATAAATCTGATGTGTTCATTCACCTGGTTTTCTCTTCATCTCTGTAACAAATTATTGCTAAAACGCTTATTGTTCTAACTACTTACTAACAATAATCAAGATAAATATTAGCAGAAATTGTCTTATTACTTGTTTCCATATAAGTAGAAGGGAAATAAGGGTATATCTAGGCTAAGGCGATAATTAAATATTTTAAAAGCTGGTTGCCATATGGTTGAAATCCGTTTCTTTGCATTGCCAGCAGTTGAAAAATTCCCATATGAGAAAAATGTTCAAACTGAAAACAATAACAAGGAATATCTCGGATATAGTCAACTCCAGGAAAAAAATGTATATGAGATTAACTGTGTGTTTTTACGAGATCTACACTTTTATGTAGTAAGTTATTGTCTAACTCTTACAGTTTACAGTTATCCAAAATTTATCCAGAATGAAGAAGTCTTCAGAGATACTCCCAGAAAATGCAAGATTTAATTTTATTTCTTATTTAAGTACATTTAATACACCAGATTTTAATCAAAATTGTTAAACTTTTGACTAAATAAAAAATTTCGAAATGTTATCACATAAAGGGTATTTTGGGGTACGGGGATTTTCCTAAAATCTCCCGTTAACATCCTTGGAAGATGCTAAACATAAATACCAAGGTTAGTATTTTACCGACCTTTCGATTTTAGTGATACATGGACGAAGCTTTTTCTGAACTTTTTTTTTGGATACAGGGGACCCTAAAACCGGTGAAAATACGGTATCGCATTTTTGGGTGAAGCATGATACCTTCTCTACCTATGTACTAAGCAGAGAAAGCAATATCTGCTAAGATTGGTAGATTAGATGACTTTGATAAAAAAGAAGTGCTTGTATTCATAAACGTACTATTTGTCAGTGACTAAATGGTGATCCCTGGAAGTAAAACATAATGTGTTCCATTCACATCTGGTCTACAAACAAAAGATTATTATTTTATCTACATCATGCTAATTAAGCTAAACATTGCAGAATTTGTCTTATTGCTAGCATCTTTGTAAGCAGAAGAGAAACAAGGGAATACACTAGGCTAAAGCAAGAGTCAGAACTTTTAAAAGTCAGTTGCTGAGTGAAACAATTGAAATTCAGTTCTTTTTGCTTGCTAGAAGGGAACAAGAAATGGACCAACAGAAAGATGTCTCCCGTTTCAGAAAAGTTCAAGTACCTTAAAACTGAAAGTAATAACTCAGAATATCTCGAAAACGGTTAACCCTTCAAAAAATGCATATGACATAAATTGTGTGTTTTAATGAGATCTATGTACATTTTGTGTGCAGTAAGGTTTTGTCTATCTCTTACAATTTACTAGTTATACAAAAGTCATCCAGGATGAAGATTTCTTGAAAATCTTCGTGTCGCATTCTTGGAAGATAATAAACAAGTTTCTTATTCAACCGATTTTCCGTTTTTGAGCTATGCCTCCCACAGACACACACACATACATACGCACGAGGCAGACACACACAGACATGTTTCTGAAAATATTTTTCGGGTTCAGGGGGTCTCAAAACATATATTTCCGGTGAAATCTCGATATCAAATTTTTGGTGGAATATAATATCTTCTCTATCCACTATGTTGGAGGCACGTGCACCTAAAGAGGAGCAGGGGGACGAAGGGAGATTAATTAGTAAATTTATATGGAAACCGGTAGAAACAGAAGTATTTGTTGATAAATTGGAAAGAAGATTAGTGGAAAGGAACGCAGACACAGCGGAGGAACTAACACATATAATAGCCACGGCTGCGGGGACAACTAAAGTCCAAATGCATGGTAAGATAAAACGATTCAATGGTTGGTATGACCAGCAATACAGAGCCGTAAAGAAACAAGCAGAGGAGGCTCTGTCAAAATTCAGAAGGGATTAGCAAAAAGTTTTACAAAAAAGCGTAGGGAGTAAAAACAGCTCATACGGGAAAAAAGAACTACGTTGCAAGAAAAAATTACTCAGAAAATTAGTAATATTTTAACACGGGGGGATAACGCTGAGATGTGGCAAGTAGTAAAACATTTAGTAGGCAACCGTCAGGCACCCAATTTCTCCCAGAAAATGGGCAATGCATTTTATGGGAATATTCGGGGAAGGTAAAGGGGAAGGAATTCTTATAAGGGAAGCGCAAATTTTGGGAAATTTTGAGATCCCAATACTGGACGAGGAAATATCAGCACGAGAAATAGCACAGGAGCTGAGGAGCCTGAAGGGAGGCAAACTCCAGGGTTGGACGGGTTGCCCCCAGAAGCTTTTAAAGCCGCGGCCAATGTTAATGAGTTTGGTAGGAGTATGCTCCAGATATGTAACAGATTGTTTATTGAGGGGAATTACCCTACCTGTTGGGGAAAGGGATCTATCCCATTTATAAAGGGAAGGGAACTATTGGGAATCCAGATAACTATAGGGGGTTACTCTGTTGCCAATTATGGAGAAAATTTATTGTAGAGTGTTATACAACCGGATAAAGGACTGGGAATCTAAATTTGGCAAACTTTCAAAATGTCAAATGGGTTTCAGAGAAAAACACAGTACCATAGTTTCCGCTTTTATATTAGACACTTTAAGGACGAAACAACCGTTAATTAAGCGGAGAAAGCTTCATTGTGCATTTGTGGACTTTAAGAAGGCATTTAACTCTATCAATCGAAATGCATTATGGTACAAACTAGGCAGAAAGGCGTTATCAACTAAAATGATTAGAGCATTGCAGGCAATATATCAAAATGTCGATTTCTGTGTAAAGTACGACAGAAACAGAGTGTCGGAGAGCTGCCTAAGCTATAGGGGAGTGAGGCAGAGTTGTATTTTATCTCCCTTGATATTTAATCTCTTTGTGGATGATATGATACCGGAAAATATCCAGCACCTGTAGTAGCGGATTTGCAGATCCCAGAACTTTTATACTCTGACCATTTAGTATTGTGCTCTACGACAGTAAACGGATTGCAACGAGGACTGGACAAACTTAAGAATTATTGCGATGAATGGCTACTTACAGTTAATGTGAATAAGACGAAGACAATGTCTTTCAAAAAAGGTTCTGTTAGTAGCAGGGAGGAGACCTGGACATATGCAGAACAGATACTGGACAATGTTAAATCTTTTGTTTACTTAGGACTCACATTTATAATGAACGGAAAATTGACAAAACACATTGACATCACGAAACACATGGCAAGGGTGAAAGTGGCGGAAGTTCTCCGAATACGCTGCAGAATACCGAATATATCCATAACCTTAATGGAAACTGTATACGGAGCGACAGTTAGATCCACGACATACGCAGGAGAAATATGGGAGTGGGAACAAACAGGGAATCTGGACCAAGTGAGGACCCAATTTTTTAAAAGAATTCTGGGTGTAGGGAGGGGTACGGCAAACTGTGGAATAATGAGGGAATTCGGGGCACATAGTGAAACGACAAAGTGCAAAATCAGAGCAGTTAAATATTGGATGAGAATCGTTCAAGGAAACCAATCTCTAATTAGAGCAGTCTGCTACCGTGAACAGTTGCGAATGGAAGGTAATTCGATGCGGGAATCAAAATTAAAGAAAGGCTTGGAAACCATTGGGATGGGATACATTTGGATGGCAGGGCAGGCAAACAGGCGGAGTATTTGGAGAAAAATTAAGAACCGCCTCTGTGATATTGACAGACAGCAAATAATTGCGCAATGCACAGAGACGGTGCCATTAGAAGTACAGTCTGGGCTAAAATCGGAGTGGGATATGGAGCAATATATCAAAACAGGTACAAAACTCATTAGAGAGGGGCTTGCGTGGATTAGACTAGGAGCATGGAGGAGCACGAAAATTTCTGACGAGAATGGTACGAGAATCTGCACCATTTGCGAGGAGGAAGAGTCGTGGACTCACATCTTGGCAAGATGTAGGGGTACAGAGGAATGGCGGGAAAAATATTTGCCGCGATTATTTACCACTGCGAATGTAGGGCTAGAAGCATGTTGGACGCTACAGGCAGACAAGGAAAACAAGGACGGGCTAGGTAAATGTATACTTAAGGCAAGACAGCTGAGATGTGAGGAGGCTGCCAATAGAGAAGGGGAGGGAGTGACTACAATGTTCTACATATATATATATATATATATATATATATATATACATAATAGATAATAGATAATTACACTTAAAAGAAATATATACACATAATATATTCACCATATATAAATATGCATATTTTATGTCATACTTAGGTCACTGTTGTGCTATGGTTTTACATATGGTGAATATATTATGTGTATATATTTCTTTTAAGTGTAATTATCTATTATAAGAGGGTGCGTTTATGAAGGTGTACGCTGTACTGTAAATTTAAATTGCTATATTTGAATATCTTTTTATTTTTATTTTCGAGTTCGCTCTTAATTCTTTATTGCAGTTTTAATATTGCTTCCGACTGTATATTACCTTTGTCTTTTTATTTTCGTGTTTACTCTTTTAATTCTTTGTTCTTGTTGTTGTTGTTCTTTTAATATTGTTTTTAATGTGTATTACAAAAGCACGTACGGTCTGTGGACCCGTGTGATTGTTGAAATTCTATGTATGATATTGCTATGTCAATAAATACACTTATTCATTCATTCATGTACATTGTACATGTGGGCTAGAGAAAATTAGTAAAAAGGGTGCATAATGCCTGTAGACAGAAACTCAGGTAAGCGTATGTACGAAGTAAAAAGAATCTTGTGTTCCATTCACATTACTTTCTCTGTATCTCAGTAACAAATTATTCTTAAAAACTTGCGCTTGTATCTACTTCATGTTAATCGAGATAAGCATAAGAAGAAATTCTTTTTTTGGAAGTAGAAGGAAAATGTGGGATTACACTAGGTTAAAACGATAGTCAAATATTTTAAAAGCTGGTTGTCATGTGGATGAATTCCGTTTCTTTGCATTGCGAGGAGTTGACAAATCCCCGTATGTGAAAAGTTAAAAGCATTTTGAAGCTGAAACCAATAACAAGGAGTATCTCAAAAATGGTCAACTCCACGAAAAAAATAATCATTACATAAATTGTGTGTTTCAACGAGATCTAAATTTTTTGTGTAGTAAGTTTTTGTCTATCGCTCACGGTTTACTATCTATGCAAAATACAGCAAAATTCATGCAGACTAAACAGGTCTTTAGAGGCTTTTCCTAGAAATGTCAAGATATACATTTTATTTTTCGTGTAAATATCTTTAATATACGATATTTTAATAAAAATCATTAGAGCCATTTTTAAGAAAATCAATATTTTCGAAATTTTTCCCATGTAGACGGTAGTTTGGGGGGGTGAATTTTACTCAAAATCTTCGTGTCACATTCTTGGAAGATACTACACCGATATACCATGTTTGGTATGTTGTTATATAAAATGATAGAGAAGATGGAAATAAAAATGAATATGGATCTTTTATTAATTTTTTTTCTTTCCAGTTAAAAGTTTAAATTCTTTGTGAAGTTTATTAATAGTTAAATTTTATAGGACTAAGTTTGGTATTTTACCGACGTTTCGTTTTTGAATTATCGTGTTCACAGACACACACACACATACTTCTTTTGGATTCAGGGGAACCTAAAACGTCTATTTTCGGTGAACTCTCGATATCCATTTTTGGGTGGAATGCTATACCTTCTATATGCATTATGCACACAGTACGTGTAGAGAAAGTAATAACGCCTTAAAATATTAATTCACTATATTCTGAAAGTAAAGTTAAATGAAATGCTTAGCTAATTTCAGGAATTAGATTTATCCAATGGCAATCAACCCTTGTGACTGCGGCTAACAACTACACAAGTTTTCCCTGTAAGGCAGGTATTTCAGAGAGAAAAGGCAAAATAGAAATGTGATTCAGTTGAGGCTTTTCCCAGTTATACAGTTTGCATGGGCATGATTGACTGTTCTGGCTAGAAGTGATTTCTGCAGCTGAAAAGAGCGCTTGAAATCTGTACAGCCGCAATAAAAAAATTACACTAATGATTTGTTCTCGGGATGTCAGCCAAGTAAGTGTTGGATTGATTTTCAAGTCTGTCGCCATCATCAGGGATTATCATTAACAACCAGCGCCGAAAAAGTTTCTAGTCCTTGTTAATATTTATATTACTTAGCTTTCGATGCCAAATAACTAGCTTTATTGGAATCAGGTAAAATGTAGTTTTTTAGCAACATAAGGGCTCCCAAAAAGGCAAAACTTGAGACTCGATATTTGCCATACAGTAATATTTTTTACTTTCTCTACACGCACTATGTACATAGAGTCATCGGAAGTACATGTTTTGGGTCCCCCTGAAGCCAAAAATAGCATTTTTAGAAAAAGGACCATCAGCGTGTGTGTGTGTGTGTGTGTGCCTGTGAACAGCATAGCTCAAAAGAGCATTAACTTGGTATCTCCCTAGGATGTGACTCGAAGATTTTCAAGGAAATCCCCCTATCCCGCCTTTACATGGAAAACATTGCGAAACTTTTGATTTTCTCAAAAATGGCTCTAACAATTTTGATTGAAATATCGTGTATTAAAGATGTTTACATGAGAAACAACATTTATATGTTGAGTTTTCCGCAAATAGAGTCTGAAGACACCTTTGTTCTGTATGAATTTTGCAGAATTTTGCATAGCTGGTAAACCGTAAGAGGTTCACAAAAACTTACTATACAAAACTTGTAGAGCTCGTTAAAACATGCAATTTATGATAAACATTTTTTTTTCGTGGAGTTGACCGATTTTGAGATATTCGTTGCTAATGGTTTCAACTTTAAAATACTTATACTTTTCTCATATGGGACTTTGTCAACTCCTAGCTATACAAACAAAGGTACTGCAATCACATGGCAACCAGCTTTCAAAAGATTTGACTGTCACTTTAGTCTAATGTATTCTCTTATTTACCTTCTATTTACAGGAAATCAAGTAAAAATGCCATTTCTGTTAATTTTTTCTCGATTAGAAAATGGGAAAATAAGCTTTTTAACAATAATTTGTTACAGAAATGTAGAGAAAGTCATGTGAATGGAACACATCAGATTTTTCACCTAGCAGTGGGAAGGCACAAAGCTACTCAATTGCAAAATGTGGGGAAAGTATGCTCCCTCTCCATGAAACATGTTTTCTTTCTTACAGCACAAAATGAAACAATTGCAAACTTCTTTATACTTTAAATCAAAATATTGCTGAGTATATAAAAAGTAGTCATATTGTCCTGACATCTTTTACAGCGAGTGCTACGGCCTCTTCAAGTTCTCCTCTTCTTTCTCCTGGAACCTAGACTAGCTGCCCAGCTCTTACATTACCTCTGGTTGTGATATGAAAAAGAAAATGAATAAAAGTTGAGCTCTCAATATATGGGTGATTTATTATCTGTGAACTGAATCTATTACTTCGTCGCTAGCCCTGGGTTATGTTACTACCAAGCTCCCGTGTCGTCACTACTTGTTCATAAGTTATTCTGCAACTAAAATTTCACACGTGCTTTCCTCCTGCACTCAGACTAACTGGAACAAAGATTATTAAAAAGGTCTATCTCGTGTATTTTGCATTAAACATTATGAATTGCTATGTTCTAATAACTTCCACAATCTCAGCAATTTCCTGCCGCAATAGCAACACTAATCCTAGATGCATTACTGTTAGTTTACTGTTAGTTTAGTTATATGTTAGCTCCTTTCCCGTATATCGAATTGCTATGTAAGTAATATAGAAATGTCTTCTGGTCACTATTTAATAGGCATTAATTTTTTGCTTTTTACTTTCTCTAGCCCGATGTACAATGTACATAGTGAATAGAGAAGGTATTGTATTCCACCTAAAAATTAGATGTCAGATTTCACTGGAAATATATGTTTTAAGGTTCCCTTATTCCAAAAAAAAACATTTTTAGAAAAAGTTTCCTCTGTGTATGCGTGTGTGAGTGGGTGTGGGTGGGTGTTTGTGAGTCTGTCTGTGGACAGCGCAGCTCAAAAACGAAAAGTCCGCTAAATACCAAATTTAGTATTTAAGTTAGGTATATACAAAGGATGCGACACAAAGATTTTAAAGACAATCCTCCAACCCCCAACTACCCTTTACAGGGAAAATTTATCGAAATATTTAATTTTCTCGGTCGTCTCCTTAGCGCGGTGGTAGCGCAGCTGCCTACCAAGCGGGAGACCTGGGTTCGATCCCCAGTACCGGCGTGGGGATTTTTCCCCCGCTGGGAGACCTGGCCCATGGTGCACTCAGCCTCGTAAGGTCCCTGGGGGGCCAATTGAGGAGCTACTTGATGGAGAAGTAGCGGCTCCAGGTCATGAGGACCGCATTAACCGGCCGGGAGGGACTCGAGGCGCTGACCACGTCTCACCCTCCAATACTGCACCCCATCCATGACGTCTGTAGTGGACCGAGATGGGGGACGCAGCGGCCGGGCGGTAGGCCAAGGTTCCACGTGAGCTGTCATGCCATGGAGTTATTTAATTTTCTCAAAAATGGCTCTAACCACTTCGATTAAAATAGTATATATTAAGGATATTTACATCACAAACAATAAGTGTATCTTAAATTTTCTGAGAGTCTCTGAAGACCTCTTTATTCTGGATGGATTTTGCATAACTGTTAAATCGTAAGAGATAGACAAAACTGTACCACACAAAAAATATGGATCTCATTAAAGCAGGTAGGTAATTCATGTCAAATAGCTGTTTTTTTGTTGTTGTTTTTTTTATATAGAACTGGTCGTCCCTAAGATATTATTTGTTATTGGTTTCAGTTTTAAAATACCTACACTTTTCTCAAAAGGGACCATGCAAAGCGAACCAAAGCTCAATTGTTTCACATAACACCGGGGTTTTAAAGGATTTGACAATCACTGTAAGCTAATATGTTCCCACTTCTTAAAAGTAACTAAGTAATAAGACCAATATTGCTAATATTTATCTCGCTTGGCATGATATAGATAAAAGAATAATCCTTTGTAAGATTAGTTTGTATTTGGAACACTAGAGAAAGCTATGTCAATGGAACACATCAGATTTTTACTTTCTCTATCTCGCATGCACAATATACATAGTGGATACAGAATCGATACCGAGATTTCAGCGGAAATAGACGTTTTAGGGTCCCTCAATTTCTAGTATTTCTAGAAAAAGATCCGTGTGTGCGTATGTGTCTATGTGTCTGTGAACACGATAACTCAAAAACAAAAAGTCGGTAAAATACCAACTTGGTGTATAAGTTTAGTATCTTCCAGGGATCCACGAAGATTTTGAGGAAAATCCCCAACCCCCAACCATCTTTTATATAACACGAATTTCAAAATTTTAATTTTCTCAAAAATGTCTCTTAACGATTTTGATTAAAATACCGTACATTAAAGATATTTAAACGAAAAAAAAATATAGATATATTTTGAATTTTCTGCAAATAGCCTCTAAAGACCTCTTTATTCTGCCTGAATTTTGCTGGATTTTGCATGGCTAGTAAATCGTAAGCGGTAGCCAAAAACTTACTACACAAAAATATACGTAGATCTCGTTGAGAAACACACAATTTATGTCATATACTTTTTTTATTGTGCAGTTGACCATTTTTGAGATTCCTTGTTATTGGTTTCAGGTTTAAAATACGGGAATTTGTTAACTCCTAGCAATGCAAGGAAACGGATTTCAACCTCATGATAACCACGTTTTAAACGATTTGACAATCGTTTTACCTTAATGTATTTCATTATTTTCTTTCGACTTAAAAAAAGCATTTCTGCTTATGTTTATCTCGATTAGCATTAAGTAGATAGACTTACAAGTTCTTAACAGTATTGTTACAGAGATGGAGAGAATGTCACGTGAATGGAACACATCAGATTTTTACAAAAAGGTTCCCATGTGTGTATTTGTATGTGTATGTGTGCATGCGTGCGTGCGTATGCGTGTGTAAACAGCATAGCTCTAAAACGAAAAGTCCGTTAAATACCAAACTATATATTTATGTTTAGTATCTCCCAAGGGTGTTAGATTTTCAAGACAATTCCCTCACCCCCAACTATCCTTTACATGGAAAAGTATTCGAAAATGTTGATTTTCTCAAAAATGGCTCTAACGATTTTTATTAAAATCCCATAAAACAAAGTTACCTACGTTCGAAATAAAATGTATATCTTGAATTTTCTGTGAATAGCCTCTGATGACCTCATTATTCTGGATGAATTTTGCCTAGTTTTGCTTAACTGCTAAACCGTAATAGATGGACGAAAACTTACTCCACAAAAAAATGTAGATCTCGTCAAAACACACAATTATGTCGTTTATGTTTTTGTTGTGAATTCAACCGTATCCAAGATATTCCAAGTTATTGGTTTCAATTGTGAAGCACTTATACTTTTCTCAGACAGAAAGAGTCTGGTTTTCCCTTGTTCTACTCCTGGCCAAGTAACGAAGCTGTTTTCAATGACAATCGCATAACGACAGTTTTTAAACATTTGACTATTAGTTTAGCCTAGTGCATTCCCTTAGTTCCCTTCTACTTATAAGGCATTAAGTAATAAGAACATACTGCTAATGTTTATCTCGATTAGTATTGTGTATAAAGAAAAACAATATTTTACAAGACACTTGTAGAGCAGCTAGAGAAAGTTATGTGAGTGCACCACCTTAGTTTTTACTTTCTCTACACGTACTATGTACATAGTGTATAGAGAATGTATTGTAATGCACCCAAAAATTCGTACCGAGATTTCACCGCAAATACGTGTTTTTGGGTCCCCCTGAATCCCAAAAAAAATGTTTTTTTACTTTCTCTACACGAACTATGTACATAGTGTATAGAGAAGGTATTGCATTCCACCCAAAAATTCGATACCGAGATTTCACCGGTAATACATGTTTTGGGTCCCCCTGAATCAAAAAAAAAAAAAAGCATTTTTTACAAAAGCGCCCGTGTGTGTGTGTGTGTGTGTGTGTGTGTGTGTGTGTGTGTGTGTGTGTGTGTATGTCTGTCTGTGTTTCTGTGAACAGCATAGCTCAAAAACGAAAAGACGGTTGAATGCCAAACTTCCAAGGATGCGACACTTTTTTCGAAAAGTTTGATTTTCTCAAAAATACCTCTAATGATTTTGATTAAAATATTGTATATTAATGACATATATCTGACAAATAAAATGTACATATTGATTTTTCTGGAAATACCCTCTGAAGACTACATTATTCTGGAAGAATTGTACGGAATTTTGCATAACTGCTAAACCGTAACTTACCACACAAAACATGTAGAGCACGTTAAAACACACAATTTATAATATACACTTTTACTTTCTCTACACGTACTACGTACATAGTGTGTAGAGAAGGTATTGCACTCCACCCAAAAATTCGATGCCGAGATTTCACATGAAATATATCTTTTAGTGTCCCAGGATCCAAAAAAAAAGCATTTTCAGAAAAAGGTCAGTGTGTGAACACGATAACTCAAAAACGAAAGTCGGTAAAATACCAAACTTGGTATTTAAATTCAGTGCGACGCGAAGATTTTGAGAAAACTCCCCCCATCCCAAACTACCCTTTACATGGAACTTTTTTCGAAATTTTTGATTTTCTCAAAAATGGCTTTAACAATTTTGATTAAAATATCGTACAATAAAGACATTTACCTGACAAATAAAATGTATATCTTGAATTTTCTGGTAATAGCTTCTGAAGACTACTTTATTCTGGATGAATTTTACGGAATTTTGCATAGTTGCTAAACCGTAAGAGATGGACCAACACTTACCACACAAAAAATGTGGAGCACGTTAAAACACACAATTTATGTTACATATATTTTTTTGTGGAGTTGATCGTTTTTAAGATATTCCTAGTTTTTGGTTTCAGCATTGAAGAACTTAACTTTTCTCATACAGGAATTTGTCGACTCCTGTCAATACAAAGAAAGGAATTTCAGTCACACAGCAACCAGCTTTTGACTATCACTTTAACCTATGGTAATACCTTATTTCGCTTCTACTTTCAAGGAAGCAAGTAATAAGACTGTTTATGCTAATTCTCAATTAGCATGAACTAAATAGAAGCATAAGCTTTTTAATAATATTTGTTGCAGAGATGTAGAGAAAGTCATGTGAATGGAACTCATCAGATATTTTCACACGCGCATTCATCTCACATGCATACTAGCAGGTTCTATGGAGGGTAGAGAGTAATGCTATTTAACGAAAAATGTAGCCCCTCCGGGTGGGAATCAAGTGTGAGTACTTCCTGGTAATTAAACTTAAGATGGTACATCTGTGAAATTTGGAAAATTCGACAGCATGTAAGATATCTATTTTTAATTTACGCTATTTAATATATACATACAATAATAGCAACAATTTTGTCATGTATCAAAATTATAGCTTGCATGGCTATTTAAATAATAAATTTTACTGTCTAAATTCATTGTTCTAATAAATATGAGTCAAGTGATACACTTTTAAAACTATTCCCATAAAAAAACCAAGCTTTACAAAAAATGAATTTACAAACAGATCTGTAATATAACAGCTTTTTTTATATCAACACGAGTTATTGTAGAAACTTTTTTACGTTTCGTACTCTCCAAAACTCCAAATTTTCAAAATTTAATAACTCATTTCTCAAATTTGGAGCATTATTTCAACTAATGATATGATAATATTCTTTTATATACTTTTAAAAGTAGGATAAACATTTCGGAAATTGTATTGTGTGGAGTATTTTGAGTATGGAAAAGTGTTTGCTAGAAGATAAGTTTAAAGTTGGGTGCGTTTATTAATAATCATTCATCTGCTCATTTATAGCTTTAGTTACTGGTAGTAAGATCGGTAAAGTGAGAAAATCCGTATATTTTTATAGCGTTTAGCTTTCATATTATTTTACTATCAAATAAAAAAAAGTATTTCTTAGATTTTCAAAATTTTTGGTTAAATTTATAGGTTAAATTTCACAGGACCATAATTTTAATGCCTTATCAAACCCAGATCAATAAGTATCAACTATCAAATGCGCATGATCACGAGAAGGCGACTTATCACTTCAAAAATCGAATTTGTTCCATTCAAAGACTTTCTCTGTCAGTTCTACAAACCAACTATTCTTATAAAAGATTATTCCTTTAGCTGCATCATGCTAATAGAGATTGTCTTAATGCTTCTTTATAAGTAGAAGGGAAATAAGCGGAAAGGGAAAACTAGGCTAAGGTGATAATCAAATATTTTGAAAGATGGTCGCTTTGCGAAAAAAAATCAGATTTCTCTTTGCATGATGAGAAGTTTTGCCGCTAAATTGCTTTTCAGCGCGATCGTTGAGTTGGCGAACTTGATATTAGCTAAGGGTACTAATATTCATTGTTAGTTGGAAGCCAACTATTGTTCTCGGTGTGTGTGTGTGTGTGTGTGAGAGAGAGGGGGAAAGAGAGAGAGATAGAGGGAGGGAGAGAGAGAACAATTTAAAAAGTGTTGCCCTAGTTATTTCTAGTGCGACATCAGAAGTGTGCTAGACTTAGTGAGTGAGTATTTTGACAATTCTTACATTTCAGGCAAATATTATCAGGTAGGATTGAGGTGAACGAGTAAAGAAGAGCAATCGATTCTACTTAATAACAAATACTTTTTAATTAATGAAACTAGTTAATGGCGGTCTTCTTTGCCCCAGTAAATAATATGTCATTTCAAACATGAATAATGGTTTGCGGATTCAATTGTAATTATATAATATTTGTATTTCATTAATTCTGATGTCGCAGATTTAAAATCTTGCGCACATCCTCTTTGTGAATCTGCGTTCATATGTTTCTCCCTCGTATTAACTTCTTATTGCGTATGTTCCAATGCTCTGCAACATTTTCTTCTTCTCTTCATGGAGTAGGAGAGTCTCCTGTTCCGTCCTCAACTTCTCTTGGTCGACCGACATCTCATCTCCCTTGTGACTTATAATCGAATACCTGTTTCGGTAGCCATTCCTCGTGCATTCTTCTCAGATGGCTCGACCAACGAATTCTGTATTCCTTTGTTGTATCTATATTTGACAGCAGGTTTAACTCATTCCTTATATCCTCATTTCTATACCTATCCTTGTGTTCTTCTGAGAAACTTCATTTCCGCTGACTGTACTCTATTAATATAATTTTTCTTTAAGGTCCACACTTCACATTCATATAGAAGAGTCGGTACAGCCATTGTCTTATAAAATGTTTATTGTTTCCCTGTTTTATTTTTTAATTTCTTGGCAATTGTGGCAAACTTAGCCTGGAAGTGTTGTGTTTCAATATGCAGAATTTTATAATCATAAGTGATATAACCTAGGCATTTAAAATAGCTAACTTGTTCTAAAACGGTATTACTTCCAACTGGATGTTTTCCCCTGAAAACCATCACTGTTCTCTTTTGTTGTGAGATTTTTAAATTATAATCTCCAAATATTGCATTTAATTTCTGTATAGCTTTTGTAGGTTAATTTCACTGTCCTAGATAATTATCTGGTCACCTGCGAATAAAAGAGTATTTAAAATACTTTGTCGATTTAATAAGATCCTGTCAGTAGTGCACTTCTTCCATTCTCTAAGCATGTCGGGTCTTTATCTGTCACCTTTATTAATTATAAATTCTTCCGATCATTTTCCATTTATTGATATTCTATTCATTGTTTCGGAATCGATTTTTTTTTGTAGCTTAACGTCCTTTAACCTGGTTGGTCATATCAGACGATGAATGAAATTGATGAAATGATGCTCAAATGATCTCGGGGTCCATGGAGCTTAAAGTTAGTCGATATTCGTCTTCTCAGGACAAGGGAAAACCACGAAAAAAAACCTTGTCCAGGCAACTCACCCTAAACGAGATTCAAACTCACGATCTTTCGAAATTGAAGCAGACACGCTACCACCACGCTACCCAGGTGGGCCAGAACAGATTGATTTTATAACTTGTATTAAGTGCAGCGGAATGCCTTTTCTTTCCATTACTTTACGTGTTGCGATGTACAGTGTCGATGTACAGTGTCGATGTACAGTGTCAAAAGCTTTTTCATAATCAATTAAGCCAATATGTGCTTATAAGATGTATTCTCGCCCGCCTGGGTAGTGTAGTGGTAGCGTGTCTGCCTCACATTCAACAGGTGCAAGTTCGAATCTCGCTTAGGGTGAGTTACCCGGATAAGGTTTTTTTCGGGGCTTTCCTGTATCCTGAGAAGACGAAGTCGAGTAACTTTAATTTTGTCTGTCTTTTACGGTTTACCAGTTACGTAAACTTCAGAAAAATTTATGTGTCTTCTTAGCTTCGCATCCATTCAGAAAAATTCATTAAGAATAAGGAGGTCTTCAGAGGCTTTTATCAGAAAATTCAAGAAATACATTTTATTTGCCATATAAGTGTCTTTAATAAACGGCATTTTAATCAAAATCGCTAGAGCCATTTTTGAGAAAATCAAAATGTTCGAACTTTTTTCCATGTAAAGGGCAGTTTGGGGTGGAGGAATTTTCTCAAAATCTTGGTGTCGCGTCCTGGGAATATACTAAACTTAAATACCAAGTTTAGTATTTTACCGACTTTTCGTTTTTGAGTTATAGTATTCTCAGACACACGGACACACACACGCGGACCTTTTTCCAAAATTGTTTTTTTTATTATTCAGGGGACCCTAGAACGTATATTTCCGGTGAAATCTGGGTATTGAATTTTTGGGTGGAATGCAATATCTTCTCTATACAGAGTACTTGTAGAGAAAGTAAAAATGAAGAACGTATAGGTATCCAAATTTTATGTAAATAGCCTGCAAAGTCTGCTTCACTCTTTTATAATCCTCTATAAATGGTAAAACATCTGCTGAAACACGATACTAATTAAATTATGTAATTTCTGCAAAAAAGAAAAAAATGTTCCGTATTAATCGTTAATGCGCTTCCTTACTTTGATAGATGGTAGTGGATTTTAAAAGTACTTTACAATTATGGAATAATCAAGGGACTGAATATAATGGTGAAACTGGCGTATCTAAAGCTTACTCCCCAAGGTCTTTTTGTTTAATAAATGCAAGTGACGCGCTAATGAAACGATATTAAAAAAATGGGAGCCTACAAAGACCAGGTGTGTCCGTGCCCTGTGATGCGAGAGCGAATATTCTCCAGTGCGGCAGAAAAAAGGCATGAGCGAAATTAGAGTCAGTCATCCGTTTCTCTGCCAGTGTTTTAATTCTCTGGCATTCGCCGCTATGTCCACTGCCTAATGAAATGATAATATCGCTACTGCACTCCTAGTGTGTAATTTATGCCCAAAACCAGTTATTTAAACATACTTACAATCAATTTGTAATATAAACTGTCTCTCTCTTGCATTCGACATTGCTTCTGTTTCACTATTGGTCGGTCCATTAATGAATAAACCACTCGCGTATACTGCTCCAGTAATTCATCCATAGCTTTCTAATGTATTAACCTTTATACTATGTACACAATACTTTTCTTTTTCTCTCTTGTTACATATCCATAAATTTATAAGTTTCGTTGTGAATAATCATTGTATTCAACACCGTTCATTTCATACTTGTCAAGTTTTTGTAGCACACTATTTACCATAATGCTGTGCTAAAACGCCATTTTGTTTATACACGACAAATTATATAATGGTACTCATTGAAATCAAGATGGAGAAACTCGTACATTGTGTTCAGTGGGAACACATTCTATAGGAAAAATAAAAATAAAATCTGTCTTTATCCACGGATAAAGCCAAAGTGCAGACGGGAAATATTTGTTTGACATTCAGGCGTCCATTAGGTCAAATTGCGCGCAATCAGCTTGTGCATAAGGTTGAAATTTTGCATTCCAAGTAGCTCTTTGGTGGAAACAGTGCATCGATGAGATGCTTAGAATCTGTAGAAAGGTAAGTAAAAGGATTTGTTTTAAAGAAGAATACCCGTACACGTCAACGTTGACAAGTCAAGGCTTCGATAATTGGTTTGAACAAGTCACTCATGAAATCTTTCCACAGTTGTATAGTAATTAGCATCGAGAACGATCCGCTATCAGATGTGTACTATTCCTGCAAATGAAACAACTCTGTTCTTGTATGGAATAATTGTTTTTTCACACAAGCCGTGTGTTGGACAGGAGTTGGATAGGTAGAGTCAGACTAAACAATTCAATGCCATAGCCGGGATTTGCACCACGGGTCTCCCGATTTCTAGACGGTTGCACTGCCACTGAGCTACAATGGCAACATGCCGGCAGGGCATTGAATTTCTCAACTAACTCCTATGTTTTCCTGGTAAACCACAAGGTGATCTCAAATTCTTTTTGAGATGACAATCCTAGTGGAGACTTGCAATGCTGCAAGTACTTTAGACCCACGATTCATAGTATGCCAACTACTATGGTCAATTTGTATGAAATAATTATTTTCACACAAGCCTGTGTAGGACAGGAGTTGGATAGGTGGTTCAAATCCCGGCTATGACATTGAATTTTTCAGTCTGACTCTACCTATCAAACTCTCTTCTGTCCACCATAACTGACGTATGCAATGCTTAACTCTGAAGGATTGATCAGCTAAATAAAAGAGTAAATTGTAAATCTATAACGTCTAGACCAGCCATCAATACTGCAACCTTGTTATGACTGACTTCCGGTGTACATTGTTGATGCGAACCAAGTATACTCTCTATCCGCCGTAATTTCACTGGACATTACACCAAATTGGAAATTCCCCTTGTGCCTACATACTGTTTATTAATAAAAACTACACTGTGCACTGGTGGAACTTTACAAACAGCACTTTCTCTTCCCACAACTGAGTTGATGTGCCTCCTCTGGAGTCAGTTCCAATGAACTCTGATCCATCCGTGTATTTCAAAAGCAATGGGCTGTTGCATGCTCAAATTAAAGAAAACGTTTATAATTATTTCCTCGCTGTTTTTTATTTTTCGTTTCACTACTGGCACAGATACACAAACACCATGTAACAAGAGGTGCGGTAGCACACCAGGCGCTCTCCAACACACGCGACAAGCATGGGCTAAGAGTCAGGCCACGAATTTGATTGAGGTTACATTTGTTAACATTTACATACAGGCAAACACACAAACTTAGACGTTATTTATCCAGAGTAGCACATTAGCAGAAAACGTGTGTATACACTTTGTAAAATTTATAATATAGCATGTAATAATATTTTAGGGGGAAATATTTCCAGAACACAAACACTAGATGTATCTCTAGTTATAAAAAATATCTCACGGACGGCCATCCAACTTCAAAACATTAATTTAAAAAAATCCTTATGAACAATGACATAAATCTTTTTACAGGGTATTGAAAGATTTTTTTCTCCATTGACACCAAAACTAATTACTTGAATTAAAGTTCTGTCCACTGGTTGTTTGATTATTTTTATTTGATAGTTGTAGAGCAATGGAGTAATAATTCATTGAATTGAACTATTGTGTGCAGATTGTTTTTTGTTTGATTGTTTATTGTAGAGTAAGGAAGGCAGTAGGAAGTGTGTTATATGGATAAACAGACCAATATGCATTATAAGAGGTGCATCCGGGAAGTAAGTACCGGTTTGAAAAAGGACACACAATATTGTTTTCACAACATTTATTTCTTCATTTTTTGACATAATTGCCACCATAGTTCAGGCATTTGTCATAGCGGGGAATCAACTTTAGTATGCCTTTTTCAAAGAAAGCTGCCGAAGTGAAGACATCCAGTGCTGAACACTGTGTTTTGTGTAAACACATCATAGAACATTCTTATTGTGAATCGTCTATTTTCACAAATTGACTCATTTATATGTTTAAGCAACCCATCAGTGATAACAGAAGACCGCCCACTCAGTGCTCCGTCATGAACATTGGTTCGTTCTTCATTGAATTGCCTAACCCACTTGCTATCATTCCATTCGTCATTATAGTTTGGCGGTAAGTCTCTATAAGTGAAAAGAATTTCGGCTGGCTAACATTCCTTGCGTTCAAAAGCCGTATTACGGAACGCACTTCACAGTCGGCGTTTTCAGAAATTGTCTTAAACAGTTTAAACCATCACTAACAACTCGATCCAGCTGCAATGGTATCAGTGAACAGATAATGAACCAGAGAGATGAGTGCACATGCGTGGGTCTGCGACACCGGCGTTGTGGTGGCGGTAGAAAAATGTACTTACTTTTCTTTTATAGTGTTTAACGCCCGCTTTTATTGCAACTGGCACCGCACGTGATGACACTGGTGATACATGGGATAAAGATTGAGCGATGGCGGGGGAAACCGAAGAACCCGAATAAACCCCGCCCCTGCGCTGCTTTGTTCACCAAAATCCCACATGCGGTCGCTTTGGATCGAACCCGGCCGTCTAGATGAGAGGCGAGTGGTCCAACCACTCGGCCACGGCTCAGCCCATGCTTACTTTCCAGACAGGCCTCGTATGTGTATGTACTTTGCACATGAGAATTATTGCGAGTGCATATACGAAATTTATGCAGAAAGTTACCCCGACACTCTCAGTAATTCACTAACGTTAGAAAGAGAATGGCTTACTTGTGTAGTGTTTTGTATATTGGCAAATCAAGAGATATAAGACCGTCAATAACAACATTTTCGTGATGTGGACGTAAATACATAAAATAGTACAGGACGGATTGCAATAACATAAGACCTGGAAAATGTTGCATGAAAATCTTCCGGACTCCTAGCACCTTCAGCGGGTACAAGGATTAAACGTAGCGTACTTTGAGTCAAGAAGAAGTTCTTGGCATCGCATGTTTCGAATTGTGCTATACTTATGAACTTTTAGCATGTACCTTGTTCACTGATGAGACTGAATTTACTGGCGACGGTATCATCATTTGTCATAATGCTCATAGCTGGGCCTATGTAAACTGTATGAAGTACGGGAGGACAGACACCATCACAGCTTCTGCCCAAACATTGGGGTTAAACTCATTCACAATCACCGTTCCTATTTCGTTTCTCCGTGTCTGAATGGAGATACTTATCTACAGTTTCTCAGAAATAAGTTGCATCGTTTAATTGACGCCATCCAAAGAATGTGGGTTTTGTACTACGTTGGGCTAACTTGTTTCAGTGGATGATACATTTCCGTATATATGGGGATTCACTGCATAGCCTGCTCGATCTCCAGATTTGTTACACTATGAGAGGATATCCACACTGGAATCGATCTAGTACAAAACACTACAGGAATATGAAACACAGTATACAATAACTTGGTGTGCAAGGTTAGGGAACAGGAGGAAGCTTGTTTGTACGATTTCTGTGACCTTATATTTTTCCATGCAACTCAACAATAAATGATTTTAGTCCCATTTTAATATGAACTTTTTTACCGTTTGAATGTTAGCCCTGAAATATGACACCAAAAAAAGGTACACCCTGTATTGTGTACAACGTTAGCACGAAAGAAAAGAAAGAACAAAATGTTGTGCAAGTTAGATGTTTAGAGAAGACGGTGGTAGGTACCAGAGGCCTTGGATCATTTCTCTTGTAGATGTATTGCCAACATTAAGCAACTCTTCTCCGAAACACATGCTAGAGGATATAGAGAAGTGCTACAAACTTTTCATCGTCGGCTTCGGGACAGCGTTAGAACAGACTCCCTTTTCGCAATTTCCGGCTGAATACTAGCGGGCCCGTGTTTCAACTGAGAATCAGACATTCAATAACAGAAATGACGTTGCGTGCAAAAACGGTATTTCCCGTTAAGTAACAACAGATTCATTGTCCTGTGATTAAAACGCTCTATTGTTTAATGTTCGTGCGTGGGTACAACAATTGAAGTGTGATAATGCTAACGATTCCGGGAATTTCTCGCTAAGTTTAATTTTCTGTAAGAGCTTACATTTTACTCTTCCTGAAAATATTACAGAACAAAATATTCGTGGTAGTTTAGAAAATTACACTTAGCTGTAAAATAAAAGCTCTACATTAGATATTAGCGACAAAGATCAAATCTTATTCCATTGCTTAAAAGCATTATACAGATAATATTTGTCATTCATTTTTCTAACATAAAGAGTGGCTAAACGTTTTTACTCTCTCTATGTACATAGATAGTGTAAACAGAAGGTATTGTATTGCACCCAAAAATTTGGTACCGAGATTTCACCGAAAATACCCGAATTCAAAAAAAAACTTTTTAGAAAAATATCCCTGTGCGAATGTGTGGGTGGGTGTGTGTGTTTGTGTGTGTGTGTGTGTGAGCAGCATAGCTCAAAAACAAAAAGACCGTTAAATATCAAATTTGGTATTTACGTTTGGTATCTTCGAAGGAAGCCACATGAAGATTTTTGAGATAATCCCACAAATCCTAAACTATCCTTTACGTGGAACATTTTTTCGAAATTTTTGATTTTCTCAAAATGGCTCCAACCATTTTGATTAAAATACTAATAACTTAATAGTATATATTTATTTTATTTATATTAAGATCTTATCAAGAAAGATTTATTTAATATGTATGTTTAAGACAATGTATGACAAACGAAATGTATATCTTGGATTTTCTGGGAATAACCTCTGAAAACCACTTCATTTTGGATGACTGTTATTTAACTGGCAAACTGTAAGAAATATACAAAAACATACCACACAAAAAATGTAGAGCCACTTAAGCTTTTCTCAAACGGGAACACATCTTTCTTCTCGTTTGTTTACTCCTGGAAACCAAAGAGATTGTCATTCTAATTGTTTCACATAACGGCAAAGGACGAGACTATCGCTTTAGCCTGTGCATTTTCTTATTTCCCTTCTACTTACAAGGAGCTAGTAATAAGACTAATTCTGCTTATGTTCATTGAGATTAGCATTATATAGATAGCAGATCAATCTTTTGAATAAAAGGTTTGTTTGCCGAACAGCTAGAGGATATCATGCAAATGGAGCACATTAGATTATTATTTCCCTTCTAGTTACAAAGGGACCAAGTAATAAGGAAATTTTCTGCTAGTGTATTTCTCGTTTAGCATTATGTAGATAGAAAAATAAGTTTTTTAACTAATTTGTTACAGAGATGTAGAGAAAGTAATGTGATTATAACACATCAGATTTTTAATAATAATAATATATATATATGTGTGTGTGTGTATTTAGCACACTACACACTGGCGTGTAGCTATTGCTGTTGTTCAGTAGTACTTATCAGCAATAGAGGATCAAAATCTTCACTTCGACATTTCACAAATTCACTTTTAGAGAGGTCAACCCTCCCTCAATAAAACAGTTTATGCGTGCTTGTGCGTGTGAATGTGCATATATGACGTGTTTGTGTTGTAGGGTAATCTTAGAAACTCCTCAAACGATGTTGCGATATTATCCCCATTGAAAAGCACTGCAATTCTGGACAGACATAAGCTGCAAAATGTCTTTAAAAATTTAAAACTGGGAGGTTATAGAGATGTTCTTATTTGTATTACCCATCCCAATCCCGTTTCATGGAACATAATATCAGAGGGTATTTTTTGGCACTATTTAACAACATGGCAGGCATTTAATGAGTTGCTGCCTGAAGGTTAAATAGGGAGGATAAAATATTTTTAATCTAAGTTATTGGAAAGTTGAATATCATGTTCATATCACTAAATTTTACTTTGATTTCACTGAAATTTGTCATCGAGGAGTACCTTTGTATTATTTTGACAAAATTCAGTACACTTGAGCTTTAGAAAATGCATAAACTTGTAAGTTATCTAAGCTTTCAGAGTTACCACCACGCTTTTTCAACCCTATTTCGATCTCAAACGAACAAAGCAATGTTATATGATTCATTTAGAAAAAACTGTGTACATTTATACTATATAACCAAACAAAAACTATACAACCTCAGAATATATCCCTAACCTATTTTCGACCATAAAATAAACTTTAAATAATGTACAACCAATATATGACCTGACACAAATCATTGGTTACATCATAACTTCGAAAAGTTGTCCAACCTCTATAGTTCAGCGACATCAAAACTACTCTTATTCCTTTTTTTTTTTCTTTTTTTTTTAACTTTTTCTACACTTATTACGAAGGGCCGTATTTTTTTTCAATTTCCGATAGACTATAAATAAAAGACAAACTTAGAAAACAATTATTTTATTACTAAAAGCTTTGTACACTTATGGTTACTTTTCAACATAATCACCGAAGAGATTGAGACATTTATCGTACCTATGCACAAGCTTTGCAATACCCGCTTCAAAAAATGTTGCCGCCAAATTTCAAATGAGCATTTGAAAGATTGAAGATATCCGTTTGTTTGAGTGCTGCCCTCCTAATCACGTCTTCAGTACAGGGAAAAGGTGAAAGTCGCTGAGTTCCAGGTCAGGACTGTATGGAGGATGATCGAAAATATCCCATTGAAATTGTTCAAGGAACCGATGGGTTGTGCCAGCAGTGTGTGGACGAGCGCTGTCATGGATCAACACAATTCCTGAAGTCAGCATTCCTCTTCGTTTGTTTTGAATGGCTCTACGCAAACGTCGTAAAGTACGAAGATCTTTAAAACAACCTTACAAATTCAAAAAGATGCAATTACTCAAATATTCAATTCTGGCGTACAATTTTGTAACTTTTCTTATCTGAAAAAGGTAGAATACTAACATCTAAGATACGATGTTTCAAATTACTAATTACCGACCCATTACGATGCTGTTATTATTACACATCAGTCCGAAAATTAGCCGAAAATCAGGGCTTTATCTCATAGATTAATGCATGCTACATGAGTCCATTTGGTCGCTCTGTTTGTGATGTTACGTACTCTTTACGAGATGCTATAGCATATTAAGTTATAGAAATATATACTGCCTTACTGGACTGTAAGAATGTCTTTGACATTTTATATTCGGTACCTGTTTTAAGTATTTGAAATGGCTTCGTTTTATTAACTAGTTTATTTTCTTTTATTTAGGCTTTATATTACAGAGATATTAGCACACCCTTTCAACTAAGAGACACTGAGAGTGATTTTTAAACTTCCACATTTTCATTTAGATATTCTGAAATTTTAATGCGATTGCTTGCTAGTTGCTTATGTCAAATTTCATTGAAATTGAATATATATATTGAGAGCTGTAACTTATTCCATAAATGTTATCATACAAATTAGTCACATAATCAAAATTTCTCACTGTTTCGTGCGCTCAGAAAATTAGCTGAATTTTTCTGCAATGGTAAATTTCAACCACAGACAAATATTTTATGAAAATACATTTTAAATAAATATGGTGAACAAATACATATTTTCATGGAATTGTTGATGTATTTTGTCCTATAGGGTATTACAGTGCATACTTGAGACGCGTGGAATATTTCGAAAGTGTGAAAATGCAATTTTCAGAAAAACACTATTTTATAAACCAGTACACTAGGAAAAATGTGTTTTTAGGACATTTAAATGTCTGTAGAGCCCAAACTGAGGGAAAGGCATATAAATATTGACTCTCTATGGATGCTCAAAGGTTTCAGCAAGCTATTTTCGATTTTTTGATCGATTGTGATAAAAACTTTAACCTAGGAGTGAAATTTCAACTGTCTATATTTTTCTATATATTTTTCGAAACGTTTACTGTGATTGAATTGTTCTTATGTTAATATGAATACCAAATGTCATTAAGGCTGGATAATTAATTTGAAAAATATAAATTATTTCACAAATTTGATCATGTAAATATGTACATTGCTTAATCAAATGCTCCAGGTTTAAAAATTGCAGTATATGAATGGTATTTCTTGAATTGGGCTTTAATTCACACAAAGGCTTTACATGTTGATATTTAAATTTTGATTACTGAATTATGATATTGTTTAAAAGATTAGGTAGTTTAATCTCTAAAATTAATCGTTTTATATGAAATATTTGTTTGAAAAATTACTATTGGCGTTAGAATAGATTTTTCACCCTAATATTACATGTACTTCTGCACATTCTGAGAAATAGTTCTACTTAAAAGAGCTGAGACGCGTGCAACATTTTGAAAGTGTGAACTGAGAAGCGCACGGATTTATAAAATAGCATGCTAGGAAACAGGTGTATTGTACAATATTTCAATGACTGCGGAGCCCGAAGCAAGGAATAACGGCTAAATGTTGATTCTCTATATATGCCCAAAGGTTCCAACAATTATTTGCTATAAAATAGTTATTATCGATTTTTGACCAGTTGTCAAAATCTCACTCTCAGTTCCCCGAGTCAGGTGCTCCAGGCATTTCAACTCGGACTGGAATTTGGGAGGTCGTGGGTTGGATTCCGCGGCTTCTCTGACTTATGGTTTTTCGGGATTTTCTCGGAGAGAAAACTGGAATGCTGGAGATGTTTCTTCGTTCCCCGAGCTTCCTATCCTTTCATTTACCTCCATATCATACAACCAGTCTCTTACAGGGATTTTTTTTCACCGTGAGGTGCTGGCGCTCTTCCTTTGTGGAGAGCTGGAAATAGTTCTCGGCGGCAGGGTAGTGTTAAAGTTGTCTGAGGGACTTCGGGTGTTATTCAGACCTAGGGCGCAGGCACCTGGCGCTCCTCTCATTGAGATGAACTGTTTGGACCGGGCCTGGCAGGCAAGAGCTGTGAGCTTTCTCAATCTCGTCCTCACTATTGTCTTACAACAGCCACGTATAGCCAAAGAAACCGTTTCCGAGGCAGCCTTATCAGTGCAGTGGTGGCTTACATGTGTAATATGAGTGAACAGCGAATGTTTAATTAGGACAAGTATTTTGTTGTTCTTCAAAAACAACCTCCATTGCTGTACACGTATCCTCTCCGCTTCTCTGCCAGATGGAAGAAAAAAAGAAGAGGCAATTGTAGAGTATTTAGCACTGTGGATGCTTATCTTACCGGCCCAGGTTTGGACTATGTTAGAGTTCCACCATACCGCCCGTCGAAAACACTCATCACCCGGATGAGACACACAGTAAGCACATGGTGGGTGCAGTGTGGAATCCCGTCAGAATTGTACCAACCAACCAGTGACCGTTAACAGATTTCTGACAGAAGCTAGGCTATTAAACTTTCAATTCGTAAGGTTGTCTAGCTTCAATGATTTAGTTTAACTAGAAATCCTCTTTTGCAACAACTACTTGACAAGATACATTACAATTTGAGAGGACATAATGTTGTAGTTTCAGCTTACCATATGTTGTCAGTGTTAATCTATTCACTGATTTGGAAGTTTAAAATTTGGCCTCCATTTTCGACGAATTTGGCTACAAGTCTGGATTAATCATTAATTATGATAAATGCTGAATATTTGCAATAGGTCCTTAGAAAGAAACGCCGTAAATATATAATTTGAAAGTTGTGACCAAGTTTAAGATTATGAGCATAATCTATATGTGATACATAAATGAGCAGTAATCTGCAATTGCTGATCTCTTGTCGTCCAGAATTTGTATAACTATAAAGAAGTGTACCACCGAAAGTTTGTTTTGCATGAAAGAATGTGGATCATAAATACTCACCTGATTTCCAAGCACACACTACGAAACTATAGCATCGATTAATTACTGCAGCCGTTGATTAGTGTATCCAGCAAGAAAGCCTGTTCAGTTTGTCGGAGAATCCTACATCTTAAACCTTGAGAAGATAATTTTGGTATCTGGAACATAGAGTTAAAATGTAAAGAGATTTTCCTAACTCACAATTACAAATTATAGCAGAGTGGTCGCTTATCCACATAAAATGGTTAAATGAGTTATTTCTGCAGGATTGGACAACCCACTAGACGTTATACAACCTTAAACTGCATGAGCCTTTTTTACCAATGAACGAAGTTATTTTCGCACGGAAAAATGTTGCTAAAGACAAACTACGGAAACAACGTTCTTCCCTGTAAAGATTTTGAAATGAGAATAACGAAGGATATTGCCTCTAGACACTTATTATCCTGATTTATTTCGTTACATTTCCCCAAAACATCTTCCAGTTAAAATCCCTGTCTTATGATTTTATGTGGTGTATGATATTCTACCTAACCATAGTAGGTTCCATAAAACCATCTCACTGATTCTAACAATCCTTGAAGTGCTACGGAGAGAAAACATTATAGCATAGGTTACAAGTATGACCTGTTGTGTCCCAATTAGTAGACACATCATAGATTCTCTGAATAAACTCTAAAAATATCGCTGTAAACGGTGTACCTTCAACATTAATCTTCAGCCGGACTTCCTATGTTTAAAGCCTATTTCTAGACATGTACTTTTTGTGTATAGTAGGCTTTGGACATGACTTTAGGTTAAGTTAGCTTCTAGTACACTAGTAGGTTGTTTACAAGCGAACGGAGAGGCGAGAAGTAGCAGTCCCATGGACTACTGAATTTGTGCTATATGTATAATTGGACACAGAAGTACACAGCTCTATAGTACAAATAAGTTGTCATTATAAAGCATAAATAGCATGATAAAAATAATGAATCTGTGTTGTGGTAGATGAAATAATCAGTTTCACATGTGATGTATATACATGGAGAACTATTCCAATTGATTACAATATATTTTCTGAACGTATTAAAAGCAAAACGCCTTCTATTGGACTTCGTACCTTTAGAACAGACTTATATGATTAGTCGCTTGCTTAGAGTGAATGACCAGATGTGTTTATATACTAGCCCTTCCTTGCGAGCAAGGACGGAAAAGGGTCCGCCATTTACGTGCGTCAAACCCTGAGGGAAAAACTAACAAAGACCTCGGTGGGGGCAACCTTTCTAGCTTGGGTCCACTAAATTTCCAGGTTGGTACCAGGCGTCACCGCCCAGACGTACCAAATCTCCCCCAAGCCACTGCCACGTCGAGTTCAACCCAACCCGAGCAACTCCCTTGGTGCTTGGTGTTCGGCCCGAATAATTCTACTAATGTCAGAAGTACCATGGGTTCTCGGGGTCCGCAGCAGGTCTCGGGTTACTCGCACCGGAGGAACTGAAGAGGTAGAACCTCCCCCCTGCTGGAGTCTTATTACTTAGTTACATCTAAGTAGAACGGAAATAAGGGAATACACTAAGATAAAGCAATGCTCATGTTTTCTAAAAGCTGGTCGGTAATGCATGACCAGCAATAAAACAAAAAGAAAAGTAATGGCGATTTCCAGTTTGAGAAAAATTTAAGTATTGGAACATTTGCATCAATAATTAGAAATATCTCTACTAAAATGAATATCGGTTAGGTTATGCGTTTCAATGAGATCTACATTTTAATAGCAAGATTATGTCCATCTCTTATGCTTTATCCACTATGCAAAATTTATCTAGAGTGAAGAGGAATTTGGAGGCTATTCTCAGAAAATTCAAGATATTCATTTCATTAATAATAAAACAACTTAAAACATGTGGTATTGTTATTATGATCGTTAGAGCCATTTTAGAGAACATCAAAGGATAATAAAGGATATTTTAGGGTGGGTCTTGAACTTCTCCATGTCGCGTCCTTGAAAGAAGCTGAATTTAAATATCATATCAAGTACGATATTTAACTGATTTTTCGTTTTTGTTATTTTAATTATGGTTGTTAGAGTCATTGTTGAAAAAATCAAAATTTTCCAAAAATATGCTATGTAAAGGGTAGCTTTGGATATGGAGATTTTCTCGAAAATCTTCCTATCACGTCCTTTGAAGATCTAAACTTAAATATCAAGTATGGTATTAACTGATTTTTGTTTTTAGATACGTTGTTCACAGGCTCACACTTACACACACGCACCATTTGCAAAACAAACAACAACAAAAACTGTATTCGGAGGAACTCAAAACATGTATTTCCGGAGCCATCTCGGTTTCGAATTC
Source organism: Hymenopus coronatus (assembly GCA_030762935.1). Classification (NCBI taxonomy): domain Eukaryota; kingdom Metazoa; phylum Arthropoda; class Insecta; order Mantodea; family Hymenopodidae; genus Hymenopus; species Hymenopus coronatus. The sequence goes on from CM060882.1 coordinate 114,429,572, forward strand.
TCGAATGGATCTTTGTAAGTGCTCAGTTGTTAGAAGGGAAAGTAAAAAGCACGAAGTTAACACGAACATCTTACTACATACAAGTCGATATCTGACTGGCTGGCTAATTCTTTATAGGCTTCTACATATTATACCGATTTCGACCAAACTTGGCAGAGGTAATCTGTTTCATTTCACATGATTACTGATTTAATGTCTATAAATTATCGCGATGCCATCTATATATTTGTCAAGGCATATCGATATAATTTGAACATTGCCATCATAGGAAAAATAATAACTAATAAATATTCAATAGTACCAACTCTATGATCACATGATTAGAAAATTAACAAAGTTCCGAAGATCAATATATTAACCACATATTATTTATATCCGAGAAGACGTGGATTTATACACATCATTTCTCGGCTTAGAAACAGCGAGTTAAACAGATTTTGCCTTTCTTTTCTTCGTAATTCTTGTGTTTTCTTAGCAAAACTATTTTTTCAATAGTATTTTCTGTAGTAATTATTAAATTCCTCCCAATAACGCAAGTTTTTGGTAAGATGCCATTTAAAGCCAAAAAATAAAAATTCCAAAGCTCAGGTAAGAACCACGTTACTTTTGAATTGTTACTTTCTCTATTACATTTAGGAGGTACGGGAGGTATTGTATTCTACCCAGTATTCGAAACAGACTTTCTGATGTGGTGCGGGAACTTATGAGTCAGTATTTTTGTTTTATTTATACCAATAATAGTAGTAATTCCAGTAGCAATATTGGTGTGTTATGTACATAAAACATAGAGTAGTAAGTAAGTAGTAAATAGTAAAAAGTAGTATGTAGCAGTAGTAACAAGTACAAGTTAAGTAGAAGTATCTTACAAAGATGCCTTAGGCGAGTTGGATTCTCACCAACTAAAAAAAGCCCTGCAAGAATCAATGTAAAATTCCCCTCGGGACTGCCCAAGACGGCATTACTTCAGGGGGAAGAGATTCAAGGTGGTAAGTATTATTGGTCTATATCATCTAGGAAAATGTGTTCTGGTCTCAGCTGTCATTCATCTCCAATCGTTCACTAAGCAAAATGTCACGGGCCAATCTAGAACAATGGTCCAATTCCGTGCACAGAAAAGCATCTTAGACAGAAGGTTGTCGGGCGTCAAAACTCCCAATTGGCTCTCGGCCTGATGGCGTTGATGATGCCACCGATCACAGTGTGTTCAACTGTGTCATGCTTTCCGCAATAATAGCAGTCGGACGTAGCACTTAAACCAAAACAGCCATGTCCTGTCAGCAATTGAGTAAGATAGAAATTTACATCCCTACGTTTACGGTTATACCAAATGGCGACATCTTTAATCAAGCGCTTTGTCCAATGGGCAGTCCCATCAACAACATCCCAAAGTTCCTGCCACTTGCAAGCAATAGGGTGAGAGCCTACACTCTTCCAACGGTATGTGCTTCCAACAAAAGTTGTTCATCAGCAAGCAGAACAATCGGAGGAGTCCTGGCAGTAAGCAGCAAAGGCTTAATGTGTGCACTAGTGATGCAAATAGCCACCTTCCGCTGGACGTTCAGGAGCTTAGAAGTATATATGTTACGTCTCAAGGCCTTACTCCATATGCATACTCCATATCAAATAATAGATTGCACCACCGAGAGTAAAATGCGCCGTGTGTGCTCCCTTGCACCCCCTACATTGGGCATTAAACGAATAATGTAATAGTATTTTCTTCAAAACGTAAACATTTATTAATAACTTTGTTGAGATTAGAATTTATTGTTTTGATTTTATTTATTATTTTATATTAGCCTCAAATGAAATATTCTTCTATTCCAATAAAATTTTATTTACCATAATTTCTTTTCCAATTATCACACCTAGTAGTAGTAGTAGTAGTAGTAGTAGTAGTAGTAGTAGTAGCAGTAGTAGTAGTAGTAGTAGTAGTTGTTGTTGTTGTTGTTATGGTAGTGGTAGTGATAGTGGTAGTAGTAGTGGTAAGTGGTGATTGTCGTGGTGGTAGTAGTAGTGGTAGTGGTGGTGGTAGTAGTAGTAGTGGTATTGGTGGTGGTGGTAGTGGTAGATGGTGGTGGTGATAATAGTCGTAGTAGTAGTGGTGATAGTGGTAATAGTAGTAATGGTGGTAGTAGTAATGGTAGTAGTGGTAGCAGTGGTAGTGGTAGAGATAGTAGTAGTGGTAGTGGTACTGGTGGTGGTGGAAGTGGTGGTGGTAGAGGTAAAAGGGGTAGCAGTGGTAGTGGTAGAGGTAGTGGTAGTAGTGGTAGTGGAGGCGGTGATAGTGATGGTGGTGCTGTTGATGGTGGTTCTGATGGTAGTGGTGGTAGTGGTAGTACTGGTGATGGTGGTGGTAATGGTCGTAGTGGTGGTAGTGGTGCTGGTGGTAGTGGTGGTGGAGGTAGTGGTAGTGGTGGTAGAGGTAGTGTGGTGGTAGTAGTGCTGGTAGCGGTAGTGGTAGTGGTGGTGTTAGTGGTGATAGAGGTAGTGTGGTGGTTGTAGTAGTGGTAGTGGTTGTGGTGGTAGTGGTAGTGGTGGCAGTGGTGGTGATAGTTGTGGTAGTCGTAGTGGTGGTAGTGATAGTGGTGGTAGTGGTGGTAGTGGTAGTCGTGGCAGTAGTAGTGGTGGTAGTGGTGGTAGTTATAGTGGTGGTGCTGGTAGTGATAGTGGTGTTGGTAGTGGTGATAATGGTGGTTGTAGTGGTAGTAGTGGTGGTAGTGGTGGTAATGGAGATGGTAGTAGTGGTAGTGGTGATAGTGGTAGTAGTAGTGGTTGTAGTGGTAGTAATAGTGGTAGTGGTGGTAGTGGTAGTGGTGGAGGTGGTAGTGGTAGTGGTGGAGGTGGTAGTGGTAGTGGTTGTAGTGGTAGTAGTAGTGGTAGTGGTGGTAGTGCTGGTAGTGGTAGTGGTGGAGATGGTAGTGGTAGTGGTGGAGGTGGTAGTGGTAGTGGTGGTGGTAGTGGTAGTGGTGGTAGTGGAGGTGGTGGTAATGGTAGTAGTGGTAATGGTGGTAGTAGTAATGGTGGTGGTAGTAGTAATGGTGGTAGAAGTGGTAATGGTAGTAGTTGTAATGGTGGTAGTAGTAATAATGGTGGTAGTAGTGGTAATGGTGATAGTAGTGGTAATTGTGGTAGTAGTAGTAATGTTGGTAGTAGTGATAATGGTAGTAGTAGTGGTAATGGTGGTATTAGTGGTAATGGTGGTAATGGTGGTAGTAGTAGTGATGTTGGTAGTAGTGGTAATGGTGGTAGTAGTGGTAAAGGTGGTAATGGTGGTAGTAGTAGTAATATTGGTGGTAGTGGTAATGGTAGTAGTGGTAATGGTGGTAGTAGTGGTAATGGTGGTTGTAGTAGTAATATTGGTAGTAGTGGTAATGGTGGTAGTAATGGTAATGGTGGTAGTAGTAGTAGTAATGTTGGTAGTAGTGGTAATGGTGGTAGTAGTAGTAATGAGGTAGTAGTGGTAATGGTGGTATTAGTGGTAATGGTGGTAGTAGTGGTAATGGTGGTAGTAGTAATGTTGGTAGTAGTGGTAATGGTGGTAGTAATGGTAATGGTGGTAGTAGTAGTAATGGTGGTAGTAGTGGTAATGGTGGTAGTAGTAGTAATGTTGGTAGTAGTGGTAATGTTGGTAGTAGTAGTAATGTTGGTAGTAGTGGTAATGGTGGTAGTAGTAGTAATGTTGGTAGTAGTGGTAATGGTGGTATTAGTGGTAATGGTGGTAGTAGTGGTAATGGTGGTAGTAGTAGTAATGTTGGTAGTAGTGGTAATAGTGGTAATGGTGGTAGTAGTAATGGTGGTGGTAGTAGTAGTAATGGTGGTAGTAGTAGTAATGGTGGTAGTAGTGGAAATGGTGGTAGTAGTGGTAATGGTGGTAGTAGTGGTAATGGTGGTAGTAGTGGTAATGGTGGTAGTAGTGGAAATGGTGGTAGTGGTTGTAATGGTGATAGTAGTAGTGGTGGTAATTGGTGGTAGTAGTGGTATTGGTGGTAGTAGTGGTAATGTTGGTAGTAGTGTTAATGGTGGTAGCAATGGTAATGGTGGTAGAAGTGGTAATGGTGGTAGTAATGGTAACGGTGGTAGTAGTAGTAATGGTGGTGGTAGTAGTAATGCTGGTAGTAGTGGTAATGGTGGTGGTAATAGTAATGGTGGTTGTAGTAGTAATGCTGGTAGTAGTGGTAATGGCGGTGTAGTAATGGTGGTAGTAGTAGTAATGGTGGTGGTAGTAGTAGTAATGGTGGTAGTAGTAGTAATGCTGGTAGTAGTAGTAATGCTGGTAGTAGTGGTAATGGTGGTAGTAGTGGTAATGGTGGTAGTAGTGGTAATGGTGGTAGTAGTGGGAATGGTGGTAGTAGTGGTAATGGTGGTAGTAGTGGTAATGGTGGTAGTAGTGGTAATGGTGGTAGTAGTGGTAATGGTGGTAGCAATGGTAATGGTGGTAGAAGTGGTAATGGTGGTAGTAATGGTAACGGTGGTAGTAGTAGTAATGGTGGTGGTAGTAGTAATGCTGGTAGTAGTGGTAATGGTGGTAGTAGTAATGGTGGTGGTAGTAGTAATGGTGGTGGTAGTAGTAATGCTGGTAGTAGTGGTAATGGTGGTGGTAATAGTAATGGTGGTTGTAGTAGTAATGCTGGTAGTAGTGGTAATGGCGGTGTAGTAATGGTGGTGGTAGTAGTAATGGTGGTGGTAGTGGTAATGGTGGTAGTAGTGGTAATGGTGGTGGTAGTAGTAGTAATGGTGGTAGTAGTAGTAATGCTGGTAGTAGTGGTAATGGTGGTAGTAGTGGTAATGGTGGTAGTAGTGGTAATGGTGGTAGTAGTGGTAATGGTGGTAGTAGTGGTAATGCTGGTAGTAGTGGTAATGCTGGTAGTAGTGGTAATGGTGGTAGTAGTGGTAATGGTGGTAGTAGTGGTAATGCTGGTGGTAGTGGTAATGGTGGTGGTAGTAGTAATGGTGGTGGTAGTAGTAATGGTGGTGGTAGTAGTAATGGTGGTGGTAGTGGTCATGGTGGTAGTAGTAGTAATGCTGGTAGTAGTAGTAATGCTGGTAGTAGTGGTAATGGTGGTGGTAGTAGTAATGGTGGTAGTAGTAGTAATGGTGGTGGTAGTGGTAATGGTGGTGGTAGTAGTAATGGTGGTGGTAGTGGTAATGCTGGTAGTAGTGGTAATGATGGTAGTAGTGGTAATGGTGGTAGTAGTGGTAATAGTGGTAGTAGTGATTATGCTAGTAGTAGTGGTAATGGTGGTAGTAGTGGCAATGGTGGTAGTAGTGGTAATGCTGGTAGTAGTGGTAATGGTGGTAGTAGTGGTAATGCTGGTAGTAGTGGTAATGGTGGTGGTAGAAGTATTGGTGGTGGTGGTAGTAATGGTGGTGGTAGTGGTAATGGTGGTGGTAGTAGTAATGGTGGTGGTAATAGTAATGGTGGTGGTAGTAGTAGTAATGCTGGTAGTAGTAGTAGTAATGCTGGTGGTAGTAGTAATGGTGGTGGTAATAGTAATGGTGGTGGTAGTAGTAGTAATGCTGGTAGTAGTAGTAGTAATGCTGGTAGTAGTGGTAATGGTGGTGGTAGTAGTAATGCTGGTAGTAGTAATAATGGTGGTGGTAGTGGTAATGGTGGTGGTAGTAGTAATGGTGGTGGTAGTAGTAATGGTGATGGTAGTGGTAATGGTGGTGGTAGTAGTAATGGTGGTAGTAGTAGTAATGCTGGTAGTAGTAGTAATGCTGGAAGTAGTGGTAATGGTGGTGGTAGTAGTAATGGTGGTAGTAGTAGTAATGGTGGTGGTAGTAGTAATGGTGGTAGTAGTGGTAATGGTGGTGGTAGTAGTAATGGTGGTGGTAGTAGTAGTAATGCTGGTAGTAGTAGTAAATCTGGTAGTAGTGGTAATAGTGGTGGTAGTAGTAATGGTGGTAGTAGTAGTAATGGTGGTGGTAGTAGTAATGGTGGTAGTAGTGGTAATGGTGGTGGTAGTAGTAATGGTGGTAGTAGTAGTAATGCTGGTAGTAGTAGAAATGCTGGTAGTAGTAGTAATGCTGGTAGTATTGGTAATGGTGGAAGTAGTGGTAATGGTGGTAGTAGTAGAAATGCTGGTAGTAGTAGTAATGCTGGTAGTAGTAGAAATGCTGGTAGTAGTAGTAATGCTGGTAGTATTGGTAATGGTGGAAGTAGTAGTAATGCTGGTAGTACTAGAAATGCTGGTAGTAGTAGTAATGCTGGTAGTATTGGTAATGGTGGTAGTAGTAGTAATGCTGGTAGTAGTAGAAATGCTGGTAGTAGTAGAAATGCTGGTAGTAGTAGTAATGCTGGTAGTAGTAGAAATGCTGGTAGTAGTAGTAATGCTGGTAGTATTGGTAATGGTGGAAGTAGTGGTAATGGTGGAAGTAGTAGTAATGGTGGTAGTAGTAGAAATGCTGGTAGTAGTAGTAATGCTGGTAGTATTGGTAATGGTGGAAGTAGTGGTAATGGTGGAAGTAGTAGTAGTGGTGGTAGTAGTGGTAATGGTGGTAATGGAGGTGGTGGTAGTGGTAGTGGTGGTAGTGGTGGTAGTAATAGTAATGGTGGTAGTAGTGGTAATGGTGGTAGTAGTGGTAATGGTGGTAGTACTGGTAATGGTGGTAGTGATGGTAGTAATGGTAATGGTGGTAGTAGTGGTAATGGTGGGAGTAGTAGTAATGGTGGTAGTAGTAATGGTGGTAGTAGTAGTAATGGTGGTAGTAGTAGTAATGGTGGAAGTAGTAGTAATGGTGGTAGTAGTGGTAATGGTGGTAATGGAGGTGGTGGTAGTGGTAGTGGTGGTAGTGGTGGTAGTAATAGTAATGGTGGTAGTAGTGGTAATGGTGGTAGTAGTGGTAATTGTGGTAGTACTGGTAATGGTGGTGGTAGTAGTAATGGTGGTAGTAGTAGTAATGGTGGTAGTAGTAGTAATGGTGGTAGTAGTGGTAATGGTGGTAGTGAAGGTGGTGGTGGTGGTGGTAGTAGTAGTAGTAATGGTGGTAGTAGTGGTAATGGTGGTAGTGGAGGTGGTGGTAGTGGTAATGCTGGTAGTGGAGGTAGTGGTAGTGCTGGTAGTGGCAGTAGCAGCAGCAGCACACTTACTCTCACTACTTATTTAATGCTTGTCACTTCCAATGCTGCTGTTTTAACTGAATATTATTTCTTAAATTTGAAGCAAGGATCCGAATAGAATATATGATTGTCATTATTTTCTACAACTTTCCAATTATTTTTTTTAAATCTAACCATGCTGACTAACAACAGAACCCTCACTGTTGCAAAAAGCTGAAACGTATCCTGCAAGTAACAATCGTCTGGAGCTATGATTCTGAATGCCAACCCAGCTAAACGGGCTGAGAATTGGTTATTGTTCAGTTTTCTTGGTATTAATGATACTACAGTATACTTCTCAGCACCCACTCGTACAAAGTACAGTATGCAGCGAAAGTGTTCCGTATCCTCCTGTATTTACAAAGAGAGCAGGAATAGTATTTATAAGAGAAAGAAAAATATTTCCTTGGCATGGAAGGAGTTCTTTAACGATCCAGGTCAATTACTTGGTGAGAGAAGGACATTTCCTAAAAAGTAGATGTTGCAACTTCACCTTAAAAATCTGTTTAAGGTACCGTAAAAAAAGGTTATGAGCAAAAACAAAATTGATAACATAAAAACGATAAACTGGGTATCAAACTGGATGAAGTACAATTTTTTCCTATTCCTTTATATGTTCATTTTGTTGGTTTTTCTTTTGCTTTTGTTGTTTTTGTGTTTTTAGTAATTTTATGTATGTTGGTTACTTAGAATAAACAAGGATATAATATTGACGTTATCTAAACTGGAATTATTTCTTCTCAACTAAGATTTTCTCTGTAAAAATCAACGAGCAAGTGTTACAACGTGGAACCTCTAGCTGCCTTCACAAGAAACTATAATTTCTTTTGTATGTTGTTTTCTCGGTTACTTTTCATTCTTTGTAGTATCCTGAAATTTACTTAAGTATTTATTTAAGTGTGTAGTTTAATAATTTCTAAACACGTCGGAAAAAATAAACATGTAAAGGATAAACTGTCAAAATACGAAAAAAGCCTGGTATTTCAGCTAGTATATAATAGAATAAGGCTTTCATGCGGAGTTGCTTCAGGTAGAATTTGATACCATAATAAGTTGTGCAGGAAGTTTTGCAGTCTGCAGAACGACACACAAAGTGATAACACTCAATGGCTTCTGGTTTGCTAGAATGTTCGACACAAAACATTGCAGGACGAATAGTTAGGAATCCGCATAACAGCTCACAGCAAATGTACAGGCAGCCGGGGAAAAACAACATCAGAGCTAAATATTTACAGAGCAAGCGGCGCGATACAACCCTACATAATTGGAAAATTTAATCAAACTCACGAGAGAGTTGCAACAGAAAGAAAGCTTTGTAAGAGTGAAAACCTTTGTTGTAGGTACGCACCAATATACCAACATTAGCACTTTCCTCCTGGATTGTTCTCCGGTGGCGACCCCGCAAGGGTGCGATGCTCAAACATACTTCTAAGCGACAAAGCTAATGTTAGGTTCAAACTGTGGGAACATAAACGGCATTGTTTTAAAACGGTAACCAAAAGTGTTTCTGGCACTCACATGAATAGTTTCGAATATAATTAGCCAAAAGCTAGTTAATTATAATAACCCTATTGCACGACAGCTCACAAGGAACCTTGGCCTACCGCCCGGCCGCTGCGTCCCCCATCTCGGTCCACATGAGGTGCAGTATTGGAGTGTGAGACGTGGTCAGCGCCTCAAATCCCTCCCGGTCGGTAAATGCGGTCCTCTTGACCTGGAGCCGCTACTTCTCCATCAAGTAGCTCCTCAATGGCCACCCCAGGGACCTCACGAGGCTAAGTGCACCCCGAACCAGGTCTCCCAGCGGGGAAAAAATTCCCACGCCGGTACCGGGAATCGAACCTAGGTCTCCCGCTTGGCAAGCAGCTGCGCTACCACCACGCTAAGGAAACGACTAAGCTGATTAACCATTAAAGTTAAAAGTAGATCAGTTAATCCTTCAAACGTGATACTTTGTGAACTCGCTCGCAGTAAATAAAATATACTTCTAAAATGTACGTTATTTATGGAATAGTTATTATACAGGCTTGTGATCATCGATGAAATATGTGTGCGTGTACAAAATTTTATTTTCTCTATCACGTATGCACATTGTACATAGTATATAGAAAAGGTATTATATTCCATCCAAAAATTCTATATCAAGATTTCACTGGTCATACATGTTTTGAGTACCATTGACTCCAAACAGCTTGTTAAGAAAAATGTCTGTGTATGCGTGAGTGTGCTTGTGTGTTGTATGTGTGCGTGTGTGTGGGGGGGGGGAGTGTTAGGTAGCATAGCTCAAAAACCAAAATCCCGCTAAACACCAAACTTAGTATTTAAGTTCAGTGTCTTACATGGATGTAACACGTAGATTGTCAAGAAAATTCCCCACCCAAAACTACCCTTTACATGGAAATTTTTTTTCGAAAATGTTAATTTTCTCAAGAATGAATGTAATGATTTTTATTAAAATAATATATATTTAAGATATTTTCATAACAAATAAAATGTATTTATTAAACATTCTGGGAATAGCCTCTGAAGATCTCTTCATTCTGGATGACGTTTCAACAACTCATAAATCAATACATTCTCTATACACTATGTACATAGTGCGTATAGAGAAAGTAAAAATCGGTACATAAACATGGTGGAATGTGTCAATTAACATTTGATAGAATCTGCCTTTCTATATATTATAAATTATTAAAGGTCTATTTCGCCGAATTGTCTTATCAAATACAACTCATGTTTTCATCTGTTAGAACAATTATCGACAAGATGAAGAAAGCATTCGTGGTGTTACTTACGTCTATTTAGAGAAAAATTATAAATTTCTGTAATGTTCAGTCCATTTTTTTTAATTTAAAAGTATAGTTTAATGAGCGATTACAATTTTGTACTCTTTTTATTAACTGTATTTATTAAAATGCATTGAAAATATTTACATTGTTATAGATCAATTTCGTTGGTAGTCTGTGACGTTCACAAAGTGACACCTTTGTTCTTTCCGGCCCTAATATTATAATATTCAATATTACTACAAGTGTGCTTTTTCATACAGTTAATGATCATTTAGAGGAAAAAGGGGGAAAATGATGCACTAGGTCGACTTTTCCTGGAATCATTACCTGTTACTAACCTCCCTCAAGAGACACAAACTCGTAGTTTTGTTTATTATGTCTGAGTAGTGGGGTGACATTTAAGTAAACGGTGTACAGTTACCTCCAAATAGCACAATTCGCATTTAAACACAGCAGATAATGTAAATCCTGAATAGAGAGAGAGAGACATGCACCTCAAAAACCACGAGCTTTAATTGGCTCAGTAAATCAGCTTCGGGGCACGTAGCAGAGAAGAGACACTTGCTTGTTTTGCAACTTGTACAATTATATCAAGAAAGAAAGGTGGCGCTGGGAACGTCCAAGCCGGAGATTAAACTGTCACGTTCAGACGGCCACCTTCGGCTTAGTGCAAAAGTGGACTATCGCCCTTCTGCATATAAATGTAGTCATACAAATAAAACACTCAAATTGTCCCTCGTTAAACGATATTCGTCTTCTGGTCTTTATCATCTGTTGGACTCAAACGTCATGATTTGAATTTAATATTAACTCATTATAATTCTTGTCCTATTAGCTACAAGTCCCCGTTATAAACGAATTATCTTGAGAAAAATATTTAGATCAGCACTTACTGTAAGATAAATATATAACATTTTCATATGACAGACTTCGGCAAATAATCCATCTTTTGCCATATGTATTTGAATACGATGTGCTGCTACAGAGTATCCCTCCAATTATGTTAGCGTATATAGTGTATTATAAATAATATACATTTGTGGACATACAATATTTTCCGTAATTATGTTCATTCTTTTCTTCGGTGCAGTCTTATAGCACGCAGGAGTTCGTTTACCACTTTCATTGTTACTTTAATAGAGTAATCACATGTTAGAAAACAATTATCTAACATAATCCCTGTTCTCTAATCTTAACCATTGAAAATTATCCAAACTGAATATGTTTCACTAAATTATACTGTCACATGTTCAGTTCAGAGTTGCAATGTGTCATGTTGAATTATGAACGGTTATTTATGATCATAGAAATATTTAATTTCAGACATATTTTAAATCGTGGAGCCTAGCCGCTCCTAGTTGTAACAGGAAGATTGTGGTTTCTGACAATTCCAGTGGATTTTACCATGGTATCAGCGTTCATGTAGCTACGTGCAGAATTTAACAGCATCACGTGGAACTGTGGTGACCCACACGTCACTAGAAATGTTCTAGAACAATTTGAATACTCCATTTTGATTGCTGTTACAACTTAAACCTACTCGCTGACAATTCCATATTTGAAAAGCCGACGCCATAATGCGAAGACCTTCCTAGATACCTTTAAACTGCATAGGGGGTTGGTGGACCCGTTGGCCTGTCTTTGGACCTGCTATTTCTAGCTGTTGCATTTCCCGACTCTTCACGCAGCTCTTAACGTTATAGACATCGATCTAAAGGCGGGTTCCTGTAAGAGGAATTCGACTCTACTGTAGGTCTTCAACTTATTGCTTGTTTCTTCAGGACGATTTATATAGAGCTGACACATTCCTTTCATTAATTTTTTCAAAACGTGTTATGCTAGCGACAACTTATTATACCTAAATTGTAGAAGAATTATGGGAGATTATTTACCTCTATAGCAAATGTTGAAAATGGCCTCCATCCTGCGTAAGGCACAACTCAACACGTCGTTCCATGTTACTGGCCACTCGTCGGTGGATTCTGTTGTCGATAGCTTGAATATCCTTTGTGATGTGATTCAGATCGTCCAATGTCTGGGGACGTGTGGCGTAAACCCTGTATTTTAAGTAAACCATAGAAAGAAGTCCGGTGATGTCAATTCCAGAGATCTCGGAGGCCACAGGTTCCTGGAAATTATCCGGTCGTCAAAGAAATTTGCAATTAGGTTCATGAATTCATTTGATGTATGGCATGTAGCGCCATCTTGTTGAAAATATCCTTGACTCAGCCCTACATCGTACTGCATTTTCACGTTGACTAAAAGAACAAAATTTCGAAATAGCTGCCAACAATCAATTAGGAATAACACATAAACATCTACGCATCTAGTGACAAATAATCAAAACTCCAGAACATTCTCCTTAATTTGGTGCTAAAACTGGGTCATTGAATAAATTTTCAATGGAATAATTAAAGAAAGAAGTGTGTCAGTTCTACGTAAATCAATCTGTACTATAAAACATAACTTATTATTGGTACTCAACTTCTTGCTTATATACTCCTTGCTTCAGAAGAAAGGTTCCCTTCAGCAGGCAACACGGTCCAATCGTTTATTAATATTTAATGTTCTGGCAAATAAACTCAGTTGTACAGTTTTAAGTGAGTGTTGTCTCTTCCCTCTGAGTCCTCAAGTCACGTTCCACATCGCTGTGATAATACACACAATATATTGGAATAAGTTTTCATATTTTGCAATTGCCATAAGTATAAAACAACTCTGGGTACCTGCCTGAACGTAAACGTTTAACAATTGCAACCTTCATCCACAGGGATGGTTTTGATGGCATATTTGGTTACGCACTGGCCTTCTGATTCCAAATTATGATATATTTAAGGAGGCTCAACTACAGGGTCATTACCGCCCTGTAAAAACAATTCATGGCAAATGCCAAGGATAGCGATCAGTATAAATATAAAACATTTAATATAAATCATAGCAAAAGTGATATATAAAACGGATCCCAAGGTCGCTGGTTTCAAACCCACTCGGACCGATGGATTTTAACTGTAGATTTACTGGGATGTGAAAGAACTGCTGCGGGATGAAATTTCGCCACGATGGTAGTGCTGATATGATCCTGGCAATTGTTAACTTCGTTAACAAATAAAATATTTTTTCAAATATTGGAACAAATTTGGTACACGATAAACAAATTGAAGCTAAAAATTCCAGATTTTCAGATTTGCAATAACTTTTAAATTTAAAAACACTTTCAAATTAATTTTCGGGCAAGAATTTACATATAGACAATTAGTGTTATATCCTTTGAATTAATTGTATTGGTGCACATTAAGAACATTATTCTTCCTTCTTAAACTGGAGTTACTAAAGAGTTTTGTTTAATAAAATTACACTCTCAAAATATTAATTTAAATCAGTATTATGAATAATATTATTATAATATAAATAATATAATTTGTTTTATGCTACTATTGCCTGGCTGATATAGATATTGAGCGGTAGATGTTTTGACCTCTCGGTCGTTAGAGGGATATCTGTACTGCTGTCTTGGAAACTCAAAATATTCTTCATTAGGTCCTCCCGAAAGCCTCACAAAATTGCAGGTGGTACAGTTTCATTTGCAGCACGAATTCTGTTTAGAGTTGATTTGTGTCAGGAGGTAAATCTTGATAAATACAGTAGCTCCTGTAGCTCCAAAGCAAATGGGAGTAATCTATGATGATCTCGGAAGCTACCCTTGCATCCGACTAGGCAACACAATCCACTGATCTGAATATTCATATAGAATATACCCTATGCGGGATGGCCATCTTGTTGAAAGAGTATGTCAATGAGCGTTTGGTGATATATTCTCTAACAAAATATCCAAATGTTCTTAAGCAAGAGCATAATACCTCTCTTCGAATATATATTGTCGCAAATTATTTCGTCTTTAACTCTGCGCATCAAGCACACACAATGAAGTTATCTTGGAATACCCGTCTTACTTCAATAAAGGTTTTCTTGTTGTAGAGTGTTCTTATTGATATTGATGCTGCCATAGCTCCCAAACAAACATTCATATATGGAAAATGGCTCTTAAAACGTGATCTTCCTACAGGTACCATAACCATGATACTTAAGCTCTTCCAATTGATGGAAAAAATAGTTATCGAAAGGGAGAATCAGACCGAAAAATCGAATGCCATAGCGGGAGATACACCAGTCCTGTTGCTCTAAAGAACCAAGCTATCACTGGGACAATTGACTCTCATTTATTCCCGGTAAACGTCTAGGAGCACTCAAATCATACTTCAGATGACATACCCCAATGGCATCCACAGTAGCGTAAGTACTTAAAGTGACGGGCATATTTCCATGTAAATCACAAGGAGATATCAAAACATACTTGAGATAACACAATCCAATGACAATTGATAATGGCGTAAGTATTTTAACTGTCAGAATTTGTTTCGCAGTTAACAACAGAGTTATCTCAAATCATTCTTGAGATGATACACCCCAAAGGCAGCTCACAACGTTAGTATTTTAAGTTTCGGGCATTTTTTCACGGTTGACAACAAACAGATTTCAAATCATACTAGAGATGATACATCCCAAAGGTAATACACAATGTCGTAAGTATTTTAAGTGTCGGGCATTTTTTCACGGTTAACAACAAAGATATCTCAAATCATACTTGAGATAGCACAACCTAATGGCAACTCACAATCTGGTAAGTATTTTAAGTGTCGAGCATTTTTTCACGGTTAACAACAAAGAGATCCCAAATCATGCCTGAGATGGCAACTCACAATCTTGTAAGTATTTTAAGTGTCGGGCATTTTTTCACGGTTAACAACAAAGACATCTCAAATCATGCTTGAGATAACACAACCTAATGGCAACTCACAATCTTGTAAGTATTTTAAGTGTCGGGCATTTTTTCACGGTTAACAACAAAGACATCTCAAATCATGCTTGAGATAACACAACCTAATGGCAACTCACAATCTTGTAAGTATTTTAAGTGTCGGGCATTTTTTCACGGTTAACAACAAAGACATCTCAAATCATGCTTGAGATGGCAACTCACGATCTTGTAAGTATTTTAAGTGTCGAGCATTTTTTCACGGTTAACAACAAAGAGATCCCAAATCATGCTTGAGATGGCAACTCACAATCTTGTAAGTATTTTAAGTGTCGAACACTTTTTCGCAGTTAACAACAAGGAAATCTCAAGTCGAATAGGTATCGTCTATCTGGAAATCGTTAACTATAAATGCATGGGCTTGTCTGCTACTCTCCAAATACTAACAACATATCAACTACATACACCATTGTTTTCTCTCCATAGCCTCTCAATAATAACACGAGTGAAGAGGTAAACCAACAACGGAGCGCTAGTTATCAACTTTGAACGTGTGTCCGCCAGCAAGCCACGTCTTGCAGCTGCGCAGTAATGCTCTTTACCGAGGTCACAAAGCCTCTGCACACCCAACTTACTGCTGAGTATCTATGTGAGCCACCCAGTATATGTTTATATGAGGGGACCTGACCACGAGAGCTTCTCATTTAGAGGTGATGCTAGAAATTAACCATTTCGTTTATATGTTATTTTTATTTATTTATAAACAGATTTACAATGTAAACAACATATTCTTGTATCCAAATGTCAAGCTTTTATCCTCTTCCTCCATTCTTCTCTATCCTCCCAATGAAATTCCTCTAAGCCTAATTCCCTCATTCCCTTTTCAATATTCTTCATCCGTTTAAGTCTAGGTCGACCACGTCTTCCTCTTCCAGGTGGGTTCCATTCTAAAACTTGTTTTGTAATCTTATCTCAGGCATTCTGTTGTTTATGTGTTATAAAGTCTAAAATCTAATTTTGAACTAATAGTGATTATTCACCTTCTTACTATACAATAGTGCACAATAGGCAGTGAGCATTAATGATACAGGAAATTAAGTGATATTTGAGAAATTAACTTTGGCAAGGATACGTTCTAGGCCCAATTTTAGAGTCTCGCCGACATTTTCTATTTATGAAGAGAGGCAAATGTAGAAAACCACTTAGATAGGGAGAGCAACCTGGTGAGAATTGAACCGCAATCTTACCGTTCACCAATGCTGGCCAATCTTATTGACGTCAGTATTTTATGAATTATATCTTACATAATAATTGTAATTAAAATTAGTATATATACACCCAGAACCTGGGAGGGCCCAGAGGGCTTTTAGACTCTCTGCGGTGTTAGTTTACTCTAAAATAAACAAAACTATTATCCACCACATTCAACAACCATAATGTGTGCTACCAAAATACGCTAAATCGACGTCTGAATAACAATTTAGAACACACATTTGTGTACCTTGCCTTCACCAACGGTACGTCGCTACATATAGGTCTAGATAGCTATAAAAAGTTGTGTGTTGCTCTCAAAGGATTTTCTTTGCTCACTGTTGTAAAATTATTTTACAAACGCCTGCTCTTTTATTTCGTGTTACTCAACATATACATTTGCAGAGATTGTCAGATTAAGACAGGTGTGAGTCAGAGCACACGCGCGCACTGGCCACAAAACTCGGAGCAGAACAAGAGGGGAAGCATGGTAGCCAATACGTCACTGGACAAAGGTCACACTACATACTTTGTGGTGCCACTCACTGCTACAAACAATTTACTCGTCGCTTCGACATGTAAACAATTAACGGCTCTCTCACACCACTGCGCGCTAACACTCCATTCGAAGATTAACTCACGATTGACTAATTTGGCGTGCAACATTTTCTTTTATAGCTGTGCATAACATCACAGAAGTTTCTGTAACTTAGTCGAACCTAGTGGAAGATTCTAGTATGTGTCAGTTGTATCAATAGCATTCCATGGCGTACGTTAACCAGCGTCGCGGTTCCTGTGTTTATTGCATTCCTAAGTCTCCAATTTCCCCGCAGCGCATACCAAGGCGATCGTGAAAACGACAGTATACGGATTGTCACACTATATGTACATGCATAAATACATATATACATACCTGCATACACGCATGCATACATACATTCATACATACATACATACATACTTACATGCATGCATTCATTACATACATACATACATACATACATACATACATACATACATACATACATACATACATACACGACCACACAGACATACGAACCCAACTTGAAATGCTTTTCTTGGATTTATTGTACTTCAAAATACCTATTTCCTGTGAAATTCAGTATAACATTTTTGAGTGGAATACAATAGCTTCTCTGCCTACTCTGCACATTCAACATTGTAAGAAAGTGAAAGGAAAGTATTAAATAAAAAAAGCACTTGACATAAACTGTATGTTTTAATGAAATCTAACACCAGGTGGCACAGCAGCGTAGTATTTCACGTCTATAGATAATCCTTCGTACAGTAAAGCAGTTGCAGAATTCAACGGGGCAATGGAAGCAAACACCGGCGAGTTAACAAACATAGCGAGCGACCTTCATGGCAAACTTCTTGCATTGCATATCAGCGAAGACGGTGAAGGAATCATGCTTATCGAGAGGCAGTTGCCACACTTGTACTAGAGTCTGTAGTGATATAAGTACAAGAATAGTGTAAACAGGCAATGCAAAACTTTTTTCTACTTCAGTTATAGATACTTTATTTTTGTGAGAATAAGCTCACCTACCCGTATGTACCTATCAGTATACATGAATAGCTAGTCTTGTAATTGTGAGGATTGTGTTGGATCGGGTTGTGAGAGTGTGTTAGGTAGAAAAACCTATTCGCCCGAATTTGCCCAAAATTAGATTTTAATAGTATTTCAAAACATTGGTTAATTTAACAATACTTCTCATATTATTTCATACTACACATATTCCATTTATTTTTTAAGAGGGTCGTTTGACAAGTTTTCGAAATGAAACCTAAAATAGCAACTAGCCTATCTAAAACTATTTTTATTTTTCAATGTAGTCCCTGAACTTTATTTCATTTGGTCTATCGGTGTTCCAATTCCTTTATTCCGTCTAGAAAATGTGATTCCTTCAGAAATGCAAAATAAAAGGCTTATTATTTTTACTCCTTAGAGGTATGTTTTTTCACATTTCTTTACTTGCAATATATTTATCATTTTAATTAAAATAATCTACTTAAGTATTGCAAAATTACTTTTGATATGTATGCCATAATTGTGATATCATGAGTAATATCAGGCTATGTTACTACCTTTAAAATAATATTCATCTTTATTTTGGAAACCTCATAAAGTAAAGGACAATAATTTCGTAGATCAATTTGATCTTCTCAATCTATAGACCGTAGTCCACTTGGCCTTTGTTGCTGGTGTCATTTAAGAACGAATATTGCTGGCTTTCAGTAACCCTAAGGTAAATGAATACTCCCTCCAGCAAGCAGATGAAAAGATTCCTAGGCCAGGCTAAAAACCAATAGCATCACAGAAACAACAGTGGTGCCACGAATATATTTTCATGGTTTATAAAAATGAACTACAAAAAACAAAATTGCTCTTTATTTTTTTTTTCTGCGCCAAATGTTACATTTAATACGATATAAAAGTTTGAAAACACCGGCTTGAATGCAAAATAGAATATTTTGGAAAGTTTTGTGACATAAAGTGTATATATAAGAAACTGTAACGAGATATGTAAACTTTCGTTTAGAAAACTTATTTATATAAGCTTCTGATATTCTATAAAAAAAAACTAATGGTTCCATTCACGTGAGTTTCTGTACATCTCTGTATTAAGTTATTGTTAAAAGGCTTATTCTTCTATCTGCTACATGCTAATCGAGATAATAATTAGCATAAATTGTATTTTTACTTAATTCCTCATAACTATAAGGGAAATAAGGGAATACACTAGGCTAAACAAGCAGTCAAGTGTTTTAAAATGTTGTTGCTATGGGATTGAAATCCGTTTCCATTAATGGCCAGCGTTTGACAAATTTCTGTACGACAACATTTAAGTATTTTAAAACTGAAACCAATAACTGGAAATATCTCGGAAACCCTGAACTTCACGAAGACGTATGTGACATAAATCGTGTGTTTTAACGAGTTCTATGTTTTTGTGTAGTAAGTTTTTGTCTCTCTCTCTCCCATATGGTTTATTAGATACACAAATGTCATCCAGAATGAAAAAGTCTTCAGAGGCAGTTCCAGAAAATTCAATATATGCATTTTATTTGTCATGTAAATATCTCTAGTGTGCGGTATTTTAAGCAAAACTGTTACAACCATTTTTGAAAAAATAAAAATTTTCGAAAACTGTTCCATGTAAAGGGTAGTTTGGGGAGGTGGAATTTTCTTGAAAATCTTCGTGTCGCATCCTAGGAAGATACCAAACTTAAATACCAAATTTGGTGTTTTCGTTTTTGAGATATACTGCCCACACACAAACGGATATGTTTTTAAAAATGTTTCTTTTTAGATTTAGGGGGTCTCAAAACATATATTTCCGTTGAAATCTCGTTATCGAATTTTTGGGTGGAATACGATATTTCCTCTATACATAGCACATGTAGAGAAAGTAAACATACAGCATGAATATTTTATGTATAGCATCTCTTTTCCAATCCAGGTTATTTTAATCAATATTGATACTTGCTTTGAACATTACTCTAAGATTTTCGTACGACTCAAATCGCTTTGTTTTAAATACTAATAATGTTCATGCTTGTCTTTCAAACCACAGCATATTGTGCTTTTGCATCTGAAGTACAGACGAGTCTTGCGTGTTGCTTATTTGTTGTACTATCCTTTTATCCAGTTTATAGGCGCATAATCGCATGAAACAAACATATGATGGTCGCGCCGTTGCTTTGTTTCCCGTCACCGAAAATGCGAGCATGCGGAAATCAGCATGCCCACACTTCCCTCTCTAGCCAGCGCGGTTTATGAGTGGACAATCAACGCCACTGTGCCGCAACTAATTCATAAGCTTTGTAATTTGAGCAGAATTCCCTTGAGAGGCAAATGCACATAACGCGGGCTTTCAAATTAGTCATCATTAATGGAAATTGATTCAAAATACTGGGTGGACTAAGGAAAGCTAGCGATTTTTATAACCAATAGGTTGATAACACTATCAATTAGATGGATAGCCTACTCGTCAAATGCTTGAAGCATGGCATTTTAGTTGCAATGGTCTGATGAACATCAAGCTTTCAGCGCAGACAATTGTTTTTAAAATGATGTCTCTTTTGTTATTACGCCACCACTGTTTCATTCTCATTTCAAATCTCCATAATGCACTGTAGTAGTAAGAATACGATAATATTCTATATGTAGTTCTTGAACATCTGCTTCTGAAATTAATCATCAGCTACCTAACAACAATTCATTTCTAATTGACTTAAGTTCATTGTGACGTCAGTACTAGGTGCCAATGAGAAGCAGAACTTGTATTTGTGTAGCGCGTGGGTACCCGTTTCTAGATTGCATTTGGAATACGTGTTAAAATAATATACTTTAATAAGTAAATTAATGCTGCCACTAATATTATGCCTAAGTTCTATATTAGCTGCTTGTAAAGGAAATTGGGGATTCTATTTACAACAGATGAGAATTTAAAACTAAAGTAGATATGAAATATCACTAGGTGGTCTTTTGAAGATCCTCAATTTCCATTTGTATCTCGTGATACTAACATTCCGGCCTGCAACTCGACCGCTGATTTTGGCAGCCGCTGGATGACGATAGGATGTGGCCTGTCCCTGCACCAACACTTCCGACCGGTTCTGGGTATCCGATGATCCTGTCCCGTAAATAATATCCTGCCATGATGAGTAAGTAGAATAACGAGTAAAAAGCCAGTTGGTGTCAGACCAAACCACGACAAGGAAAAAGAGATCAAACCGATTTGGAACAGAAGGGAGAGACGAAGAAACGATAGAGTTCAAATAAGACTAGATGAGAATAGTGATATTTAGTTAGTGTACTTTTGGTTCGTCATGCCCGTGCTTACAAACTGTGAGATCACGAGAGTTGATACTAGTAGTGGTAGTATTGATAGTAGTGATTCGTACTGAGGGTGCGCCAGGGCGGTGGCTTCCACGGTAGGCCCTGGGGGAGTAGTGCTAGTAGTAGTGCTGCTGGTGGTGGTGGTGTTATTAATAGTAATAGTGATGGTGGTGATAGTAGTAGTAGTAGTTGTAGTAGGCGTAGGAGGAGGAGTAGTAGTAGGAGTAGTAGTAGTAGCAGCAGCAGTAGTAAAATAAATACAACTAGTATCTAATTAATATATAAATTTAAAACAACTAATGGCTTTACATGCGAAAACCGCTTTCAGCAATAAACTTTTGAAACCGGATCCATGATTGAGTGGGCAGCGAGCACTTCTCACCCGGAGGTCCCGGATTCGATTCCGGCTGAAGATATTTTCCTTTAACCAGAATCATCCCCATTTCAGAGTGAATGTGATTAAAACTAACATAGCCCTATAATCAATGAGTTGTATCCAAATCAAAGTGGCCAATATGACCATAATAATTAAAGGGGATATACAAATAAAACAATTAAAAAAATTAACTCTAGGAACCAGGAATGTGTTTTTATATCCATTTTATACAAAATCATTCTCCTTTTATATGAAGCGAAAGGTAATATTAAATGGCATGTCCATACAACAACATAGAAGCAATAAATGCAGTATTAAAATTAATGGTGACCTAATATAAAGCAAACGAAAATTACTGCGAGAAATTCTGTACATAAAGCGTTGAGGTTAGTGAAATTATCATCTGAATAAACAGCGTGACAACCCGACAGTAGTGTTTACACACCAAGATAAAAACAGGTGTATTTACACTGGCATGCGATTATTAAATTCTCTGTGGATTTCGATGTTTCCTTGTTTACACGTCGCTGTTTTCCAACGTAACAAAACATAATGTTTATTAATAATCTCCCACGCGTTCTGTAGCAGCTAACCACATTCGGCTGGTATTAATTGTTAATATTTTCATGATTTCCCGGAAATTATTTCCGGCATTCAACTTCAAATATTGTGTATACATATGTTTTAATGTAATTTCAACAATAAAGCTGCTTTTACAGCTTTTATAGATTAGTTCAAATGTTGTTGTTCAAAACCTACAATACACAATTCTTACACCTCATGTGACCTTAAAAAGTATAACAGACAACTGTTTCAATACAAAATGATTGTTTACTGAACTGTTAAAAATGTTATAACATGGAAATTGTTAAGTTACTAGCAGAACCAACAGCTCTTCCCATGTTGTAGCTAATTCTGTGATGCTACCCCTTTCAGTTTCTCTGCATCTCACTCTTTCCTCTCTCATTCTCACTCCCTCTCTCTTTTTTTTTTTTTTTTTTTTTTGTTGTCTCCCTCCACTAATTTCATTCGTTTTGAATCTCTTTCACTCTCGCTTTTTCCTCCTCTCTCCCGTCCCATTTTGCAGTCTCATACTCTCCCAGCCTTTGTAGACTTCTCTAAATATTTCTCTCCATCTTTGTGCAACATACGTGCTATATCGAGTTAATAAAGCTGTTTTTGTGGAGTGCTAATAAAGATTAAAACGAAGATAGAAGGTTTAATAGTGGACAAGTTATTACCTCTTCATATGTTTGCAATGCGAAGGATCTATATAATTCCTCGTGGTAAGCGACTTACGTCCATGAATACTAAACATGTAATGCATATTCCATTCAAAAAGTCCATACCGCGAGTTCACTGGAAATCACGTTTGGAGGACCAAACAAAAAGAAACAACAACAACAAATATCATTGAAGCAGTTCCGCGTGCGCGCGCGCGTATGCATGTGAACTTAAATATCAAGTAAGCTCTTTAAGAGCTCTTCGTTTGTAACTTCAGCTTCTTCCGCGGCCACCACACGAAGATTTTCAAGGAAATCACTCTGTTTCAAACTTTCTTTACAATGACAAATTTCCAACATTTTTATTTTCCAAATAATGGCTGTAACAATTTTGATTAAAGTGCATGTTACAGGTATTCATATGTCAAATAAAATGTATAATTTGAAACTTATGAGAATAGCCTCTGAAGTCTTCTTCATTCGGAAGATCTTTTACACAATTCGTTAACCGTAAGAGATAAACAAAAACTACACAAAATATAGATATCGTTATGTTTCAATACACTGATGTGCAAACCTATGGACGAAAGTAACATCCGCATGCTGTGCCACCGCCAAGTAACATAGCTTAATGAAGCTTGAATCATACATAGAGAGATCTACTACAATATGCTGCAGTAGAACTAAAGAAATATGCAATGAAACAAACAGAAATGATGACACTAAGTTACGAAAATAAGTTACACTAAAGTAATTACGACATATAATGTTTCTCTAGATTTACAAAAATACAGTTATGGTGCTATAAATGGTGTATGATCACCATAGACAGCGATGCATATTCTGCATCGCGTTTCCATGCTGCCCACAAGGTTTCTAAGGAGTCCTTCTGGTAGGGCGTTCCATTCCTCCACTAGCGCTGTTGACAACTTTTGGATGATCGTTGGTGCATTTGGACGTGCTGCAATGCGTCTCCCTAAAGCATGACAGACGTGTTCTATGACATCCTCCACCTGCACTGTTCGATGTTGTTGCGCATTGTCATCCCTAAAAATAAAGTCAGTGCCAACAGCACCCCTGAAAAGATGCTTATAGGGAAGAAGTACAGTCTCACAATAACGTTGACTAGCGAGGGAACCGTGGTGGTTGGTACGCCCATGCAACATTATGTCTTCCCACACCATAACAGCCGGATCACCAAAGCGGTCATGTTCATGGATGATCCTGGGTGTATCATGTTTCCATCTCTCGCCAGATAGGAGGACGTCGAGAATCACTGCTCTCACTAAATCTGCTCTCATCCGAGAAGATCATGCAACCTCATTCCTCGCTGGTCTAATTCTGATGTTCTTGGGACCATCGTAAACGGTGCCGTCGATGTTCAGGTGTGTATGGAATAATACATCCTGGTCGTCGGGCAAAGAGACCACTTTTGTGCAGTTGCCGTGCATTGTGTTTGCGGGAGATTGCGTGCTTAGCAAGCCTGTTAAATGTGGTTGCACTTGCATGCGCTGTTTGTCCTGTATTCCTTCTTGCCTGTATCACAATATAGGTGCATACTGCTGCAGTTCCTTCTTGCAGATTCTCCATGATTCCTTCCTGATCTAAGTCATCCAATGTTGTCTGCGGGCCATGTTGCAAAGAAGAACACCATAACGTTCGCTGATTGCCACACACTGCCTTGTCCTTTTTGTTCAACTGCGGGACCATATCCATTAGACGCTATAGTCTCGGTAAACTCCAACCATGTGGCGTCCACCTTCTGTGTAGTGTGATAGATCTCTAGCAACATCTCCGCACCTTCATTCATTTCCATCAATTAGTTGATATAATATGTTAAATTATACATCTCAGTGTGTGGGTGAGAATATATATTCTCAAATAGTAACTTGTCATCGTTTTACTTTTGTTTTACTCCTGGCCATTCAAAGAGAACAGAATTTCAAATTCAATTGTAGAGGGACACCTTAGTGCATTTCCCTTCTACTTATAAAGACCTAAGTAATAAGACCGTTTATGTTTATTTCAATTAGAATGAAGTACATAAAAGAATATTCTTAACACTCACCCTATTTAAACCTTGTAAATAAACAACTCTGGCATTTATGTTGCCTTTGAAGGGGCTTCAATCCTTATTATGTGTTTATCTGGCTAGTCGTTGATGATTTTCGTTAATTGTTGGTATCGGTTCTCTAATATGGCATCTAAGACTAATTATTGAGAAATTTAATGAAAATTCTGGTGCACTTAGTTTCGTAAGGTATCTTAATAGAGTACTTTTTAGTAAATGCTAATAACAAATATTAATTGAATTTCTTAGTATGGTACTTTTGCTGCTACTCAAAGAACATATACAATAGCACCATGACATGCATGGCTACAAATGTAAGAAGATAACGCAGACTTCATCTGCACCCTTCATGAGTTGTTACAGTTGTTTTTGTTAACAACTACTGGCTAGCTGTATCCCGGGAGAGATTCCTACCTACCGATTTTATTGCTCTGCACCATTGCATGTCGCAATCTTGGCATACTTGTATTTTACCAAAGAGCCGTACCCAGATAGGGTGAATATCCCGCTTTCTGTTTTGCGACAATGCTTCTTGTAAAATGTGGTGTTGTTACATCCTTTATGTAATTCTTTGTTAAATTTTTAAAATGAACAAGAGATTGAAATATTCACAATTCTTACGCTAATTTGATCCTTAAAAGCACGATAGAACTTGCTAAAGCCTATTGTATACAATTAACACCTCACCACACATTTTTAATTAAGTTCCTTTATAACCAGGGGAAGTAATCGTATAGTCTTTTCCTCCAGGTCATGATTTTTTATAATCAGCTATATACATTTATGTCACAAAAGTTTTGGATTATACAAATATTAAATCACGGTTTACTTCGTGCATATTTTAAAACACAATGCTTATTTCCTCTTCCTGATGAATATTCAATCTGAAGGTCGGTCAACTGCCGGGGTGGAATCGTGAAAGAGTCAATAAGCTGACCTCGGCGTTCAGGCAACGATGATACCGTAATACAATTTCCCTTCCTCAGGAAAATAATGACAAAACCACACATCCAGTCCTCTCGGTAAAGGAATAAAATCCCCAAGCTGGTACCCTAATAACAATGTATCAGCTTTCCCTAAGTTGTGATTAATGGCTCTAGGTGTCCCAGTAATCCCTTGTGTTCTCATTTCTAAGCTCTACGATTTCACCCCGTCACAACCTTCGGAGGTCCCCTATTTCTCCTCTCGTAAGAGCGAGTATTCATTCCACTCTGACCTGTTGTTCCCAAGAATGTTCAGTGGTAGGAGTGAAACCGACCCCTCCACTAGTTATGCTACTTTATAATGTATTCAAATGAATGTGTAATACCTTGTTGTATGTATAAGGCTGTGATTTTACTTACGAAGCTTGGAAAATACTGAATGACATACTCGCCTCTACAGTGTGATGCTAACTTGTCTGCCTCACATTCAAAAGGTCCCGAATTCGAATATTGGTTAGAGTGAGTTATCCACAAAGGCTTTTACCGGGATTTTCCCATATCCTAAGAAGACGATTCTAGAATAACTTTAAGCCCCATGGACTCCGGGTTTATTTGAGCATTATTTCACCGATTTCACTCATCGTCCAATAATGTCCTACCAGGTTAAAGAACGTTGGGTTCCAAAACGATTGGATGGCTTTAGAATATCCTAATTAGCAACATTAAGCTTTCCATACTCTATTACCAGTGCGTATATTGATACTCTCTAAGACCAAGAAAATTTGCGATTTTGTAATAAACAGTTTTACATCGTTATCAAAACGATGTCTATGAAGCACTGTGTTTTACTTTCTCTATACGTACTATGTACATAGGTATAGCGAAGGTAATGCACTCCACCCAAAAATTCGTTACCAAATTCGCCGGAACCTTACGTTTTAGGGTCCCTGTATCCAAAAAAAGCATTTTCAGAAAAAAGCTCGCGTGTGTGTCCGTGTGTCTGAGAACACGATAACTCAAAAACGAAAAGTTGGTAAAATACCAAACTTGGTATTTAAGTTTAGTATCTTCCAGGGATGCGACAAGAAGATTTTGAGAAAAATTCCCCCACACCAAACTACCCTTTACATGGAACATTTTCCGAAAATTTTGATTTTCTCAAAAATGGCTCTAACGATTTTGGTTAAAATATCGTATATTCAACATATTTACCCGACAAATAAAATGCATATTTTGACATTTCTGGGAACAGCCTCTACTTTATTCTGAATCAATTTTACGGAATTTTGCATAACTGCTAATCTGTAAGAGATGGACAAAAAGTTACCAAACAAAAAATGTAGAGCACGTTAAAACACACAAATTATGTAATATACATTTTTTTTTCGTGGAGTTGGTTGTTTTTGAGATACTCCTTGTTTTTGGTTTGAGCTTTAAAAAACTTATACTTTTCTCATACAGGAATTTGTCAACTCCTGCCCATACAAACAAAGGAACTTCAGTCACATAGCAACCAGTTTTTGACTATCACTTTAACCTATGGTACTCCCTATTTCGCTTCTACTTGCATGGAGCAAGTAATAAGACTATTTCTGCTAATCTTTTCTCGATTAGCATGAAGTAAATAGAGCATAAGCTTTTTAACAATAATTTGTTGCAGGGATGTAGAGAAAGTCATATGAACGGAACACATCAGATTTTATTCTAATGCGTAGAAAGTAAATATATATCACTAATGTAAATAATTTGTTTTAAAACTTTGAAGTTTTGTTATTATTCAGAAATACTTAAAACACGCGAGGGAGTATAAAGTGTGCCGCAAAGCTCTTCTCATAAGAGACTTTTTTTTTAATTCTACCTTCTTTGAAAGCAAGAATTTAAAGGAAAAGTATATGTGAAAGGTGATTCTTAAAGACAGCATGTATACAGTAGATCGAGGAATGATGTGGACCAACACTGGAGTACAACTTTAAGTCCTTGTAACCCTTTTGGCGACCGAAAAAAGCCGCAGACCACAAAAGCATTCCACCATGAGAAGTACTTTAAAACTTAACGAAAACTGCCTCGTCTGAACAGACAGATTGTATGTAAAGGAGAAAGGCATGTGTGGAGTTTGTAGTGCACTTTCACAGTCCTTTCATGTCCTATAAGACTACTATGTGTATGTGTATGTAGATGTGTGTTCGGTATTTGTGTGTTTTGTAGTTGGCTGTAAAACGGAGGATGAAACTTTGTTCGTAACATTTTGCTTGCTGGAATTGTTTTAACCTTTATTAGGTTGAAAATTTTTATGTGTTACACCCACATACATTCTCTAGCTACTCTACAAACTTCTTACAAACGATTATTGTTTTTCTACACCATGCTAATTGAGATAAGCATTGGCAGAATGTTCTTATTACTTAGTTCCTCATAAATAGAAGGAAACTAAAGGAATGCGCTACAGTAAAAGTGATAGTCAAATGATTTTAAAAGCTGTCGTTATGCGATTGTCATTGTAAATCGCTTCTTTGCTTCGCCAGGAGCAGAACAAAGGAAAAACGGACACTTCTTATCTGAGAGAAGTTTAAGTACTTCACAATTGATACTAATAACAAGGAATATCTCGGAAATGGTTGACTTCACAACCAAAATATAAAGGACATAAATTGTGTGTTTTGACGAGATCTACATTTTATGTGTATTAAGTGTTTTCTAGATATACATTTTATTTGCGATGTAAGTAGCTTTAATATACAGGATTTTAATCAAAATCGTGCAGCCATTTTTGAGAAAATCAAAATTTTCAAAAATTGTTCTATGCAAAGGGTAGTTTGTGGTGGGGGACTATCTTGAAAATCTTCGTGGCGCATCCTTTTTTTAACAGAATACATACGTCTTGGCATGCTTTCGATCAGAGTTGCAAACGCTTCTTGAGGAATACGCTCCCATTCTTTAAGAAGTGCTACCTCGATACCTGTACGGTTTCTGATCGCTGCAGTCTTGTTTTTTTCTTCTTCTTTTATTTTCTTTATTTTTTTTTTTTGGGAGGGAAGGTGAAAGGAAGGAGGAAGATACAGTAGAAACGGCGGGACCAATAATTGTATTATATATTTTTTTTTGTTTATCTCATGTCATTTTATTGTATTGATTGCGCCATTGTGGTCAGTTCTATTTCATATCTTGGGGAATTTTGTTCTTTTTGTCGGTGGTGTTCGTAATTTTGTAGAATGAGTCCTCCTCACAGCAGCGGGAAGCTTACACTAACCACATTGTCAGTGCTCCGTAGTGTTGAGGTGATAGTCAACAGAGGAACCAACAATAATAGTTGGTAACTTCAAACCGTGTGATAAATGGCTGCATTCCTTGGAAGATACTATACCTAAATACCAAGTTTGGTATTTAACGGTCTTTCGTTTTTGATCTATGCTGTCCACAGACACACATAGACAGACAGACACACACGGACTTCTTTTTTTTTACAATTTTTTTTTTCGGAATCAGGGGACCCCAAAACATATATTTCCGGTGAAATCTTGGCATAGAATTTTTGGGTGCAATACAACACCTTATCTATGTATGTGGGCTAGAGAAAGTAAAAATCTGATATGTTCCATTCCCATGACTTTTTCTACATCACTGCAATAAATTATTGTTAGAAAGCTTATTCTTCTATTTACTTCATGTTAATCGACAAAAAATGGCAGAAATGGTCTTATTACTTGCTTCCTTGTGAGTAAAAGGGAAATGGAAAGTACCATAGGCTAAAGCGATAGTAAAGTATTTTAAAAAATGGTAACTATTTGATTGAAGTTCCTTTGTTTGTATGGCAAGGAGTTAACAAGCTCCCGTATGAGAAAAGTATAAGTATTTTAAAACTGGAACCAATAACAAGGAATATCTCAAAAATTGTGAACTCCAAAAGAAAGTATATAAAAATTAATTCAAAATCTCCTCGTCTTCACCCTGAAGACGAGGAAGATGCACTTCTTCGAAACGTTGGTGTCAAGCCAAGTTTTTACCTGGCTAGAAGCCCGAGAAGATTTTGAATTATCACGTCGCCAGGAAGGCTTTAGTTCTTATTTTATATAAAAATTGTGTGTTTTAACAAGCTCTGCATGTTTTGTGAAGTAAGTTTTATCTATCTCTTATGGTTTGCTAATTATGCAAAATTCCACAAAATTCGACCAGAATAAAGATGTCTTCAGAGGCTACTCCCAGAAAATTCAAGATATACATTTTATTTGCCATCTAAATGTATTTAATATAAGATAAGAAATTTTTAGTAATTTTTGAGAAAATCAAAACTTTCGAAAATTTTTCAATGTAAAGATTAGCTGGGGGTGGTGGATTTTCTTGAAAATCTTAGTGTCGAAACCTTTGAAGATACTGAACTTAAATACCAAGTTTAGTATTTAACAAAATTTCCGTTTTTGAGCTGTGCTGCTCACAGACACACACACTGACAGACATTTTTCTAAACATGCTTTTTGTTGGATTCAGGGGGTCTAAAACATATATTTCCGGTGAAATCTCGGCCTTGAATTTTTGGGTGCAATACAATCCTTCTTTATACACCATGCACTTAGTACGTGTAGAGAAAGTAAAAATAGTTAAAATCATTATTTTAGGATGTTTTTCATTGAATATAAACGTAAAATAATTTCAACATTCAATTCAAATACACTATTGATTTTCCTCACGTTATAATACACTAAAGAGCATATCAACTGTAACCAAAATATTATCAGTTAATTTTCGATTTCACAACATATGATGTTAATATGTATATTGCGTTTCGAATACATAAAGTACAGTTATATTGAATCAATAAATGGGCACTTTGACCCTTGTACCTTCTCTACTTTAAATGTGCAGCAGGAAGATCGGCTACTAGTGGCGTCGTGATATTGATTGGCAGCTTTCGCTATACTAGTAAATGTAAATGGAGTTTTATTTATGGACGCTCTTTAGCTGCTGTGGTTCTCAGCGTCCCATTTTATACTGGGCGTGAAAGATCGCTTAATTTTGCTCAGAGGCCTCTCTTATCAGGCTTGAGGCTCTTTTACGTGCCGTAAATCTACGACACGGGACCCACGGCTTTACTTCCCTTCCGAAGGAAGCCATGCTAAGGACTTTTACGCCAATACTAGAATAGACGTACATGCCTATTACACAAATGAGACATATCAACATCGCCATTAGTATAATCAAATTATCATTGTTGTTAATATCATTTTTTACTTTCTCTATACGTACTATGTACATAGTGTTGAATTTATTATTTACCAATTGTTGTATTTTTATTTCTTAGCTCAGAAACCAAATTTGTGAGCTATAACGTGTCACGTGGCAACCTTTAATGCAAGGTCAGATATTTAAACAAAAGTGATTTAAAAATTCGAACAGTTGAAAAAGGTTGCTTCTTGGCAAACAATAATACAGTCGTAGGAGTGTCAGATTGTTATTAGTTGATGGAGTTTTAAAACAGTATTTATTATACAGAGTTTAAGTTGAATGTAGCTACTTTAGAGCAGGGATAGATCACATAGCACGAGAATTACTTTCCTAGCTAGTGTGTATTAACAAACAATTAAGAATATGTATTATGATATCTAAGCCTATAGAATACATTTGAATGTAATGAAAGAAATAAAATGTGAACACATGCAGCATAGTGGAGATAACATTTTTAAAGTTGTGTTGTATTAAAGTCCCGAAGTAAAATAAGGTTAAAATCTGATATGTTCCATTCACATGACTTTCTCTACATCTCTGTAACAAATTATTGTTAATAAGCTTATTCTTCCTCTTTATGCTAATCGAGATAAACATTAGCAGTAATGCGTTCTTTTAAGTAGAAGAGAAATAATGGAATACATAAGGCTAAAAGGTTAGTCAAATGTTTTAAAAGCTGGTTGCCACTTCGATGAAATCCGTTTCTTTGCATTGCCTGGAGTTGAGAAGTTCCCGTATGTGAAAAGGTATTTTAAAACTGAAAGCAATAACAAAGAATATCTCAAAAATGTATATAACATAGATTGTCTGTTACAAAGATATCTACATATTTTGTGTAATAAGCTTTTGACTATCTCTTACGGTTTACTAGTTATGCAAAATCCAGCAAAATTCATCCAGAATAGAGAGGTCTTCAGAGGCTATTCCCAGAAAATTCAAGGCATACATTTTATTTGTCTTGTAAATATCTTCAATATACGGTATTTTAATCAAAATCGTTAGTCATTTTTGAGAAAATCAAAATTTTTGAAAAATGTTTCAATGTAAAGGGTAGTTTGAGGTCGAGGGATTTTCCTCTAAATCTTCGTGTCGCTTCCTAGGAAGATATTAATCTTATATACCAAGTTTGATATCTTAGCGACTTATCGTTTTTGAGTTATCGTGTTCAAAGACACAAGAACACACATACTTAGTTTTTTTTTTTTCTAAAAATGCTTTCCGGTAATATCTTCTCTATACACTATGTACGTAGTACATGTAGAGAAAAATAAAAATGATTTAAAAATTCGAAAAGTTGAATAAGGTTGTTTCTTGGCAAACAATAATAGTATTCGACTGCCTCCGTGGTCGAGTGATCAGCGAGCTGACTTCTCACCCGGAATTCCCGGGTTCGATTCCCGGCTGAAACGGGGAAATTTTCTTTAGCCAGAATTATTCTCTATCCGCCACAGAGTCTGTAAGTATGTATGTACTCACACACACAATGTGTGTTTGTTTGAGGAAGAATAAACAATAAAAAATGAAACGTAAAAAAAAAGAACTTAGAGACAACGAGTTGTTTCAAGTGCAAAGCCCCCGATATGACCTGAGATGTTAAAGGGGCTATATAAATGAAATAATAAAAAATAATAAAAATAAAAATAATAATAATAATAATCACTACAATCCTAGGAATGTCAGATTATTAATAGTTGATAAAGCTTTAAAACAGTATTTGCAGTGGTATTTATAATACAGAGTTTAAGTTGATGTAGCTATTTTAGATAAGGGATAGATAGTACTGTAATTATTCTTTCCTAGATTCTATGTATTAAGAAACAATTAAGAATATTATGATTATTAATAAGTAAGGTTGTAGAATACGTTTGAATATAATTAAAGAAATACACATGCAGCCTAGAGGAGCTAAATATTTTAAAGTTTTATTGTATTTTAGTCCTGAAATAAAATGATGTTAAAGTATATGTTTTTCCTTCCTGATAGTTCTCCTGGTTTAAGGCACAAACTGCTACAATTATAGATTTGAGAGCGAACACAAATTCATGCTCATTGCTACAAAACAGCAAGTGGCTTCTCAGCCATTCACAGTTGTATGCTAAGAGCTGTATGCATGGCAAGATATCTCAAATAGACTTGTACGTTTCTCCATTCATTCTAAATGATGAGGATGTTGCAGAGTTGTCAGATTCACGATGCATAAATATTTAACAAGCCTACGTGCGGAGTGGGATTTATTCCTTCCTTCTTTACGTTAGAGTTACTTCACGCGTAACGAGCACAGCACAAAAAGTACAGTGAATCTTCTTTCAGACGTAACACGAATATCGGCAGCGTAGCGTCCATAATAACGCGCTGAGAAGCGCTCGAGTATTATGTCCATGCAGCCAAGAAACGTCCTCATAATATTTTCAATAAACTTGACTGTATGAAGTTTACTATAGCAAGGAAAGGCATCGAGGAGACGTGTTCTGGTTTAAATGCTCACAGAAGTGAAAATAAGACTTAGGTTTATAGCATCTTGCCTGGAAATAACCTCAAATGCAATTCTCACTGATGTGTTTTGAATATTATTATGTTTACTATAAAAAATTTAACCGCATATTTTCAGAAACACTACTGTTAGACCACTCGTCTCTCACCTAGATGGCCCAAGCCAGATTTGTGGTGGACAGCAGCAAGGGCGGGTTTTCCCCGGTTTCCCCCCCCCCCCCGTGCATCACCAGTGTAGTAAAGTAAGTAAAAGCGGGCGTTAACACTACCAAAAAAATCATCCAGGATAAAGAGGTCTTTCACAGAAAATTCAAGATATACATTTTATTTGGCATGTAAATATCTTAAATATAAGAGATTTTAAAAATCTTATAAATCTTTAGAGTCATTTTTGAGAAAATTAAAATTTTCGTAATTTTTTCCATGTAAAGGGTAGCTAAGGGTGGGGGGATTTTCTTGAAAATCTTCATATCGCATCCATGGCAGATAGCAAACTTAAATACCAAGTTTGGTATTTAACGGTCTTTTTTGTTTTTGAGCTTGCTGTCCACAGACACGCACAGACCTTTTTCCAAAAATGCTTTTTCTGGATTCAGAGCACCCAAAACATGTATTTCCGGTGAAATTTCGGTATTGCATTTCTAGGTGGAATACAAAAAAAAAACAAAAAAAAACAACAACAAAAAAACTACTGGACAAAAGTTTATATACACCCAATGAAAGAAATAGAATGCCTAATTTAGCTTCAATTGTTATTTATTTCATATGAAAATAAGTTACCCAAAAATCATTATCCAGTATGCAATGTTAGTTAAAATATAAATTCCGTTTACTTTGCATGATCAGGACAAAAATGATAAAACGAATGAAGACTTCCTATTTGAAAAAAATATACGTACTAGAAATTTTAAGCCAGCAACAAGGAATATCTGGCAAATGGTTAATTTTACTTACAAATAAATACTAAATTGTGTACCGTAATGGGATTAGTATTTTTATGTGCTAATATTTTGTCTATCTCTTACGGTTCGCCAGTTATGCAAAATTCATCCAGAATGAAAAGGATTTCAGAGGATATTCCTAGACAATTCTAGATATATATTCTTTGTCTTGAAAATATCTTTAATGTTACAATAATTTTTGACAAAACAAAAAATTTGAAAAATGTTCCATGTAATGGGTAGTTTGGAGTGGGCGATTTTGCTGAAAATCCTTGTGTTGCATCCTTGGAATATAATGTACTTAAATATGGAGTTTGGTGCTTAACCAACTTTTCGTTTTTCGCTGACGCTGTCCACACACATATAAAGACACCCAGACACACACACATACACACACAAATACACGTGGCTATTTTTTCTAAAACTTATTGTCTTGGCTTCAGAGGTCCGCAAAATATTTATTTGCGATGAAATCTCGGTGTTGATTTTTTGGGTGCAGTGCAATTCCTTCTCTACCCACTATGTACATTGAAATAAGAGAATAGCCTATGGTAAAGCCATAGCCTAATCTTTTAAAAGCTGGCCATTGTGTGATTACATTGCATAATGTTCTCTTTGTATGAAATAAAAAAGTAAAATAAATAGAATGACGACTTCCCATTTAAGTACTAGAAATTTTAAAGCAAAACCGTTAGGAATAACTCCGAAACTGTTAAAACAAAAAATATAAGATATACATATATAAGTGGATATTTGATATGCTACAATCACATAACTTTCTCTACCTATGCCCAAAGAAACTATTCTTACAAGAACTTATTTTTCTATCACGCTTATCAAGTTAAACATTAGCAGAAATAGTTTTATTACTTATTGATTCCTTGTAGAAGGAGAATAAGCAATTATAATAAGCTAAAGTGATATTCAAATATTTGAAATTCCGTTACCTTTGCTGATCTGGATGAAAACATGTGAACAACGACTTCTCTTTTTAGAAAAGTATAAGCATTGGAAAATTGAAACCGATAACAAGGAATGGTGAGCTCCAAAACAAAACATTTGATATATGTTATATGATTTGAAGAGCCTACATGTTTTGTTTAGAAAGTTTTTTCTACCTCTTACATTTTATCACTTATGCAAGAGCCGTCCAGAATGAAGAAGACTTCAAAACCTATTCCCAAAAGATTCAATAAAAACATTTTATTTATCATGTAAATATCTTTAATATTGTATTTTAAGAAACATTATTACGCCTAATATTGTTAAAATCGAATATTTCCAAAAATCATCCCTGTAAAGGATAGTTTTGGGTGGGAATTTTAATGTAATTTTTGTGTCGCATTCTTGGAAGTTTCTGAACATAAACACCAACTTTGGTATTTAATTAACTTTTTATTTATTGATTTCTGCTGTTCACAGACAGACGCGCACACAAACAAACACTCAAAATGAATGACAGGCAGTCACACTGATATTTCTCTAAAAATGTATCTTAAGTGTCTTTCAAAACAGATATTTTCAGTTGAATCCTGGTATATAATTATTGGGTAGAATGCAATACCTTCTCTATCTATTATGTGAGGTGTACATGTGTACATGCTAGATAAAATAAAAATGTATCTAACGAAAATTACGTGTTTTGATGAAATTTACATGTTTTGTGCGGTTCTTACGCTTTACGAGTTGGCAAATGAAGAGGGCTTCAGAGACTATTCTCAGAAAAAGAAATGTATACATTCTATTTGAATGTAAACAAATATGTTTTATACGACATTTAAATCAATATCTATACAGACAGTTTTGAAAAATTCGTAAATTTTGAAAAATGTTGCATATAAAGGGTATCTGGGGTGAAATGATTTTTTGGAAAAGCTTAGTTTCCTTTGAAGATACGGAACTTAGGCTTGGTAGTTAACCGACTTTTCTTTTTACTTTCTCTATACGCACTATGTACATAGTGTATAGAGAAGGCATTGTATTGCACCCAAAAATTCGATACCGAGATTTAACGCAAAATACATGTTTTGAGATTCCCTGAATCCAAAAAAAGCATTTTAGAAACATTTCCGCAGGTGTGTGTGTCTGTCTGTCTGTCTCTCTGTCTGTCTCTCTGTCTGTCTGTCTGTCTGTCTGTGTGTCTGTGGGCAGCACAGCTCAAAAACGAAAAGACCGTTGAATACCAAACTTGGTATATAAGTTTGGTACCTTCCGAAGATGCGACACGAAGATTTTTGAGAAAATACCCCCTCCTCCAACTACCCTTTACATGGAACTTTTTTCGAAATGTTTGATTTTCTAAAAAAATGGCTCTAACGATTTTGATTAAAATATCGTATATTAAAGCTATTTACCTGACAAATAAAATGTATATCTTGATTTTTCTGGGAATAGCCTTTAAAGACTACTTTACTCTGGATGAATTTTACGGAATTTTCCATAACAGCTAAACCGTAAGAGATGGACAAGAGCTTACAACACAAATAATGTAGAGTACCTTAAAACACACAATTTATGTACTGAATATTTTTATCGTGGAGTTGATCGTTTTTGAGATATTCCGTTTTATTGGTTTTAGCTTTAAAAACATTTTTCTCATACACTTTTCTCATACAGGAATTTGTCAACTCTTGTCCATACAAACAAAGGAACTTCAGTCACATAGCAACCAGCTTTTGAATATCAATTTAGCCTATGGTGCTCCCTTATTTCCCTTCTAATTACAAGGAAGAAGGTAATAAGACTCTCTACTAATTTTTTCTCGATTATTATTAAGTAAATAGAAGCATAAGATTTCTAACATTAATATGTAGCAGAGATATAGAGAAAGTCATGTGAATGGAACACATCACATTTTTTTAGTTATGCTGTTCATAACACACTGACAGATACAGGCATACACACAGACACCCTCAGGGACATTTTTCTACTTTTTTTTCTTTTTTATTCAGAGATCCTCAAAGCAAGTATATTTTCGGTGAAATCACGTTATCACATTATTGGGTAGCGTTGAATACCTTAGCTGTCTACTATGTACAGTGCACGTGTTGAGAATTAAAAAAAAAAGAATTTGTTTGAAATAATACACCAAAATTTTTAAAATATGTTGCAGTAAAACCGTTATTAAACATATTTTATGAACGATATTACAAAATCACGAAAATATGTATGTTTCGAATACTCTACTATTTAGATACAAAAGAAATCCAAATATCCAGAAAGTTACTTGCTAGAGTCGTAATTTTTGTTTCCCAAATATTTTCCATTGTAGCTATTAACATTTAGAAGTTCAGGTTTTTATAATTATTGCGTAGTTGCCAAGAATAAGTAGTAATCATTTCAGGTAGTGGATAAAATATCACACAATTTATAAAGTTCAGTTTCCTAAGTGTTCTTTAAATTGATATATCTTCTCTCGAGTTTTGATGTTGTTTTTGTTGTGCTATTATTTTAATTTTAGTTTTTCGTCATTGCTGCTCTATACCTCTCCCAAAGAGGCTTAAACTAATACCCGTTTGTTTCATATAATTATTAAAATTCCATTCTGAATTTGGCGTTGTAAATCTGTTGTTATTTAATGTCAATTCATTCTAAGTTTTGGAGAGGAGAATTCCATAAGTATTGCTTAATAATAATAATAATTCCTGATGCACACAAGAAAAATCTCAGCAGTAACGTACTTTCAAATGATATGCGAAAAATATTCTCCCAAGCCCAAAGCATAAAGAAGGCTCTGAACATAGGCGAAAGACTGTGGTACTGCGGGTTATTTTGAATCTTAAAGTTGAGTAGGTTTCAAATTCTACCTCGCAGTTTAGTTGACGCACTAGAAGGACATCGTAACTGCTTGTGTGTGTGGAGACCGCTTATAAACGTCCTTCTAAACACTTTAACAAAAGAATTGGTATAGTCTCCTTGCTCTTTGGCATCTTTGTGAATGTTTTTGCTCAGTTAAATCAATAAAACTATAAGGATCAGAGTCTTAGGTATTTTAATTCCCTGTATTTACTATTTCGGTGTTGAAACCTGGGAAACTTGCTAAAATTTGGGAACATTGCAACACAGTGCCAGACTGCCTCTGCGGTCGAGACATTGGTGATTCGATTCCCGGCTGGGGCATGGCATGTTTCTTTAACTATCCCCCACAGAGTCTGGAAGTATGCATATGAGAGTGAATGTGAGCGTCATTAATAGTATACTGAAAAACTAACTTTGAAAACCCTAGAATTCAGAAGAAAACACCAGAATGGTTTCTAAAGCAAAGCTCCAGCTATGGTCATTGAAGTTAAAGGGAACAGCATGCGTGAAACAAAAAGCACTACCGAAAATAAGTGAGACATTAATTCACTATCATCATCATTATTATTATTATTATTATTATTATTATTATTATTATTATTATTATTATTATTATTAATATTGTGATTTAAATAGATAGATGCAGATTTTACTGTATATATTTGTAAGATACACAGCAAGGTAAGTTTGCTGGGCTACAAAAATGCACATTTCTAACAAAAACATGAGAAATAGAACAGCTAGATTGTCAGCCATTGCATCGGGTTGCGTGTAACAAAGTTATTACCAGGCCAGGGACATTCCTTAAATATTAGTTAACAGGGTATTTTCCAGTAGTTTCTATGTCACGTTTATGGTGACAACCAATAAGATAAAATTGCAGGAGCATATGACGCTCTGACGACAACGTTGGCGCAAAAATGCAGCCAAAAAGGACATTGACCCCTAAGTGTCAACTTTAAGAGGGTGCAATTTTGATTGGATAAAACTTTGTAGTGTAACATTTGTGTGTTAAGTCTACGCTAATTTGAGCTCTGAAACCGTACTTTTTAAATGACATTTATATTTTGTGGTTTTTTGCTTGAAAAATCAGTGTTAACATTCTACCTTCGGCTATTAAAATCATAAAAAATATTGAAGTATGTGAATCGAAAAAGCAGACAGTGGTATATTATTACCACCCCTGATTAGTCATTGCTGTACACGACGACAGAAGTCGAGGAAAGATCCAGCGACCCACAGGCAGCAGCAGCGAGACGGCAACATCTTCATCAAAGTTATGTGGAGAACAATCATCCTGTCACATGTCATAAATATAAGCTTCACTATAATGACTTAGAAGCAATTTGAGGTATCCACTCCAGAAGACGATTTCACAAGTGCCTGTCATGAACGAGGACTATGACAATCGCTACAATGGAACTCACTGTGTTGAAATACTAGCATTTTAGAGGATAAAATTACATTAAGTTTTATAGTTTAATGGACACAACATACCAAATATTATCGTAGGCTAGTGGAATTACATAAACGTTTACTTAATGCTATCATTTGTAAACATTAGTTGAAATAGTCGTAAGCTCGATTGGTAACAGAGACTCCAATAGCCACATCATCTCACGACAACTTCCTATCTATACACACGGAATTGACAATTACATTCAATTTTATAATGCAAGTTGTACATCTTGACTGATAACAATCGTTGTTGGCAATACTAAATCAAACATCACCAACAGAAAGAAGAAAAAACACACATTTTGAGTCGGAGCAATACAGTAACAGCTGATGAAAACACAGACTATGCGTACAATCAAGCGAGCCTTCAGGAGCTCTACACCTCCTCGTGTTTCTCTTGACGACAGAATACAGTCGTGATCTTCTCTCTAAAGTTGAGTACGATATTGGTGTTGAGATATGCTAAGAGTACGCTCATGCTGCTAAGAAATCGATCTGTAAACTACAAGGAGTGTTTCAATAAATCAACAAAAACAGTGACCAATATCGAACTTACATCTCCTGGTATATCAATGCGATGCAAACTACTTTTCATTTGTGCCGTAAAGTGAATCTTCATATATACCAGTAGGTCAATGTTGGGCAACTTTTATTCTTTGTTTCACTCTCACGTCGAAGCTTACTTTGTTAGTGACTAGACACGGCACACCAAATGTTCATCATCTCAATAACGTAGAAATACGGTATTATGAATATAAATACTTGATGTATTCAACCCACCAAAACTAAAATCTTATAGAAATAACCATACACCAATGAAATGTCAATTTCAGGCAGTTGCTTCAAAACTAAAATGATGCGTGGCGCAACAGCACGAAGTTAGCCTGAGCCTACCACCCGATCGCTACGTCCACTATCTCTGCCTATTACAGGCGTCGTAAGAGGAGTGTCGTACTAGAGAGTGGGACGTACTTATAGCCCAGGTTGTTCCCCGCCGGTTAATATGGTCCCGTAACCTGGAGCCGATACCTATCCTTCATCTACGAGGCTGAATACAATCCCTTAGCGGGAGAACATCCCCACCGGAAATCGAACTAGTGCCTCTCGCTTGGCTAAGCAGTGATATTATAACCGCACTAAGAGACGACTATTCAACCCATTGAATGTTCATATTTAAAAACTTATTTTCCGGGGTATTTTTCCGTGGTCGTAGGTTAAAATCTAAACCAGAGGTTTCCGACTTCTACAGCCAACATCTTCAGTGGTAGTCTCTGAGGAGGTAACTATAAAGATGAAACGGAAAGCAGACTATGTATTCTCTTCATTTAGGAGGGGGTTAGGTAATTGGTAACATACAGGTGTGTCCAGCTGGCGAATGAAAGTAAACCAGCTTTTTTTTTTTATTCTCTATTTTTCATTTATATAGTCCCCTTTAACTACAAAAGTCATATCGAAGACTTTTAAATTTAACTATGAAACAACTTTATATTACCTGTAGGTGATTAACATGAGGTTAATCATTTTAAATCATTAAGCACACGCACACTCACTCTCACTGCCAAACACTGTGTTGGGGATAGGGAATACTTCTGGATGACAAAAAATTCCCACCCCAGCCGGGAATCGAACTCGGGACCTCAACCAGCTGCTGTTTGTCAACTAAAAACGGCTTCTATATCTTGATTGACCCATACTCGCCGTTCTTGTTCAGGTTGTTCGATGTTGTTCAATTTCAACTGCTCCTCTGTTAAGAAGGTTGAAATATACTTTGGTTTTTGCCAGCATGTCTGTATCTTGAAATGTCATGCTAACACGTGATCCACAATCGCTGAATGTTCTGGCTGCATTAGATGGACATGACGTTGATGTTCTGCTACATGCTTTGTAACAGACCTCCCGGTCTTGGCGAATCTCGTAGTTTGCCACAATTGTATAGTATTTCGTAGACCCCCATTGCAATCGTATTTGGTGGATACCCCAGATCTTTTACTGAGCAACGGATGTCGTCTATTTTGCTTGTCGGCGCAATGTACCCTTTGATGTCCTTCTTCTTTAGTAACCGAGCAATGCGCACCGTAACGTCTTCCACATATGGTAGAAATGCTTTGGTTATTCCTTAGAGTCAGGTATATTAGCATACCGAGCTCTAATGGCACGATTAATGTACTTGGTGTGATAGTCATTATTTTAGCACATCTCAGAAAGTGAGGCTCGGACACGCTTTTGTCTCGGTGTACCAAAGTATTGACAACTGTCCTTTTTGGCGGATTGGTGGTATGATGCTGCGTTCAGATATCGATCCGTGAAGAGTAGGCTTCTTGTACAATTCGTGTCCGAGAGTACCACCAGGTTTTCTATAAAGAAGAATGTCCAGAAAAGGAAGCCGGCCATTTGTTTTCACGTCTAACGTAAATTCAATATCGTTTTGGATGACATTCCGATGTTCTTAAAGTCTCAGAAATATTTGTTCTCCATGTGCCAAACAACGAAAGTATCGTCCACGTTGCGAAGCCAGAAGGGTGGTTAATATTCTGACGTTTTTAATGGCTTAGCTTCAAACCATTCCATGTAAAAGTTTGACATGTCCGGAACCAATGGACAGCCCATGACCACACCATGCTTTTGTACATATAATGTCCCTTTCCACTGAAAGTAACTTGAAGTTAAGATATGTTCTAAAAGTGTGGGTATTTCAGGATGAAAATGCGAATTCAAAGGTTCCAATGTTTCCATTAATGGAAATTCAGTAAACATAATCTAAACATCAAAGCTGACAAATATATCAAATTCGTTCATTACAATATTGGCCATAGTTTCAACAAACAGTTTGGAGGTTTTGATGTCATGAACTGTCAGCCCAATTAGTGGGATAATTAATGATGTCATACATTGTGCTAACTTATGTTTATGCTCCAATGGCGCTAACTATTGGTTTCAACGGAACATCATTCTTATGGATTTTAGGTATGGGGTCGCATGGGTTATAAAGACGGCACAACATATCGGAAA
Source organism: Hymenopus coronatus (assembly GCA_030762935.1). Taxonomy (NCBI): domain Eukaryota; kingdom Metazoa; phylum Arthropoda; class Insecta; order Mantodea; family Hymenopodidae; genus Hymenopus; species Hymenopus coronatus. Next base: position 114,471,897 of record CM060882.1, read on the forward strand.
ATGTAATGTTTAAATGTGAGGAAAATAACCGTGAAAATAGCCCAAGATTTCCATTAGTTTATATTAATAAAAATAAATCGACTTTTTCGGTTAAAAGAATTCTCTGATGACCATAAAATAAAATGAAATATATATTTTATAAATTCTGTTACTTTTAAACTACATTATTCTACCCATTCATTTTAATTGTGTTTAACTGCACATAGTTGGCTGATCTGCAGTGCAAGGCTGACAGTGTAGGTCTGATTTCTTCATCTACGCATTTAATTTAATTTCAGTTAATGCTATCAACAGCTCTTGTGTTAAGCTACACGCATTACAGATGTGCTGAAGTAGTTGTCGCGCATAATATTTTCAACAGCTCTTATATTAGATTGCACGCATTACAGAGATGTTAAGTTAGTTTTTACTTACACAGGCGAATAATAATTTGATCAACAGCGATTATATTCGATTACACGTGTTCCAGAGGTGTTGAAGCAATTTCAGACGAACAATAATTTGATCAATAGTCCTTATATTAAATTAAACATATTACAGATGTGCGGTAGAGTAATAATTCGATCAACAGCTCTTATATGAAATTACATGCATTACAAAAGTGACGAAGCATTTGTTGCTATATGCAGACGAATAATAATTCGATCAACAGCGTTTTGCTATATTACACGCATTATAGAAGTGTTAAGGCAGTTGCTGCTTATGCGGGTGAAAACAGTTCGATCAACAGCTTTTATATTACAGTGTGCTGAAGTAGTTGCTGCTGTATGCAGACGAAAATGAACTCCATCAATAGTTCTAGTATTAGGCTACACGCATTACAAACGTGCTGAAGTAGTTGCCGCTGTATGCAGGGAAAGTTAATTCCGTCAATACCTCTAGTATTAGGTTACACGCATTACAAGTGTGCTGAAGTAGTTGCCGCTATGTGCAGGCGAAAGTTAATTCCATCATTACCTCATGTATTAGGTTACACGCATTACAAATGTGCTGAAGTAGTTGCCGCTGTGTGCAGGCGAAAGTTAATTCCATCAACACCTCATGTATTAGATTACACGCTTTACAAATGTGCTGAAGTAGTTGCCGCTGTATGCAGGCCAAAGCTAATTCCATCAATATTTCATGTATTAGTTTACAGGCATTACAAATGTACTGAAGTAGTTGCCGCTGTATGCAGGCGAAAATTAATTCCATTACACGCATTACAAATGTGTTGAAGTAGTTGCCATTTCAAGCAGGCGAAAATTAATTCCATCAATAGCTCTTGTGTTAGGATTCGACACAAAGATTTTGTAGAAACCCCGGTATACAATGTAAACGCACCATGAATTTTGATTAAAGTACCATATTTGTGAATATACTGGCATAGTAAATAATATTTATATAGTGACAAGTGATTCTTCAGCAGTGATTCTCACGTTCGCCTTGGTATGTGAGTAATCGCTTCGGATGCGTAAATAAGGACAGGAAGAATGGTGCGACGTAACAGGAGCCTTCGTAGAGTGAGACGTCATGATTCTTCTCGATATTCGAATTATTTCTCAAGATTCGGCTTCCAGTAGCTTCCAGGAAGTTATGTGATGCTATTTTCTAGATATAAAAGGAGGAAGGAATGCAGTACAGTGTGGTTGTATTGTGTTGTGAATTGACTGAGTCTTGAATGACAGGAGTATTATCGCTTAGTGGTGCGCGAACCATAGAAGGCATGCAGCGATAAACAGTGTACGTGTCGTAACGTCGAGTGAATTATTTGCAGCAGTGAATTTAAGACTTTATTTATACACAATTTTGAGTCAATATATACATTTGTCACGCCTAAATGGTGATGATGACATCTTTTTTGGCCGAAATGAGGCTGGACACAAAATTAGAAATCGCAATGCAGAACGTAGACAAAAATTGGAATCAAGCATGGAGACGATGGCAGAGAATATAGAATCCGGAATAGGGAAGATGGAAGAGAAAATGGAACGGAAAATTGAACGAAAAAAATACAAATCTGCAAGGAAACGATGAAAGATAAAATGGAGTCGGCAATGGAAAACGTGAAGATGGAATTAATGACCAAAATCGACGAACGACTAGCCGGAGTGGAGAAAAACATGGAAAAGCTTGGTGGAGGGATGAAGGAACTTGACGAACGTTTTGACGGTTTAAGAGACCTTAGATAACGCTTTAATGTCCTGGAGGAAAGAGCCAATAGTGGCGCCAAGGAACCAAACGCCATGGTGCAAAGGATACTCGAAGAAAGTTGAAAGACTTGAAGATCGAGACGCTAGGACTCGATATAACATCCGCACGCGTCAAGCCACCAAAATAAGGCGGGACGTCAAAATTTGAAGCCTTAGCCAACAGTTCGCTGTCGTCGTCACAACCGATGGTCAGCAGCAGCACAGGTGATAGCAATAGAGTCAGACCAGGACATCCAGGCCGGGAAGGAGTTAGAGAAATGCGAGCCAGCTGTCAGTGTAACACCGTGCGAGACTCCGAAAGGCTACAATCGTCGGGACCTGGGTGACTGGCTGAAAGACTTGCTGAACAGGTTAGCCAACCATCTGACCACTTCACAACTGGAGAAGGTCCCGACATTACTCAGCCGATGCCGCCTGTCTTCAGAAAAGGGAATGGCGGTCACACTAAACGAGTACTCCACAATATCGTCACCGGAGATACTCGACCTATTGGGCAACAACCAAGACGCGTTCCCCTGGCGAAGCAAGCTGCGGTACGGAACATACTAGAGGACGTGAAATCTTGTAGTCTTGGAGAAGAAGAAAAGAGGTGAGCTGCACTATGTGAAGCTGAATGCCATCACCAAAAAGGAACTATTACCCCTTAAAGCGGATTGGCGATATACTGGACACACTTCCTGGCACCCAGTGATTCTCAGATTTGGATTTGAAAACGGGATAGTGGGAAGTGGACTTAGATCCTAGAGATAAGGAGAATATCGCATTTGTGACTGGCCAAGGGCTTTGATAATCGTTTATGCTCTTGGCCTTTGCAATGCGTCTCATGGAATCAGTGATGACAGGTTTGACATATGTCGCCTGCCTGCTCTATTTGGATGACACCATCGTCCTGTGTAATAATTTCGAAGGGAGTCTCGAAAACCTGACCAAGATATTGAAATGGAGAACTACGTGGGCCATATAGTCTTACTGTCTGGAGTGACCATGTACCCGGAAAAGGATCGGGTGGTGAGAGAATTGCCTCGCTCAAAAGACAAACAAGAGCTGCGAAGTTTCCTAGGAGTATACAGCTACTACCTACCAATTCAGAGGTTTCTTTAACATCGCGAATCCTCCCACCGTCTCACGTAAGAGCATCCGTCTTACATATGATAGAAGAGGAAAAGAGATCGTTCTTGGTGCTAAAGTCAGCACTTTGTAGTGCTCCTATTTTGGGATTTCCACAACCTGGTGGCGACTTTATTGTAGACACCGGCTTTGACGGCGTTCTATTACAGATCCAGGATGGCGAGGACCGGGCTATAGCCTATTACAGCAAGACACTCTAAACGCACTACTAGGCTACCCGGCGAGAGCTCCTGGCATTAGTGAAGGCACTAGATCACTTCTACAAGTACCTATGGTCAACGGATCACTTTGTCCTCAGCTGGCTGGTAAGTTTCAAGAGCCTGGAAGGCCAGGCAAGAATACAATTTTACATCAGAACATCGGAAAGGAAGGAGCAATACCACACCCCATCCACACCAATGTGGATCCATCTCCAGATGACATCGTCCAGAGGATTGCTACCACTGTACTAAGGTTGAAGAGAGGGAGCGTGTTACTCCGTGCTATATCAGCGATGTCTACAGGTGGATGGGATAGCGTAGAGCTGAGGGAAGAAATGAAGGTTTGGATTTATGCCGACCAAGGAGGAGATCACACCAAGGAGAACTGTGTACAAGTCCTACTGGGACCAATGGGAATAATTGAAGATTAAATACGGGGTGCTTTTCAGAGTATGGGAGTCACCTGTTGGGAAGACCCAGAGAGAGCAGCTGATCCTCCCTCAGATAAGGTCGAGGAAGTACTGAGGAAATATATGCGGGGAATTCGGAAGGATATTTGGGACCCAACCGAACCATCAACAAGCCCCAACAACGGTACTAAGTGCTGAGACTACAGGTAGACCTGAGAGATGGTACTGCCAATGTCATGTGCGTGCACTAAGTCGCGGCCCTCACAGTAGCCGGGACTGCATGCAACAGTATAACGTGGGAGCACTTTGGAACGCATAGCCATCAACGTAGCTGTGCCATTCTGTGTGTCCAATAGAGGCGTCAGGTGTACGCCATCCATAACCAAGATGCCAAAACCGCGCGAATTGCTTTGTGGAGGAACTGTTTTGTCGCTATGGAGTTCCAATGGAGCAACACAGTGATCAGGGCACCAACTTTGAGTTCAACCTCATGAGGAAATCATTGGAGCGAAACGGAGTGCATACGACGCGCAAAATAACTCTTCACTCACAGAGAGATGGCATGGTTGAGTGGTACATCAAAACCCTAGAAGAACATTTGAGGAAGATTAAGGCCAATCACCATACTGGGATGCAAGGGTGCCAATATTTTGCTGGCCTACCGCTCGTCTACCCAGGACACTACCGAGTTGACACCGGCCAGTTTGGTCCTGGCAGAGAGCTGCGACTATCTGATGTTTGGGAGTTCTCCTAGGACAGGCAACCAGCAGTCTAGTACGAGGAATATCTCGTAGACCGACTTCATGTCATACGTGGCCCATCAAAACACCCAGGTAGCTAGCAATCGAATGAAGATCCGTTTCGACCGGCAGGCCATCATTCGAGGTTTCCAGCAAGGTGATCCGGAATGGGTATATCACTCTAGCCGGATCAAGGGACACTGCATCTAGCTTCAACAACCATGGCAAGGGCCGTACCTTGGTGAAGAGGATAAATGATTTCTACCGCATCGGGTACCGGGGTACCGCCTCCGCTATCCCGAGGGAAGAAACTGGTAGTACATTTGGATTGTGTAGCTCGCTGCGGTGGTGCTGGTCGAGTTTGGTAGTGCCGTCTTTTTCATCAGTGGTTCTCACGTTCGCCCTGGTATGTGATTCGTCGCATCCGAATGCGTAAACAAGAAAAGGAAGAGCGGCGAGTAGTAACAGGAACCTTCGGAACGCGAAACGTCCTGATTCTTCTCGATATATGAGATACTACTCCAAGCTTCGGCTTCCAGAAGCTTTCAGGAAGTTTTGTGACATATTTTCTATCTATAAAAGGAGGAATGATTGTAGTGCAGTGTAGTTGCGTTGAGAATTATACTGAGTCATGAGTGACTAGAGTGTTGTCTCGCATTGGAGCTCGAGCCATGGATGGCGTGCGTCCACGCGTCCAAACGTCGAGTGATTTATTTGTTGTAGTGACTTTAAGACTTTATTTGTAAGCAATTTTTTGAGTCAGTTAAGACATTTATTACACTGTAATTTGTTTGAATGGCCTGTGAAGTCTTCTTCGCTCTGAATCTCGTATAATTGGTAAACTTTAAGAATCAGATGAAATCGTACCACTCAAAAAATGTAATGTCTTAAAACAAAGATATGGTTAGTGTTTATTTCATCAGGTATGATTAATCTCTGAAAACATTTAGTATTCTCTGGTTTCTTGTTATTTTGGTTTTATAGAACATTTTCTTTGATGATAATTATGCTTCTGTGTCTGCTTTTATTACTTAATGTATATAATCCCTTTAACTTCTATTGTTAAATCGGGGGTTTTGCTTTAGACACAACTGTTAGGTTATCTCACTAAACTGTAGGATTTATTAACTTAGTTTTTTTTAATTTTATGTTATTAAGCATATACATGTATATTTCATACTATGTGAGGGATAGGAAAAGAATCTAGTAAAGTAATTGTCCTATCCCCAGTAGTGAATTGAACCTGAGACCTCTAGTGAGAAGCCACATCTGTGCCTTTGATATGTATATATGCATGTACATATATATAATTGTTTTATTTTCCTGCCACATGTTATCTACCTGACTGATCTGAACCTCTGAATCTAAGAAAGATATATTTTTAAAAGATAATGTTAAACTGTCAGTCTTGTTAATTTTAATTATACTAAAATTAAACTATATTTAAACTGACAAATGTGAATATACTGAGAGCATATAAACATAAATGATCCTATTTTCAAAGGCGTTCCTTCCAAGTGTACCTTTTGTTTGTAGCTTCATTTCATATCTGTGGTTTTTGTTTGTAGAATGTACAATGGTGTACTTTAATGAATTATAAAAATTGCTTCTGAAATTATAGCAAATGTATTCTTAATTGCAAAGCACCATTGCCGTTTCATAGAATAAGATTACGTTGTTTGTTAAAGGAATTTCTATAATGGAATATTTGCAGTAGGCGTTTCTGCTCTAATGACGTTTTGTTCTACGTTTAAACTCCTCAGGAAGGGATAGCGTTATTAATTTTTCCTCGTTGCACAGCCGCACCGTTATTGTGAGCACCGGTATTAAAACGCTAACAGCCATGTACTCACTCCCTCTCTCCCTCTCCCTCTCTCTCTCTCTCTCACTATCTCTCTGTCGCATTTTATTGCGATCAAAGTTTTCCCTTCCTTGTTATCGTCATTTCTGGAGCCCTTCTCCGAAATAACGACGAAGCAGGAGGAATTCCTATAACTAGGAATTGCAATTCATTTTGAACCTTCAACTTCTGAAAGAGGAAGCCAACTTTAACGAGATGTGTTTAGTCTCCTTATTTTATTGGGCCAGAAGAGAGAGACGCTTTTCATTCAGGAAACTCAAAAGGAATGAGGAACGAAGCTCGGATTAAGGCCTTGTTTTCACAAGCTGTACGAATTCATTTTACGACCCGAGAAGGCAAGCATTAATTATTTAATCTGCTATTGATTGCTCTTCACTTTGATTATATCATTGTAGCTCCTTGTTTGTTACACACCTACTTCCTCCCTTTTGCTGTCGGTTTTAGGTACTGAAACTTCGTATTATGTTACCGGCAAAGTGTTACACTGCCTCTTGCGAAGAAAAATGGATAAATGGAACAGCAATGTACAGACACGAAAGCAACACAGCGAGGAAACATTATGTTTCCCTCACTGCAATGAATAAAATAATGTTTACTTTCTCTATCATGTACCCAGGAGGTAGAGAAAGATTACTACCCAAAATATTTTATACCGAGATATATCTGGAATTACAGGTTTTGGTTCCCCTAAATCCCCTCCAAAAAGCATCTTAAATAAAGGTCCGCGTATGGGTGTGTGTGTCCATGTGGCCGTGTGCACAGCATAACTCAAAAACAAAAAGTATTTTAGAACACGAAACTTGGTAATTAAGTTCAAATATCTTCCAGCATCAGTAAGTAACATTCCAAAATCCCTTTATGTGGAGCATATTTCGAAAATATTTATTTTCTCAATAAAATATTTTTATGACGGTAAAACATCTGAAGTTCTAATCACTCTGGATCACCGTTGTTTAACTGGGAAACAGTAAAACATAAAAAACTACATCACAAAACCTGAAGATCTCGTCAAAACACATAATTTATGTCAAATATACACTTTGTGCAGAAATATTGCTTGTTATTGCCATTAAGTTTCAAATACTTGTACTTTTCTCAAATAGGAAGTCGTCATTGGTTTCTCTTTTGGCCATGCAAAGAAAGGTGAATTTCAAGTCATCGCAAAAAAACAGCTTTTATATGATTCACTGTCGTTTTCTGCTCGTGTATTCCGTTACTCCCCTACAATGAAATAGATAATAACACCTTTTCTATTATACGTTTTGAAAAAATTCGGTAAAAGGTTTGTTAAAGTCCATAAACTTAGACTTCAACAAACCCCGTATCGCCACTTCTTGATTAGAGACTATTAATGCAGACTTGTCTTTGTTGCACTGTGGTGGGACATGCAATCAAAACCACTCTCATAAATTTTTCTGTTCAGCAAAAGATGGAAGCTTTTAACACTTCATTCAAGAGGCGATTTTTATAAATATTGTAGGAACTATAAGTTTTATCACCGCCAGCAGGAAGCAAATAGAATAATAAGCGTTTATAAGAATAATGTTGCAGAATAGGTAGAGAAAGTAATGTGAATGGAACACATAAGAGTTTTGCTGTTTCATGCCTTTAACATCTTAGGTCGGTCGTCTCCTTAGCGCGGTGGTAGCGTTGCTGCTTACCAAGCGGGAGACCTGGGTTCGATCCCCAGTACCGGCGTGGGGATTTTTCCCCCGCTGGGAGACCTGGCCCGGGGTGCACTCAGCCTCGTAAGGTCCCTGGGGGGCCAATTGAGGAGCTACTTGATGGAGAAGTAGCGGCTCCAGGTCATGAGGACCGCATTAACCGGCCGGGGGGATTCGAGGCGCTGACCACGTCTCACCCTCCAATACTGCACCCCATCCATGACGTCTGTAGTGGACCGAGATGGAGGACGCAGCGGCCGGGCGGTAGGCCAAGGTTCCCCGTGAGCTGTCGTGCCATGGAGTAACATCTTAGGTCATATCGACGACTTTATCTTTAGAACAATTTTCATTTGGCAGTGAGTGTTGGCTCGTCGGCTGGTGTTATTGTTGAGTCTGTATTATATTTGGTGCTGTTTCATAAACATTAAAACACATATCTGCATATTCTAATTCATATTCCCATATGTAGAGAGGATAGAAAATATTGTTGGCTAAAAATGCCCACCCCAACAAGGAATCGAACCTGAGTCTATAAATTTAGGGGTTAACTACATGCTTTCAGCAGATTCATACAACGCATTGTCTTTTCGCTTATAAGAAACTAGTTGCACCAGTAGCTTTTTAAACTTGAATGACAATTTAACTAATTGTCTTACTTCATCGTTCCTTTTACTTTTTTGTTCTTTCTTTTTCTTTCTTTTTTATAGCATTTAATGCTCATTTTTACTGCAGACGGCATCGCAAGAGATGCTGCCACGGATGATATATGGTCAGAAGATGAAACATCGGTGGCATGCGATGGCGGAGAAACAGCAGAACCCAGAGAAAACCCGCCCCTACGCCACTTTGTCTACCACATGCGGTCACCTGGATCGAACTCGGGTCGCCGCTTTGGTGAGAGGTGGGAGGTTTAACCACTCGGACACGGTGTGGCCTGTTTTTACTTTCTCTATCACTTATTTGCATATAGTAGGTAGAGAAGGTAATGTATTCCAACCAAAACTTTGATGTTAAAAACCAAATTTTTTATCTACCAAGCATACGACATGAAGATTTTCAAGAAAATTTCCCACTCCAAACTACCTTTAACATGGAACACTTTTTGAAAGTTTTGTTTTTCTCAAAAACAGCTTTAGCTATTTTGATTAAAATGCAGCATATTAAACATATTTAAATGGTAATGAAAATGTATATCTTTAATTTTGTGGGAATAGCCTCTGAAGACTTCTTCATTCTGGATGAATTAGAATACCGTAAGAGATAGACCAAAACTTACTACACAAATATGAAGATCTCGTAAAACACATAATTTATGTCTAATGCATTTTTGTGGAGTGAACCGTTTCCGAGATATTCGTTGTTATTGGTTTCCATTTTAATCAACTTAAAACTTTTCTCAAATGTGAGGTTATATTTCGTTTCATCTCTCTTTTGTTTTATTCCTGGTCGTGCAAAGAGAACTGAATTTCAATTGTTTTATATAGCGGATTTTTAAAAGTATTTGATTATCGCTTTGGCCTAGTGCATTACTTTATTTCCCTTCTATTTAGAAGGAACTAATACAATAATTGTAGTAGTTGACTAAAATTTTACAGAGAGACTGTGATAAAACAACAACAAGATATATACAACGACGTTTTGAAAGTCTTTTCTTTAAACAATATAAAAGTTAAAATTTTTACTTGACTGCTCACTTAAAACCATGTTGAAAATATCTTATTTGTTCCATATGACTTTCTCTAGCTGTTCCACAAATAAACGTATCCTACAAGACGGTATTCTTTTATCTATTTCATGCTAAGCCAAAAATGCATTATGAGGATTGGTCTTATTACTTGCCTCTTTGTAAATAGATGCGAAACAAGCAAATGCACTAGGCTAAAGTCAAATATTTTAAAAGCCGGTCACTATATGAATCAATTGAAGTTTGGCCCTCCCTTCTTGCTAGGAATAAATAAAAGAGGGGCGGAAAAAAGGTGACGAGACGAAAAGAAAGCTGAGATAAAAAATCTGATGTGTTCCATTCACATGACTTTCTCTACATCCCTGCAAAAAGATTATTAAAAACTTATGCTTCTATTTACTTCATGCTAATCGAGAAAAAATTAGCAGAAATAGTGTTATTACTTGCTTCCTTATAAGTAGAAGCGAAATAAGGAAGCACCATATCTTAAAGAGACAGTCAAGAGCTGGTTGCTATGTGACTGAAGTTCCTTTGTTTGTATGGATAGGAATTGACAAATTCCTGTATGAGAAAGGTATAAGTTTTTCAAAGCTAAAACCAAAAACAAGGAATATCTCAAAAACGATCAACTCCACCAAAAAATGTATGTTACATAAATTTTGTGTTTTAACGTGCTCTGCGTGTTTTGTGCGGTAAATTTTGTCCATCTCTTACGGTTTAGCAGTTATGCAAAATTCCGTAAAATTCATCCAGAATAAAGTAGTCTTCAGAGGCTATTCCCAGAAAACTCAAGATATACATTTTATTTTTCAGGTAAATAATCTTTAATATACGATATCTTAATCCAAATCGTTAGAGTCATTTTTGAGAAAATCAAAATTTTCAAAAAAGTTCCATGGAAAGGATAGTTGGGGGTGGGGTATTTTCTTGAAAATCTTCGTGTCGCATCCTTGGAAGATACCAAACCTAAATCCCAATTTAGGTTTTTAACGTTTTTGAGCTATGCTGCCCATAGTCGCACACATACACATACAGAAAGTCAGACACACACATACGGACATTTTTCTAAAAATGCTCTTTTTATTATTCAGGCGGTCTCAAAATATGCATTTGCGGTGAAATCTCGGTATAGAATTTTTGGATGCATTACAATACCTTCTGTATACACTATGTACCTACATAGCAGGTGTAGAGAAAGTAAAAATAATATTTAAGAAATGTTGCTAGTGGAACAGTTAGAGAAAGTCATGTGAATGGAGCATATCAGAGTTTTATTTAAATATTCAGGCAATTCAAGAAATATGTGGTAACTGTTTAAGTAATGGCAATGTAGTGTATTGCCTGGTATGTGAAGAGAGCATAGAAAGTGGACAAAAATCGGCGTGGTTAATTCGAAAACAATTGCACATCTCAGTTCAAAATACAAAAGTAAGAACACAACAGTTATTACTTTCTCTATAGGCACTATGTACATAGTGTATAGAGAATGTATTGCACTCCACCAAAAAATTCTATACCAAGATTTCACCGGAAATATATGTTTTAGGGTCCCCTTTATCTAAAAAAAGCATTTTCGGAAAAAGGTCCATGTGTGTGTGTGTGTGTGTGACCGTGTGTCCGTGTGTCCGTGTGTCTGTGAACACGATAACTCAAAAACGAAAAGTAGCTAAAATACCAAACTTGGTATTTAAGTTTAGTTTCTTCCAGGAATGCGACACGAAGATTTTGAGAAAAAATCCCCCCACCCCCAACTACCCTTTACATGGAACTTTTTTCGAACATTTCAATTTTTTCAAAAATGGCTCTAACGATTTTGATTAAAATTTCGTGTATTAAAGATATTTACCTGACAAATAAAACGTATATCTTGAATTTTCTGGGAATAGCCTCTGAAGAGTAGTTTATTCTGGATGAATTTTACTAAACTTTGAATAACTACTAAACCGTAAGAGATGGACAAAACCTTACTACACATAAAATGTAGAGCACGTTAAAACACACAATTTATGTTATATACATTTTTTTCGTGGAGTTCGTCGTTTTTGTGACATTCCTTATTTTTAGTCTCTGCTATGAAAAACGTATACATTTCTCAGACAGGAATTTGTCAACTCCTGTCCATACAAACATAGGAACTTCAGTGATATAGCTACCAGCTTTTGAGTATCACTTTAACCTATGGTACTCCCGTATTTCACGTCTACTTACAAGGAAGCAAGTAATATGGCTATTTCTGCTAATGTTTTACTGATTAGCATGAAGTTAATAGAAGTATAAGCTTTTTAAGAATAATTTGCTGAAGGGATATAGAGAAAGTCATGTGAATGGTACACATCAGATTTTTTTTAACTCAGGTGAAATCACGGGGAAACCAAGTGATGTCTAAAGGATTAGAGCCAGAACTGCAATTGTTACTTTCTCGAGCACGTGTGTACAACGTACATAGTAGCGAGAGAACGTATTGTATATTCCACCCAAAAAACCAGTAACAAGCTTTCACCAGAAATACTTGTTCTGAAACACCCTGAATCAAAAAAAAATGAAATTACGTGTTATTTATGGACGCTCTTTTAACTGCTGTGGTTCTCAGCGTCTCATTCTAAATTTGGTGTAAAAGACCGCTTAATTTTGCTCAGAGACCTCTCTATCAGGCATAAGATTCTTTTACGTGCCGTAAATCCATCCCTTCCGAACGAAGCCATGCTAAGGATTTTTACACCCGAAAAAATCCATCGTCCTCCGACGGGTTTGAACCTGCGACCTTGGGTATATGAAGTTAGCATGGTAACCATTACACTACTGAGGACGATTAAATCCAAAAAGAAATTATGTGTGTCTGTGTGTGTAAGTGTTTGTGTGTGTCTGTGAACATCATAACTCAAAAACCAAATGTCGGCTAAACATCAAACTTGGTATTTATGTTTAGTAACGTGCAAGAATGAGACAGTAATATTTCAGGGAAATATTTCAACACCCAACTACCCTTTACATGTAATATTTCTTTCGCAAATATCATTTTAATGAAAATATCGTATGTTTAAGATATTTTCATGGCAAACAAAATACATATCTTGAATTTTCTGGGAATACCTTTTGAGAATCTCTTCATTCTGGATTACCTTTGGATATCTGTTGAACTGTAAGAGATAGAAATAGACTTAATATACTCGTTAAAACACACAATTTATACAAATACATTTTTCTAGGGTTAACCGTTTCTGATATATCCCTTCATTCCTGGTTTCAGATTTAAACTGTTTAAACTTTTCTCAAACGGAAAGTCGTTTATCGTTTTATATGTTTTGCATAGCAATTGTTTCACATACCGACCAAATTTTAAAAGATCTGATTATCGCTTCAGCCTAATATATCCTCTTATTTCCCTTCTGCTTACAAGGAAGCAAGTAATAAGACAAAATCTGATAATGTTTAATTTCATTAGTATGATGTAGGTAAACTAATATATTGTAACAATACTTGGGTTTTTTTAGTGCAGGTAGAGAAAGTCATGGAATGGAATACATCCGACTTTTGTACAGGCACTTCTGGCAACAACAGAACAATTCATACCGATTTTCATTCAAATAAGCCTTTCCATTCTGCATATATTAATTTACTTATTCGTGTTAATATTCTACACATATAGAGCTACATTCAACGTTTTTAAAATTACATTTTTAAATATTTTTGTATGAAATTGTCTGCTTGAAATGTTACAAAGTAAAAAATCTGCAAAACCCGCATGTTTATACCTTTTTAAAACTAATCTAAGCCCACTATTAAAGCTTCAGCCAGACATATTGTTAAAGACGTTCTGCAGTCCTTTGTGAAAATCTGTCATACTTCTGGTTGCAGTTTTGTTGAATAAGATAGATTTTAATATGGGAAAGTAACAAAAAAGTAAACCCGATAAAAATGACTAAATTTGATTTACTTGCTTATAGGTATGGTGCATTTTTTCACCAAAAATTATCATTTTTACCAAAATCGCTAAAAAAATATTTTTGATACCCTTAATACTTTTCCGCTGATCTTTATAAAGATTTTATATGCAGAAATAACTTCTCTATAAATTGAATAATCCACATGTACGATCATTTCCCCAAAAATGTTGTGTTAATCTAAAGATACCCGACGAAACCAGCCTTGGGAAAAGTTATTTACGTTCTCTACACGCTTCTGTCCTGGATTCAGTACGGTCTGACACAGGAATGAACTGTGTCTGGATATCGGTAGATTAAACAACATAGCGATCTTCTTAGTGGGCCCAGAAGACCCTGGAAACCTTATTTACTTTCATGCAAAGTGTTAGAAAAAAACCTAACCATAGTCAGTTGTAAGATTTTTAAACAATTGCCTGCGACTTGTGTTTTTTGCAACGTCCGCATGACAGTCCCAGATGCAGCTTCATACATGTTAAAATCTGGCCAGTCTCTTCGAGTGTTGCTTCTCAATCTCATCCATATCACATGTTTAGTTGGTGGGCTACATGTAAGTACTGTAACCCATGACTACTTTCTCCATCGATTGGCAAAGTAATTTCAAGCGGAAAAAGTGTTCCTAAAAACACCACCTCGTGTACAGTTTTACAAAAATCGTCTGCCTGAGGTTTATCTTCCGCCGAAACCTGTTCTCACAAGATGCGGAATTTGGTTATCTGCTGTATCGTTCTATCAAGGAAACTTTAATCAAGTGAAAGATGTAGTTACACGTATTGATGATAGCCTTGCTGATGATAGTGTTCGTGAAGCAAAGTGCGCATTTAAATATGAAACTGTATATCGATATATCAATTTTATCCACGTACATTATTCGTCACTTTCAAACATTAGAACTTGCTATACAGTCCTATACGAGCCTCCTCAGCTAATTGACAACACTGGTCCGTCCCTGGTGAAACTGAAAAAAAAAGTTAAAACCAAACTCAATGAGTGATGGAATCAAACACAGGGTGAAGAGTATTTCAATCAATTAAAAAGCACTTAATTGGAATCAGACAATATTTTCCAAATTAATATCTACAAACTAGCAGTGTGTAAGTATTGCCCAATGACATACATTGACGCGTAGTGAGCATTAGCATGAATTAGATAGAATAATAAACTTCTGTAAGATTAGTTGTTGCCGAATAGGTACAAACAGAAGGGCATGTAAGTGCAATGCATAAGATTTTTGTTATATAAATGTATCTGAGAAGGTCTACCACCTATCAAACAGCAGCACAAAAGAATTATATACCTCTCCTTGGTTCGGCCTGTATAGGCATATTGGTTCTGCTTCTGACTCACAGATAAAAAAGATTACAGACCGATCCTCTGGCTTACTTGTATAACAAAGGCATGTCTGAAATACAGCCACTAACCAGGATCCCCAGTAAATTACTCTTCAGGATTGCTACACGAGACTCAGCCACTCCAATCTACTGCTCAACACGATTCCTGAAAAACTGGATAAAGGCTAAAAATCGCTTAGATGTAATCGTACGATAGTTAAAAGTCTATTGCTGTATAGCTTCCCTTGCCATGCTTCAAGTCACGCTTATCTATCATATTAATGAAAAAAATTAAATGTACAATAAAGTTATCTTGGACTTAAAAAAATTAACTATTTTAGAAACTACCATTAATCTTCCATTTTTATGTTCTTTATATACAATTAAAGGTCGTCTCCTTAGCGCGGTGGTAGCGCTGCTGCCTACCAAGCGGGAGACCTGGGTTCGATCCCCAGTACCGGCGTGGGGATTTTTCCCCCGCTGGGAGACCTGGACCGGGGTGCACTCAGCCTCGTGAGGTCCCTGGGGGGCCAATTGAGGAGCTACTCGATGGAGAAGTAGCGGCTCCAGGTCGTGAGGACCGCATTAACCGGCCGGGAGGGGCTCGAGGCGCTGACCACGTCTCACCCTCCAATACTGCACCCCATCCATGACGTCTGTAGTGGACCGAGATGGGGGACGCAGCGGCCGGGCGGTAGGCCAAGGCTCCCCGTGAGCTTTCGTGCCATGGAGTTATGTTATATACTATTAAAATTGCAGCACCTATATACCTAAAAGCTAATTTCACATATTAGTTATATATTCCTCATTCTAAGTAGCAAATAATTTAATATAGGTGTTTTATTAACACTTATTCCATAGTTTATAAAAATCTATGGTATTTATAAAATGCACAAATTATGTAGTTTCTAATTAGATCACAATGCTTTACTGATTAGCTCTCGCCAGTCATGCATTTTATTTTCAGGGTGTAGGGCAGCTGACTCCTATGCTTGCATGGATATGCTGGTTTGTTGAAATGTTGGTTGGTTGGTAAAGTGAAATGGCGTTTTATTTATGGACGCTCTTTAACTGCTGTGGTTCTCAGTGTCCCATTCTATACTGGGCGTGAAAGGCCGCTTAATTTTGCTCAGAGGCCTCTCTATCAGATTTGAGGTTCTTTTACGTGCCGTAAATCTACGACACGGGACCAACGACTTTACTTCCTTTCCGAAGAAAGCCATACTAAAGATTTTTACGCCTGAGAAGAGCCATCAACCTCCGCCGGGTTTGAACCCCCGATTTTGGGTATATGAAGATAGCATGGTAACCATTACACCACGGAGGGGGATGATTGGTTGGTTTTCTAATGTTAAACGTTTGATAAAGAAATCATTCGTTTTATTGCACTCCGATATTTAGCAGGGATGTTGTAATCTTCTGTAAAAGTTGGACAATATAGAAGATGATCACGATCCATTTTTCATTTAAGTTGCAGAAAAGACTATAGCAGTCTCTGCTATGCCAAATCTGTGTAAGTATTTTTGTAAACAGCTATGCACCGTTAGTAGTCTGAAGATTTTCTTGGTAATGTAGAAATATTGTAATCTTGTAAATTTTTACATTGTTTTCCAGATTTTTTTTGTGTATTCTTCATTGATTTTGTTTTTGTTTTTATTTGATATTATTCTTTTAATAGAGCAAAAATGAATTAAACTAGGTGTTGATTTGTTGAAAAGTTCAATCTAGACAAGATCTTTCAATGTTCAGCTGCGATTATCGTAAAATAAGCTGATGGAGATATATAGCCTTAATCTTTGTGCTAGAGAGAGAATATATTTTAGTCATTCCTCCCTTGGATAAGATTGTCCATTCTATTTGCCATTTTTCAAAAGTCCTTTTAACGTGTTCTCTTACTGTAGCCGTTTATTGCATTTTATTGTGTTCAATACTTCAATTGCTTCCTTGGCAAGTTATTCAGCCATCTTATTTTCAATTACGTCCTCGTGTGCTTGGATCCATTGAATCAATTGTTTGTTACACAGCTGTTGAAGTATAATTGATTTTCTATTACATACCCGTGCTTTTCACTGTCAATCAAGGATTGTTCTACCATTCAGCAGCTTTCCATCCTTAACTTCGAGAATTGCCTTTAATGCATATATGATGTTCATCTGTTCTGCCTGATTAATGGAGCATTTATCACTCCATTTATATTTAAACATGAGGTTTAGAGCGCATCGATTGAAAAAAAGTGAATAATAAGCGAGATATTTTGATTTTTTGTTTACACTACATTAGAACCCGCCTTTAGGGTAATAAATAGGAAGGTACGTTGCCTAAGTTACCAGGTGGCCTAATTCTCCTGTATTCGACGTATGCATATATCCCTTCGCTTGTTAAAAGTGTTGCAGAGCTCAACGGGACTGTTTCAAGTTAAAACACGCCAGTGGAGAATTGGCGAAAGTGAGCTTCGCTTTACCCGTTGCTTATCAGCGGAGACGGTAAGTTGGTAGCGCTCATTGCGAAAGGTGGGTATCCACTGGCAGATTTTAACTTGAATCAGCCTCTTTTAACACATGAAGATATATCTGCACATGTCAAATTCGGGACAGTTGGGCCACATGGTATATTGCCATGTTTCATAAATTAGTTTTAATATTCTCCTGTGCAAAGTAACACAACATACATACACAAAGAGAAGGGAAAAGAGTGAGGGTGGGAGAGAGGACTTTTACTAAAAATATTTGGAGGTGTACGTGGAATCATAAAATGTCTATTTTTGTTGAAATTTTTAAGTAAAATGTTGGATTGGATACTATACCTTTACCTGCGTCAAATGACTGCTAGATAAATATTATATTGTTCCCAAAATTTAGATCATAATTACCTAAGCCTCATTAGCTATTTTAAAAGTACTTCACTCGTGTGCTTTTAATGTCGTTGAAACATAAATTATTAAAGTATTTTGGTCTATTAATTCAAAGAATGCATTCATGACTCTTGTTATTTACGGTTTAGGCAGAGATAATGCTTATGCTTTAATTCGGCTTTTCAGTATCAAGCATGTTGAAGTAACCACATGCGAATAAAAATCTACTTTAATTACTCGTGTGGAAAACACCAAGAGGACGTAAAGATGGAGTGGGCTATGAACTGCCTTCCGGCTGGAAGTTCGTTTAATGATTCCCTGTTTTTAATCACGTAACTTTGAAGCATGTGCGCACACACGCAACTGTTTTAGAGTGGGGGAAAGTGGATTAACGACAGCTCCATTAAGTTACCGAGGGACAGGCTGCTGCCAAAGAGTAATTAATCATTCAGCTGTGTTACGACTGCTGCACGGACGTACAAGGAAACATTTGGCCACCTCGCTCTTAATTAAATATTCAAGCTCGCATGTTTTTATTTTTAGATACAAGTTTGCAAGCCTTCTCATATACGCCTCTTGGGAAAATGTTGTAGCCTTTGCAACCGACAACTTTATTATTGCATTATCTTTCATCACAAAAACAGAATTCTTTCTGGAGATAAATCACGAAAATGATTCTCTTAGATATATATTATGGGTCTGAAGTAGAAACAGTTTCTTTTTTCTGTTTTAAAGTTATTATACAGCAAGTCTTCTATAAGGCTGCTGTTGCAATGTAATCGAAAACAAGCTATCTTATATCTTTTGACATTTTTGCTAGCCTGAAGAAAGAATTTAAAGTCCAATATATAGTGTTTGTGTCGTATGCTTTTATTTGTGCATGCTAGCTTTTTATTATTCTGAATCTATATTTTTGGTATACATAACAAACTTTTGGGATGTCAAAATGTTCTATAATCTCTCTATGCAAGTTCCTTTTTTCTCTTTTTTCCTCTGCATGTTGTAATTAAGTGGTCCAACAGATGACATCAGATATCATGTGAAGCATTAAGTGATACCATATCGTCAGTAGAAAAATTATGGCGACATGACGAGCACAATCTAACTAATTCAATTTTTTCTCAGTCATCAATACACAGTGACATTTATTCTGATACTTTTTTCGTTGAATTAGCTTTCAAATTTCAATATTGCATTCAACTCTCATTCAGGATCATTATTGATAAATCATAGCAGAAAGTGCTGCCATAATACATTATGAACCTTTTACCATAAACTTCAGCAATTTGGCCCTTAATGGGTTACTTTGAGCCAATTTTGGAAAATATTTTATAAGTATACACATAAATAGATTTTATTTTATACTCTATCCAATGTGAAAATTGATTTATTGTTTTCATATTACATAGAGGAGTTCAACATTTTAATGATGTTATTAATTTGAGATTATGACAATTCAACACCACAATTTCAAAAATACCAGATTTCCTCAATTTTGGACCCACCTATTAAAATCTATGTACGTATTCATTCTTTGTAATTGGGTACTGACCGGTGACAGAGTTAAATGTACAAAAACCATTTATAACAATAATCTTACACTTAATAATGGTGATACCAATTATTAATAGTAAATACAAATTAATGCTAGTAATACAACTAACATACCATTATTACATCGTGTTTGAAATACCTAACTACATATTATACAGTACAGCAATACTTATGTCAATCACCATCAACTTTATAAACAGTTATTATGAAACTTTATCATTAATAATTACAGAACAGTAATATTTGCACAATATTTGCTTTAATTATCTAACATTTATACTCTTTAAATTATTAAACTTATTTAAGGTCAGAGGACAGCCCTGAAAGACTGCTACAGGCAATTCGTTCCATTCTTCAATGGTTCTATTAACAAAATAAATGTTCCTACTTGCCAGTTCTGTACTTTCTACCCTTAATGTTTTATACAAATGATCGTTTTATCCGTAGTATTCCGAATTTTCTAACCTCTTTCTAGCATCTACCCGAACATACATTTAGGCCAGCATAAGCTGTAAATGGTGTGACTAACTTATGTATTTCCTCTTAGCCTTTCTTAAGCCCAAAATCTTTAGCTCTGTTTATGAAATTTATAACCCTTCCCAGTATCTTTTATACAGCGAATCAGTTTGATCAACCCCGTATGGGTGCCAGCATGCTACTCCATATTCCATAACTGGCCGCACTAAGGAGTTGTAGGCAATGTCCCTGGACTTTACGCTCCCCTTTTTCAGGAATCACATTACGAAGTGCAATGTCTTCCACTCTTTCCTAGATGTAGAATTTATCTGCTCCTCCTATCCTGCATTTCTTGGCAAGCATACTTCCAAATATTTGCAGCTGTCCACCTGTGGAATTTGTTCCCCACCCATATATATACTAAAAACAATGGAGTTAAGTTTTCCTGCATTAATTGCTATTTTTTTTGCGGCGGCCCATGAACTTATTTCAGTTAGGTCATTCTGAAGAGCAAAATAATTAAAATAATCATTATATTTCATATTAGATACAGTATGCAATAAAAAGGAAAATTCCCGAATATACTTTTCATTTTATTTTGCATCCAATATGAAATGCAATACATTATTACTCGCATATAATAGGGGCATAAAATTGGAGAAATTCGGTATTTTTAAGCTTTATGATATTGAATGATCATAATCCCAAAAGTATATACGTACATACATATTTATAAAATAATATATTTTACAAAGCTGTGTCAAAGTAACATATTAAGGGACAAATTAGCTCCAGTTTATGATAAAGGTTCAATACTGAATTATGGAAACAGTTATTTCTATAATTTATCAGCTAAGAATGTTCCTGTATGAGATTTGATTGCAATATTAAAATGTAAAAGTTAATTTAACAAAAAAAAAAGTGCACAGAATAATGCCATTACTTTACATGGGGCACCTAATTGCATCCTGCAGGCAGGTTGAGGGCATCCGGACGCTACTAACAAACTGCATCGCTAAAATATGTGTTTCATGACTGTATGTCTCTTGCAATGTGCCCCACAGGTGGTCCCAAAAAACAAAACCGTCCCAGCGACAGTCAGTACTACAAAGATATATATCCCACGACAACTTGTAATTTTTATCTTCACTCAAACACTATTTGATATAGCACTTTGTTAATATTTGTACCCTAGAGTATTTTAGGTGAGGTGCAAGCTTTTTTTAAATAAATTGAAAATATTAAAAATAAGTTTCAGCTTAGAAGTTTTCATCAAAAACAATATTAAGTTTGAAATTTTCCAACCAAGTAAAATAATTAAATAAATACTACTCGCCTCCAATGTCAATGTAATATTAGGGAATATAATTTAAAATAAATAACGCATTTATACATATATTTTAAGGAAATATATGTAATTGAAATAAGGCACTTCTAGTTTGGCTTTTCAAAAAGTGAAATTAATTATAAATCACGGTTGCAAAAATTATCCCAGGGACTGTGTTTTATTTTGATTTAATAAGCAAAGGCTGCTAAAGGGTGGTAAAAGTTTTGTGGTTCTAACTTGAAACGAAACACAAATATTCTCCTTTGAAGATGTAGCATATGTGTACGGAAAAGTCGTATAAAACACTTCCAAGGGGCCGCAGAATGTAGGAAATATAGCAAAGAAGGAGGACTGGTTCGGCTAACCGAGACAGGAAGATGAACACTGACACCCCTTCTTTTCTTTGTATGGACAGGAGTTTACAAATTCCTGTATGAAAAAAGTGTAAGTTTTTCAAAGCTGAAACCAAAAATCAGGAATATCTCAAAAACAATAAGCTTTTCGAAAAAAAAATATAAATGACATAAAGTGTCTGTTTTATCGTGATTTAAATTTTTTGTGTAGTGAGTTTTTGTCTATCTCTTACCGTTTACCAATTATACAAAATTCAATAAAAATCATCCAGAATAAAGAGGTCTTTAGAGGTTATTCCCAGAAAATTCAAGATATATATTTTATTTGGCAAGTAAATATCTTAAATATAAGGGATTTTTAATCAAAATCGTTTGAGCCATTTTTAAGAAAATCAAAATTTTAGAAATTTTGTCCATGTAAAAGGTAGTTGGGGGTGGAGGGATTTTCTTGAAAATATTCTTGTCGCATCCTTGGAAGATACCAAACTTAAATACCAAGTTTGGTTTTTAACGGTCTTTTCGTTTTTGAGCTATGCTGCCCACAGGCACACACACATATACACACAGACAGTCGGACACACACAGACATTTTTTCTAAAAATGCTTTTTTTGGATTCAGGGGGTCTCAAAACATATATTTCCGGAGAAATCTAGGTATCGAATTTTTGGATGGAGTGCAACACCTTCTCTATACACTATGTACTTAGCACGTGTAGAGAAAGTAAAAACATAGGGTTAAACAGAACTAACCATAAATGCAGAAATAAAAGTACATTTGACCCTATAAACTAAGTTTAGAATAAAATCATCTATAAAAATTGTTCCTATGTATTAAAATTATCATGTGTTGCCCTCATGTGATTTTTACTTTCTCTATACGTGCTATGTACATAGTGTATAGAGAAGGTATTGTAATGCACCCAAAAATTCGATAACGAGATTTCACCAGAAATACATGTTTTGAGACCTCCTGAATCCAAAAAAAGCATTTCTAGAAAAATATCCTTGTGTGTGTGTTCTGTCAGTCTGTCTATCTGTGTGTGTGTGTGTGTGTGTGTGTGTGTGTGTGTGTGTGTGTGTGTGTCTGTGGGCAGCATAGATCAAAAACGAAAAGCCATTTAAAACCTAACTTGGTATTTAAGCTTGGTATCTTCCAAGGATGCGACACGAAGATTTTCAAGAAAATCCCCCCCTCCCAACTACCCTTTACATAGAACTTTTTCGAAATTGTTGATTTTCTAAAAAATGGCTCTAATGATTTTGATTAAAATATCGTATATTAAAGATATTTACCTGACAAATAAATTGTATATCTTGAATTTTCTGGGAATAGCCTCTGAAGACTACTTTATTCTGGATGAATTTTACATAACTACTAAACGGTAAGAGATGGACAAAAACTTAGGTAACACACAAAAAATGTAGAGCACGTTAAAACACACAATTTATGCTATATACACTTTTTTCGTGTAGTTGATCGTTTTTGAGATATTCCTTGTTTTTGGTTTCAGCTTTGAAAAACTTATACTTTTCACATATTGGAATTTTCCAACTCGTGTCTATACAAACAAACGAACTTCAGTCACATAGCAACCAGCTTTTGGCTTTCACTTTAAACTATGGTACTTCCTTATTTCGTTTCTACTTACAATAAAGCAAGAAATAAGACTATTTCTGCTATGTTTTCTCGATTAGCATGAAATAAATAAAATAATAAGCTTATTAACAATAATTTGTTACAGAGATATAGAGAAAGTCATGTGAATGGAACACATCAGATTTTTTTCATACATTGTTATACAAACTACTTATAGAAATGATTATTCAGACATATACTTTAAATTAATCGAGGTAAACATTTACAGAAATTATTTTTATGTTTCCTTAAAGTAAAGGGGCATTAGGGGGATTAATTCGATTTAAACTGCAGTCAAATCTTTTAAGAAATTTTAGCTATGAGATGGCTTTGAAATTCCATTCTCTTTGCTTGACAAGGATGGGGAAAAATCATAACGACTTTCCATTTGAGAAAAATGTAAGTATTAGAAGGTGCTATCCAATAACATGGAATATCTTGGAAGTGGATAATTCCAAAAAAATGTATAACATAAATTGTACACTATAACTAGACCAACATTATTATGTAGTTAGGTTTTCGTCTAACTCTTACAGTTTACCAGTTACACAAAAGAAATTCAGAATGAAAAAGAATTTACAGGCTATTTCCATAAAATTCAAGATACATATCAGGTGGTTCACCTGAGTCTTATTATTTTTGGAGATAGTCAACACTGAAAGCAATAAAGTCGACATTACCGTGTTTGTTGATCATTTGGTAACCATGTAAATTTAGTCTGCTCTTCATGGAAAATAGATCTTAGTGTCAATAGTTACGTCCTTTCCAAAAGCATGCACTTAATAACTCCTGCTACAGTACTTGTTATATCATAAGTTACGTTCTACAACGTTAAAGGAACGGCTTAAATCAGAAAAAGGACTTGCACAACAGTTATAAAGAGGTGAGAAGCGGAGAGGGAGACATGTGTGACACTATACCTACAAATTAACGGCCCGATCCACCGCAATGATTGTAGCTCAACTGCTTAATTTCACGTTCCTTCAACACCTCCAGCGTGTCAGCGGTTCGAGTCCCACAGTCTTTATGACTTTTTTTACTTTCTCTACACGTACTATGTACATAGTGTATAGAGAAGGTATTGTATTGCACTCAAAACTTCAATACCGAGATTTCACCGGAAATACATGTTTTGAGACCCCTGAATAAAACAACATTTTTAGAAAAATGTCCATGTGTGTGTCTGTGTGCAGCATAGCTCAAAAACGAAAAGTCCGCTAAAAGCCAAACTTAGTATTTAGGTTTCGTGTCCTCCAAGGATGCGACACGAACATTTTAAAGACAATCCTCCACCCCCAACCACCATGCACATAGAACTTTTTTTCGATAATCTTGATTTTCTCAAAAATTTTGATTAAAATATCGTATATTAAAGATATTTATCTGACAAATAAACTGTATACCTTGAATTCTCTGGGAATAGACTCTAGAGAATACTTTATTCTGGATGAATTTTACGGAATTTTGCATTACTGCTAAACCTTAAGATATGGATAAAATTTACTTTAAAGTGATCAGCGTTTTTTACTTTCTCTACCGAGTACTATGTATTCCACCTAAAAGAACATATATCAAAATTTCACCGGAAATATATACTGTAAGGACCCTGCATCCAAAAAGGCATGTTTAAGGTCCAAGTACGAGTCTGTGTGTGCGTGTGTGTGTGTATGTGTGGATAACATAACTAAAAAATGAAAAGTCAGTTTAATTGGTACTAAACTTGGTATTTAAATTCGGTAACTTTTAGGATACAACAGGAAGATTTTCAGGAAAATTACCCTACCCCAAACTACCCTTTACATGGAATGTCTTTCGAAATTTCCGATATTCTCAAAAATGGCACTAACAATTTTAATTAAACTAGTATATTAAATATATTTATGTGGAAAATAAAATGTATATTCCGAATTTCTTGGGAATAACCCCTGTATATTCTAAATTCTGGTGTTTTCTGCGTAACTGTCAAACCGTAACAAATAAACAAGCACTTGCTAGGAAAAACTGTAGAACTCGTTAAAACACTCAATTAATGGTTGTTTTTGTTTGTTTTTTTTTGTTTCTTTATTATTATTTATATAACCACTTCCGGATCTTCTCCTTAGAATGGTGGTATCGTTGCTACTTGCCAAGCGGGAGACCTGGGTTCGATTCCCAGTACCGGCGTGGGGATTTTTTCCCTACTGGGAGACCTGGTCCGGGGTGCACTCAGTCTCGTGAGGTCCCTGGGGGGGGCCAATTGAGGAGCTACTTGATGGAGAAGTAGTGGCTCCAGGTCCTGAAGACCGCATTAAACTGGCCGGAGGGATCGAAGCGCCGACCACTCTCACCCCCCAATACTGCACTGTCTGTAATGGACCAGGACGCAGCGGCCGGGCGGTAAGCCAAGGAGTCAGTCTAACCATTTCCAAGATATGCCCTGTTATTGAACTTTTCTCAAACGGGCAGTACTCACCCGTTTCATATCTCTTTTCTTTCAATCCTGACCATGTAAAGAGAACCGAACTTCAATGACAAGCACATAATTACAGATTTTAAAATATTTGACTCGCATTATTCCAAATCGCTAGTGTATTCCCTTATTTTCTTTCTACTTATAAGCAACTAAGTAATAAGACCATTTCTGTTAATTTTATATTGATTAGTCTATAATTTCTAAGAATAGTTGATTTGCAGAACAGATAGAGAAACTGATATTAATGGAACACATCAAATTGTTTATATAAAAGTGGTAAAGTGCATACAAAATGGCACCGACCACCCCTTTAAACATAGTGTATATCAGGTCTATATTTTACTTTTCCTTTTAACGGTAAGATATAATATACTTTTAATTTGAAATTATTTTTATTGTGTAAGTATAGGTATTTATGATTAGAACTAATACTAGGAGCACCGTAAATAAATTTTCCTCGAATAAATAATATATTAAAAGTTTTGATCTTTAAACTTAAAGAATTTGCTGGCATTACAGTCTGTGTAGAGGAATCTGTTATGTAATCAATTGTCCACGTACAGACATGCTAAGCCCATTTTGTATACGTTTGTAATTTTCAGTGGTAGAAGGCTGAAGAAAGAAGCCAAGTCATTGCTGCTTATTTGCTACATTTTCTTTCCGTTGCAGCGTCTGCAATTTGAGGTTATCTACCTCGTTCGCTAGCAAGTGTTTGAAGCTGATAATGCGCTTGTTCTAGCTGGCAAGCAAACAAAAGGTGGAGGGAATAAAGTCGGCTGTGGCTTCCTCTTAATATGGAAACTGCACGCAAGGCAAAGATTGTCAGTTTGTTTTGGGCGAACAACGTTGAAGTTGGTGTTTGTTTTCTTAGCTTAGTTTGGCTTATCGATCCCGTGTACGTCTGGATCCATTATCCACACTTAAAACTTGAGTGTGCAACACGTTGGATAGATATTCTGCCGCCGGAAGTGAGGAGCACAAACAAATTTCTCTTGCAAACAAAATGAGGAATTATCAGCAATAGCTCGGAGATTTTCAATCCAAGTAATGTTTACAAGTCTTAAGTTTCCATAAGAAGAATCTTTACCTACTCACATTTCATTGTTGACTGTGAAGACGCAATTTTCACTCAGCTTATGAATACATCCTCTTGTTTTGTTGATGAGTGTTGTGAGAAAGTTTAAGAAAACGCTGCAGTGTTCTAATGTTGATTCCAAAAACTTGGGAATAACATCTTATGCTAAGATAGTTTCTTCTTATTGTTACTCTTCTTATTTTAAGATGTTCTCAATAAGTTAATGACTCCTTACGTTTACAATATGATGATGATTTTTGGGCTTCTTAAATACTCTGGATGGATTATGCTGAAGAAAATGTGTAATTTTAGTAGGTTCAAAGAAATCTAATTTATTTTCGTAATAAACGTATTCACTCTTAAGTTGATCCTCGCCACAACGAACCCAAGAGACTAGTGCACCGTGGTACAGCTCGATAGCAATGCGCGCAGGAAAGTTAACCCTGCTAATATACATTTTTGTGTAGTACCTATGTGTTTGTGTACCTCTTACTGTTTACCAGTTATAAAAATTTATACAAAAGTCATCCAGAATGAGGAGGTCTTCAGAGGCTATTCCCAGAAAATTCAAGATATGCATTTCGTTTGCCATGAAATATATATATGACATTTTAATAAAAATCATTGGTCATTTTTTAGAAAATCCAAATTTTCGAAAAAAGTTCCACGTAAAAGTAGTTGGGGGGGGGGCATTTTCTTGAAAATCTTCGTGTTGCATCCTTGGAAGATACTAAGTTTAAATATTGTTTGGTATTTAACCAACTTTTCGTTTTAGAGCTATATTGTTCACAAACACACAGACAGACAGACAGACAGACAGACAGACAGACAAACGCGTGCACGCGGATATGTTTCTAAAAATACTTTTTTGGGGGAGGGGGAATTCAGGGGGATCTGAAAACATATATTTCCGGTGAAATCTCGATATTGAGTTCCGGGTGGAATACAATACTTCTCTATCCACTGTGTACATTGTTCATACGGGCTAGAGAAAGTAAAATATGAGCCAACAACAACTGATAAACTGCCTCGGCAAGATAATGTGGATCCAGATGTTCCAATTTCAGAAGAATCATGTTTAATAACATTTTGTGTGAAATTGGGCTCGAATCTGTCAAAAGAAACCCAAATATAAGTTATCGCTTATCTGTTAAGGTTATTGAATAAATGAGTTTAAAACATTTTTGTGCAGTAATTTTTTGTCTATCTTAACCTTACTAGTTATACAAAATTATACAAAGTTCCTTCCGAATAAAGTAAACTTCACAGGCTATACCCAGAAAACTCAAAGCAGTCATTCTATTTAAAAAAAAATACATATTTAAAATATTGGTATTATTTCAATCAAAATTGTTATAACCATTCTTGAAAAAACAAAAACTCTAAAAATGAACTTCTCTACCTATTCTGCTACAAACTGTTTTTACAAAATCAATTCCACACTAGGCGCATGTAACACAGGAATTGGAAAGATGAATGAATAAGTGTATTTATTGACATAACAATATCATACATTCAACTTCAACAATCGCACGGATCCACAGACCGTACTAAAAAGCAATATTAAAACAACAACAAAGAATTAAAAGAGTAAACACGAAAATAAAAACACAAAGTTATTCAAATACAGCAATTTAAATTTACAGCACAGAGTACACTTTATTAGAGCAGACTGAATTAATGCCACAGCTAAGATTTGATTAAAATATTCTTACAAAAGCTTACTCTTCTGTTTAATTCATACTAATCGAGATAAGCATTATCAGAAGCATCTTATGCTATTTTCTTGTAGGTGCTTGGAAAGTAAGGGAATACATTAGGTTAAAGCTACAGTAAACTTTTTTAAGAGTTTGCCGCTATGTAGTTGCTTCAAATTCAATTCTATTTTCTTGGTGAAGTAAAACAAAAGGAAGAATGGGTGAAAATAAAATTAAACTGAACTATGCAAAGCAAACAGCCCGAAGGCCTACCTCAATATCGCTGCATTCTCCACCTCTGCCCATTATAGGCGTCATGAGTGAGCTGCAGTAATAGAATTGGCGCCCCGAGTCCCCCCCCCCTCCAGATCGGTTAATAAAAACGAATAAATAATGACTTCCCACTTTAGAAAGTTATAAGTATTGAAAAATGTAATTCATTAACAAGGAAGCGGTTAACTCTACAAAAATGTATCCGACATAAACGGTGTGTGTTTAATGCGATCTAAATCTACTTTTTCTATCACGTTCTATGTGCATAGTAGGTAGAGAAATATTGCATTGCACCCACGAGTTCGATCACGAGATTTCACTGGAAATATATGTTTTGAGGTTTCCTGAATCAAAAAAGTACATTTAGAAAAACGCCCACGGGTGGTGTGTGTGTGTGTGTGTGTGGGTGTGTGGGTGTGTGTGTGTGTGTGTGGGTCCGTGTGTCTGTGAACAGCATTACACATAAACTTAATTTTCCGTTAAATATCAAACTTGGTATTTAAGTTCAGCATATTTCAAGGATGCGATATGAACATCTTCAATAAAACCTCCCACCCCAAACATCCCTTTACCTGTAAACATTTTCGAAATGTTTTATTTCTTTAATTCAAGATATACATCACATTTGTCATGAAAATATCTTAAATATGTGGAACTTAAATCCAAATCGTTAGAGCCATTGAAGAGAAGATCAGAATTTTCGGAAAATATTCCATACAAAGGGTAGTTGTAGTAAGGGCATTTTCTTGGAAGTATGGTATTTAATGGACTTCTCGTTTTTGAGTTCAGCTTTTCTCAGATGGAATACAATATTTCATCTACTTACTATACATAGTAGGGAAATTATAACGTACATAAAAGAAATTAAATGAACAAAAAGAGCTCAATTTTTCACACATTTCATGTTTCTTATGTTCTGAGGAAAATTTGTTGAAAAAAATCAAATGTTTTCCATTCACATGACTTTCTCTACATCTCTGAAACAAATTGTTGTTAAAAAAAAACTTATGCTTCTATTTACTTAATGCTCATCGAGACAAAATCAGCAGAAATTGTCCTATTACTTGCTTCCTTGTAAGTAGAAGGGAAATAAGGGAGTGCCATAGGTTAAAGTGGTAAGCAAAAGCTGGTTGATATGTGTGTGAAGTTCATTTGTTTGTACGGAAGGAGTTGACAAACTCCTGTATGAGAAAGTGTAAGTTTTTTTAAAACTGAAACCAATAACAAGGAATATTTCAAAAACATTCAACTCCATGAAAAAGATGTATATGGCATAAGTTGTGTGTTTTATCCTGATCTACATTTTTGTGGGCTAAGTTTTTGTCCATCTCTTGCGGTTTAGCAGTTAAGCAAAATTTCGTAAAATTCATCCAGAATAAAGTAGTCTTCAGAGGCTATTCCCAGAAAATTCAAGATAGACATATTATTTCTCAGGTAAATATCTTTAAATTACGATATTTTAATCAAAATCGTTAGCGCCATTTTTGAGAAAATCAAAATTTTCGAAAAAAGTTCCATATAAAGGCTAGTAGGGGGTGGGGAGGATTTTCTAGAAAATCTTCGTGTCGCATCCTTGGAAGATACCAAACTTAAATACCAAGTTTGGTATTTAACGGTCTTTTCGTTTTTGAGCTATGCTATCCACAGACACACACACACACAAACACACACACACATGCACACATACGCACCTTTTCCCAAAAATGTTTTTTACTTTCTCTTTACGAACTATGTACATGGTGTATAGATAAGGTATTCTATTGCACTCAAAAATTCGATACCGAGATTTCACCGGAAATAAATGTTTTGAGACTCCCTGAATCAAAAAAAAACAAGCATTTTTAGAAAAATGTCCATGTGTGTATGCGTGTGTGTGTGTGTGTGTGTGCGCAGCATAGCTCAGAAACGAAAAGGCCGTTAAAAACCAAACTTGGTATTTCAGTTTGGTATCTTCCAAGGATGGGACACGAAAATTTTCAAGAAAATCCTCCCACACTCAACTACCCTTTACATGAAACTTTTTTCGTAAATTTGGATCTTCTTAAAAAAGTCTCTAACGTTTTTTATTAAAATATCGTATGTTAAAGATATTTACCTGACAAATAAAATGTATATTTTGAATTTTCTGGGAATAGCCTCTCAAGACTTTTCTTGACGAATTTTACGGAATTTTGCATAACTGCGAAACCGTAAGAGATGGACAAAACTTAGCATACAGAAAATGTAGAGCGCGTTAAAACACACAATTTATGTTACATACATTTTTTCGTGGAGTTGATTGTTTTTTAGATATTCCTTGATTTTGGTTTCAGCTTTGAAAAATCTGATGTGAACCATTCACATGACTTTTTCTACATCTCTGGAACTAATTATTCTTAAAAGCGTATACTTCTGATTACTTCATGCTAATCAGTAAAAGATAGCAGAAATAGCCATATTACTTGCTTCCTTGTAAGTAGAAGCGAAATAAGGGAGTACCATAGGTTAAAGTGGTGATCAAAAGCTGGTTGCTGTGTGATTGAAGTTCCTTTGTTTGTATGGACAGGAGTTGAGAAAATCATGTAAGAAAAGTTAAGTTTTTCGAACGTGAAAACAAAAACAAGGAATATCTCAAAAACGATCAACTCCACGACAAAAATGTATACATCATAAATGGTGTGTTTTAATGTGCTCTCCATTTTTTTTTTGTGGTAAGTTTTTGTCTATCTTACGGTTTAGCAGCTATGCAAAATTCCGTAAAATTCACTCAGAATAAAGGAGTCTTCAGAGGCTATTCCCAGAGAATTCAAGATATACATTTTATTTTTCAGGTAAATATCTTTAATACACGAAATTTTAATCAAAACTGTTAGAGCCATTTTTGAGAAAATTGAAATTTTCGAAAAAAAGTTCCATGTAAAGGGTAGTTTGGGGTGGGAGGATTTTTCTCAAAATCTTCGTGTCGCATCCCTGGAAGATACTAAACTCAAATACCAAGTTTGATACTTTACCAACTTTTCGTTTTTGAGTTATCGTGTTCACAGACACACGGACACACGGATTCACGGACACACACACACGGACCTTTTTGTGAAAATGCATTTTTTAGATAAAGGGGACCCTAAAACATATATTTCCGGTAAAATCTCGGTATCGAATTTTTGGGTGGAGTGCAATACCTTCTCTATACACTATGTACATAGCACGTATAGAGAAAGTAAAAAGTTATATTTTTCTCATACAGGAATGTGTCAACTCGTGTCCATACAAACAAAGGAACTTCAGTCACATAGCAACCAGCTTTTGACTGTCACTTTAACCTATGGTACTCCCTTAATTCCCTTCTACTTACAAGGAAGCAAGTAATAAGACTATTTTTGTTATTTTTTCCTCGATTAGCATGAAGTAAATAGAAGCATAAGCTTTTTAACAATAATTTGTTACAGAGATGTAGAGAAAGTCATGTGAATGGAGCACATCAGATTTTGTTGGAGTCGGGAGGATCCAAACATGTATTTCCGGTGAAATCTCGGTATCGAATTTTTGGGTGGAATTCAATAACTTCTCTATACACTATGTACATAGTACGTATAGAGAAAGTAAAAAAATAACAAAACCCTGCAAAGATTTTGATCCTATTGTTCTGGCTGGCAGTGAGTCACCACTACATTATGTAATTTACTCAACACTACTCAGCTTTAAGATGCAAAGTAGCTTATAATTTCTAAAGCATCTACACGTAGGGTTCCTGTGCTGAAATACATGCTATTTCCGTTTGTAATCGCTTTAAGATTTCATTAGTTTCTAGCGTTGAATTCGGTTGGGCCTAGCAACTGGAGGCTCTCTTCTAAAAAAAAAAGTCAGTTAAGCATTTCATTCTTTTATTCCTGGAAGATACGGACGGGGCCACGCACCTTTTCTTGAGCACTGGTTTTAGAGGGAAGTGAGGGCAAAGGGAGGAAGAGAGAGCTCACCCATCTGTCTTTCCGCAGTGTTGTCAACCAAACGTTTCCTTCTTTGAAGCCCTCAACCATTATGATGAATAGGCTATCTAATTTGCCGCAAACTAAAGTATTAAGGTGACGCATATATTACATTTGACCAAAAATTGTAAAACAAAATTTAATTAACTTTTTCATAATAAAATTAAATGAATTCTAAAATTTAAGAAAATACATCATGTTTTCACCTGGTGCACTTTAACTACAAATTAAATAAAACTATAGGTGGGTAGGTGCATGCTTATTAGCAGGCACTGCTAACTTTAAGCCGTTTCCATAGTCAAAATATTCCACACGATTCAAGTTTTACTTTCAATACACGTACTATATACATAGTGTATAGAGACGGTATTGCACTCCACCCAATAATTCAATACCGAGATTTCACTGGAAATATACGCTTTAAGATTCCCTGTATCCAAAAAAGTATTTTCAGAAAAAGGTCCGTATGTGTATATGTGTCCGTGTGTCTGTGAACACGATAACCAAAAATAAGTCGGTAAAATACCAAACTTGGTATTTAAGTTTAGTATTTTCCAGGGATGCGACACGAAGATTTTGAGAAACATCCCCCCATCCCAAACTAGCCTTTACATGGAAAAAGTTTCAAAATTTTTGATTTTCTAAAAAATGGCTCTAATGATTTTGATTAAATTTTCGTATATTAAAGATATTTACTTGTCAAATAATATATTGCATTTTCTTGGAATAGCCGCTGAAGACTATTTTGAATGAATTTCACGGAATTTTGCATAACTGCTAAACCATAAGAGATGGACAAAAAATGTAGAGCACATTAAAACACACAATTCATGTTGTATACATTTTCTTCGTGGAATTAATCGTTTTTAAGATATTCCTTGTTTTTTTATTTCAGCCTTGAAAAACTTATACTTTCCTCATGCAGGAATTTGTCAACTCCTGTCCATTCAAACAAAGGAATTTCAGTTACATAGCAATCAGCCTTTGACTATCACATTTCTCTTCGAGTAATAAGATTGTTTCTGCTAATTTTTTCTCGATTAGAATAAAGTAAATAGAAGTATAAGCTTTTTAACAATAAGTTGTTGCAAAGTTGTAGAGAAAGTCATGTGAGTGGAACACGTCAGATTTTTTACTAATTTGTTTCAATATTTTTATGCTATCTCTAAAAAAAAGCATTAAATAAAATAGTCGTGTTACTTTTAAAAATAAAGTACCCAATTTTTACACTAATTAGAGCTAATATAAAGAATATAATATGACAGATATATTTGTAAACTCATTTTTTGTAAAACTGGCTTTTGTTGTATAAATAGTTTTTAAAATGCATCACCTGGCTCATTTTAATAGAACGGCGAACTTAGACAATAAAAATCTGATGTGATTCATTCACATGACTTTCTTTATATCTCTGCAACAAATTATTGTTAAAAGTCTTATTCTTCTATTTACTTTATGCTGAGATAAATGTTGGCAGAAATTGTCTTATTACTTGCTTCCTTGTAAGTAGAAGGGAAATAAGGGAGTACCATAGGCTAAAGAGATAGCCAAAAGTTGGTTGCTATGTGACTGAAGTATCTTGTTTGTATGGACAGGAATTTACAAGTTCCTGTATGAGAAAAGTGTATGTTATAGCTGAAACCAATAACATGGAATATCTCAAAAGGATCAACTCCACAAAAAAATTATATATTGTAAATTTTGTGTATTCTACATTTTCTATTAAGCAAGTTTTTGTATATTTGTTGCGATTTACCAGTTATGCAAAATTCCTTTAAATTCATCCAGAATAAAGTGGTCTTCAGAGGCTATTCCTACATTTTATTTGTCGTGTAAATATCTTTAATATGCGATATTTTAATCAAAATCGTTAGAGCGACTTTTGAGAAAATCAAAATGTTCGAAACTTTTTTCATGTAAAGGGTAGTTGAGGTGGGGAGATTTTTTTTAAATCTTCGTGTCGCATCCTTAGAAGATACTGAACTCAAATACCAAGTTTGGTATTTAACGGACTTTTCGTTTTTTGAACTATCCTGCCCATAGTCACACACAGAAAGAAAGACATTTACAGACCTTTTCCTAAAAATGCTTTCTTTAGATTCAGGAGGTCTCAAAACATGTATTTTTGGTGAAATCTCGGTATCGAGTATCCCCTAATCTCGGGGTTGTATAAAACCAAATTGTAACGGACCGCTGTAGAAGTAGGTATCTCAAAACAAACTGTCTCTAGCACACATTCGCACATCCCTGAAAGCCTCTTGCAGAGGTTTTGGCGGACGCTGACAGAGCGGTAGATAAGGTTTTAACCTTTTAGCAAATGTAACTTTTACATTGTATATCTAATTTTTATATGCTAGGGGCAGTTAGTTTGTTTTACCTTTTTAACTCTTATCGCATTTGTCTTTTATACTGAGGATTACTTTTTAGCTCCTTGTTATCCCTTTTTAGCCCCATCACTTGCATTTGTTTTACTGTCTACGCTTTTAACCGTAGACAGCTTTTACACTGGAGTTTATGTCTCGTTTTAGTTATTTTAACTCTGATTGATTTTTTCACTTTGCTTTTGTCATATTGAATTTCATAAGGAAGCTAATAATAGTCTTGCAGTTGGGTGCCCTTAACCCCCACCATCAAAACTCTACGGTGAATCAAAGTTGTAAACGAAGTATTCTGTAAAATTTTAAAGGATATTACTAAGTTCAGATGGTAGAGAACCTCCTACTGTGTGAGGAGTCCCGGTTTCGATTCTCAGCTGCCGGATGTGAATCTTTCTCTAGCCAAGATTACTCCCTATCCTCCCCAGAATCCGAAAGCATGTCTGAGAGCGTGTGTTCAGTGTACAAAACCCAAAGAAAGAATAAATCAAGAAGTTGAAGAAAACAGGACAGGATAGCGTGTGGTAACCAGCGAGTTGCTACGGTGCAGTATAATGATGCTCTTCTTTACAACATATGGATGACTTCACACGGGGGAGAATCATCGGGAAGCCGTAAATGTGACGAGTGTTACTCAGGAGTTTGGTATTGCACACAGCATTGTTTCACTCGCATGGGGAGCCTTCCAAACCACGGCCCATGGCCGTACTCGCTAGTGTGTCTCGCTTTGGTGCTTCGTGGTGCATGGGATCGTGGGTTCGAGTGCTGCCTTGGGCATGGGTGTTTTTATGTTAAATGTGTGTGTGTGTGTCTCGGAAGAAACCACAAAAACAGTAATCAAACGGCAACCAAGTAAATGTTAAGAAAATGGGAAAAGGGTACACAAAAAAAGGAGAGGAGAAAAGATGGTCAACTGCAGCAGACTATATTGTGCAACAAGTAAAAGGGGATCCACGTCAAGCAGTGGATACAATTGCAACCATATATAACAGAATTGCTAGGCATACAACTGCATAAAGGTGATCTCTTTGCCCGAGGGCCAGTACTGTTTGCGATTGTCCCAAGAGCATCGAGGAATGGGGTCGCATGTCTTCTCGGATAAGAGCAGATTCGGTCTGAGTAGTATTTCTCGATTTACCCTGATCTGGCGAGGGGAGGGAACACGTAATGCAGCCAAGAGCATCCTTGAACATGATCGTTTTGGTGGTCCGAGTGAGGAAGTATAATGTTGTGTGAGCGTACCCACCTCCAAATCTTTGAACACTGTACGCTCAATGAACAACTTTATTGTATTATTGTTCTCCTTCCTATGTACGTCTTTTCAGGGGTGCCAGCCGGCCCTGACTTCATTTTCATGGATTTCAATGCGCAACCACATCGAACAGCGCAGGTAGAAAACTTCTTGGAACTAGAGGATAATCGGCGAATGACCTACCTGTTTTCCTGATTTAAATCCCATTGAACACGTGTGAGATGCTTTGAAGAGAAGCATTTCAACGCGTCCACATGCACCTACCAGAAATTGTCAACAGCGCTTCGTGGAGGAATGGAACGCCCTACTGCAAAAACTCCTTACCAAACTTGTAGCCAGCATTGGAGCTCGATGCAGAGCATGCATTGCTGTCCATGGTGATCATACACCTTTTAAGCACCATGTTTCTATTTTTGTAAATCTAGAGGACCATCATATGATGTAGTGACTAGTCGCTTATTTTCTATGAATAAAAGTGTCGTCGTTTCTGTTCGTCTCAGTGCATATGTCTTTAGTTGCCTACTGCAGCATACTGTAGCAGTTTTCTCTATATATGATTCAAGTTTCATCTACCTAAGTAGTGGCACAGCTTTACACCCTGTGTTATCCTCCTGCTAGCTTCCCCTGTGTCTAGAAGTATGAATGACTGTGTGTGTGAGAACCAATCAAAATACAGAAGCCCAATGATAACAGTACACCAGTTAATACCATTGCCGAATATGCTCCAAAGGGAAATACCGCCTGTACGAACGTGTAATAAAAGGAGAGGTATAAGCAAGAAAAATAATGCCTATCGTTATTATCCGTGATCTACAATATTAGAATTAAGTGGATTTTTTCATGAAACCTGATTAAAAATTTTGCAATACCTAAGTGTTGTGTTTCATCCTGAATATTTTTATAAAGCGCTCTTCCTTATTTATGACTTTATCGCAACGTCATCGTGGCACAAAAGTGAAAAATAATATAGGCGTGCTATTTAATTAAATTTTCTTACGGGTGAGCTCTGGAGGAAGGAGTGAGGCGTCATCTGGTGCCCTGGTGACAAACTAGAGAGAAAAACTGTAGGAAGGAAGAGGAGAAGGCATTACATGCCTACCACCTTTTGAAGCGAAGAGAAGTAATGAGTGGCAACAGTTTAAAGTTTACTGCAGAGTCTGTGTGAATAATGAGTATTTCCACAAAGAACTACTTTCTAACTTCTTTCTTATTGGGGAAGTTACTTCTCGAAGTTGGAAACTTGAAGAAGGACGTCTGATTCTTTTTTGTAACTCTCGCCAACTATCTGTCCGAAAGAACGAAGCTAAACCGAGAGCCATGAACACTAGCTTTTAAGCAGAACCATCCAGCAATATTAATAATGGTAAGAAGGTATTATTTAGGATATTAAAATTGCTCATCAGAGGTCAAGTCAGCATGCCAAGCTTTCCAGAAATCTTTCATAATCGTAGCTTTATCTATCGCTTACATAAGCAGAGGAATTTTTATTTTGATCCAGAAAATCAAACACGTGTTTTTGAAGTACTATGATTTTAAAGAAGCAGTATTTTTATAAAAACCCATGCGTTGAGTTTGTGTGCGTGTGCGCGAATAGATACCACATTTAAGTTCAGCATTTTACCTTCTCTACACGTACTATGTATATAGTGTCAAAGGTATTGCATTCCATCTAAAAATTCGATACCAAGATTTCACCGGAAATACACGTTTTAGGGTCCCTGTATACAAAAAGTATTTTCAGAAAAAGGTGCGTGTATGTGTCCGTGTCTCTGTGAACACTATAACTCAAAAACGAAAATTCGGTAAACTACCAAACTTAGTATTTAAGTTTGGTATCTTCCAGGGATGCGACACGAAGACTTTGAGAAAAATGCACCAACCCAAATTATATTTATATGGCAAATAAAATGTATATCTTGAATTTTCTGGGAATAGTCTCTAAAGACCTCTTTATTCTGAATGAATTTTGCGTAACTGGTAAACCCTAAGAGATAGACAAAAACGTACTACACAAAAATGTAGGTATATCACGTTAAAACACAACATTTATGTCATATGCCTTTTTTTCGTTGCATTGACCTGGTCCTGCATAGAAACGGATTTCATCCACATGGCAACCGGTTTTTAAAAGATTTGACTATCGTTTTAACCTAGTGTATTCCTTTATTTTCCTTCTACTTAAAAGGGAAGCAAGTAATTAAGACAATTTCTGCTAATGTTTATCTCGATTATCACAAAATAAATAGAAGAATATGCTTTTTAACAATAATTTGTTACAGCGATGTAGAGAAAGTCATGTGAATGGGACGTATCAGATTTTTTAAGAATATAAGACAATTTTAATTTAATTTCTCTCACCCTTTCAGAAGTGACTGTTTCCAATTCTAATTAAAATATCAAATAATTAATCTCTTGATGACGCGAATAAAATTTGGATCTTAAATTTTCTGTAAAATTCCATTCATTCCATTAAGAGCATACAGCTTGAAAAAATTAGAGGCAGACAAAAGATATTACTCTGTGCAAATTATATGTAAAAAACTTCAGAGGAGCAGTAATAAAACCTTGTTCTATTGTATTATTCTGTTGTATTAACAATCATTAAAACATAATTGTAATTTTAATATTGATCATTCTTGTGTCCGTCCTATACGCTATTTCCGTAATAAAAAATTCACGCGAAGGAATAATAATAATAATAATAATAATAATAATAATAATAAAAGTATTAAACAATTGGTAAATCATACAATAATATTTAGAAACAAATTTCACTGCAGTTAAAATTAACAACAGGATTTCTGATTAGCTACAAATTTAGGAAGGAGTAAGGTGGGGTTTGAGCCTCTCAACTGCTCTGTTCTTTTCTGTCTTGTTCTGTATTTTCCAAACCAACAGAAATTTAAAAGTGGATATAATAGCTTATGCAGATAATTAAGCGTTAATGGCATCTACTGAAAACGACTTGCAATACTCTATTCATGATGTAAAGATCATAGGAAAAAATTATAACGGAAATAAATACAGATAAAATAAAAATTATGGCCTTTTGTAGGAAATGCTCTGTCCCCAATAAAATATGTCAAGAAAACAAAATCTTAAAGAGAGTGAATGTTTTACATATCTTGGCTACAATCTAAATTTTGAAGTTGTAGAAATAAAAATCTAATATGCTTCATTCACATGACTTTCTCTACATCTCCGAAACAATTATTGTTAATAATTTATTCTATCTATTTCATGTTAATCGAGATAAGCATTAGCAGAAATGGTCTAATTATTTCCCATGAGTAGAAGGAAATAGAGAATACACTAGAATTCAAATATTTTAGAATGTGGTTACTATGGGATTGAAATCCGATTCTTTGCGTGGCCAGAAGTTGACAAGTTCCCGTACTGAAACCGAAATGTCTCGAAAACGATTAATTTCACGAAAAAATATATATAACATAAATTGTGCATTTTAACGAAATCTGCA
Source organism: Hymenopus coronatus (assembly GCA_030762935.1). Lineage (NCBI taxonomy): Eukaryota > Metazoa > Arthropoda > Insecta > Mantodea > Hymenopodidae > Hymenopus > Hymenopus coronatus. The sequence continues at coordinate 114,511,789 of CM060882.1, forward strand.
TTTTTGTAAAGAACTTTTTGTCTATTAATTTCAGTCTGATTCTATTTATCCAAGTTTTTGGTTTACCAGTTCAGAAAAATTCATCCAGAATAGAGAGGTCTTAAGAGGCTATTCCCAGAAAATTCAAGATATGCATTTTATTCGCCATGTAAATATCTTAAATGTACGAGAATTTAATCAAATTATTGTTTGTTTGTTTTTTTTATACCTTTTTTTTTTTCAAGTGTCTCAAAAATTAATTGACTAACCACGAATTGTAAGCTACTTACTAGATCTCGAATGCTTGGGAAAACACGCCTTGCAGGCCTCGTGTTCCCAATATGCATTCTCGACAACTTACAGTTATACTTACGCAATATATACTAGTTTACTCCCATGTAGCTAGTGCAGATTAAGTAGCAGTTATCCATCCAAGATAAAAGCTCCCTAAGAATTTCGGTCATAGTTTATTAGGTGTATAGATGTAGATTTGGAAGATATAGTACTATACTGTTATGGTAGTGTAATAGCTTACAGCTGAGTTGCGTTGCTAAATGAAATGACTGAAGTAGCAGCAGCTGTTTCTCTGACAGCCTACCAGAATATTACAAGCATCCATCTTAAGAGACGCTACGAAAGGAAATTCTCTTGAGCAAGAAGAGACAAGCGATCCATCATCCTCTTGTGCATATGACTGTGGTTAAAAGGCTTTCATATTTAATTATCTTCCATGTAATTAGTCGTTCTCATCAAGCTACTTAGTTCTGAGATTAGAAACTTCGGAGCGACACGTCACGCTAATGTCGAAATGCTGCTACAAAAAGCGCTCATTTGCATTCTCTCTTAAAACTTCGGTACCCATTGAAATCCGCTGTCTCTAGTTGTTGCTGTTCCAATGAAGTTCAAGCAAGGATACAAACTCATGAACTAATAAACTTATTTCACTTATGATATATCTATATTTTATTTTGTCCTGTGTTTAGGTTAAGTTCCGGTCCCCATCCACAAAGTCCATATGGGTTCGAGTCTAACTTTGGAGGCGCGGAACTTATAGCTTGTTCACAACACGGTAACGGTAAACAGAACGAGAACAGGCCCCGGGAACAGCTAGAAAGTCTTGGCCAAAAGTTAAGTTTCATGTTCGTGTTACCGGCCACGGCAAATTAGAAGAGGAAAGGAAGGCATTCAAAAGAAAAATACTTCTAAGAAAAATACTTCAAAGAAACAGAAAGTGATCACCATCTGAACTAGAAATTGTAAAAAAGTATTTTAAAGAATATGTTTCTTTTGTGAATTCTTTTTATAAAAGAAAGCATAATTGAATTTGGTTAACAATGTAAATATTAACATTAAAAATTCAAATGTTATTAGATAGACAGACAGACAGACAGATTGATAGACGGATGGATGGATGGACGGACGGACGAACAGATGGATGGATTGATTTATTGTCTATTACCATACATTGTACAGATAGCTTCGTCATAAATGTACATTAATGAAACAATTCACTTAAACTGTAAATAGTTTTCGTCATGTAAAATTGAACGTAGTGATCTTTTAAATTTACACATATCATGCATTTTAGTAATGTCATATGGGAGAGCTTTGAAAATTTTACTTGTAAGGCACTTTGGTGATTTTGAGTATTTAGCTGTCTTATATTTTCCCATATGGTTGCCATTCATACTTCTAGTAAAATGATTATGAACGTCACAGTTAGAGTGAATAAGTATGAGTTGTTTTTATAAAATAATGCAGCATTATATATTAATAAATCAGTCAAAGTAAACATATAAAATTGTTTAAAAACATGTCTAAATGAGTTTCTTGGCCTCATTTTAAAAATTATTCTTAGCACTCTCTTCTGAATTAAAAACACCCTATTTACTTCAGTTGCAAATCCCCATATTAAAATATTGTATGATAAAATGTGTTGTACAGTGAGCAAACAGTTAATGTCCAAACTCATTTTCTGGCATTTAATGGCAAAGCATGCTTTATTTAATTTGGTGCATATATGATCGATCTGTTCAAGCTAAGTAAGATTTTTATCTAAAACAATGCCTAAAAATGTTGTCTTTTCAAGACACATTAAAATAGTACTACCCATGTTAAAATGCATGTTTATTAAAATCTTTTTTGTTACTAAAATATAAGCATGCATTTCTATCAAGCTTTAAAATAAGTTTAACTCAATAGCATGGATGAGCAAACAAAATATGTAGTACTACACTATGTAATGGAACACGTAAAATAGTAAATGATTTAAAAAACATATTAGATGCATGTTGTGCATGTTAGACTCTTTGCTGTAGAGATTATTCCAAGGGACCATGTAATGAAACAGCCGCTAGAGCTCACTCTTTTCGCAATTCTTTTGAATTATATCTTTGGCTAACCCATAATATGTTGCCGAATTGAGGACAGAATAAAAATATCATTGGTCAGTTAAAAACAAGTGCCGCAATGTGCAAAATTGATTAGATAAAGAAGAAGAAATGCATCCTCGTTCTCGTTACCGGGTTGTTGTGAACCAAAATATTGTTCCTGCGTGGCTTCCTGTTCTCGGTTTGGTTTTGGTTACCGTTCTCTGGTCATTGTGAATAAGAGGTATTATCAAACACCATCATGAGAAATATGGGAAACTATGTACGATAGATCAAGTAAACTAACATCGCAACCATGGCCAATATCACTTCATTTCCCCGTATCGGTTGCACGATCGCCAGACCTACGCCAAAGAAAGAAAAAAAAGTAATTTCCTACACGACAGGTTTTAGTTTTACTTTCTCCACTAAGTACATGGTTGTCTCCTTATTTGCCAAGCGGGAGACTGGATTCCATTTCCCCTACCGGCGTGGGTAATTTTCCCCCACTGTGCACTCAGCCTCGTGAGGTTCCTGGGGGGCAAATTGAGGAGCTACTCCAGATCGAGTAGACTGCAACAATCGGCCGGGGGGATTCGAGGCTCTGATCACATCTCATCCTCCAGCACTGCACCCCATTCATGACGCCTTCTGGCCGAGATGAGGGATGCAGTGGCCAGGCGGTAGGCCAAGGTCCCTTGTGGACTGTCGTGCCATGAAGTTGCGTTTACTAAGTATATAATAAATAGGCAGAAAATTGCATTCCCTTAAAAAGTCCAAACCAAAATTTCACTTAGAAATACACGCTTTAGGGTCCTCGGTATCCAACAATTCCATTTTTATAAAAGGATTCACACATGTATGTATGTATGTATGTATGTATGTATGTATGTATGTATGTATGTATGTATGTATGTATGTATGTATGTATGTATGTATGTATGTATGTATGTATGTATGTATGTATGTATGTATGTATGTATGTATGTATGTATGTATGTATGTATGTATGTATGTATGTATGTATGTATGTATGTATGTATGTATGTATGTATGTATGTATGTATGTATGTATGTATGTATGTATGTATGTATGTATGTATGTATGTATGTATGTATGTATGTATGTATGTATGTATGTATGTATGTATGTATGTATGTATGTATGTATGTATGTATGTATGTATGTATGTATGTATGTATGTATGTATGTATGTATGTATGTATGTATGTATGTATGTATGTATGTATGTATGTATGTATGTATGTATGTATGTATGTATGTATGTATGTATGTATGTATGTATGTATGTATGTATGTATGTATGTATGTATGTATGTATGTATGTATGTATGTATGTATGTATGTATGTATGTATGTATGTATGTATGTATGTATGTATGTATGTATGTATGTATGTATGTATGTATGTATGTATGTATGTATGTATGTATGTATGTATGTATGTATGTATGTATGTATGTATGTATGTATTTCCATGTGTGTGTGTGTATCCGCGTGTGTTTGTGTGTCTGTGTGTGGGTGTGTGTGAGTGTGTCTGTCATTAACATAATTAAAAAACAAAAAGTTGATTAAATACTAAACTTGGTGATTAAATTTAATATCTTCCAAGAATGCGACACGAAGATTTTCTAGAAAATCCTCCAACCCCAAACTACCCCTTGCATGGAAAAATTGTCGATTTATTTATTTTATCAAAAATTCCTGTAATGATTTTGATTAAAATGCAGTATATCAAAGATATTTACATGATAAATAAAATGTATATCTTAAATGTTCTGGGAATAGCCTCTGAAGACCTTTTCATCTTAGTGACTTTTGTATAACTGGTAAACCGTAAGAAATAGATAAAGTTTACTACGCAAAAAATGTAGAACGTTTTAAAATACACAATTGATATCGTATACTTTTTTGTGGAGTTAACCATTTCCGAAATATTCCTTATTATTGACTGCAATTTTAAAATGCTTGAAACTTTTGTCAAATATGAATTTGTCATTATTTTTTGTTTTGTTTTACTTCTGGCCAAGCAAAGAGAATCGAATTTCAACCACATAGCAACCCGCTTTTAAAAGATTTGATTATCACTTTAGCTTAGTGTATTCCCTTAGGTATATCCCTTCTATTTATAAGGAACTAAGTACAAAGAAAATGTCTGCTGGTGTGTATCTTTATTAGCATGATATAAATGGAAGAATAAGCTTTGTAAGAATGGTAGTCATAGAATATGCAGAGAAAGTCATGTGAGTAGAAATAGAAGAAACAATGTACTCCACCGAAAAGGTATATGTTAAGATGTTATTGGTAACAAAGAAATGATGCAGCTCAAAAAATCTGATACGTGTGACATTCAAATAGTTTTCTCTACTTAGTCCACAACAAATTATTCTTACAATATCTTATTCTATATATTTCACGCTAATCGAGATAACATTAGCAGAAATCAGCTTATTACTTAGTATCTAGTAAGCAGAAGGGAAATAAAGCAGTGCACGGCTAAAGCGATCGCCAAATATTTTTAAAAATTGGTTTCTCTGTGATGACATTGCAATTCTGTTCTCTTTACATGGCCAAATTAACACAAAAGATAAACGAATGATGACTTTCCATTTACACCATAACCAGCAATATCTCAGGCATCTGCATCTGACATAAATTGTGTGCTTTAACGCGCACCGTCTGCGTACTGCGCTATTAGCCGTGTTGGTGATAACCGGATTTTCATAGTAGTTCTTTAAATTCCGCCAGCCAACTGGAGTTCATTTATTTTCTTTCTCCAGGTGCGGTCTTGATTAAATTAGATTAGAAAGCATTCTGTAGGTTCGTTTTGGCCAGCATGCTGCTGAACACAGAACTTTTCAAGGCATGCATATATATGTTTATATACTACAAAAAAATTTGATATGTTACATTCACATGACTTTCTCTACATCTCTGCAACAAATTATTGTTAAAAAGCTTATGCTTCTATTTACTTCATGCCAATCAAGAAAAAAATAGCAGAAATATTCTTATTACTTGCTTCCTTGTAAGTAGAAGCGAAATAAGGGAATACCATAGGTTAAAGTGATAGTCAAAAGCCGGTTGCTATGTGAATGAAGTTCCTTTGTTTGTATGGACAGGAGTTGACAAATTCCTGTGTGAGAAAAGTTGAGTTTTTCAAAGCTGAAACCAAAAACAAGGAGTATCTAAAAAACGATGAGATCCACGAAAAAAATGTATACAACATAAATGGTGTGTTTTAGTGTGCTCTACATTTTTTGTGCAGCAAGTTTTTGTCCATTTCTTACGGTTTAGCAGCTATGCAAAATTCCGTAAAATTGACCCAGAATTAAGTAGTATTCAGAGGCTATTCCCAGAAAATTAAAAATACACATTTCATTTTTCAGGTAAATATCTTTAATATTCGATATTTTAATCAAAATCGTAAGAGCCCTTTTTTACAAAATCAAAGTTTTCGAAAAAGGTTCCATGTAAAGGTTAGACTGGGGTGGGGGGATTTTTCTCAAAATCTTCGTGTCACATCCCTGGAACCAAAAAATTCATTTGACATATTCGTGCAAGTCTTAGTAAACAGAAGTTTAATTTGTGTATAAAACTCACACACACACACACACACACACACACACACCTATATACACAAAATGCAATACATTACATATAATACCTATAAAATATTAATTATTAAGGTATTGTTAGACAGATTTGTCACTTAAATATTCATTTACAGAGTAAAATGATTTATTGCATAGTAACTGCTTAAGAGATGCCTTAAAAGCCCTGAAATTGCTAACTCTTTCCTTGAGATTACTTGGTGTGGGCACATGCCTTACGCTCGGCTGGTGTTATGATGACTTGATTCGCCGTTTGTTAAAGATAAGTTATTTCTTTGGCATTTCTGCCCTTTCTACTTTACTTCGTGAGCATCCTCTACTCGTGTTATGTAAGAAGCTTGAGCTTTTAGTAGAAACGTACCACCATTATTTAATTTTAAATAAAAATTTATTGTGGGTTTAAGGTATTTTTACTTTCTCTACACGTACTATGTACATAGTGTATAGAGAAGTTGTTGTAATGCACCCAAAAATACGATACCGAGATTTCACTGGAAATACATGTTTTGGGTCCCCCTCACTCCAAAAAAGCATTTTTGGAAAAAGGTCCGTGTGTATATCTGTCAGTCTATCTGTGTGTGGGCAGCATAGCTCAAAAACGAAAAGTCCGTTAAATACCAAACTTGATATTTAAGTTCAGTATCTTCCAAGGATGCGACATGAAGATTTTCAAAAAATCCCCCCACCTCCAACTACCCTTCACCTGGAAAAATTTTATAATATTTTGATTTTCTCAAAAATGGCTCCAACGTTTTTGATTAAAATGTCGTAGATATATTAAAGATATTTAGATGGCAATATTCTGATATTCTGCAAATAAAGTAATAATATAGTGCTTGTACCTCGATTTCTCTTATCCAGTGATATGAAATAAGAGTGTTGATATTTAATAAAAGTTACTCTGTGCTTCAACTAGTTTCGTAGAAAAAAGCACCTAAATATCTTTCTTTCTAATTCTTTTTCTCGGGGTACTTCAGAAGTTTATTTTTACAGCCTAAATAAACATATGGATATGACAATTATTGGACACACAGCTGCTATATATATTAAAAGTACAACATATATTTTACACCTATCAGTTGTATCCAGAGGAATTGTAATTCTCATGTTCGACGCATGCCAAAATAAGTTGTGCAACAGGTCCAGTTTACGTTAAGAAACGACGCCCATCACTTGCCCCATACTATGAAAATTGTAAATGTAAATAGAAACCGAAACTGTACATTCTGTAAGGATGTCGGTTTTCTTTTGTGGATAAAGAAAAATCGAGAGTAAAAGGAAGAGGTGAAGTTTAAACTCAACCAATTGCAACTTAGGTTTGATAGTAGCATTTACAGACTGATGGGAAAGAAGCAAACACAAGCTAGTCCTTGCATTGCATTTAAAAGTGTGTACGACAGAGCGAGCCAAGTTCTGCACAAATGCGTGCCCAACCGCCGTGAAATGAGGCGTTCACATCCTGCATTTCCCATTATCTTCCTTCGTTTGTATTCCATGTTCATGTTCCTTGCTTGGGTTTCTTTTCCTTGAGGCTGAAACAAAAAAGGCGTTGCACGTGAAGAGCAAGGGTTAGTTAGACGGAACATGTTACCATCTGGTGTTCAGTTGTTTCTTCACAAATACTAACTCATGTATTGATGCATTCCAGGAGATTATTGGCTATTCATGAAATCTCATCGTGCAGGAATGAAGCTTAGAGGTCCTAGTTTTAAATCGCTCCTAGAATGGAAATTTATCTCTTATTAAGAATATTCCCCATTTCTCTAGTCTGAAACATACAAGGTGTTTGAGACACAAATGATTAATAAACGTTTATTTACTTTTTGAATATTATACTGTGAAAAGAGCATTTATAGTAAATGCCAGAAGAAACAATAACTTTTCGGTGAGTCGAAGATTCAACGACTTTCTGCTGTCTTTGAAGTTATATACTGACAACTTTGCGCTATATTAAGGAGGCGGAAAATACGTCGACTAATCGATGTGAGAGATTTGCAAAGGATTATCATATTTTCTTTCGTAAATATCACTTTGGAGGTGCTAGAAAACACACGAAGAGAAGCTGAGTATCTTCTGGGCGTAATGAAGAATGACTTGAGACAGTAATCACCTGGACATTCTGCACGCCAGGAAATGCGTACTTCTACAAACGGGACATTTGCCTGTGGCCCTATATGAAAGAGACAACACAGTTGATTGGAGCTGCTTACAGTTGATACAGAATTGATACAAGAGAAGTGGTGGTGGCGGTTCACTTGAATAGCACAAGGAGAGCTATAAGCGAAGCTACTTATTTTGAAGCGATTGGCGTGAAGATTATCAATTAACTGTTTGACGTGTTTCGAACGTGAGGCATTTCGAACCCTAAAAATAACGAGTCATATTCCTTCTACATGTTTTACTTTCTCCAGCACGTATGTAAAATATACGTAGTAGATAGAGAATGTATTGTATTCCACCCAAAAATTAGGCCGCGCAGTGGTTAGACCACTCGCCTCTCACCTAGACCACCGGGTTTCGATCCCAAGCGATCGCATGTGAGATTTGTGGTGGACAGAGCGGCGCAGGGGCGGGTTTTCTCCCAGTTCTCCGGTTCCCCCGCCATCGCATTTCACCGGTGCTCCATCTTCATTCTAAGTATCATCAATGTCATTGCCTGCGGTGCACAAGTACCAAAAGCGGGCATTAAATACCAACGGAAAAAAATCGATACTGAGATTTCACAGGAAATAAGTGTTTTGAGACACAATGAATAAAAAAATTAGAAAAATGTCCGTGATTCTGTGTGTGTATATGTGTGTATCTATGTGTGGGTGGGGGAGGCATCATAGCTCAAAAACGAAAAGTCGGTTAAATACCAAACTTGGTTTTAAGTTCAGTGTCTACCAAGAATAGGACACAAAAGTTTCAAGAAAAATCCCTCACCCACAACTACCCTTAACATGGAGCGTTTTCAAACATTTAATTATTTTCAAAAATGACTAACGATTTTGATTAAAATGCCACATGCTTAAGATATTTTATGACAAATGAAATGTACATCTTGAATTTTCTGGGAATAGTTCTGAAGAACTTTCATTCTGGATGACTTTTGTATAACTCGTAAACCATAAGAGATATACAAAAACTCGTAAATCTCATTAAATTACACAACTTGTATAATATACATTTATTGTAAACTTAATCGTTTCCGAGATAATTCTTGCTATTGGTTTCAACTTTAAACTACTTAAGCGTTTCTCAAGCGGGAACTCAACTTTCATTTCATCTCTTTTGTTTTATTCCCAGGAATACAAAATGGAACCAAATTTCGATTGTTTCAATAGCGATAGCTTTTAAAAGAGTTGACTATCGCTTTAGCCTAGTGCATTCCCATCTTTCCCATCTGCTTACAAGGAAGCAAGTAATAATTTCGAGATCTCGATTAGCATAACGTAAATAAGAGAATAATCTTTTATAAGGAAAATGTGTTAGTGGAACAGCCAGAGAAAGTCAAGTGAATGAAAGATACAGAGTTTTTTAATGTGCATTAATGACCGTTTAACCAACTAAAATAAAAAGAAGTGGTAATAGTTAAATACTTACCAAAATTTTAGAAAGATGTTTATTATTATTTTTATTATTATTATTACTATTATTATCGCCATCATCATTATCATCAGCATTATTATTACTATATTTATTAGTAATAGTATTATTATTACTTAGTTAATAATAGGCATTTTAATCTATTGGAAATTACATCTGTTATCTTTTAGTTTGTTGTAGGCCAAGCGAATAGGGTGGCTAGAATAAACATAGCATCTAAATATTTAGTAAATAATTAATGTATGTTACTTTAAAACATGAAGCACGCTAAATGGCTAGAATAAAAATCGCATCTCAATATTTAGTAAATAATTAATGTATCTTATTTTGGAATATAAAGCTCTCTTGCAATATTCTCCTGGTGGTATAGGCCGTACTTTGTAAAGGTAAGTAGCTTCTGACGTCTGTCATTACTATAGTTGTGTTTATATCTATGATCTATTCAGATGATTTTCCTGTTTCTCTGTTTTCTCGCCGTTTTTATTTATTTTTTTTCATAAACCCAACCTATGTTGGCTGTTTTAAATGAATAAATAGATACTAAATAATAATTGATATCTTAAATGGCTTAAAGATATTTGTGAGTGGGGTGTTTTTCTCATGAGCAAATAATAGTCTAATAAGACACCTTTAATATATAACATTTTATCCTTTGCTAATATTAACTGAAATATTCTTATATTTATTAATATTATCAGAGTCGTCATTACGAGGAATTGAATTTTAGTTGCAACGTAGCTAGTGCTTTGTTCGTTGCTGTGTAACCCTGCCGGAATAAAAAGTTCCAATCCTGGTTGTTTAAACTGCACTAAATAAATTAATAAATGAATAAAAATCTGATGTGTTCCATTCACATGACTTTCTCTATAACTCTGCAATAAATTATTGTTAAAAAGCTTATGCTTCTATTTACTTCATGCTAATCGAGAAAAAATTAGCAGAAATAGTTTTATTACTTGCTTCCTTGTAAGTAGAAGCGAAATAAGGGAGTACCATAGGTTAAAGTGATAGTTAAAAGCTGGTTGCTATGTGATTGAAGTTCCTTTGTTTGTATGGATACTAGTTGACAAATTCCTGTATGAGAAAAGTATAAGTTTTTTATAGCTGAAACCAAAAACAACGAATATCTAAAAAACAATCAACTCCACGAAAAAAATGTATATAATATAAAGTGTGTGTTTTAAAGTGCTCTACATTTGCTGTGTGGAAAGTTTTTTTCCATCTCTTACGGTTTAGCAGTTATGCAAAATTCCGTAAAATTGACCCCAGAATAAAGTAGTCTTCAGAGGCTATTCCCAGAAAATTAAAAATATACATTTTATTTGTCAGGTAAATATCTTTAATATACGATATTTTAATCAAAATCGTTAGAGCCATTTTTTAGAAAATCAACATTTTCGAAAAAAAGTTCCATGTAAAGATTAGTTTAGGATGGAGATTTTTCTCAAAATCTTCGTCTCGCATCCCTGGGAGATACTAAACTTAAATACCAAGTTTGGTATTTTACCGACTTTTCGTTTTTGACTTATCGTGTTCACAGACACACTGACACACGGACACACACACACACGGACTTTTTTCTGAAAATACTTTTTTTAGATATAGGGGACCCTAAAACATATATTTCCGGTGAAATCTCGGTATCGAATTTGTCGGTGGAGTGCAATACCTTCTCTATACTCTATGTACATAGTACATATAGAGAAAGTAAAAATGGATATTCCTGAAGAAGTTTTAGATTATGCTAAAAAATCTGTACTTAGTTTGTTACCCGAAGGACTTATATGACAAGGAATTGTCATTATTTAAAGAATGAGGAGCTGCCAAAGGAGTTAAAATAATTTGCCATGAAACAAAATGCTTTATTTTACTATGAAATAAAGATTCATTACTTTGTCTATACGCACTATGTACATAGTGTATAGAGAAGGTATTGCACTCCACCCAAAAATTTGTTATCGAGATTTCACCGGAAATATATGTTTTAGGGCCCCCTGCATCCAAAAGAAGCATTTTCGGAAAAAGGTCCGTGTGAGTGTCCGTGTGTCTGTGAACTCGAAAACGAAAAGTAGGCAAAATACCAAACTTCGTATTTAAGTTTAGTATCTTCCAGGGATGCGACACGATGATTTCGAGAAAAATCCCCCCACCCCCAACTACCCTTTACATGGAACTTTTTTCGAAAATTTTGATTTTCTCAAAAATGATTGTTTTTCGTTTCAGCTTAAAAAAACTTACTTTTCCCATGCAGCAATTTGTCAACTCCTGTCTATACAAACAACGGAACTTCAGTCACATAGCAACCAGCTTTTGACTATCACTTTAAACTATGATACTCCCTTATTTCGCTCCTACTTACAAGGAGGCAAGTAATAAGACTATTTCTGCTAATTTTTTATCGATTAGCAAATAGATGCATATGCCTTCTAACAATAATTTGTGGCAGAGATATAGAGAAAGTCATGTGAATGGAACACATCAGATTTTTACTTTCTCTATACGCACTATCTACATAGCCTATAGAGAAGGTATTGCACTCCACCAAAAATTGATATCGAGATTTCACCGGAAATATATGTTTTAGGGTCCCCTGTACCCAAAAAAAGCATTTTCACAAAAAGGTGTGTATGTGTCCGTGTGTCCGTGTGCCCGTGTGTCTGTGAACACGATAACTAGAAAACGAAAAGTTGGTAAAATACCAAACTTGGTATTTAAGTTTAGTATCTTCTAAGGATGCGACACGAAGATTTTGAGAAAAATCCCCCCACCCAAATCTACCCTTTACATGGAATTTTTTTCGAAAATTTTGATTTTCTAAAAAATGGCTTTAATGATTTTGATTAAAATATGGTATATTAAAGATATTTACTTGGCAAATAAAATGTATATTTTGAATTTTCTGGGAATAGCCACTGAAGGCTATTTTATTCTGAGTGAATTTTACGGAATTTTGTATAACTGCTAAACCGTAAGAGATAGACAAAAACTTACCACATAAAAAATAAAAAGCACATTAAAACACATAATTTATGTTGTATACCTTTTTTTCGTGGAGTTCATCGCTTTTGAGATATTCCTTGGTTTGTTTTCAGGCTTGAAAAACTTAACTTTTCTCCTACAGAAATTTGTCAACTCCTGTCCATACAAACAAAAGAACTTCAGTCACATAGTATCCAGCTTTGGAATATCTCTTTAACCTATGCTACTCCCTTATTTCCCTTCTACTTACAAGGAAGCAAGTAATAAGACTATTTCTGCCATTTTTTTGTCGATTAGCATGAAGTAAATAGAAGCATGAGCTTTTTAAAACTAATTTGTTGCAGAGATGTAGAGAAAGTCATGTGAATGGCACAATCAGATTTTTTTATTGTTTCCTAGGACACATGAGATGTATACATGAAGTCCGTAGGATACGATAAAACAAATTTATTTTCAGTGGATTTTCGTGAGCTAATAATAATAGTAATAATAATAATAATGATACTAATAATAATAATAATGATTATTATTATTACTGCCATCATCATTATTATTATTATTTTACAATTTACCTGATCTCTCTCTCTCTCTCTCTCTCTCTCTCTCTCTCTCTCTCTCTCTCTCTCTCTCTGTCTCTGTCTCTCTCTCTCTGTCTCTCTGTCTCTCTCTCTCTCTAGCCTCTGGTTCTCAAGGTCGCAGGTTCAAACCCGGCGGAAGGCGTATTATTTTTCGGGCGTAAAAATCCTTAGCATGTCTTCCTTCAGAAGGTAAGTAAAGCCGATGGTCCCCTACCGTAGACTTACGGCACGTAAAATAACCTCAAGCCGGATAAAGAGGCATCTGAGTAAACTTAAGCGACATTTCAGACCCAGAATAGAATGCGACGCTAAGAACCGTTGCAGTGGAAGAGCATCCATAAATAAAACTCAGAAATAAGACTAATGAGGTCTCAAAACATACATTTTCGGTGAAATCTCAGATTCGACTTGTTTTACTTTCTCTACACGTACTATGTACATAGCCTATAGAGAAGGTATTGTATTGAACCCAAAAATTTAATACCGAGATTTCACCGGTAATATATGTTTTGGGTCCACCTGAATCAAAAAAGCATTTCTTGAAAAAGGTCCCTGTGTGTGTTTGTGTGCTTGTGTGTGCACGTGTGTATGTGTGTGTCTGTGGACAACATAGCTCAAAAACGAAAAGGCCGTTAATTCCAAACTTGGTATTTAAGTTTGGTATCTTGCAAGGATACGACACGATGATTTTGTTTAAAATAACGTACATTAAAGATATTTACCTGACAAATAATATGTATATCTTGAATTTTCTAGGAATAGCCCCTGAAGACTATTTTATTCTCGATGAATTTTACGGAATTTTGCATAACTGCTAAACCGTAATAGATAGATAAAAACTTACTACACAAAAAATGTAGAACACATTAAAACACACAACTTGTTTTATATATATATATACATACGAGGTACGTCCAGAAAGTAAGTTCCGTTTCAATTTATCTCCGCTGCAGCGCTGCGATCGCAGTTTCGCACATGCGCGGTAGACGCTGTGTATCAAGGAGAAGAAACGTGCGCCATTTTGAGATCGCTGTCAGCCACATACGCTTTGTTGTGCTTGTTTACAATGTCGGTGTTGATTGAAAATCCCGCCGCTTGTGAAATCAGATCTGTGATTCGTTTTCTGAATGCTAAGAAAGTGAAACCAATTGAAATTTATCGGCAAGTTTGCGAAGTTTACGGACAAAGTGCGATGAGTGATTCAATGGTGAGAAGATGGGTCCGACAGTTCAATGAAGGACGTGGTGAAGTGCACGATGAAGAGCGAAGTGGGCGTCCATCTTTGGTTACAGAAGAACTGGTTCACGCGATTGATGACAAGATCCAGGAAAACCGCAAGTTTACAATTAGTGCTCTCGCTATGGAATTTCCCCAAGTTCACGATCACTAATTCATGAAATTGTTACCGAAAAACTGAAATTTCGTAAACTTTGCTCACGTTGAGTACCAAAGATTCTTACTGAGCAACACAAAACAAAACGGATGGGTAGTGCACTTCAGTTTTTAACCCGTTATGATGAAGACGGCGAAGGATTTCTGGCACAGATAGTCACAGGAGATAAGACTTGGGTTTCTTACGACACCCCTGAAAGTAAGCGGCAATCAATGGAATGGAGGCACACTTCATTCCCAGCAAAGGTTAAGCCGAAACAAATCTTGTCACCTCGAAAAATGATGTGCACAGTGTTCTGGGACTGGAAAGGCATCTTACTCATTGATTTCTTACCGCGTGGTCAAACAATCAAAGCAGATGTTTATTGCGAGACACTTAGGAAATTGCGCCGCACAATACAGAATAAGCGCTGAGGATTGCTGTCAAAAGGTGTTATTTTTCTTCACGACAACGCACGACCACACACTACAAATGTGACGAAAAACCTCCTACAGGGATTTGGCTGGGACGTGTTTGACCATCCTCCGTACAGCCCTGACCTCGCTCCTAGCGACTTTCATCTATTCTTACATCTCATGTCTTTCCTTGGCGGTCAACACTTCAACAATGACGAAGAGCTGAAAGAAAATGTTTCCAACTTTTTGAAGACACAGTCGGCAAACTTCTATGAAGAAGGTATACAAAAACTTGTGCCACGCTATGACAAATGCCTGCAAAATTTCGGCAGTTATGTGGAAAAGTGGTTTAAGAGTTGTAGAATTTTGTGCAATAAATAATTATTCTGTATCTGTACACAATTTAATTTTATTACGAAACGGAACTTACTTTCTGGACGTACCTCGTATATATATTTGTGGAGTTGGTGTTTTTTAGATATTCCTTGTTTTTGGTTTCAGCATTAAAAAATATATATTTCTCATACAGGAATTTGTCAACTCGTGTCCATACAAAGGAAATTCAGTCACATAGCTACCACTTTTGACTATCACTTTAACCTATGCTATTCCCTTATTCTGCTCCTACTTACAAGGAAGCAAATAATAAGACTATATGTACTAATTTTTTCTCATTTAGTATGAACTAAATAGAAGAATTAGCCTTTTAACAATAACTTGTTGCAGAGATGTAGAGAAAGTCTTGTGAATGAAACACATCAAAACATTTCTGGTAAACTTTTGAATTTTTGAGTGAAATACAATCAACACCTTTTCTATGTACAATGTAAATGGTAGAGAAAGGACACGGCATTATTTAGCTAATTAGGTCAAAACCAATTAAATAGCTGTTTAGAGCTTTACAGTTGTAAATATTAATGAACCAATTGTGTAGTATGAAAATATTTTTTTTTCTGATTAACTTTTTGATAGTGTTTAACGCCCGCTTTTACTATGAACAGGCGATGATACTGATGATACATGGAGTGAAGATGGAGCACCGGTGGAATGCAATGGTGGGGGAAACCGGAGAACCCAAAGAAAGCCCGCTCTGCATCACTTTGTCCACCACAAATCTCACATGCAGTCACTTGGGATCGAACATGTGCCGCCTAGATGAGCCAAAATACTATATGTAAATGTAGTAATAAAAAAAGCAAAATCCAAAATATTGCAATTTTCCACATATTTTGCCCAGAGCCTGATTTAGGAATTTTGCCGTCCCTAGGCCGTGCTAAATGTTTCGCCAACAATTTAGCCCAAACAATTAAAGCAGCTATTATACAGGTCTTTGAGTTTAAATTAATTTGAAAAGAAACGACATTAAATGAATCTATAATTCAGAAAAGAAAATCTTATGTGTACTATTCACATGATGTCTCCAGATCTCTGTAACAAACTATTGTTAAAAAAAAACATATTCTTTTATCTACTTCATGCTAATCGATTAGCAGACATTCTTTTATTACTTGCTTTCTTGCAAGTAGAAGGGAAATAAGACAGTACCCTATGATAAAAAGAAAGTAAAATCTTTTAAAAGTTGGTTATGTCCTTTTCTTCGCATCACCAGGAGTTGACAAATTCCCGAATGAGAAAAGGTTCAAGTATTTTAAAACTAAAACCAATAAAAAGGAATATTTCAAAAATTGTCAACTGTATGAAAACTATTGTATATGACATAAATTGTATGTTAAATTAGATATACGTTTTTTGTGTGGTAATATTTGTCTGTCTCTAGTGGTTTACTAATAATGCAAAATCCAGAATAATGTATCCTGAAAAACAGACCTTTAGAGGCTATTTCCAGAAAATTCAACATTTACATTTCATTTATCATGTAAATATCTTTGATATACTATATTTTAATCAAAATCGTTAGAGCCATTTTTAACAAAATCAGAATTTTCGAATGTTTTTCTATGTAAAGGGTAGTTTGGGGAGGTGGATTTTTCTCAAAACCTTCATGTTGTGTCCTTGGAAGATACTAAATTTAAATACAAGTTTAGCTTTTTTTACCGATTTTTAGTTTTGCATTATCCTCTTCACAGACACACACAGACTTTGGGGGGGGGGGGAGTAGAGGATCCTAAAACGTGTATTTCCGGTGAAATTTCGGTGTCAAATTTTTGGGTAGGATGCAATACCTTCTCTATAGTATATGCTGCTTATAGGCTCATATATGCCGCCTATAGGACAGTGTAGGCTGCTTAAAAAAGGTAGTATAGGCTACTTAGAAGGTAGAATAAGCTGCTTAGAAGGCTGCTTAGAAGGTAGTATAGGCTAGTATATACTGCCAATAGGCATAATATGGTAATATGGGATAGTATAGGCTACTTAAAAGAGCAAATAAAGGCTGTTTATTGGATAGTATAATATGGTTTAGACTTCTTTCTGCTCATAGGCAGCGCTAATATTTTCCATCAACAATTTTCCCTGAACAATTAAAGCAGCTATCGTAGAGGTCTTTATGAATTTAAATTAGTTTTAAATGAATTGACA
Organism: Hymenopus coronatus; assembly: GCA_030762935.1. Lineage (NCBI taxonomy): Eukaryota > Metazoa > Arthropoda > Insecta > Mantodea > Hymenopodidae > Hymenopus > Hymenopus coronatus. Next base: position 114,529,244 of record CM060882.1, read on the forward strand.
TTAAATGAAAATTATTGTTCAGAAGAAAATTATTTGGAATAAAAATATATGCATCTTACTTGTACATTATAAAGATTATGTTCATACTATCTTCATAGAGTGAGCATTGATATCATCGTAATGCATATGGCGAAGCACATGAGATGCATAGGATTGACATAGTGTTCGGTTTCTCTTGGCTTGTTGTTGAACGAAGATCATTTTTAATTCTCTGGAGCATTTAAAACAATTAGGTTAAACATCCAAGAGGCCTTTCTTTTGCAGTGTTTTTATAGACACCGCAATGATATGTCTTTACCTAAATTGTCCTCAATCATATAGCATTGAAAGTGAAAGCATTCATTGTCGAATTCATTCTCAATGTTGCTATAGCCTGTTCGAAAATTTGTTTTGAGTCTAACTCATAGACATATTTAGCAAACAATCCTTCATACGCATTGCATTTAAGTTTCAATTCTTGACACAGCCTGTCAATAATACCTAACATTGAAAACATTTATTCTGTAATTGTCTCAGCCAGAAACCGCAAAATTTTCTCTTTGCTCGCCACAATTATGTCTACATTTTCTGGTGCTGTCATAATCGAATGTATCTTCACCACATGGGTTGATAGCTTTATTCTCATAACGACCAAATATACCTCTTTTGCATTCAAGATATGTTACTAATGAATGGTAAAGATTCATGACAACTTCTAATTGAGCCTCAACATATTGTAACATTTTGCTTACACTGTTAAATCTTTCAAAAATATATTTCTACAATAATGCAGTAAAGCATGTCTCCAAATTTTGGATTGAATTATGAAGTCATTACACCGTCCAAGTGTACTTGTTTCCATTAATTCTTTATTAGTGGAGTCTGCATTAACAGTAGCATCATGAGCATCTTCGATTTTTACTTTTGTATAGCAATGTTATGGAAAGGAACTAACTTTTTACACTTTCCAATTAACACCCTATTTTTCTCTTGCTTTACTTTAGCATTTTTTCTATATTTTGAGCCACTTAACATTTTATGCAAGTCAGGTTCACTAATAAAATTAGAAGTTGTGATTTACAAAACGATTAGGTACTTACAAATTCTTATATCCTCTGTGCTTACAACCATTCACTATCTAAGTCCATTGAATATTAAACTATACTATGTACTATATAGTCATTATAGTTTGAAATATATTCAAACATTCATTGTTGAAACAAAACTGATTTCTGAAAGGCTGGCTGTTAGTTATTTTTAAGCTACTGACGACGATATAGGTGAATATAAATAGGTAATTGCATTTAATTAATAGCGATAAACAATAAACATACATCCTATTTTATTTTCAACAAGGCGGTTAAGTGTAATAATTTCCTCACCGTTGCTTCTACATGTTTTGCAATTAAATTATGCAGCTGCAGTCTCGCCGCAAGCCCAGGACAATATGATAAAACAACAATATTCGAGTGCCACAAGTTGTACAAGATCAAACTTCAGAAAAAGTTTGCTTACATTTTTTAAAAATAAATTTGCAGTAAAAACAAGAAACAGAAAGATAGAAAAAATGCCACCCCTCCCTGACAATTGCCACCCTAGGCAAATGCCTAGGTTGCCTAGGCCTAAATTCGGCAATGATTTTGCCAAATGTTACAAAGCATTGCCAAGAAAATTGACTGTAACCACACGGTTTACTTACTTCTCTCAATATGCTATGATGATAAAAATAAAAATATCTTTGAAGAAGAATATTTACCTAAAAATTGAGTTATAGTAGTAAGAGTTTTCTTAACATAATTTAACCTAAAAATTTACATTGGAGAAGAGAAATGTCTAACAAAAGGATTCAGAATGACAAGCATTCAACGTGAAGACTGTTCAGTGGCCCGGACAGAACTGTGAAAGAGATCATATTGCGATACTGTTGCCATTTTTCCTTGCACAGGATGATGAAAGGACACACACTCAGTCTTCCCAGCTGGGGAGAAAATCCCCTTACTGGTAATGAGAATACAACCTGAGTACCCTGCACCAGAGGCAGATAGGTGTTCTCACTGTGCTAATGGAATGGATACAGTTGGATTATAGATGTAAAAGTTTTCTTAACAATGCTCATTTGAAATCATTGGCAGGTATTGCAAAGCTTGTGCACAGGTACAATAAATGTCTCAATCTTTTCAGTGGTTATGTTGAAAAATAACCATAAGTGTACAAAACTTTTAATAATAAAATAATTGTTTTCTATGAACTTGTCTTTTATTTATAGCCTATAGGAGGTTGAAAAAAACAAAAAAGACCCTCGTATATCCATTAATAAATCTTTTTATTAAGGATTTTATTATAATTCAAACCAAGTCTGTTTTCCTTTATGAGTCATTGAGAGTTGCTGAGATCTTAAACCTGACATGACGTGAGTGCTACTACTGTCCTGCTGGGAATTGCCATTGCAGTCTGGTTTAGAAGACACACCTTAGAAACCTGACCCAAATATAAATACTTGTTCTGTAAAGACTTCAACAAATGGGCTCTTTTCCAAGATTGCTAAATAGCTGTAATTAATTATTGAGATTTTGAAGCAACTTCTGGTTTTCTTCTGTATGAGTGACTGCAAATAGCAGTGGCTCTACATTTGTCTCATATGCTGGACTCCAAATGTGGTAGCTATGTGCATTTACATATTAACATTTTTTAGTGTCCTGGACAATTTTAGTGAACAAGACCTGAAATAATATTACCAGCAAATGAAGTTGGCAAGATCAACATGGTGCCACACTGTCAAGATTAATTGTTTTATGTTCTACAATATCCGTATTTAGGTCAAAAAACAGTAATGCAGCAACCTACTATAGATTCTACCAAGTGCTTGTATTAAATAATGATAATGAAGAATGGGGACTAAATCATTTTAAATCCATATCTTGTAAACATAAGTTATGTTTTAAATAATTTATAATTCTGAGGGAGCTCCTCCTGGTTATGAGCCTGCCTCAATATAACAACTTTCAAAATGTTTCAATATCCATGATCTTAAGGACATATGTAATATTTAACTATCCTGCCTATTATTCAACAGTAAATTCTGATAAAATGGCATCTTTGTCCAATTTTCTCTTATTTTTGGACTTGTGCAACTCACTTCTCCCTTTCTACATAATTCTAAAAAGCTTGAAATAAAAATTACATTTGCTTCACTTCTGCACAATGGCAACATATGTTGATGCATGTACCGTACTCATACTTTTAGCTTAACTTGGCTTAATGCTATAAGCTATGGAAGAAGTGGGCTTATGGCATATTTTAACTGGCTGCTGTTAAGCTACTTTTGCCCCTTAAAAGTTTGGTACCTATTTGTTAAAAAAACTAACATATGTTTATCTTAAAAACAAGTTGTTTGGAGAAAAAAAAATGAATAAAATATTCTTGATTTCAAGGAGTTCATTTTAAGGTCAATGTTATTTTTTTTAATAGTCTGATTCTGCATACTACTTCTTTCACTATTTACCCTCCTTGTATGGAGACCTCCCCTTGACAAGTGGAAATATAGTATAGTATAGTATAGTATAGTACAGTGAGGAAGATAATATGAAGTGATGGTGAAATGGATAAAAACATGATTGAGCAGATGGTGGAATGATTAGAAGGAAAAACCAAGAACTCAGAAAAACCTGTCCACCCCAAATCCCAAATGCAGTCCGCTGAAATCAAACCCAGGCCACAGTGAGAGACAAGCAGTCTAATCACTCAGCCACAGCAAGGCCTTGATCCTATATACAAAAGCTAAATTATGTTGTATGCCAATTAATCAAACTCTTGTTTTATGTTATATTTTCCCAAAGTGAAAAATGTTGAATGAATGAATGAATAAGTGTATTTATTGACATAGCAATATCATACATAGAATTTCAACAATCACTCGGGTCCACAGACCATACGTGCTTTTGTAATACACATTACAAACAATATTAAAACAACAAAGAATTAAAAGAGTAAACACGAAAATAAAAAGACAAAGGTAATACATTGTCAGAAACAATATTAAAACAACAATAAAGAATTAAGAGTGACCCCAAAAATAAAAATATATTCAAATATAGCAATTTAAATTTACAGAACAGAGTACACCTTCATAAATGCACCCTCTTATAATAAGATAATTACACTTAAAAATTATATATATGTATGTAGAACATTGTAGTCAATTTTCTTTAGTTGATCTTATTCCTCCCCCTTCTCTATCGGCAGCCTCCTCAGATCTCCGCTGTCTTGCCTTAAGTATAAATTTACCTAGCCCGTCCATGTTTTCCGTGCCTGCCACTAGTGTCCAACATTCCTCTAGCCCTACATTCGCAGTGGTAAACAATCATGGCAAATATTTTTCCTGCCATTCCTCCGTACCCCTACATCTTGCCAAAATGTGAGTCCATGACTCTTCCTCCTCGCAAATGGGACAGATTCTCATACCATACTCGTCAGAAATTTTTGTGCTCCTCCATGCTCCTAGTCTAATCCACGTGAGCCCCTCTCTAATGAGTTTGATACCTGTTTTGATGTATTGCTCCATACCCCACTCTGATTTTAGCCCAGACTGTACTTCTAATGACACCTTCTCTGTGCATTACGCAATTATTTGCTGTCAATATCACAGAGGCGGTTCTTAATTTTTCTCCAAATACTCCGCCTGTTTGCCTGCCCCGCCATCCAAATGTATCCCATCTCAATGGTTTCCAACCCTTTCTTAAATTTTGATGACCACGTCGAATTACCCTCCATTCGCAACTGTTCACAGTAGCAGACTGCCCTAATTAGAGATTGGTTTCCGTGAACGATTCTCATCCATATTTAACTGCTCTGACTTTGCACTCTTTATCGTTTCACTATGTGCCCCGAATTCCCTCATTATTCCGCAGTTTGCCATACCCCTCCCTACACCCAGAATTCCTTTCAAAAATTGGGACCTCACTTGGTCCAGATTCCCTGTTTGTTCCCATCCCCATATTTCTCCTCCGTATGTCATCATGGATCTAACTGTCGCTCCGTATACAGTTTCCATTAAGGTTATGGATATATTCAGTATTCTGCAGTGTATTCGGAGAGCTTCCGCTGCTTTTACCCTTGCCTTGTGGTTCATGATGTCAATGTGTTTTGTCCATTTTCCACTCATTGTAAATGTGAGTCCTAAGTACACAAAAGATTTAACATTGTCAAGTATCTGTCCTGCATATGCCCAAGTCTCCTCCCTGCTATAAACAGAACCTTTTTTGAAAATCATTGCCTTAGTCTTATTCACATTAACTGTATCGCAATACATTCTTAAGTTTGTCCAGTCCTCGTTGCAATCCGTTTACTGTCGTAGAGCACAATACTAAATCGTCTGCATATAAAAGTGCTGGGATCGGCAAATCCGCCACTACTGGTGCTTGCATATTCTCTATCATTATATCAGTAATATCATTCACAAAGATAAATAGCAAGGGAGATAAAATACAACCCTGCCTCACCTATAGCTTAGGCAGCTCTCCGACACTCTGTTTCTGTCGTGCTTTACACAGAATTCAGCATTTTGATATATTGCCTGCAATGCTCCTTGATAACCCCTTTCTGCCTAGTTTGTACCATAATGTATTTCGATTGATAGAGTCAAATGCCTTCTTTAAGTCCACAAATGCACAATGAAGCTTTCCCCACTTAATTAACAGTTGTTTCGTCCTTAAAGTGTCTAATATAAAAGCAGCATCTATGGTACTGTGTCCTTCTCTGAGACCCATTTGAAATTTTGAAAGTTTGCCAAATTTAGATTCCCAGGCCTTTATCCGGTTATATAACACTCTACAATAAATGTTCTCCATAATTGGCAACAGAGTAACCCCCCTATAATTATCCGGATTCCCAATAGTTCCCTTCCCTTTATAAATGGGATGAATAATGCCCTTTCCCCAACAGGTAGGGTAATTCCCCTCAATAAACAATGTTACATACCTGGAGCATATTCCTTCCAAACTCATTAACATTGGCTGCGGCTTTAAAAACTTCTGGGGGCAACCCGTCCAACCCTGGAGCTTTGCCTCCCTTCAGACTCCTCAGCGCCTGTGCTATTTCTCGTGCTGATATTTCCTTGTCCAGTATTGGGATCTCAAGATTTCCCAAAATTTGCACATCCCTTATAAAAATTCCTTCCCCTTCCCCTAATATTCGCATAAAATGCATTGCCCATTTTCTGGGAGAAATTTTGTTGGGCGCCTGACGATTGCCTCTTAAATGTTTTACTACTTACCACATCTCAGCGTTATCCCCCCCGTGTTAAAATATTACTAATTTTCTGAGTAATTTTGTCTTGCCACGTAGTTCTCTCTTCCCATGTGAGCTGTTTATACTCCCTTCGCTTTTTTGTAAAAATTTTGAATTTTGACAGAGCCTCCTCTGCTTGTTTTGTAATTTATTATCTCTGGAAAATTTAAGGAATTCATTAAATATGTCCTCTCTTCTATTACATCCAAAGCAGTAATACATTGACAAGACTCTTCCTTTATTGTAAAATTATCACAAACCATTCTAACAAACAAAGCAGCAATGGCAAACATATCGCTTTTGAAAAGCTGGAGAGAAAGTATTCACACTCAAGAAAGTCCTGAATTAATCCAATTCTGTATTATTAGAAATCAATTGACTGGCTTAGCAAGAGTTTGGTGAGACAACTTATGCATTTGCTGAATTGGCCTCATAAACATTGCTGCAATACTAATTTAGATTTTACATCCTTCACTTTATTTTCTTGGTTTAGAAGTCACAGTAACTCACTGTCATTGTGCTTATTTAAAAATATTGCCCTATATTACTTCTTTTTAGTTTACACAACATACAGAATTTCCTCTCCTTATTTTTGATCTAACTATACCAAATCTCCCATTCACGTTAAAACTATAATTTCTTTAATCTTTATCCATAATAAGAAGAATTACGTTAACTGATCAACAGCTATATAATTTAAATAATAAAAAAAACTGATGTGTTCCATTTATGTGACTTTCCCTATGTTTTCTACAACAAATTATTCTTATAAATGCTTATTATTCGATCTAGTCCATGCTAATCAAGAGAGACATTAACAGGAATAGTCTTACTATTTACTTAATTCCTTGCTAAAGTGATAGTCAAATATTTTAGAAGCTAGTCATAAGTCTAACTGGCCTAGTGGCATCATTTCTATGTGAGGCCCCGGACTTATCATCAACCCTCTTATTATCATCACTTTTTACATCCCTAAAAATATTACAAAATTGGTCTTAGCACAAAGAGCAAAAATACTTGAGTATGTAATGACATACTATTTTTTGTTCAAGCAATGTGATAGATTTTTTTTTTTATGTAACTGACACCCCCTTAGAATTTACAAGCAGATGCCTAAGGGTCAGAAGCCTGTTCTGTAACCACACAACGAAGAACCTGGAACGAATGGTCAGTCTGTAGTCAGGCATGAGTGTGAGGAAATGAATGATATGAAATGAAAGCAAAATGGATGACAGAAAAGGGATAATGGAGCAATTGGTGGAATGAGTGGTGGGGGAAACTGGAGAACTTGGAGACAACCTGCCCAGAGGCTGCTTCGTCCACCACAAATCCCACATGTAGGTGCTTGGGATCAAATCCAACTGCCTAGGTGGGAGGCAAGTTGTCTAACCATTATGCCACAGTGCCACCTTTGTGATAGATTTACAAGTGATAATAAAAAAGGAGGCCATATTTGGGGACAATACCTCAATAATATAATAGGTTCTTTATTTTTCTTGCTGCATTACTTGAAATAATTTCACAAGGCTGTAGAAGGATTTCCTGAAAATTTTTACATTGAATGCTTTAAAGAGTGTTATGTGTAATGTATGAAATTTAGTTTATTATTCAGCTTTTGATTTTTCCCTTCTTCACACCTGATCAAAAACTGTTTAGTAAAATCTTTATCTTTTCTCTAGATTGATGCAATATTTTCTGTCATATGTAACTGGTTGAGGAAGTAATAACATTCAAATCTTCACTCAGGAATAAGCAAGTTTAATTTTGTAAACATAAAAGCAAAATAAAGAACAAACCTTACAGTTTTATTAGCTGTTACATATTACATAAAGATATCAATGGAAAACAAAACAATACTTAAATACGTGCAAGATAAATGTCCTTTTGTGAAGCTTAAAGCAAGAATACAAAACCGGGACATTTCAGAGCATGTAAGTACTAGTTTCTTACATTTCCCAAAATACTGAAATGCACGCATTGTAGTGATCAAGTATATAAGGCAGAAGTTAATGAAAAAGGGATTAGTCTATTAGCATTCACTTTAAACAGGCACACTTTTCAGGATGAAGCCTTTGCTGCCTGTCTTTTCTTCACATCCCAGTTATATACACGTGCCATGTTCACTTCCGTTGTTGTAAACTGATCCCTAAGAACAGAAAATAAGTTATATCGGTGCATATACGTAATAAGCAACATGAGATGATTTGAGGATACAAGCTGAACAAAAAGTAGAAAAGATTGCTAAAAACTATGTAATCTGAATGTTTCTTAAAAATGGTGAATACTGTATTTGTTGGATCTACACTTAATAGTTTGCACACATTTTTGACATATAAGGTGTGCTAAACTGTTTTCTAAATCAGCCACCTATTATATTCATATATTTTTTTTAACTATATCTCAATTCTACACAAAACCACTGCATTACATTTGTTTAAAAAAAAAAAGAAAGTTAATTTATTTTTTTCAGTTTACTTTTATTGTTACACATATGTTTACAGAACACCATTTACTACCAAGGTCCAAGCACATCACTAAAATTGTCCCTCTCTTTTATTACAGTAATTGTCAACAAAAGAGCTGTTGTTGAACTATTAACATATTATCTTCTAGGTTTTGATGCCTTGGAACAATGATTTTATTTTTAAACCTAGTGTTCACTGGTGCATATTTTCCGGGGAACTAAATGTTTTAGTGTTAGCACCAGCTGAAAAATTTAATGGCACATCCAGGATTTGAACACGGTTATCTCACTCTCCATGGGGATGCCTTAACCATTGAGCTACTGTGACAACATACCAGCATTAACATTAACAACTCCAACTTTTTCAGGTTCTTTCCCAACTGAAATGTGACACTTCAGAGATAATACTTTACTGACATTACGGTATTTGGTATCTGGGTTATACCAACAGAGTTCACACCAGCTATTGGTCAATTTATTACATTGGTGATGATATTAAAGGGTTTTATATTTTATTGTTAGAACCAGGTGAAAAATTCAGTGCCACATCTGGGTGGTTTTCCTGCCCTCCATGCGAATGCTTTAACCATTGAGCTACTGTGACAACATACCAGTATAGCATCAAATCCTCCAACTCATTTCAGAGACCAATTTCTCTACAGCTGTCCACCACAGTGTTGGATGAAACATCAGGCATTAAAATGAACACCACCAAGATGTTAATATAATTGTGTTAATAATGTTCCATGCCATGAGAGCTTATACCATTGGTCTTTAATGTTCATTTTTAAAACACAGTCTTGCATTTCACAAACATAAAATTTGAAGAAGTCTATTGTAGTTTACTTTCATTTGATTAAGGATACAAGTATGAATAAACCTTAGTTTTTGTTTTGTTTTGTTTTTTACAACAAACCATAATTATTTGAATGCCTTCTTCTCCATTTTGCCTTTGTTTTTTCTTAAAGCCCACAAGCAAATGACACTGTGATAAATGGAATGAAAATAACACCGGTACAATGCAATGACCAGGGAAACTAGAGAACTGGGTAAAAACTCATCCCTGAGCTGCTTTGGTACAACAAATCCTACATGCAGCTACGTGGGTTCAAACCTGGAATGCCTTGACAAGAGGCAAATGGTCTAACCACTTGGCCATGATGCAGTTCTTTTTTGCTTTTTATTTCTTAACAACTGAGTTACATAAGGTGTAAAGTAAATCATGTTACAACTAAAGGGAAGGCAGAAATATTAAAACATACTAAAAAAGAAATCCCCAAATTACACTATTAGTCTCAATTTCAATAAATATTAAGTATCAAACTTTCTTTTTGGAAACCAAATCTTACCTATTCCTAGATCCATGTTTGAAGTATAAAAGTTTTCTTCAAGGAGAAAAGCTTTACTTGTTGGTAATTTATAAACTAAATGTATAAATTTTGATTCTGTCAGTTATAGTTTTTCTGTTTAGCAAAATCTTTTAATGTTTTAGACATACAATACAGAAGAATTAAAAGACAGAAAAGAGTTAAGATTGATGGAAAACAATATAATATAAAGGTGGTATAGAATAATAGAAAATGAATGAGCAACAGTCGGAGAGAGTTCAAATTGGGAAATATTTGCTGTCACTGCATTCGCAATACAAAATTTAATACCACCCTGTGTCCATTTCAAAGCTTTGCAATAAGTAGGAAGTTGTTTGGTTGTATGCATGGTAGCTGTGTTTGTTTTTGTTTTTTTTTTTTTTTTGGTAGTGTTTAACGCCCGCTTTAACTGCTCATGGCATCACAGGCGTTGACACTGATGATACATGGATGAAGTTGGAGCACCGGTGGAATGCAATGGCAGGGGAAACCAGAGAACCCGGAGAAAACCCGCCCCAGCACCACTTTGTCCACCACAAATCTCACATGCGGTCGCTTGGGATCGAACCCGGGCCATCTAGGTGAGAGGCAAGTGGTCTAACCACTCGGCCATGGTGCGGCCAGCTATGTGGTAAAAGGCATGTGTCTTATAATTGGAAGAATCTGGGTTCAAATACTTGGTATATATTTTTTATTACTACTATTATCTAAATTTTAATTTGTTAAATACATGTCACATGTTTTCCAGCATAAGGTATAATTATTTTAAGTTAGTGTATAAAAACACATATTACTCTTTTATTTTCAAAATAAATGTCATTTTAGTAAGATTCTAAAGTAAAACCAAATATTTAATTGACATGATATTGGTTGTACAAACTCTCTATATCATTCTTCAGTAATGAATGGCACTGCGCACACCTCATAGCAAGTTCTGCATATGTTGGTAAACATATTGACTCTTGCTCTCGCTGAGCATATACATAAATACTAAGTCACAAATGTGTTTGTTTTTTTTATTTTCATTTCTGTTAAGCTAATACACTGATTATGACAAGCATTCAGCCCAAGCTACTAGCTTGTCATACCCACCCACATTATTTCATGTACACATATTTTAGTTCCTTAAAACCATCATTAATAACTAAGCATTAATAACTAACAGAAAATTATGTTAACTCTAAATTTCCTTTGCACAGAACAGCTCCATTTTTTCTTAACTTTGCTTAAAAATTGACCTAACGTTCTGCTATCCTTTCTAAAAACTCTCTTTAATACTGTTCACCTATCCATCATGTCCCATTTCTGCTCCAGAAATTCTTTCCTCCATAAAGCTGTTCCTAGGCATTCAAATACTACTCCACACATGGTTCATTGACGCTGTGGGATGCATTTTCTTATCTCTCTTAATCTCCAAACTCCCATTCTTAGCCATGCTATTCCCTCCCTTTGTTCACTATTTACCGTGTCAACATATCTCTCCCTTTCACATGTTTCCTTTACTGATTTATAGTATACCAGTTATCTTTTTTTCCTTTATCCGACCAAAATGTTTTTGGATTTCTATGTCTTCAAATCTCTTTCTAATTATTTTCCAAAATTTATTATGATTATTTTCTCCTCATTATTTTCCCCCCATCCTATGCACTTCCATGTTCATTCAGATTCTACTAGTCCATCTGGAGTTCCTGATATTCCACACACTGCCTTAAATTATTCTTATCTAAATTCAGGATCCTAAACCAATATTTCAATGCTCTTTCTATAATCATCATAGGAAGTTAATTTATAATTTTTATTTTTAAATCATAATATCAATGGACAGTGTCCACTGTTGGAACTTAGGTTAAAAGCTTTGAAATTCTTAAGAATGTGTTCTAAATTAACTGGCCATAGAATGTAATCAATCACCTTTGTTCTTATTTATAAAAGTAAATTCACCATTGATATTCTCGCCATATTTCCCATCTAATATACTCAGCAAGTTTTGTTCACAAAATTGATCAAGTTATCACTAGTACTATACATAATTTTATTCTTACTTTTTCAACTATTTCTCTTTCTACTTTATTTCATCGCTCATCAAATATTTTCTTACTTCCACTTCTTTTTCTCCTAATCTGATGTTATAGTCTCCCATCAATATAAATCCCTTAATTTTTCAAAGCCCTGTTCCAACTGATTAAATTGGTTAGGATTGTGTAACTGCAAGGATACGAGTGTATTGTAAACTATTCCCAGGAAAATTATGCAATTATTTATTCTACAGAATTATCAACAAGTGCTGTGCTGTCTAGAATATGTTTCTTTGATCCCTTTCTTTAATTTCCTTATAAAACAGTCTTAACTGCCAGACATTCTCCCTTTAACCGTTATCTTCTGCCCCTTCATTCCCATGTATACAAACTCTTTCAAAGCCAAATCCTCTTCTTCCAACCATGTTTCAGCTAATCCCAAATAATTTGGCTTACTCAGTAGGTAATTTAGACTTCCCCACATAAATTTTACTTTTCAGCCCCTCACAGTTCCTAAATCTCATCTCCTACAGTTTCCTGATCCCTATTATGAGCCTTTTCTAAATCTAAATTTATCCAGAGCATCTCTCCTTCGAAGTTCATAAACTATTCTTGTTGTTATTACCCACTATCAGAAACCACTCCTTACTCTCCCCACTACTATGTAGCCATCCTTCTTCCCCTTCTGCACTAGTCTGGATGATTCTTCTAATGCCTCCTTCTTGAGGGATTCAATCCTTTTTCCATCTGATCTCACATCACCCTGTGTCGCGTTAGCAATTCTTGTCAAATCGGTTTCCATTCTCACTGCTTCTTCCCCTTCTCCTTCCATAACTGCATTTGACATCACTGCTGCCTATCTTGATGACATATCTCCAACCTTTGATATAGATACCACACTTCATACTGCCTTGTCCCCTGTGATGCATGTCTCTCCTCCCAATGTCCCCGAGTGACCTTCCTGCCAATGTTAAACTGTCATTTCCTTCCTTGCGTGCTCTGTGCTCTATGTCATTTTTCACTCCATCGAATACATTTACTCCTTCTTCCCAGAGTTCAAGATTCCTAATGTAGGCTCACTTTCTGGCCACTCTCACTTCTATCATTCTCCATTTTAAATTTCGTCTTATCTCCTTTTGGGCAGGTGTCAAATCTTTGTTAATAAAAATATTGGAAGCCTTAAGCCTCTTAACTCTTCCTAAAATATAAAGGAAAGTCAGTAAGTATCTGTAATCTATTTTTATAATTTATGCCAAAAAAAGTACACACACTTTATATTGATATCATTTTTCAACATAGTCATCCTGCTTGTCAATGCATATGGTCCACCATTTCACAAGCTTTCTGATGCCCTCTGCAAAAAGGGTTTATGGTTGCACAGCAAGCCAGTGTGCACCGTGTCACCTGTTGATCGGAGCTGAATCGACATCCTCTTAGAGCCTTTTTTAGTGAAGCAAACATGATTCCATATGTAGAACCATAGCCAATGTTCAATTAGTTTGTCACTTCATCAACAGTCACTCGTTTGTTATGCAGGATCACATCAAGCACTTGTTCAATAGTAGCATCCATTATGGCTGCAGATGGCTTTATCATGCTTGTGTGACCCTTTTTAAACTGTTCAATACACTGGTAATCACTTTACTGTGGCACAACGTTGCGCCCGTATTGTGCTGGCAGTCTTCTATAAATTTCTGCTCCTGGAACACCCTCAGACCACAAAAAACAGGAACATTGTTCTTCCCTGGAGCAAATAGAGTGGCACGGCCATCTTTATGTTGCAACAGCACAAGCTGTATTAATCTGGCATAGCCAACAGTGTCATCCAGCAGCTAGTGAGCACATACTGCTCTACAACCAACTTAATGACAGAGCAACATTGTAGATACTGATTGATTCATGAATTAGCTATGATGTTGCAATTGATCTTGTTCTGGTATTCCTTCCTACCTGGTATGCCTCCACTATCTCCCAGCCTTTCAGCTCCATTCCCAAATTTTGCACTAAGACTTGTTTAACTCTTCCACTGGCCAAACCCCTATTCTCTCTTCTATACCTCTGAAGAGCAGATTAAATCTGTCTCCTCTCATCCATTCTTTCCTATTCAAGTTTCACCTCCCTTACTTCTTTCCTTATTCCTTCATTTTTTCTCTCATATCTTCTTTTATTTCCTTGGCCACTTTGTTCAAATTATCTCTTAACCATTGCTCAATCCCATCCATAGATCCTATTTTGTCCATGCAATTTTCCAACAATGCCTGGATATATCCCAGTCCTAGGCTTATTTCCATTCCTCCTATCATTAAAAGTACCATAATTATATTTGCAACTAGTGCATAGCTTGCCAACATACAGCCTCCAATGTCTCTTTTTTTAAATTTTGCTTGCATAAAAAATCCAATCATTGCCCTATATATTGCCACACTCATTGCTGCTTTTACCAAACATAACTATTCTGTTCCCCTACTTGCTCAAAACTCTTTTGTTAGTTAATGTTGCTGATACTATATGTCTCTGACTGTATGAACATTGAAGTATGGTTATCCAGGAAAGGGATTGTTCTCATTGACCTGGTTGATGTTGAAAACATTTGTCCACTTAGGACACAGCATTTCTAAAAGATGCAGACAATCCCTTCCAGCATGTGTCAGCAATTAGAAATAATTCTGATTTCGCTAGGTCAAAATAACCTTGAGTCATTTTGGCTATAGCAAGGCTCTTTGCTTGATTGGCAGCTACGAAGCAGCATCTAACAGATGATCACATTATGGCACCTCATATTTGTAGAACAATGCCAACCATAATTGGAAAACTCATAAGATGAGGTAATATTTTCGTCTAGTGACCCAAGGAAAATTTATAATGTAAAATGCATGGTACATATGGATCATCAAAACTGCATACCTGTGCTTTGTTGGAGCTGGATGTCACAAAAAAGGTATAGGCATGTTTTGACAACTTGATGCCATATTAAATAACAATCAGTATAAAGATATCCTCAGACTAGATATTCTGATGGAATAATTGAATTCCAGCAGGATAACCATCTTGTTTATCCAAGTCACTAGGTGCCAAACTAGTTCTTGCAAAGAAAATATATCACATTGGTTGATTGGCCTCTTTACCCAACAGATTTCAATCCTGTTTAAATATGTGTGGGCAGAAGTGAAAAAAGTTTTGGAGTTAAATCGGTAAGACCATGCACAACAAAAGTGGTTATGTGGGATCCTAGCAGGAAGTATGCTCTCATGAAAAGTTGGCTAGGCATTTGATATCATTTATGCCCTGTAGAATGAGGGTAGTAATAGAAACATAAGGTTTATATACCCAATATTAAGTTAATTTCTATTTGTTTGCTTTCTCATTTAGGAATATACCTAACACTTGTTTCATATTTACTGTATTTATCTGAATACCAGACAATATTTTTTTTTAACAAAACACAAGTATTTATGTTCAGGACTGGAGGGTCATCATGCATTCATGATATATACCATGCAGGAATAAACAAGTTTCAAACTTTATGGGTACAACAGTGGCAAAGCCTGGGGAAAATAATTTTGCAGATTATAGCGACATATTATAATATGTCGCTATAATCTGGTTGCGGCATATGCAGCAGATTTTGTGCATTTTATTTTGTGCCAAAAATTAGCTGTTAACAGGCCTATAACCATTCTTATTGGAAGAAAGATTTATATCAGAGACTTAAATAAATACATCCATAATTGTTGTTACAGCTATACTGCCATCACTGCCACCATCACACATCCCATACCTCTGCGTACTCCCCTCTTTCTCTTTCTCTCCTACTCAATGCATTAATCTATATGCAAATTCCAATTAGGTAAAAATTTTACAATGTTTTATATAGGGTATGTTGTCTTAATAAAAGATAGTATCCATTATCATCGTTTCAGCTATACTGTCATCCCATCATCACATTCCATACATATCAGTACTCCCTCCTCTTCCTCTCTCCCGCTCAAAACATGAATTTTAATATAAATTCAAATTAGCCAAAACTTTTAAGATACGTCATATTAAGTATGTTGTCTTAATTTAAAATCACAACCACAATCATTGTTACAGCTAAGTTGCCGCCATCACCGAGCACAAGCATACCAATACATTTCCATTCTTCTTTTTCTGTCTCTCTCCCACTCACAATGTTTTGCGCAAACTCAAATTAGGTAAAACAATTTATGATATGTTATATTAAGTATATTGTATAAATAGAAAATCATATCCATCATCGTTAGAGCTACACAGCTGCTACTTTTGCTGTAACATTCTAACATTGCACACATACTATAGATTTCCGTACTCCCCTCTCATCTCTCTCCAACTCAAAATGTGAATTTCTGCGCACATTTTAACTATGCAAAAAAAAAAAGGTGGTGGGAATTAATCAGCTTAAGTGTCCCTTAGTTTGTTCAAAATGTATGGTAAAACTATAAATTTAATTTAAAAATTAAATTATGTCTTCTTTTTATATAGATGATATATTAATTCCAAAATTAAGTTCTGAGAAATGGGGTTGTCTTGCATTTGAAGTCGTCTTGTGTTCTGATATGTCTAGTTTGAACACATAAAGGAGAATGTTTCAGTTTTACAAGAGAGTATAAATGAACTCAAATAAGGCTTAGCCTTAACAATTGGAAATTATTTTATATTATGCATAATATAAAAGAAACACTGTTGTATTTCCGCACAAAAAATAAAAAATTATGCTCAGAATACAAATCTCTATAGATCTCATTGCTAAGTACCTGCTTATAACTACTCAGCTATCTTCACATATCCAGCAGCTGGGACTCAATGTGAAAGGTGGCAATTGAACGAAGTTAAAGGCATTAATCCTTGTACTTTGACAAATAATGTTTCAAAAATCTATCCATTTTTTTCTTAGAACATATATAATTAATCTTTTAAAAAATTATTTTATTTACCATCTAGATTTAATTAATCTCAGTATTTTGGGTTTCCTTGTGAACCTACCTCAAAAAATCCAGATCATGTTCCACATAGCCTAAATTTTTTTTTGCTGTGTCAATGTTTTTTACTAACAAGTTCATTGCTTCTTCCAAAGGATATTCTAGCATGACATTGGCCTGAAACATAAATACAACATTATCAAGATCAGATTATTACTGTGTTACACCATTCCTATAAAAGCTAATAAAAAGATAGTTATAGTTTGTTTTGGCACAATATACTCTAAATACACAACACTGTGATACCAACACTCCTGCAGAAGCATAACTACTATTTATTATTGCTGGTAAGAATGTACTATCTGCAACCTTCAGTTGTTGTGGAAAATCTCTAAAGAATCAACTTTCAACATCGTTAGACTTCTTAAAAGTCAGAAGGAAAACAAGCTTCTGCTGAGCAGTAGTAATCTGCACGGGGTATTCATAAAATTGGGCAGAGCATTTCTGTGCATGCTCTTTAGAGGCAATCCAAAAACAATCATAATTTGTATTATAAAATTCTATGATAGGTGCTTCTTATGGTTTTAGCACTTTTTAACAGTTGGCATGTTACAAAAACCATATTGAGTACCGCACCTAAAAAGTCAAATATTATAACCAAATTTTTCCCTTAAAATATTTAATCACTAGTCTTTTATCAACAATCATTGGACAAATAGGATGAGGAGAAGGAGAAGGAGAAGGAGGAGGAGGAGGAGGAGGAGGAGGAGGAGAAGGAGGAGAAGGAGAAGGAGGAGAAGAAGAAGAAGAAGAAGAAGAAGAAGAAGAAGAAGAAGAAGAAGAAGAAGAAGAAGAAGAAGAAGAAGAAAGGTTTCTGGTGCATGGGAAACATTGAAGCCTAACTGCACAATTGAAGATTTCCACAGGTGGATAACTTCAAAGGAAGAATATGGAGATATTCATTCTGGAATGAATAGCTGAGACCACCAACAATAACAATGAAGATGAACACAACAAATTATGCCTACCAATATGCGTGAAAATATTGCAATAGAAGATTTTATGTAGATATCTATCATCTGTAGAGGTGAATGAAAATAATTTAGATGAACTTATAAATGTAAAAAGAAGCTAGTAACAGTGACTGGTCTTAATTCTTCTGAGTGTATTAAGTTTCATAACAAACTTTCCAATATGATGAAAAACAAATATTAAAAAGAATTCTTCTTTACCTTTCTACATCTAATATTCTAAATACATTAATTTCACCACTAACTAGTTCTGGTTGCCAAAACCCCATAAGCCGCTAATACTTGAGTTAGAGAAATAGATGTTCAACATAATAAAAACCTTTTCCTGCAGCCTCAGCTCCAAAGAAATTCAAATTTTGTATACTGATAACTCAGATCCGGTTAACTGATATGAGAGGATAATATTCTGTACCTAAAGATTACAGTCATCAATGTTACTGGAACTACTAAATTACAGATTTTAGCTTAACTAGGCATTTTAGCAATTTTAAAGATGACTTACCCCAAGCCACAGGCATACTTTATCTGTTGGTGGAACCAATGCTTTAACATAAACTTGCTCAGACAGAAGAAATTGTGTTTCTATTTCTTTAGGGCTTTCCCTTTGCTTCTGCAATAGTTTGATCATATTCAGAGAATTTTCCAAATCTGGTATCTGCGATTTCAACCTGAAATATACATATTCATTTTATAAAACTGGCTACTAGCAAGAATCTCAATTTTTAGTGCTAAAGGTGTTCAGATTCTACTGTTTTAGACAATTTTTTAAAACAGAGCCAGAAAATGGTTTCTTTTTTGTCATTTTAAAGGTGTTAAATTATAATGTCCTTGCATTGGGTGTTTCCTTAGATTTCCAAAAGAATTCTCTGGATGGAACTACTTCTTATACATTTTAATTGAACTAAACTTGCACTCATAATCTAATATTAGATACCTTCGCCTTTTCGAAGCCAAATTATATTCCATAAATTTATATTTACTATGTTGCTCATCGAGTCGCCTTAAAACTTTATCAACATCCCCACCATTTTCTTCTAATGACATGAAAGCATCCACATCATCCTGAAAAACAAACAAAAAATTTCAATTATATTGTAATATTTCATGCTTTCATCCTTATTTTAAGTCTTACAGTCAATATGCTTTTAAAAAGGTATGTAAATTCAAAACAAAAGTTTGCAAGTAGGTAAGAACCTACTTGCTAACTACTTAATCCAGCTATGACATTGAACTTTTCAGTCTAACTCTATCTATTCAACCTTTTCAGTAACTTCTTTAGTCTATAACTGAATAACCAGAATAATTCACTTAGTAAGTGTGGGGATTCTAATTCACAAAGAATGCAAATAAATGCAGTACAAAGGTATTTCAAGCTTGTTCATCTACTAGGAAATATGCTAAGCACACAATTCCTAGTTAGCATACGAGGGGCATACTGAAAGTCACGAGCAACCCATTGTAAAAATTTAAATTTCAACAATGTAACGAAACGAATTGCAGGATCGTAATCTACAGACTTTAAGCCACATGTTGACATATTGTGACGTCATTAGCTTCTATCACGTGACCACAGACGGTGTTTGAAAAATGGCTGACATTGACGTTTCGTTTCAACAGCGTGCTGTCATTGAATTCCTTGTGAAAGAAGGAAAATCTGCTCCTGAAATTCATCTCAGACTTCAACATGAGGTGTCTGCATGGGTGCCAGCAGTGTTAGAAGATGGGTGAAACATTTCAAAGATGGAAACACGAGTCTGCAAAATGCGCCTCGTAACAGGCGTCCTCGAACTGCCTCTACAGAAGGCAACAAGGTAAGAGTTAATGAGCTCATTACAGGAGATAGGCGTTTCACTGTGAATGAAATTGCTGCGAAACTTGGAGTAGGACATAGTGCAGTGCAAGAAATGATCCACAGCTTGGGTTATCGAAAGGTCTGTGCCCGTTGGGTCCCCCATTTATTGACTGAAGACCACAAACTTCAGAGAAGAACCATTGCACAAAACCTTCTTCAGAGATTTCATAATGAAGGTGATGAATTTTTGACGTGTATTGTGACTGGAGATGAGAGCTGGTTCCATCACTATGAGCCAGAAACGAAACGTCAGAGTATGGAATGGCACCATTTGAACTCACCATCGAAGAAGAAAGCGAAGACAGTGCAGTCTGTAGGAAAATTTATGGGAAGTGTCTTTTGGGATGCACAAGGTTGCATTCTGGTTGACTTTCTTGAACCTGGACAAACCATAAATTCTGCCCGCTACATCAAGACACTTCTGAAGCTCCGTCGGGCTTTGCGTGATAAATGCCCTGGAAAGAGGATTGTCCTTCAACAGGATAATGCGCGTCCGCATACTGCCCGTGCCACTATGGAGAAGATCAGGGCATTAGGGTGGGAAACTCTTCCACATCCTCCCTACAGTCCCGACTTGGCACCCTCCGACTACCATCTTTTCGGTTCTGTGAAGGAGCAGATGTGTGGCCAACACTAAGAGACGCTGGAGGATATTCGGAAAGCAGTGCGTCAGGGTCTGCGGGCAGCTGGAACGAAGTTCTATCACAAGGGCATTTTCAAACTTGTAGAACGATGGGGAAAATGTGTGCAAAACAATGGAGACTGTTGAAAAGTGAAAGAAAGTCTGTAGATTATGATGTATTTGGTTTGGCTTAAAAGTAAATATTAAGATTGTAAAACAGTGTTGCTCATGACTTTCAGTATGCCCCTCATATTTGGGTTCCCTTGAACTTGCCAAATATCAGATCTATTTTCACTGTTGTGCCTCACTAACCGTACTGTCCTGTTCATGCATTTTGTTCAACATATCAAAACCCCAACCCCCTTAGATGACTACTACTGTTGGAGTTAGGATTTTATTTGCAAGTACTTAATATGAAAAAAAGAAATTTGTAATAGCTAAGAAGAGAACACAATATAAGATTTTTAAATATGCAAATTACTTGTTTTGAAATCTTAATAAAGCTGAGGAAATAATGTCCTTCTTTTACATTAATGATCCTGATACATTCAGACTCGCCTCCGTGGTGTAATGGTTATCATGCTGACTATATGAAGTCGTGGGTTTAAACCCGGCAGAGGACGGTGGATTTTTTCAGGTGTAAAAATCCTTAGCATGGCTTTCTTCGGAAGGGAAGTAAAGCCGTTGGTCCCGTGTCGTAGATTTACGGCACATAAAAGAACCTCAAGCCCCACCAATAAACAACAGTAGAGAAAGTCGTGTAAATGATACATGAGAATTTTAATTTCTCTGCCACATGCATAGTAGGTAGAGAAGGTATTACATTTCATCCAAAAATTTGATAATGAGATTTTACCGGAAATATGTTTTGAGGATCCCTGAATACAAAAAAGCATTAAAAGGTTTGTGTGTCTAAGGTTTGTGTGTCTCTTCTATCATCTGGGAACAGCATAACTCAAAAATAAAAAGCTGGATAAATCAGTCATTCTTTTGTAACGGATGTGACATTAACATGCCTTTTGAGGAACTTAAGAAAAAGACGATAACATTTTGATGAGTTATTTAAATGTAGAAACTTTGTTTAGGGTATTATTCACACTTCTGAAAAATTGTTGTACAATAAAGTTATACTCTGTGTCCTCTGCATCTAGTTTTGACTGTGTAACAGACGTGACAAAATTTGCACCATGCTTTCTGCATAGATTGGTATTTTGGTCAATCTCTGTTAATATTTTGAAGTAAATTAGTCAATTTTTTTTCTGTAAAACAGTAATACATAACAAACTGTGTACAGGGATATTCCTAGTCTATAAGTACAGTTTAAGAGTTACAATAAATTATTTTTGCTGTAACGGATGTGACATGCAGATGTAAAGGATGTGACTAGTGACAATATTATTCTTAGTTTTAATAAATTCTTACTTATATGTATTGAAAATAACATGGCTAACATATTTGAATGAAAGAAAAAACCACTTCTAACTTGCACTGTAAACAAATTTGGCACCGTGAATGCATATTACACTCTCACTGCAATTTACACAAACTTAATCATTAATATTTTAGGAACAGTTCTGTAAAATTAAAAACTGAACAAAGAAAAAGTGCAACAATAAAAATAATCTTTCATGGTTCACACACATCTATTGGTTGAAGGAATTCATACAGTATGCTGTCCAGTTAATTCACTTTTGGTTCCTCCAGAATATCTCCAAAGAGAACCAGTTTCTCATCATTTATGAGACATCTGATTTATGGGTAATATATACACTGGTCAAAGACTATAAAATTTAGATTTTGAGATGAAGGTTTTTTGAATTCTTCATATGTTTTACTGATGTCCATTGTCATATGTCTTATTTGCTCCAGACTACTTCTTCCAGTACTTAGATCTTTCACAGACTTCCCTGGGGCCTATCTTGATATTTCATGATTGTGGTAGAAATCTCCAACTTTACTAATACAATATTTTGTAAGACTTCTTGGTCCCATTTTTTTAGCAGCAAAAAGTTTCTTAGTATCTTCAAGTTGAAGATTCTCAATTATAAGTTGCTTCATTACAGCACACTTCTTTCCTACACTTTTAGGAAGTGTATTCTTCACTTTCTCACTTCTTTACAGAGCGTTCTTGGACTACAATAGGTACCTAGAAGGGAACCATCAGTATCCATGTTACTCTCTGCCTTTTACCTCATTCTGTAGAGTCTTTGTCTTAATGCATCTTTTCTTCTTTTCAGTGAGTAAGGCTTCATTAGACATACATTCTTCCTTCAACTTAGCTCTTTGCATTCTATTCCAGTTTATATCTTTGTTTAGATATTCCTTCCATTTCTCTTTATTGTTTTTCATTCTTGCTCTACATTTGGCCATTTTGTTCTTATATATACCTGCCATAATCTACAGAATGAAAAAAAAAATGAACTGTACGCTAAATATCTCATTGTTTTGAACTCTTACATAGTCGTAGCAAATTAACACGTTACATCCGTTACACAAATGTTTTAAATCAGTATTTAAATGTAAACAAGATGTAAGACAACTTAGAAGAAGTTCTTTGTCTAAATTTCACAAAAGCTTCGGTAAACATAATATTTTCTATAGAAGTTGCACAAACTTCATGTTTTCTGTAACGGATGTGACATCTTAACAAAATGTGAGAAAAAATGTATAATTACTAACCTGCACAAGCTGAAAATTAATATTTGAAGAAACAAAGAAATGTTCTTTCTCTTCCTGTAAACATTGAAGGACAAGATACTGACAATAGTGCAGTACAACTGATTTCAAATCAACTGGTATTGTGTTCTAAAATGGTTTGCTGTGTTTGTCCTTTGTAAAGTATAAAAATATGACAAAAGAAGAAATCCAAATAGAAAATTATTTTAGATATGATACAATTGGACACTAAGCAACAGAATCAAAACAGTTTGCAGCCAGATACTTTTTTTTTAATTTTTCCCCCTGGTTACATTTGTAAAAGAATGGCTGAAATACTATACTTAGAGTTTATGTTTAGTATCTTTCAAAGATGTGAAACTAAGCTTTATGCCTAATGATTTTTATTAAAATAGCATGATTTAAAGAATTTTGTATGAATAAATTTACATCTTGTATTTTCTGGGAATAGCTTGTGAAATATATTTCATTCGGGAGGAATTTTGAATAACTGGCATCCATAAGATAGAAAAAAAGTACCCCAAAATTAGCAGATCTCTTTCAAACACACATTGATCCTACTAAACTCTTTTGTAGTATAAGCTATTTCCAAGATATCCTTCATTAACTGTTTAATACATTAACATTCTTTTCAAGTCATCTTAATTTTTCACTTGTTTCTCACGGAAAGCATACAGAAATTTAAGGCTAGCATATACTGAGTCAAAAACCTCAGAACCAGCAGCGCAGAGTTTGTCCACTGGGCATGTGGACACATAATTCCACTCTGCCTGCTGCTGTAAACAAGGTCATGCTTCCGACACAGTTTTGCTCTGCTCTGGAAGTGCAGCATTAAGTTGAAAGTGATATGGTGTAGTTCAGTTATTATAAGTAATTTATTATTTTGTCCTGTACTTAGTCACAAAATGCACTATAGCTCAGCACATGTTTTCTACTGCACAGCATGTTTTTATTATTGATTTGTCTGTATTAACTCAGTCAGCTCCCCCAAATGAAAGTATGTTTTGCAGAAAGATTTCCAGGTGTAAAAGTTCCAGGCCATACAACAATCCATGAACTTTACAACAAATTTCAGGCCAAAGGAAGTATTCAGGCTAATAAATCTAAAAGACGGTGTACAGTTCTTACCGAAGAAACATTAGACAACATCGCTCATCATTTGCAGAATTTTCCCCAAAAATTGCTTAGGCATCTTTCACAGCAGGTAGGCATTTCTTATGGCTCTTTGCAAAGAGGTACTAAATTAAAACCATATAAAATAACTGTGGCACATGCTCTTCAACCTATAATTTGGTGCACATTTTGTGAGTGGATTCTCAATAGTGTATTCAATGACAAAATATACTCACATTTAATATTTTCCATGGACGAGGTTTGGTTCCACCTTCATGGATATGTGTGTACACAAAATAATTGCTATTGGAGCTCAAAGAAACCTAATATTCTTCATGAAGTACCCCTTCATGACAAAAAAAAATTGGTGTATGGTGTGCCATTAGCAGAGAAAGAATTATAGAGCCAATTTTTTTTAATTAACATTTAATGCCCATACATGCATAAATATAATTTTGTCCCTTTTTATTAGAGAATTAACAGACAGGGAGCATTATTTTGCCTTTTTTCAACAAGCCTATGCGACAGCTCATATGGAAATTGCCAGCATTTCTCAAGGTGAACTACGACAAGTGATGGATAATTTCCTAATGAGAAGCCAAAAATGTATGGACGACAGTGACCAGTTTCAGCATCTCCTTTCAAAAAGTTGGAAGTAAAGCCTTTAAAAGTAGTTTTAAAAATGTTGTATAGTTTCATCTTTTATGATAGTGGCAGAAGGCCATATGCCTTTTATGATAGTGTCAGAAGCTCACGGACAGGCACAACACCGTGCAGCTGGTTCGTATTTTTGACTCACTCGTTAGCAATCAATTCTCTAACATTTTGTGGCTATTCTTTTTGAATATATAAAAAAATGTGTAATATATCTATTTCTCCAAAAGTTTATCACTATTTAAATAAAGTCGATAGAAAATAAACTTTCACAAGAATAGGAAAGGTAGAGTCAGACTGAAACATTCAATGCCTGGGATTGAACCACAGATCCCCTGGTTTCTGCCCAGTTTCCATTAGATTTCTATGGTAACATACACACAGGGTATTATATTCCCAACTGACTCGCATGTTTCCTGGTAAACTACCAGATCTCTAATTATTTTGAGATGACATACTACGATGCTGACTTCAGTACTCTTAAGTTCTGGGCCCATAATTTAACCAACTATTAGGTCAATTAATGTTAATTGTTTCTTTCACACTGGCTGGGAAAATAATAATCTTCTATACCTATTCTCTTTCTGAAATGACTGATTCAAATCGTTGACCAAAACAATGGATGGCATCAGAAGAACAAAAACAGATGGTGTTTTCATTACTTTGTCATTATGGTATTGTTCAATAGGCAAATTGTGTTTAAATAGTGAAAATTTTCAGCTTTCAAATTGTATTTAAAGGGTTATAGCTAAAAAGGGACCATAAGTAGTGTGCATTTTGGAATAAAATAATACACATTGTAAAAGTTCAGCATGCTTTCAAACAGAGAAATCCAATCTAACTCGGTTGCTATACCATGAAGTCATCTGTATTAGTCTTGAATCTGTTGTTTTCAAGGTCCTATGTTCTCATCTGAAACTTTATTCTTACAAATTGTGATCAGTGATCAAGTTAAATGAAAGCTGATGATCCTGCTAAACAACATAGTCTCTGTTAGCAAATATTGACATTGACCACCAAGTTCATTTAATGAGGCAATGTTCGATATCATTAGAAAAGTAAACAGGCATAATTTTAGGATTTGGGAGAGTGAAGAACACATTTCACTTTGGTGGTTAAACTTGACTTACCTAATACTATAAGTTTGGCACCATAATGCAACAAAGTGTATCGCTCATTTTTCTTTTGAAAACACTGACCCCATAAAAACTATCTTGTTCAATTGTTTCTATAACTGGAAGAAGGCAAATTTATTTTCTAAAAAGATGGAGCACCTCCACACTGGCATTTCAATGTTCCGAATGCGCTCAATGCACAATTTGTAGGAAGATGGATCAGGCATGCTCAACACCAGGTCTGCCACTGGCCTCTGAGGTCCCTGGACTGGACTGTCTGAGACTTTTTATAGGTCCATAAATGTATCGTATACCTTGACTACCTCAAGACCTGCAGCTTCATATCATTGATGCCATTTAGTCCATCCTAGTAGATTTGTTGTAAGAGCACGTGCAATGGGTGGAAATATCACCTTGATGTCTGCAGCTTGAAATGTGGAGCATACATTCACCATCTTTGTGATGGTATTACATTTATTTCTGATGAGACCAGTTTGATGTATAACCAACCACTGACAGCAATGATACACTACAATCACAGAATGTTACTGTAGGCACACTGTATTATCATCAGTTAAATTTGGTCACTTTATGATAATACCCTAGAGCTCTATTTGCTGTGGGATTTAATAAATTAAGCAAGCAAACAACCTCCTAAATATTGTGGAAATTAGTAAGTTTTAAGATCCTTTAGTTCCAATGGATGTCACAGGGAGATGCACATTTTCTAAGGTGTTATTATAACACTAATTCTGTATGAGCTGCAGAACACACACTTAAAAGTATAACAGACTGTAATGATGGAACCAACCTCTTCTCCCAACTACAATAATCTTAATACCTATTTCAAAGCTACACACTGTGTTAATGAATCAAAATGGAATAGAGCACAATGTTTAATGTGACAGTGCTATGACTCCAGGATTCCTTGCTGAGAAGTGCAACATTGATACCTTTGAGATCTGCAAATATGTTTTGTCACCATCAAGGAATCAGCAGCAGACTGAATATTGAACACATTTTGTTCAGTTATGGCAACGACTTCAAATTTGATAGCATATGTGGCAGATCTTACAATATCATGTAGGTCTTCAAGTACAATTGCCTTGCAGAGCCTCTTTCTCTTCTCAATCTGGACAAAGTCCCTTTTGCATGGTAAGTAGCTGAGGCCGGATAGTAGGAACTTTTGTTCAATTATATCAAAGGCTCCCAGTGACACAAGGTAAACAAAAAGGAATAATCATTATTATCATCATCATCATCAAGCTCCAAACTGTTTCCCTCCATGTATGAAATCAGCTATGGTTCCTAGCAGACTTCTGGGTAAATAAGTGAGCAACATAGCAGAGCTTCCATCTAGTGATAAATGTGTGAACTAACCACTGTGGCACATAGCCATGTCTTGGGTACATTGAAATGGTACATAGATGGGTTGTAATGCAAAAACTAATTGTTTTCCAAACTGGCACTTACCTGGTATTTAGGTTACACTCTTCAATGTTAGTGCTTCCATAAGATTGATGATGCAATTTTTAGGTCTTCATTATAAATTTTGCGAGGATCTAAGCCTTAATATTCTGGAGCTATTATTAAAACCCTCTACTCTTCCATGTGTAACAGTCCCAAGTATACAGTATTTTTCAGAACATAACCCTTGGCGTGATTTTGAAGGTGGGTTTAGGTAGTTTGCAGCTAGAAACCAACCCTTGCAGTTGCCATGTCTTCCACTTATTGGTCTCTTAAATAGGGAGCAAATCTTGACTTGCAAGCAGTCTTCGAGTTTCCAGGAAACAGAGATTTTATTACACTGCCTCTCAACCCTAATACAAACTCGTCTTTTGTTTACTAATGGATATTTCATAGTGGAGGAGGGGAATCCTCTGTTCCTTATGTACTTGCTGACCATACTTGTGTTCAGCCTTTAACGTCCATATTTCATGGGGTTGTAAAGTTGACTCTCAATCTTCTTCCGGTTCTAACGCTTGAACATAATAGAAAACATAAACCCTTCCTGTTGTGTTAAAACAGCAAAAAGGGAAAGATCAGGTTTACCTCATGGAATGTGGACGTTAAAGCCTGAACACAAGTATGCAAGGAATGATTGTTACTTAGGTTACTCAAGCAAGTATCCCATATACTTCTGCCCCCCCCCCCCAATTTTTGATTGTAGTCAACAAAAAATATTTAAAATTGTGCAAAATTTGATTTACTAATCGTCTGCTACCATAAACTCTATCGAAGAGTGGGACACATTTAAATCCAAGAGCGCACAGATACTGCCTGCTACATTTTTTGTTGCAGCATGCAGTATAATTTTAAATATTCCGTGATTTTATTCATTTTGTACTACAATACCCAGTATTAATCTATGCCCAGTGATTTTAGCAGCAATGTGCTCACTTTTGGAAGTTTGTACAAATTTACATATAAACATTTCTTAACCACTTTACTCTGTTAAATTTGATATTTAATGTAAATGGGAGATATATATGTCTTACTACAAATTGTGCTTCTGGTATTCCAGCGTAAGACTTCTTTTTCTTGTCATCTGCTACACCGTCTGTTTTGTCAGCTTCCATCTTCAAACTTTTGACAACTTAAGTCATTTAGCTGTTAACATAAGTTAAGAAAGCAGTGGTCGAATTGTTCTTGGCAATTTAAAGCGTTTAATCACATAACTAACAAACTCTTATGTTATCGGTTGAATATTAATTTTGTTTTTACGCTAGTATTTAATAGCTCCTGACAAAATTAAGTAAACTCAAAAGTATCATGGCTGGTATGTTGAAGGTATGGTCAATGGCGCATTAGCCGGTGTATAATAGTAAAGTAGGATTGTAGTCCAGCCGTCAGAAATGCCTGTGCAAGTAATATGATGCTTTTAAAAATATATACTAAAATTATAATTAGTATAACAAGCCCTTGGTGAAAGCATGATCACATTTAATTGAAGTTGCTCGGTCCATTAGAACGTAGTGGTGATGTTTATAGAAATTATTCTTAGGTTAAAGTATCTGCACATTAGATTACACATAATTTACCTGTATGGCAGTTGGTTCAACGAATGCGTATGGTAAAGAATGCTGCAGAGAGCAAGTTAATATGATTAAATCCTACTTGTAAACTGTACAATGTTCCAGGATAAGAATCAACTCGTGTTCGAGGATAAATGGCCTTGCATGAGGCCAATCATTTTAAAACTGTTACAGCAAGAATCTGTAACACATTCAGAATGGCAAGAATTGTTTTATTCTGTACATTTAGTGTGCCTTTGGGATGAGAAAGGTCCGCTTAAAGTTAAAGAAGCGCTTAAAAATGATATTATGGAATTTATAAAAAATGCTCAGCAGGTGAGTAGCTCTTATAGTTAATGTTTATTAATACTCCTTTGAAAAAATGTATATTACGTTTATCTTTAGATAGACCATTGTCTGCCTTTGTTTCTCGGGTAAAGCTATAGGATGGTTGCAGCAAATACACACACAACGGTCTTTAGTAGTTTAAGTTACCTATACTGGTGATCATATTTGAAAGTGCTGAAAACATTAAATCGTTCAGATATGAAAGTCGCTAAATTGGCGAAGTTTTGACTTCTTCTTGGGATCATTGGGGTTTTAGCTTCACAGATCCCTCGGCTACGTCCTGTGAAAGTTATTCAAAATTAGACATGCAAAAAGTGAGTGTCCTAAAATGATGTTGATCATGTTTGGATAACTCAATAATGGTTAGCTTTGTAGCATGGATACTCTAGCTGAAAATATCTTTTGAAAACCTTTAATCTACAGCATTAAGTTGTTTCATTTGAGTTGGAAGTCTATAAAATATTAAAAATGTAAGGCCAGTTCAAAACTGAATGCCTGAAGTAAATATGTAATAAGGAGGCATGGAGATATGCTGTAGAAAACAGCAAAAGAAAAGGAAACAACTAATGGAAAAGGTTAAAGGTTGTGAGGAGGAACTTCAGCGAATAAAGAGTTTATTGATTGTAATTTGTTTATTGAATGTTTAAATAAATCCTTTCAGTGTATGGAAGCATCCATCACCTATTGCAAAAGAAATGATTAGTTCTGGATACTCCAAAAGAAAAGGTGTCAAAGAATTTAGTTACAAAATTGGTAAATGAAGCTGTAAGTTCTGAAAGTGAAGATAATGATCCAGATTCAGAAATACTTCTGCAATTGAAGTAAAAGTTCAGGCAAACACAAAGCAAGGGTACAAAATTTCAAATTCTGATTCTTCTTCCAAAAAGATAATCTTGTAAAAAAAAAAAAAAAAAAAAAAAAAAAAAAAAAGAGAGAGAGAGAGAGAGAGAGAGAGAGAGCAAAATGACATTAGCAATAGAATGGCTTGAAAAACAAAATTCCTAGATAAAGAAAATAGAATTTTGTCCTCATCTGCTCCAGAACCAGGAAAAATATTAGATGATTCAGTCACAGAAAAAGTAATTTCTTTTTAGAATAGTAGCAGAGTCATGCAGGTTAAAATAGTTTTTGTGTCCAAAAACAAAACACACTGGTGGCCATGTCCAGAAAAGACTAATTCTAAGTAACATAAAAGAAGCATATGAATTATTCAAAAATAAATATCCTACAAACAAAATTAGATTCTCAAATTTGCTGAATTATGCCCTAAAAATGGTGTCATAGCAAGTGTAAGTGGTACACATTCAGTGTGTATATGTGTATTGCTCATCAAAATGTTAAATTAATGATGAGTGGAGCAAAATTTCATTTTATGGTATTGAATGATCAATCAATGAGTGACTATAAACTGTTCCTATCGAAATAATATGCATGCCTCCAACTCTAGCTAGAGTGTTATTTAAATGAATGCAGCCATTGCCCAGAGAATGTTCAGTTAAAAGAACAATAAAATTAATGAACAAATTGGAAGAAAAAATTATAGAAAGTGTTACATATAGACAATGGATGTCACTTGACATGAAGTTTTGAGACAGTTGCAAAAAGTTCTGAAGATTTTGTTGATCGTTTCTGTGAACAGCTTTTAACATTTAATACACATTCCTATACAGCTCAACAGCAAAATACATACTACAACCACCTAAAAGAAAAAAGTAAATGAAGCCATAATCAGTTTAGATTTCTCTGAAAACTACTCCTTTGTACTGCAGGATGAGGCTCAGTCTTATTATAGGAATGCTAATCAAGCAGCAATACATCCCTGTGCAATTTATTATAGGGATAAAGATGAAATCAGGTACAAAAGTTTTGTATTTATTTCTTAGTGTTTGACACACAATACAGTAGCTGTATACTTATTTAACTGATTTCATTCCTAAACCATAAAATATTGCCTACATTTCAAAAGATTTTCTACTTTTCTGATAGGTCTGCTACATAATATAAGAACAAGAAAAAATTCTCCAACCTTGGTCACCATAAGAGATTTTAGAGTGGATGCAGTTTTTATGCCACAGCTCATGGCAAAGGGGTCTGTGATGTTTTGGGAGGAACACTCAAATGTCTCGCAGCCAGGGCAAGCCTTCAGAGACCTTATAAAGACCAAAAAATGATTCCTCTGTGATGTCTGCTGCAACCAAAATGCTGAAAACTAGATTAGTTATTAAATGATCTTCTGGAGAAAAACTCTAAAAACCAACTATGGACTAAATATCCATAAGTCTTAAAATTTTAACTATGATGATTTTATGTTTGTAATTGCAATAGTTAATATTGCCTTATCTGGCATAAAGTATTTCACCATACATTTTTTAATTTTGGGATATTTTAATTTATCAATAATAAACATTTTTATACTTAATGAAAGAGAAACATATAAAAAAAAAAGAGGTATTAAGGTTATTGGTAGAGAAATGCATAAGAATTTCTAATGTTTACCAGAAAACAAAAATCCATTAAACAGAATATCCATTGACATCCCAAATTCAAAATTTGTAAGAATGATCTTAAGACATCAAAGAAGAAATATATTTTTTTGAAAATTGTTAGTTATGTGTTTTGTTTTGGAAACCAAATTTTGAATTTTGCGGCCAATAATTTAAAATGTAAACTTTCAAAAACCTATTAATGTTATATATCAAATGAAAGCCTCTTTAATTCTGAGCAAAATTACTTTTATTTTGTTTCAATATTTCAATTACAGCCTAAGAAAAGATCAATTATGTATTCTTGCAAATAACAAAATTTGATTTTTTTTTATTTTTTAATGTGAAAACTCAAAATTTAGAAAAGAGAAAAATATAAAATTTTATTTATGAGATCCTCTCATCGAGTACTAAGCATGTGCAGAGTATCAAATAAAAAGAAAATGGTAAGGCAAATTGCATTGAATCATTTGACATGAAATTATGCTTATATTAGATATTTACATTGTTAATGATGCTAAACTTGCCTGTTTTTGTACATGCAACTATAAATCTCTCCAGGATTTCCTCCTCTGCTGTTGTCAAAACCATTCCAGGTATCATTTTCCTCACCAAAGGCACTCTGCTTCAATTTATTAATGATTGTGGAATGTAGTATTCTGTATTGTCTTGCAGTAAGTAATGGACAACTACTAAACATTAGCACTTAGTGGATGACCATCCATTAAGTCATTATATGAATTCTTGAAATCGATACATATTCCCTATTGCTTAGTTAGGTGACAAAATGTGCATTAATATTGCATAACAGAGACATTTCGCACATGTGTTCAGATTTTTGAAAAGCTGCAAATGTACTTGCCTAATAGCAAGCACCACAGAAACCATGCAGCAAAAATAAGATCTTCCAAAAATGTTTACTTCCTATGTAAGAGTATCATATATTAGAGAGATGAACTATTTTAAAGAGTTACCCAGATGTTTAGTGAATACATTCTCATGTGATCAACTACTGGTAGATCACCCTATTTAGGTTAACGACTCTTCTGTATTCTGTATGTTTACTTTTAAGCTCAAAGAAAGATTCACTAAATAAAAGAATAGATGAAATAGAAGAATGAGTTTTTGTAAGAATAGTTTGTGTCAAAATAGGTAGAGAAAGTCATTGAATGTAATACATTAGGTTATTTTATTTGTCAGTGAGCAGAGTGGTATCAAAATTACTATTGTATTTATATCTGTAATGTTTACCTAGGATTATGCCTGTTGGTCCTTCCATTCTATATAAAAGTTAAAATATTGACTTGTCCAGCACCATATACTAACAATAAATGGTTTCAAATCAATAGATATTGTCACCTGCAAACTGGTAATGTAATGCAATGCAATGTACATTTAATTAGTTGTATGAGAAAAAAAAATAGTTGTATTGCTTTTCTGTTGTAACAAATAAGCCAGAAATTTAAAATAAAACACAACTTTCAAATGTAAAAACAAGCTAGTAACAGTGAAGTAACACAAATATTAACATAACAATTAATAGTTGCAACAAATCTTCACTTATCTTTTGGAATCCCTGGTTTTTGATGAAACAACATCAAAAACCAGACCAAAAGGAAATTTATGTTGAGAATGCAATAAATTTATTGCAAAACTAGTCCAAGGATTCCAAAAGGTAAGTGAAGATTTGTTGCAACTATTAATTGTTATATTAATAAAACACAACTTTATTGAAAGAAGTAGATCAGTGTTATATTTCAACAGTGAAATTAAACATATTATTATTATTATTATAATAATAATAATAATAATAATGTCACTTATTCAGCTTTTGTCAAATTAAAATCTATTTATCGTTTCTCAAATTCCTATAATGTTTAGAAAAGGAAAGGTAAAATATGGTCTCAATGCATTATTGTCATATTTTATATTTATCCTTAATGAGACAGCTTGATCTTAATGTTAACATTATTTACTAATGTAATTAGAGTTTTTAAAGAACTATATACAGAGCATTCATTTAATGCCAAGGCCACAAATTGTGCAAATGTATGCTGTGCACACAGTCTACCACTCTGCAGGGTTTTCTGTTTCGTAACTCACATGCTACTTATTCACAAGTGTTAGTAACATATATGTAAGGAGCACTAACCTTGATATGTGTTGTTGAAAGTGGTGTCCATCCACACAAAGATATTCTTGAAATTGTCGGATCAAATTACTATTCACACCCTTAAGTTGTTCTTGCATAATATTCATCATTTTTACACTATAGTCGCACAGTAGAGTTTCAGTTTTAAAAGTTTAATAATTCTATGAAATACCATAGTTTGTGAAATATCATACCCAGGGGTTATGAAATTTGCTGTGTAACATATCTGAGATAATTCTTAGGTTAAGTATGCGAATGCAGCACCAATTTCGTCTAGATCTTCTTCTGTTAGAACGTGTCGCTTAGCCTCTCTAGTTTAGCATTTAGTGATGCCATTATTCTAAATTTCTCTCACAGTATATATATCCAGAACTGGATAATCAGGAAATTGCTAAAATGGTTTCTACACTGTCTACATGATTCAGTTTTCGTGTATGTATCATAAATATACTGTTCAAGTATGAATTTGTTGGCAGGCACTTCTGTGGACTAATAAGAGAATAACATTTCTAAAGAAACCATACACTACACGAAGACAAAGCAATGACTGAGACAGCTCCCAGCTGATAAACATACCCTTGACTTGTCCTGTGCCACTTCTGTGTAATGGCATAATACCAAAGTCACTGCTGTCTCAGCCAGTATGCATGTAAAGACATTTGTAGCCTTGGCATAAAACGAAGGCACAGTAGTTATAAAAATTTGGCTGGCCAAAAGGTTATGAAACGTGCCTATGCACCTGTTCTTAATTTCTTATGTCTTAGTTCTTGTCCTGTGGAATGTGCTGGACTTACCATCCTCTATCAACTAAGCAGGCATTGAATATGGAAGATGTGTTTTGTTTTATACAATTAAGTTAATGTCTATAATGTTTGGTATTTTATTTCATTTATTGATTTGGTTTCTCCATGAGGATTGGACTTCCAATTTTGTTTTAAGCGCCACACGAGTCAAAATTGCATGCTATTACGTCCAGGGACTCACACACCAACAGTAATCACTTTGGTTTCATAGTAGTATGCTTTTGAGTATTTACATGACTATTAAGGCTGATTCACAATAACCCGAGAACAGTAACCAAAACAGAAATGAGAACAAAACAATGTAGCTTTCAAGATTTTGGTTCACAATACATATTAATAACCACATCAATCTCAAAGTGGAAAGTCAATTTTATACATTGTAATTTCATTTTATTTTAATTGTCCAATGATATATTTTCTCTTGCTGCCAATTCAGCTAGCATAAGTGGGTTAGTCAATGCCAAAATTCAATAGAATTGCAATTAGAGTGAGCACTCAGTTGCTCATGTCACGGCCACCTGGAATAATCTATGGTATGCCCAGTAATAACAATGAGAAAGTTGAAACTTGGTTAAGTGATCTTTCCCGTTGTTGGAGCCCAGGAAAGCTTCCTGTCAATTGTGAGCACTCTCATTAAAATACACGCATTTCAACTTTGTCATTCCCATTTTGGTTTTAATTCCTAGTTGTGGTGAACCAGTCTTTAAGCTGAAATCTGAATTAGTTGCAAAAATGCAAAACTATTGATCACTCATGCCTTCATTGACTATAAAACAAAACGTAATAGATCCATGCTACCAAATCCCTTAGTCAAAACTCGAGCTATTTTAAATGCATACTTTTAAGCTATGCTAGTTACACTGCTCTGCTCTACAGAGAACACATAGACACTGAGTTAATTGAGGAATTTTGTGAATTATGTTCAGCTTTTCTCATGTTAAATCCATATGCCGTTGCTCACAATTTGTATCTTTTCGAATGGGCTTACAAATTCAATCATGAAATTAACATAAGCACACAGTTACTAAAGTAAATGAGTCATCTAGAACTTTTCTGAGAGGAAAATATGTTTATTATTAAGAACAGAGAGTTAGAATTTTGAAATTCCACATCAGATCTTTTCACACCAGCTGCAAATGCAACACCACCACCAGTAATTAAACCACAGCTGAAGAATACAACTCTGAAACATGTTCTATTTTTCAAATAAGTGAAGTAATGGACTCATAATTCCAATTTGCAAATTCAGATTTGTGTCTTAACGTCATGAATTGCAGTTTTAAGTGGAAGCATTTGATTAGTAAATCTTTAAATTCTGCATACACATAAAAGCATGCTTATTAGAACCTGTCTTAATCATCTTGTAGGATGAGTATATAGTGCTGTGACACCATCGAGAAGTTGACCAACAGCATCATGTTAGAGCAAATCAATGAGTGGCCAAGTTTTACGATCAAAATCCAATATTTAAACATTTCAGTAAGAAAAATATTCCTAATAATGTTTTATATTTCAGCAAACTATAGTAATCAGGATGGAAATGCTTCAGGTATAAAATAAAGTGTAACATAATATTTGCATAATTTTTATAGCGTGTATTATCACATCAAGAAGATCAAGCGTTGCTCAAAGCATACATTGCAGAATGGAGAAAATTTTTCACACAGTGTAATTATCTTCCTACTCCATTCAGACAGCTGGAAGCTTCTCTAGCAAATAAAAATATAGGTGTACAAAAGAAATGCACAAATGAAGAAACAATAGTAAGAAAGGTAAGAAATAAAAACTCTATGAAAGCTTTAGTTGCATGTACTAAATTGATCACATTGATAAAGGCATTGTTAGATCACTTAACAAATTAAGACATTTGCTGAAACAGACTTGCAAAACATTTTTTTTGAAAAACATAGTATCCTAAATCATAATTTGTTGTATATCAAATAAAATCTAAATGTGATTTAATGAGAATAATTAACTGCTTCTGTAAATGTTTATGACAACTCTACTTAAGCTATTCAGTGTTAAAAGATCATTCATTAGCTTTACAAACAGTATTCCCTAAGAAAATTTCAGTAGAAACAACATTATCTTTCAGTTTCAAACACTTATTTGAAATAGAGGTGATAAAATTAACCCAAAAATCTAATCAGTTTTGTTTATTTAATTATCAGTAATTCCATTCTTTGTATGAAGAATATTGTGTAGAAATTGTTAGAAATTAAAGTATCTTCTTTGGAGGTGATAGCTTATGAGATTACGATTTTAAAAATTAGCTACTTTTATATGTACAGATTTATGAAATCAAGGTTTCATTTGATGTAGGTATGGGTACCATTAAAAGTGAATATCCCTTCAGCTAAGAGAGTACGAAAAGCTGGGATTTCTGTAGAAACTGTGCGACCACAAATTACATTCTATTTTCAGCATTTCAAACATATTTAGAATATCATGGTACAAACTTAGGCCACTTTTTCACTGTATTCATTAGAACAAGAAACATCTTGAGAGTAATAAATATTTACGTCATTTTACTTCCATTCTCCGTTTTTCCTTTTCAGTGTTTTATGCATCCATTTTGTAGATTGTAATTTCCTTTACCTACTATATATGTGGTAGAGAAAATACTGTTCTGACCAATGACTGTTCCACTGCATAGGATATGTAATATTTTCAGAACTTGGAAGATGTTGGTGGGATGGGGGGGGATGTTAATGTTTAAGGTGAGTCGAGACTTCCTGCAGATGTTTCACTTGCTTTTGTATGAGAGCTGTATGAAATTACAATTATAAGGGATAAAGGAGAGGATTAACCATAAATATCCTCTACCTCATTAAACAATAGTTTCATAAAGAATTGTAGAGGTAAATAAAGTTAATTAATTGGTTATATGAGTTTAAAACATTGGATAACCCAGTTAGTAAAGGTATTAGGCAGTCGTAATGAAACTTTCAAAAATATAAATGTACATCATTTTATAAATACTGAAATAGCAATAATTTACGTTTAAAATGTTATTTTAACAATTAATTCTGTATAAATGTTTAATTTGATTTCATTTAAAACAAATGCAGTTTTTCTAAATTTAAAGCTAACACTTAATTTTCCATTCATAATGACTTTCTTAATGAAATTTTTTACCTGCATTGT
Source organism: Hymenopus coronatus (assembly GCA_030762935.1). Taxonomy (NCBI): domain Eukaryota; kingdom Metazoa; phylum Arthropoda; class Insecta; order Mantodea; family Hymenopodidae; genus Hymenopus; species Hymenopus coronatus. Next base: position 114,567,301 of record CM060882.1, read on the forward strand.
GCACTTTGTGTAAATTTGTTACAAATGTTAAATAAAATCTGAATCTGTACTTAGCATTCTAATCAAATGATCAGCTTCACATTCACACCTATGTTTGTGCATTCCAGACTCCACAGGGAAGAGAATGATTGTAAATAAATAAAACTTCTTCTATCCCAATTTAGACATTGTCTTCAACAGAATTTTATTTGTTTGTTAGTTTCATCTCTTGTTCCACAAAGTTAATTTTGTTTTATTAGTGTTTTTTTTATTGCAAAATATTGGTGTCTGTTTGTATTTTCTACATGGCATAAAAAGTACGAGGGGCATACTGAAAGTCACGAGCAACCCATTGTAAAAATTTAAATTTCAACAATGTAACAAAACGAATTGCAGGACCGTAATCTACAGACTTTAAGCCACATGTTGACATATTGTGACGTCATTAGCTTCTATCACGTGACCACAGACAGTGTTTGAAAAATGGCTGACATTGATGTTTCGTTTCGACAGCGTGCTGTCATTGAATTCCTTGTGAAAGAAGGAAAATCTGCTCCTGAAATTCATCTCAGACTTCAACGTGCGTATGGAGGTGTCTGCATGGGTGCCAGCAGTGTTAGGAGATGGGTGAAACATTTCAAAGATGGAAACACGAGTCTGCAAAATGCACCTCGTAGCGGGCGCCCTCGAACTGCCTCTACAGAACGCAACAAGGAAAGAGTTGATGAGCTCATTACAGGAGATAAGGCGTTTCACTGTGAATGAAATTGCTGCGCAACTTAGAATAGGACATAGTGCAGTGCAAGAAATGATCCACAGCTTGGGTTATTGAAAGGTCTGTGCCCGTTGGGTCCCCCGTTTATTGACTGAAAACCACAAACTTCAGAGAAGAACCATTGCACAAAACCGTCTTCAGAGATTTCATAATGAAGGTGATGAATTTTTGACGTGTATTGTAACTGGAGGAGAGCTGGTTCCATCACTATGAGCCAGAAACGAAACGTCAGAGTATGGAATAGCACCACTTGAACTCACCATCGAAGAAGAAAGCGAAGACAGTGCAGCCTGTAGGAAAAGTTATGGGAAGTTTCTTTTGGGATGCACAAGGTTGCATTCTGTTTGACTTTCTTGAACCTGGACAAACCATAAATTCTGCCCACTACATCAAGACACTTCTGAAGCTCCATCGGGCTTTGCGTGATAAACGTCCTGGAAAGAGTATCATCCTTCAACAGGATAATGCGTGTCCGCATACTGCCCGTGCCACTATGGAGAAGATCAGGGCATTAGGGTGGGAAACTCTTCCACATCCTCCCTACAGTCCCGACTTGGCACCCTCCGACTACCATCTTTTCGGTTCTGTGAAGGAGCAGATGCGTGGCCAACGCTACGAGACGCTGGAGGATATTCGGAAAGCAGTGCGTCAGGGTCTGCGGGCAGCTGGAACGGAGTTCTATCACAAGGGCATTTTCAAACTTGTAAAACGATGGGAAAAATGTGTGCAAAACAATGGAGACTATGTCGAAAAGTGAAAGAAAGTCTGTAGATTAAGATGATGTATTTGGTTTGGCTTAAAAATAAATATTAAGATTGTAAAACAGTGTTGCTCATGACTTTCAGTATGCCCCTCGTACATCAGAATTGATGGAAATAAATTTATATAGTATATGTTGTTACAGTATAGGGAATGTAGCCTAAGAGAATTACTATATTAAAAAAAAAAATAAATAATAATAATATGCAGCATGTAAGGGTGATCCATTTTCTAACTTGAATCACTAAGATACAGATCCAGAGAAATTGCCAGGCAAACTGGCAATTAAGAGACACTATTTCAGTCTTCTGCTGGCGTTATGAGCCATTATCATATATATTTCAGGTTATTATACTAAAATTGAAAATGAATGATTGCAATCAGTTTGGCTAACACCTTTCTCCTTTGCCATAATCGATGATTACCTATAATAACCAACAACTTGATGCATCTATTAAATTAAGCACTGAACCCTGCTATGGAAATTATTTTTATATATGTGGATATATTGTTAAATGTTGCAAATTACTGTATTAATTACAGTAATTACATTTCTTGGTTTTCCTCTACCCAGACAGTCTTCCTCTAAAAATAAAAGTCCACATAAACAGACAATGCTTTTACTAAAAAGTGCAAGCATAATTCAAATTTCTAGTTAACTGCAAAGGTAAGACCTAATAATTAATAACTTAATAGTCTAATAACCTATCCAAATAATAATGATTAAATACCTAAATGCTTGTAAAATTAATTAATATAATCATATACATACATACCTTGAGTTATAAACTAGGGCGCCAAAGTAACATAGAATATAACAATCCACCCAATGCATGTTACAGACAATTAGTGGGGTATTGCTGGCTATGAACAGAATCATACAACCAGAATATCACCAGATTCTACTGAGCTATCCCATAATGATGGAAAAATATCTAAATTGCATTTCAGTAACTTCTCATATTGTGTGTCCCCTATATATGGTAATAATGAAGATATTACTTTACCCTTGTCGTATATAACACACTTCACTTCAAATAGCTTGACCCTGTAATGCTCTTGGAACAAGAACCAAATGCACTCCTTGTGGATAAGCAATTTCCACTTAGTTGTTCATGAAAGTGCAAATCAAGCAGTAGAGAGCAGACATGTGCCGAGGTAAACTCCCCTTAGAGAGAGAAAGAAGGAAACAAGAAGGATGGCAACAAAGTATAGGAACAGAAAGGGCTAGTAAGAAAGAAGTAAGCAGGAAATTGGAATAAATTAAGGAGGATATAATAAATATAAGGAAAAGAGTGGAGAGTCCTGGAAGACAAAGCAGAAGGTACAAACTGGTAATTATCAGGATCAAAGAAAAAGTAGAAAGATGAGAGGTACGGAGGTATAAGAATTTTAAGCAGAAGATTAGAGATGGAAGTAACAATGAATTTTGTAAGAGAAGAGGGGAAAAAGAAATATAATGGTTAAATGCATGAGCAAACAAATGTTATATGTTTTGATAACTCAGGCAAAGAAATTTAAAGGTATAAGCCTCTACATCAACAAAGTTTTGATATACGAACAAAGCGAAATATTGAAGAGATTAATAGAACAAAGAAGAGTGGCACAGGAGCTAGGAAAACCAATATATATTAAATTTAAATTATGGATTGGTGGTAAAATGACAGGACATCCGAGAAGAAAGGAAGCACTGTACCAGGAAACAAAAATAGTGTCAACAAAGACAAAATTCCAAGGTAGTGCAATGACTTTGAGATTAGAGATCAGGAAAAGCAAATCAGCAGCAGAGGTGCAATGCAGCAGTACATAGAGAGGAGGATAACAATGAGGAGATGTGAAGGGAAATGGCACAAGGCAATACATCAGAGATAGGGGGAAAAGATAGCTTGGAGATGGAAGGACAAAATACAGATGAAGGGAAAATAGGGACTGGAAGTGGAAAAAAGTTCAGTGGGGCAACAGACCAAGAAGTGTAAAGGAGCAATACAAAAGACAAACAAATACAGTAAGAGAGGGAAGGGAGAGACAGAGTGTAAATATTTGAATAGGAAGACAAAGACACAGGGGATGAGTATGTTTGAGGTGTATGAAGGGTGAGCAGGGAAATGCTATTTGAGTTTGGAAGAATACAGTAACAAACAAATGGTGCATAGATAAACAGGTATCATAACGTGTGAAATTAAAGATGAAGGAAGAATTAAGGGCTCTTCTTTCCAATATCTGACGGGATTTTTTCTAAGTCCAACAAGCATCATATTTTACTTTCTCTACATATATTATGCACAAAGAGTTTAGAGAAGGTATTGTATTGCACCCAAAAAATTCAATACCGAGATTTCATCAGAAATACATGTTTTGAGACCCTCTGAATCCAAAACAAGCATTTTTAGAAAAATTGTGTGTGTGTGTGTGTAAGAAAATCCCCCAACCCCAAATACCCTTTACATGGGACATTTTTCCAAAATTTCGATTTTTTCAAAAATGACTCTAATGATTTTAATTAAAATAATGTCTGTTTAAGGTATTTTTATGACAAACGAAATGTATATCTTGGATTTTCTTGGATTAGCCCCTGAAGACTTCTTCATTCTGGATGACTTTTGTATAACTGGCAAACCATAAGTGATATACAAAAACTTACTACACAAAAAAATGTAGATCTTATTAAAATACACAATTTATATTAATACTATTTTTTTTTGTAGAGTTAACTGTTTTCGAGATATTCTAGATTATTAATTTCAATTTAGCCACTTAAACTTTTCTCAAATGGGAAGACATCTTTCTTTTTGTTTCTCATTTGTTTAATTCTGGAAAGCAAAGATATTGGAATTTCAATTGTTTCACATAGCAATCAGCTTTTAAAGGACGAGACTTCGCTTAGCCTTTGCATTTTCTTATTTCCCTTTTAATTACAAGGAGCTAGTAATAAGACTATTTCTGCTTAAGTTTATCTTGATTAGCATGATATAGAAAACAGATTAATCTTTTGAATAAACGGTTTGTTTACCGAACAGCTAGAGAGCATCATGTGAATGGAACACATTATATTTATGCCCTTCTACTTACAGGGGACCAAGTAATGACAATTTCCACTAATGTTTACCTCATTAAATCATGATGTAGATAGAAGAATAAGCTTTTTAACAATAATTTGTTACATAGGTGAAGAGAAAGTCATGTGAATGGAACACATCAGATTTTTTAGGGTATAGCTTTACATTTTATTATCTAATATGGATTTAAATTTTTTTTTTTACTTTGATTTTATGCCGGAAAATGTTCTTTTAACAGGAATTAAGGTTTATAATTCTTTACTTATTTACTTACAGCGTATGCAGCCATTCGGAAGAATGCAATGCAGCAAAATTATTGATTTTGAATCACATAATGCAAGGCAGGCAATAGTCTTTTATCATCAGTAAATTACACTAATTATACAGTTTGTCACAAATTACGATGACTTACTATTGCACTAATTGTATAACCATGTACACTGTTCTTAAATTACTAGCTATGCACACTTAAACACTTACTCACACATTAATTAAGCTTAGCCTAAACCTAATCTGTACTGTTTTGTCCGTAAATTACTAGCTATGTAAGCTAAACACTCACTCTTAGCCTAAACCTAATCTGTACTGTTTTGTCCGTAAATTACCAGCTATGTACCCTAAACACTTAACTCACTCATTAACTAAGACTAGCCTAAACCTAATATCTACACCACAGGGTACACGTGCATGTACACAAGTTCCTGAAAAGGGTTTGTTAAACAATTTTTGGTTGCAGTATGCCACAAATATATATGTGAGCATCTAAATGTTTGCATAGAATGCTGCACCTGGATAGGCAATGCCGTAGATCTCACCTGCAAGATTCAATATTATTCGTGTGCTTATTTGTCACTGAATCTACAAAAGTCACAGGATGATTTATTACCAGGTGGACAGCAAATCCGCCAGCCATCAGCCCATTATAGCCCCTCCAAGCATCCATATTTATTGTGCTGGTGAACTCTACATGCTCTGCAATTAAATTGTACAGCCTGTTTGATCCCTAATATTATTATTTGGACATATCATCCATCTGCACCTCATTTGTTCACACATCTATTATTCCAAGGATCCAGTTGCCCTCTACAATGCGATTTCCATTGTCCTATTTTGTATTCATCGATTACTTTGCCAAGACATCTAATTTTCCCTCTCGAATTATATTTGGTATCGTTAGAGACCATGCTCACTTCACGGCAATAACTGAACCAATCAGATACTGTCTGCAAACTCACACATTGGTCTCCAACTGAACATTCCATTATTGTCATCTCATATGATATGTATGCAAAGCAGTGTATGAGGAAAAGAATTTGCCCAGACAATAGCTTTGCCTGTTAAACCTTGTTTCGTTGCACACACTCTGTCTTTTGCATGTCCAGTTCTAAAAATAAAAATAATAATAATAATAATAAAGATATTTACTAGATATTATTAATAACAAAAGTCACAAGAGAAAAGCTCTATTTTAACATTCCCCTTTCTGCAGCAAAACTTGGGATATGTACAATCCCGTCTCTTAATAGGGTGCAAGACTACCTTGCATTCAGAACATAACATACTTGTTCTTAGCAGACCCTCGTCAAATAAAAATTGAACACAGGCCTCTGAATCTTTGAGGTAAACCGACAGATCTGCCTTATTAATCAGACAAGTCATTTCTAAAACTAATAGAATCTGTAAGAATATCCCCAATAACATGCAACCTTTCCATCTCGCACTGTAATAAATTCTGATTGATTGCAGCCCCATGTTTTTAAAGCAATAAAATCTGAGAGAAAGTATGATCAGGACTTTTCAAAATTGATTAATTGCTTCCAGATGGTATAAGACAGTTTGTTGTCTGGGGTTATTTACAGAGGTTGGTTACGATTGTTAGAAATGATGTGCAGGTTGGCTGCTATGCAAGACAATATGACTTGGAGTCTTTGTGCACACACGTTGGCAAATCTTTGGACTTAAAAAATTGTCTTGCCATCTGGCATTATGAAGTAGCCCCAAAATAAGCATCACACACAATGAGACTAAGCAAAGTAAAAGATAGAAAACCTGAGATAGAATGAAGGGAGGGTGGGTAAAAGAACTAATGCAAGTAAATCCATGTAATAATAAAATAAAAGTGAAAGAGTGGGGAGGAAAGGTAAGCAGAAAGAGAAATGTGAATAGTGATAAGAAAAGTAAGAGGAGAAAATGGGAGATTAAAGTGACAAATTCTAAGAATAAAGAAGAGCTTAGAGCAAATATAAGTGGTAACAGGAACAGAGAGGGGGAAAAAGTGAATAAAGTGGAATCAAATGAAAAAGGTAACCATAAACAAAAGAAAGAGACCTGTACAAATGTTTGCAAAATATGTGGAGGGCTATTCATGACAAAATGGTCGGTCCTGAGTTCAAAGAGCAGCCCAAAATTTATACAATTAGTACCAAATAAATTAAATTCATTCACTCATTCATTTAAGTTGTTCATGTTAACAAGCATTGACTGCTTCTAGCCTATTCATTCATTTTATGGCTAAAATATGCATTCAGGCATTTTGAATGTTATTACCAAAAGAAACCATTGACTTTAAACGTAAGCTACCCTATTTTTACCACTTGAACCAATCTCAATATTAGGATTTCAGTAAAAAAAAAAGTGTATTTAATATTTCACATGCTACTTCTTTAGAGGGTATAAATTCTCTCATCTAAACTTTTATATAATTTTTTTTTTTTTTTTTTTGTTTCTCCATAGTATAAGTTGGGTCATAAACAATACAATAAACTGTTGCCATTGCTTAGTTTTGAGTTACTAATTATCATGCATGTATATGGTAAAGAATTAACATGTTTGAATTTATTGTTTGTTTAAGCTAATGTTGGACAGCTGGAATCAGAGCATATTTTGTGATATCAAACAAAGGCTTCAGGATTCTGCTATGAAGCTAGTACATGCTGAAAGAAATGGTGAAGCATTTGATTCTCAACTAGTCATTGGTGTCCGAGAATCTTATGGTATGTTATGCTGCACATGAAATTGTTTCTATAAAAATAAACTCTCTTATGGATAATATTTCAATTCCTTATAAGTAGCAGCTCACAATCTATTTTATATTTTTAGAAGCAAAACAGGTTATTTGGTACAGGATTTGAAAATGAGTGTTCTGAATAATAAGCTCAACTAAAAATATAAAACCAGTTGTAAATTATCCTTATTTGTAATAAAGAACAGAAATTGTTTAAAATCATAATAAATCTAGAACAAATATGTGCATTGATAAATATATAGCAAACAATGGAAATTCTGGATAGCTAGAGTCAGACTGAAAAATTCAATGCCATAGCCAGGATTTGAACCATGGATCTCCCGGTCTCTAGATGGTTGTTCTATCATTGAGCTACCATGGCAACTTGCTGGTAGGGCATTAAATTTCTCAACTGACTTGCATGTTACCCAGTAAACCACAAGGTGATCTCAAATTATTTTATGGACAATTGTGATAATTATCGCAACGGAAATTCTATTTTGTAGACTTTAGTCTCTGTTTTGGGGCATAAAACTCCTTAGCATGGCTTCCTTTGGAAGTAAAGCCATGTGACCCGTGTCATAGATTTACGGCATGTAAAAGAATCTCAAACCTGATAGAGAGGCTTCTAAGCAAAATTAGCAGTCTTTCATAACAAGTATAGAATGGGACTCTGAAAACCACAGCAGTTAAAGAGCATCCATAAATAAAACGCCATTTCATTTCACTCCCAGATTATAGTCAATTTTCATGAACTACAAACAATCACATTTTAAAATGTATCATTTTTCCATTGTTGTTTTAGCTATAATTGTTCCTGATTTATTATGGACAAGTTGAAATGCACATAAAAAGGGTTGCTAATTACAAAACTTATTCTCTGTATGAAAAACTTTACATATACTAATCACTATAAACTAGAACTCTAAAAATAAATTTAATAAAATTACTGAGAGACAACCTATACACTCTTATTTAATTTGCTTACCTCTTTGTACCCTACTATGTATTGACTTTTGGGGCATTTGAGGAACCATTCCTGTTGGAACTGGTACTTAAATATGGGTTGCACTAACTCCAACAGGAATTATTTCTAAAATAGCAGAGAATGCAAGCATGATTTTTTTATGAATCAGATTTGCTTCATCATGTTTTTATTCCACAAATGTTCATAAAAATTCATAGTTTTGAAAGAAATTATTTCCTGTTATTACTACAGCAGATAGATGGTGGCTGAGTTCTGGACACTTAAACTTAGTATTCATTCCATATGGTACACATAAAACAACAAAGAACGCAAACTTGAAAGTCATAACTTGATTCAATAACTAAACTTATACAGCCATGACTCATGGTAAAACATTGCAGGAGAATTCATTTTATAAAAAATTAATACATATTGTAAATTCTTGCTCAGATGATGCAGCACTCCTATTTTGAATATTAGTGTATTTGTATTGCTCATACATTGTTCATTAAGTGTTATATTGGCTAAAAAGGAAAAAGAAAGAGAGAGAAGAGCAATAAAATTGAACAAACCCAATCACAATAACTATCTTGGAGTGCTCACTTGAATGTGTTGCCGCTTAAACTTTACCTTCAGTAAAATGTAACATTACTTTCTTCCTAATTACTTAGGTATTTGAGGTTTGTTTCATATCACATAGTGACACAATAAACAAAAGGCAAAAATAAAGTTGCACTTATGAGTTCTGACTCATAGCAGCACCCCTTGTTAAAAGATAAGTTCATTATTATTGTATTATCTCGATATGAAGTTAGGGAGCTAACCATTCTTGGTCAACAGTCTTAGGCTAAAAATGGCAAATTTTTCAATTGTTTTTTTATTTCACTAATTAATTGCTAATACATTCGGCTTTATGTTCCCAAAGTTTCATAACCTAATTCAATTTCTTTGTGGTCCAAATAAATTAAAAAGTTAGGACTTGTCATGCCATGCCCACTTTTTTTGCTTGCTTGATTATCAGCTTTGATTCCTTGTTTCTCTACATTTCTTACAGGCAAAAATAGTTATAAATATTTAGAAGGTATGTTTCTTTAGTTTCTGATCAGGAAGAAGCTGACTGCAGTTAAGACATAGGCAACATCAATTGAAGTAAAGTTTACACATCTGCAATAAGATAAATTGATTTTTATGCAACATTAGTGTCTCCTTAGCACGATGGTATCACGGCTGCTTGCCGAGCGGGAGACCTGGGTTCGATTCCCCGTGGATTTTAGGCAGTATATAAGTATGTAGATCACTCCCTAAGTAAAACAATCAAACAAAATTTTCTTTTCTCGTTTTCTAGTTTTATAATTTTTCACACTTATGTACCTTTTTCTTGGAAACTATTTGAGATATTGCAATGACATTTTGTACACACATATTTCAGTCTACAATGAGTATTTTGGTGCAGCTAGTTTTCTTTTGATTTAGATTATATAGATATTTTGCTATGAAATGCATAATAATTTGAAATAAAAAAAAGCTCACATACCTTGAAAAATACTTTAAAAATTATTGAAGGGAGATAGAGAAAAAACTTCTGCACCAAAATATAGCATAATTCTAATACCTTATGTACACTTGTTTTCAAGCTACTTCACGAAAGGGATACTAAGAAAAAGGTACATAAGTTTTTTGATGTTTTAAAAATTTCAATGTAGTGTAATTTCTTTATTTGTTGACAACATTACTTATAAAATAGCACAGTCATAGAACATGTCAAGACAATTAACTGTGAAAAATGTTATTGCTTTAGGACAAAAACTATGGCCATGGTAGAACTTTTGTTGTGTCGAGGTATTTCTGCCTACGTCCCTCCTTAAAGCAGTCAGAGAAAAATATAGCAAATTGGTACAGGATAAAGCATATCAAGAGAAATACAAAGTGGTGCAATTAAAAGTAGCCACACCTCCCCTTTGAATATGAATGCAATATTTTGACTTGTACATATTCATGATCAACAATGCCAAAAGAATGGACAGTTTTATGCAATTATTGATTGTTAGCATTCTTCTGTCAAGATTTCAGCTTATTTCATCAGTGAAATTGGATGTTTCTCTTTGCGTTCTGCAAAATGATTTTCTCAATAGAAGAAAGAAATGAAATTATGGAAGTATTCGTGGAAACAGGTTCGATTAAGGTAACTCACAAAATTTTCAGGATCAAGTATATGAATAGAGGACTATAAGCAAAGAGAGCAATACAGAGTATGTATAAAAATGGGTGTACCTACGGATCTATCCAAAATGTAAAACGACAAAGAACTCCTTCAGTTCACACACCAGAAGTTATTGCACATATTCGCTGAAGAATTATTCAGAGCCCAAAGAAGTCCACGTGTAAATTGACCCAAAAAGTATATGTAAGTAGGAGTTGCCTGTGGGTATTGAAAATTTTAATTTGAGGCCATATTGTGATGGTTTTGCAACAATTATGGGAGAATAAGTCAGAAAAGTACTGCATGTGTTTTTGAATAACATTGATGGTTTGTTAGGCCCTTTTCATAGCATGGTTTCATCTTTCCGGTCATGTGAATTCACAGAACATGAGGTACTGGACCCTAACATTGTGTGTCAGCAACCGCTCTACAAGAAAAATTGGCATTTGGTGTGGTGTGTGACTTTTGCATTACTTGTAAACATAAGAGATAAGATCTTAGCACATAAGAAATGAAAATCGCGTTAAAGCACATAACTTGTCATACACTTAATATCATATACATTTTTGTGGAGTTAATCATTTCCAAGATACTCATTATTGGTTTAAATTTTGCAGTCGTTATACTTCTTTCAAATAGGAAGTTGTCATTTTTAATTTTTCCTGGCCATGCATCAGGATCAGAATTTTAATATCATCACATAGCAACCAACTTTCAAAAAAGGTAGAGCAAGTTTTGAGAATGGAACAAATCATATTTTTTTTAAATGAAATAATAGTTAAAAAGCTAAAATAACAATATCACCTTGAATTTGTCTCTGTATGAAGAATAATTTCTTAATCAGGTGATAACTTCATTCTAGATTACTTTTGCATTACTTGTAAATGTAAGAAAGAAAATCTTAGCATACAAAAAGTGTAAATCTCGAAAGCACATAACTTCTCATGCAGAAGTCATCCAGAATGAAGATTACTTCAGAAGCTAGCCCCAAAAAATTCAAGATATACATATTTTAATTTTTCATGAAAAACCTTAAATACATGGTATGCTAATCAAAATATTAGTCATTTTTGAGAATAAAAAATGTTGAAAATGTACCATGTAAGGGGTATTTGTGGTTGGGCGAGATTTTCTGAAAATTATACCTCATCCTTGGAAGATGCTGAACATAATTACCAAGTTTGATAGCTTCATTTTTTAGTTCACACACTTAGCTGTTCACATACAGGCACACACACATACACACCCACCTTCCAAGTAAAGCGCAAAAATTAAGTACTAATCAGGAGAGAAAAAATCAAAGTAATGGTACTGCAGTTTGATCAGTACCTTTAATCCATGGAATGAGGTTTATAAATTCTTCCAGCAAAATAAGAACCAGCACATTCATGTCAATGGAGAAACTGGGTGGTGCCAGCTCTAAAGGCTTGGAAGATACAATGCTTCTAATGTTAAACCACTTCATACCAGAGGATAATATTGATGATAAAGCAAACCATAAAAGAATATACCTGCAGATACTGAAGAAGACAAATTATCCACTCCAACTGAAATTGGAAATATAATACAAGAAGCTCCTAGAAAGATGGAATAACAAGGAAATACTAATAAGGGCATCAAAGTCACAACAGCAACCCATAGCGCTGGAAGAAGGCTAAAATTATTTCATTGGTAAAACCAGAAAATGTGAATAGCAATGATGTTTCAAAATTTAGATCTTTTAAGTTTACTGAAAACTGGTCTATACAAGATTTATTTATTATTATCAGAAGATTAACAAGTATTATACTTTGTGTTTTTGTTATGTTCCTTAGTTAGGCAGTCCCCCTCCCCCCCAATCGGTAAAGCTTTGCTTCAAGTGATTTAGGTGCCTTTCTGCAATGACACATTCAATTACTACTTAGCCTCAAGAAGTAATTTTCTACCCCATATGCTGTATTTTTCAGTGTTGTTGCTGTTATTATTATTATTATTATTATTATTATTATAGATATCTATGAAAAAGAAAAATGTATACAAAAACTATTTCATTGTGCCCATCGATTTTCTCTCTCCTTCCTCTCTCTATTGTGTTGACATCCATACCCTTATATCTGCAATCAGCTCAGTTATTTATAGACAGATAGGATGACAAAGCATGCTATAGTTACTCCACAATAGCAAGCAGACCTAAAAAGATAATGGTTACAGTAACTTGTAATGTGTGCATTAAGGATTATCTCTTTGTTGCAGTTAATTTATGTTCTAATCCTGACGATAAGCTGCAAATATATAGGGAAAACTTTGAAAGAGCCTACATAGAGGCAACAGAAGCATTCTATAAAATGAAGGCCCCTCAATATCTTCAAGCAAATGGAGTTCAAAACTACATGAAATATGCTGATGCCAAACTGAGGGAGGAAGAGCAGAGAGCTCAGAAATATTTAGAATCTTGCAGTGGGTCTGTTCAAGTGGTAAGTGCTTCAGAGTAATCTTATCATATTGCATAATTTTTACTTATATAAAATAAGCTCATATACATCTCTGAATTATATGTACTTTTTATCAAGGTAGTCCAGTTTCTTGAATAATGAAAATTTGCAAATAGAGAAGACATTCATAAGAAAATAATGTTTAAATAACCAATAGTGCAGATAACATGTGCATAAAATTCTGCTTGTTAGTATATTCTCTTCAAAAATTATTTTTAACTCTCTGCTTAATTTGACTTTCCTTTTCAACAATTGGTATAAAGCAAATAGAGACAAGTATTGTAATAAATGGAACCTGAAGGAACCAAGAGAAGACTCAAATTATAACATGTAAGAAAGGGGTAAAATTCAGTAAGTGTGAAAAGTGGAAGAAAGAAGATAAAGAACACTAAATGATTAGAGATTGTGTATATTTAAGGGTCCAAATTGATGGGAGTGGAAAATGGGAGAAACAAATGAAGTTTGCTTTGATGAAAGGGAAAGCAATATATGCAGTATTTAGATGGTGTAAATGTAGTATACCAGAGATGAATGCCAACTGCTAGAAAAAAAATATAATTTATAGTAGTTGAAGCAAAAATACTATATGGCATTGAAATATGGGAACTAGATGGCGCATGGGAAGCTGTGGAAGTTTTAGTCCTGCCAAATGCAATAGCAAAGGAATTTGGTCATATTTGAAATGGGAAGAGTGGAAAGGAAAGATGTGTTTATGGAGAGAGCTCTTAAACATTATAGAATATAAATCTAGATAAAGGAATGCTTAAAATTTCAAATAAAGGATTTAGGAAAAAATGGAGTTACAGTATGCAAACTATCTTACAAACTAATGGACTTGGGGAAATTTGGAGAAAGAGATAAAGCAAATTAAATGGTGTTTGGAAAAGAGCTAGCAGGAAATTTGAAGATATAGAAATCTAAAATTATTTGGAAACATAGAAAAAAATATATTAGAATTGTAATATAAAAGAGATGAGAAAAGACTTCCACAGAATCAATGCCCTATATGTGTAGAAAAGGAAGATATGGAGCTATTTGTTTTTAAACGTAAAGAAACAGAGCTTTGGAGTAAAAGGTGTATAAATGGAAAATAGTTTAAATCAGACAGAAAGGTAGCCTTATTTAAACTCTGTTCAAGATAGTAAGAAGGTGGGTGAGTACTTGATTAAAATAAAAAAGAAATGAATAAAAAGTAGTACACATGAAACATACATTTATGGGTTGTAAAATAAAATGTTGAACATGATTATCTTGCACTTTGTGCTTTTATTATTGTTGTTATTAAACTAAAGTATTTTGGATATTAAGGAAAACTTGGGTATGAATGTGGAAGGATAACAGCCATGCATTACTCAACCAATAAATCATTTAAACATTAAATTTCACAAGAGAAAAGTTTGTTTGTCTTCTTTCTGTTTCAGCTCACAGACTGTTGTGTAAATGTTTTGGTTTCGGCTTTCAAGTCGACTATTCTTGCAGAATGTGCTGGTATGATAAAGAGCAACGAAACTGAAAGTGAGTTGAATTGTCATAATATTATTGCTAAAGAAAGTGATACATTCTGTCATCTTTTTTTCTTCTTTTTTTTTTCTTTCTTTCTTCCCATAACGTTGCATTTTACAGCTCTCTGTCTTTAAAAAAGTGACACATTTGCTTATGATTAAGATGTTTAAGACTAAGCCATAGGCAAGCTAATATTTCAGCACAAGTAAGTAAATAATAGTGTAATATATTTTGTCCCATTGTGTCCAAATGCATTGTTCTGAGTACTTAATTGAATCTATGTTGAAGGTGTGGGTAGACATACCATTCTTTATGATAATATATACTTCCAAATGATGGTGGTTCTTCAGGAAGTTGGATATAAAATACTTTGAGAATTAGGTTAGATGCGATAAATGACCATTTGTATCCCAAAATTCTTCCTTGCAAGGAAGAGACAAATCTTTTTTTTTTTTAGCTTAATATCCTTCAACCTGGTAGATTATATTGGAGGATGTATGAAATCGGTGAAAAGATTCTCAAATGAGCTTAGGGTCCAATCGAACTTAAAGTTACTTGACGTTCATCTTCTCAGGATAAGGGAAAACCCTGAAAAAAGCTTTATCCAGTTAACTCGCCCTAAGCAAGATTTAAACTGCTGACCTCTTGAATATGAGGCAGACATGCTACCACTACACTACCAAGGCAGGTAAATATATTGTATTTGTTATAATATTAAGAAATACTAGGTGGCTTAACCAGTGTTCTTGGGTGGTTTTTTATACGTGGAGTGACTACTACATTGACTGTAATGGCTATTAAATTTCATTCTCCATCCGATGTGAAGTAACAAGTCTCACTCTTTTAAGAAGTTCTAAATCTTGGTATCTTAGTTATGGTGAGAAACATGAATAAAGTTTTCTCTAAGGATTTCCTTAGCCACAGAAGAGACAAATGTCAGGTAGCTAAAACTTAATAGACTCCAGATTCATTTGAGCATTTTTATCCATTTCATTCATTCACCATCCAATAAGAGCTTCCTGATTAACACATTGAAGTCCAAGCCTGAGGATAGCTTGGGCAGGTATTTCTAATACTACTAATGCAATTCCACGACCGTAACTCAGTCTTGGGCTATGGGCAAAGGTCATGAATCAGTTATCATTTAGTTGTCTGATTTGTGCTGCCATGTCCTCACTTTAGTCAATTATTAGGAAATTTAGGAGAGTTACTAATATTGGCTGCTCTCGAGAAATCAAAGTAATCATCCGTGATCTAGAGGTAACTCTTTTTCCCAAGCTATCTTGGCTTTACTTCCCTTACAAAGTAAGCCATGCAAAGGATATGCATGAAAAAAATCTGTTACTCTCTGCCAGTTTTGGGCCCACAACCGAGGGAACGTTACCTTTACACCAGAGAGGACAGCAAAACTGTGTGCAAGGAAACTGGTGTGAGTGAAAAGGGAACTGTTCTCCTCTCACCCACAGCTTCTACTTCTACTTTTTACCACTATAGCCTTCAATTCATTATAGCTTATATCTTTCAATAAAGATTGAGGATGAATTGTCAAAATCAATTCATTGTGTTTTTATATAGTCAACTTATAAATAACCTAATTGCTTCACTCATCTATTTTTACTTTCTCTACATGTACCATGTTCATAATGTATAGAAAAGGTATTGTAATGCACCTAAAAATTCAATACCGAGATTTCACCAGAAATACATGTTTTGGGTCCCCCTCAATCCCAAAAAAGTATTTTTAGACAAAGATCCATATGTGTGTGTATCGGACAGCATAGCTCAAAAACCAAAAGGCTGTTAAATTACAAACTTGGTATTTAAGTTTGGTATCTTCTAAGGTTGCGACATGAAGATTTTCAAGAAAATCCCCTCACCCCCAACTACCCTTTATATGGAACTTTTTTTGAAAATTTTGATTTTCTCAAAAATGGCTCTTAATGGTTTTGATTATAATATTGTATATTAAAGATATTTACTGGACAAATAAAATGTATATCTTAACTTTTCTGGGAATTGCCTCTGAAGACATCTTTATTCTGAATGAATGTTATGGAATTTTGCATAGCTGTAAACCATAAGAGATAGACAAAGTCTTGCTAGACAGAAAATGTAGAGCTCATTAAAATACACAATTTATGTTATAAAAAGAGTTTTCGTGGAGTTGATCATTTTTTAGATATTCCTTGTTATTGGTTTCAACTTTAAAATACTTATACTTTTCTCATACAGAAATTTGTCATTTTGTGTGTGTGTGTATCTGTGTCCAGCATAGCTCAAAAATCAAAGGTATCTCTGAGTTTAATGAGTTACAGAGGAAGCTAAGAAAGATATAAATCAGGCACATTTGATATGTATATACAAGTTTGTCACAATTGGGGGGGGGGGGGGGGTAATAAACTACTTTTGGCAGTTCAGACACACTTAAGAAAAAAGTCTTGTGGACTTCTTAGGAAGAAATTTCAATGGAATTTTATGCCAATACTGATTTTAATCACACAACAATGTAAGTTTAATGAAGAGGAGAAGAAACAGGAATGGTAATCAAACTCTTCAGACAATGTAATGTAAAGTCATTACCTATTATTTCTAGAGGACATAGCTCAGACTGAGCACAAGATGATATTAATACTTGTCTCTTTAAGATAGTTTAGGCAATTTTTTTTTTTTTTGGAGGAGAGGTTTGAGACAGATCACTAGTATGCATAATATGAAACCAGACAAGAAATGCAATCTTCTCCTTTGCTAATGTGATCAGCCTGAAATGCACATTACACCACTAACTCCAATAATAATAATAATAATAAACTTTTCCTTAAACAATTTGGCATCCTTTCTTTTACAATATACTATAGCTTTCCAAATTCTACTAAGAGTGAAGAGTCTTCACAGCACCTTCTCATTAGGTTGTTTTTCTGTCATGTGCGAAAATATTTCTATATACATTTAGCATAATGCAACATTTTAATAAAGTTAACACTTTGTGCCATTTGGCTTAATGTTTTGAATTATTTGTTGTTGGTTGTGGCAGCAGAATCATTACCATCTACTTTAGGATGCATCGAGTTGCCCTTAAAATAGTTATTCACATATTTTATCTTGGACCTCAGCAAGCAGTGTATTGAAATAGAGCCCTTAATTTCAAGTTTCTGTGGATATGATAACTCAGCACCAGTTATGGTGTTAGTATTGGAATCGGCCGATCTTTACCAAGCTTTCCCTAAACTAGAGATAAATGAATGAACAAGATGAAACATCCCAGTATGTTAGCAATCTTTCTATTTCCTAAGAGATAATATGAATATTGTGTTGATGTAGTATAAAATTTGTTCTTCAATTCTAAGAAATAATGTAAATTAACTTCAAGTTATGTTTCACTTGCAGAACTGCAGCTAATGTTCAAATTGATGGACCGTGTACCAGAAGGTATACAACCTATGCTTAAAGACTTGGAGGACCATATAGTTAGTGCAGGTCTTGCAGATATGATAGCTGCAGCGGACATCATTACACAGGTAACCAAAGTTACATAAATATGTGGCATTTGCATCTCTAAAGTAATAGAATCACATAGGCTAAGACTTTTATAAGTTTCCTTATCCTTATGGGGTGGGGCATTAAATATTTATAGAACTGCATGATTCAGCACCATTATAGCTATCGTAAGTATGTACTGATTACGTAGCTAATTTTACTATAGTAAAGATAATAAGCTATAGAATTGAAACGGTTCTACTACCAGCAGATGAAAAAGAAAAGGAAAAGGGAGAATTTTTATGCAATTTCATATTAAACTTTGTGAATGTAATGTTTAAAGTCATAGAATATTAGCTAACATTAATTCAGTTTTATCAACTTCTGGCATATATTTTTGTATTTTCGGTTATTTATACTCTTTTATATGGTTCCCTGAAAAAGTATAAGAGGAATTTTATTGTGTTTTAAATGAGAAACATAAGAGTTGGTAGAACAGTATCCAGATGGCCAGCATTCAGGATGGATTTTTTCATTCATAAAATCCTTCAGAAGGAAAGTAAAACCATTTATCCTGTGTTGTGGATTTATGGCACATAAAAGAACCTCAAGTCTGATAAAGAAGCCTCTAAGCATAATTAAGTGGCCTTTCTAACCCAATATAGAATGCAGCAGTTAAAAGAGTGTCCATAATAAAACTGAATTTCATTTCTGGCATTCAGGAGGTCCTCAGTTCAAATTCTGAGTGCCAACCAATCCAGGTGAGGTGTTTTCATGGTTTCCCTCAGTTGCCAAGGTAAATACTGGGTTGGGTATGACTTAAAGTTCCACCTTCAACCTAAAACAACAGTAAAACTGAAAATTAGATGGTAATTGTGGTTATGCTGCCATTTATCTACAGATAGTGAAAGCAGTTAGACTAGGTGATAAACCAGCACCATCTGCGTTGGTATATAAGGCGTAACATAGAAGGCTGGCTGTATACCACCTTTGTAAAGATGGTGAAAAGCCATCAGAATGGATGGCACCCTTACACCATCTGCTTAGCATGAAGCAAAAGTAGTATAGGCACAGGGAAGAGACCTTGCTGGCTGCTATCCACCATACAGATCAAATGGATATCACAAACACATAGGACCAAACAGTTAAAGGACATTAAACAAATATAATAATTAATATATAAAAAAAAAGCTAATACAGGCGACTTCACAGGATAACAACCGAGTTAAATAATAATTGTACTATTAAAAAAAATATTCTAAAGATTAGGTTATTCAGATGTTTTCCTGTTACTGTAATATACAGTAATAAGAGGAAAGGAGAAAGAAATAAAGTAGTAGTCTTGCTAGGAACAAGTAAAATATCGAAGCCCCTTCCTTAAAATTTTGGTAAGTATATGCTTATGTATAGTTGCATAAAACCACTGTGCATATCCATTAAGTTACAAATGTAGACACACTTAAATAGTATACATAGATTAGGAATAAATGAGAATGTTTTTAATTGAAGTGAATTAACTTTGCAGGACTCTGAGAAATATGTTGAAAGGCTACTGGATCTGTTCAATCAGTTTAGTCTCTTAGTAAAGCAAGCATTTAATGATGATCCAAGGTTTCTTACTGCAAGAGACAAGGCATATAAGCAAGTAGTAAATGATATAACAGTATTTCGCTTGGAATTAACTACAACCAAGGTAAAGATTTTATTTTTGATACTTTCTAGAATATTTTGTTAACAGATGTTTAAATTGTGTAATATTAAGAACCTTTACTGTTATAACAGGCCGTAGGCATGAAGGCTCAGCCAGAATCCAAGTGCCCAGAGCTCCTTGCCAATTATTGTGACATGTTGCTTAGGAAGACACCGCTAAGTAGAAAACTTACAATTGATGAAATAGAAAGGAAGCTAAAGGATGTTGTAAGTCTCTAGGTTTACTTTCTCAAACAATAACATTTCATATGTCCTAGCCGTGATGCACAAGACATATTTGTGTATCATAATGATGCCTGTTTTGCTATTTAAATATAGTTTTGTGTAATAGCAATGGCTGCAGAACGAAATACAAAGTTTTAAGCTTTCTGTAGGGTGCAACAGCATTCATAGCATATTTTGATCCATGTGGTACACATTTTTTTAATGAGCCATTTTATTGGTATTGCCAACATGGAGGGTTATACTGCTCTCACTGTTGAATATGGCTCATTACATAGACACATCCACATTATGATTCAATTTGTGATGCCATGAAAAAGTGCCTACAATTAGCAGGACGGTTAATTCCCTTTGATTAAGTGTATGTGCCTGTAATCTTAAACCAATGAGAGAATTGTATGGGCATGGAATGTGGTTGAAAATATCATGCTGGCATCTTGTGAAGCCCAAAGAAACCTGCTTGATGCCACTGCACTATGCACATTTCAGACATGCATTTAAAAAATAATTCATGAGGACTTAATATTTCATCCCTATAAAAGTTGCTCACAAACTTGAGCGTACAGATTTTGCTACACAAGAACATTTGAGCAGAACCATGTGTGAGCTCCTTCAAGAAAATCCACAACTGTTATGAAGCACATTTTTCAGTTATGTGTCACATTCATACACAGCAAATTTTTCTTGGTTCTGGTTTTCATTTATTTATATTTTATTTAAAATTAATTTGGGTGTTCCCAAAATTTTAGATTCCGATAGCCCAGAAAATGTGAAATACATCATAATGATTACGAAGAATTGGCACAATTGCAGTTGCTTTCAACAACAACAATAGTTATAATAGTACATAACTTGTCTGATGAAAGGAGGATTTGGTTTTGTAAATTGTTATTGTTTTGTGCATAATTAAGTACAGTTTAAGGCAACAACGTAGAAATGTGTAAGCTTTCACTACTCTCTGTTTGCATTCTTTTGTCAGCCAAATATTAATATGACTAATTTATTAGCATTCAACCAAGTCCCTTTTTCTGAATGAGGAAAACTGCATTATTTCTTTTTGTAAAATGTCCTGTTCCTCCATATACTCTACTTAAAAGTTCTCAATATAAAAATTGTATGCAGTCTATTATCCTGGAGAGGATATATATATTTGTGTTTACTCACAGACTTTCAAGCTGAGTACTAATGTTAACTTTACCAAGCATTGAGTATTCAACATTCACATTTTTTACAAGTGGCAGCTTTCATGCTTCTTTATTTTGTTGGACAAATGTGCAAGATCTGTAACATCGGAATTAGTCCATGAATTAACTTCCAGGTTGAAAATTGAAAATGGAGTTCTTTGTTGAATGTTCGCTTGCAGTCAGGCTTATTAGATTTCGTCACCATCTCAACCAACAGATCTGGTGTGGGAGGCCCTAGTTGCTTTGCAGCTAAATTATCCTGATAATTTAGTCTTCCATTGGCACTTTAAAATAATTTCAATGGAATTAATGTTGACATAGCACCCAAAGTGGATCACTATATTTCATACTGTGAGTATCATCTGCACAAATAAACAATTACCATCAGACTGCCATTTATGGAAGTGTTTGATATCAAATAACAGCGTAACAATGATTACCAACATGGTCACTTGACTATATGCAAAAGAAATTCTACTAAACAGGTGCACTTGCTCTTAAAAATAGGAACCCAAACACTGTAAAATTAATATACTAAATACATTCAGGAATGCACAATACATATAAAATAGATTTTTCTATATGTACATAACATTTGTCAGATCTAAATTTCACTGTACATATAGTAAGTGAGTTGGCATAGCTGTTCAGTATGTTCTGGTTGGATTTATGGCAAGATGAAAACCGAACAGGGGTTTCCAGCTTTCCACATACTGAGGCATATGAAACTTCTGCTCCAGTGAGTTTCCATTTAGTGGCATTGATGTGAACTTATAGTTGAGATATGCGTGGTAAAGCTGTGCACAGCTGATGATATCACAAGTTGTATGTATTTCACCCATAAGGCAACTACGTCATACACTCATGAGCAAAAGCTCCTAAAAACATGCATGAATAATGATGTGATAGGTGTGATGTTACCATGTCTGATCAAATTTAGAGGCATAACGCAGTAGCTTCAAACACTGTAGATTTTAAATTGCTGCAAATAAATCCACAATGTGTCAAAAGCTATGGTTTTCATGTGTTCTTACACGGCAGCCACCAATGCAAATATCATACATCATGTTCTGACACCAATTAGAAGAATATGTGGCACACTGGGGCTATCATTTGCCTGGATCCAAAATTGAATATTAAATCATAAATAGCAATCCTGTAAATTGCTACTGACAAAAGAACAAGTAAAAAGCAGTTGTTTACTGAGTGTGCAGTGTTATAAATAATATGCTATGAATGTTGTCACACCTTGTATTTTTATTTTTTCATCCTTGTAATAGCAGTGCTGTTTTGGCCAACTGTCTTGGGAGTCATTCTCTTGAAATAATATTTAATGCCTATGCATATAATTTTAAGTATTGTCAGACCTTTGCAGACACACACAGTTCATACATGATTAATATAGCCATGTCTCAACTTAAAGACATTTTAGAGTTAAATGGCATATCTCGGGCTATCTAATGCATACATCCTGCCATTAGCTTCATCCTTTTCTACTCTCATGCTGTGGCCAAGCTGCTAATACCATATAAATATTAAGTTTGATATTTGCTGTTTCTATGCTTATCACTAGTTACTAACAAACTGAAGATCATTATGTAATAATATTGTTTCTCAGCTAGAGTAAACTCCAGTACTGATACCTGTCTAGTTGAATTTTCTATCTTTAATAAGATGAGCTTTATGATTTTTTAAATCAAAGATTTTCAGAAAATTTTTTATCTATGCAATAGAAAAGTTACGCAGCAAGAAATTTTTTGTTATTAGTTTACAGCGAAGAACAAGTGAGATAAAATGTTGATAAAGGGTTGGAGAATGTTGTTAAAACAAGCCAGAAATCTGTAACTACTTGTTTTCATTATCTGTGACAAGCAATAGTCATCCATCTATTCAACTCACAGGTGCAAGGTAGAAGGCAAAATAGTGTGCCAAGGTAAAGGTTAACATAGGTTTGTAAGAAAGTGTCTATTGTATGTGAAACACTATGAAGTATCGTGTAGTTCATATAGTTTGTACTTTACATAAGTACTTATAGGTATGCAAAGAGAAGCTTAAAAGAGACAAAATATTGCTAAACTAAGAAGAAACACAAAATAAAGAATGTGTTAGATTATTCTAGTAAAATGAGCATTAATAAGAGGAGAAATGAGATGGTTAAGGTTACTGGGATTTCTAAAACAGTAGTGTATATGATAAAAAATAAATTAACAAAAGGATAATATTGATTTTAAGTCATACAGGGACATGAATGCAAAATACCCTTAACTCTCACATTAGCCATGTTCGTGAGCATTGTAGCTGTAGTACTTGAAAATGATCACCCCTTCTTTCAAACACTATGAAGATAAAGTATATATGGTACATAGTTCAAGACATATAATGAATGATAACTTCATATACCCAAGGTCAAACCAGTTGGTGTAAAAATCTTTAGCATGGCTTCCTTTGGAAGGGAAGCAAAGCTGATGGTCCCGTGTCGTAGATTTACGGCACATAAAAAAACCTCAAGTTTGATAGAGAAACCTCTGCGCAAAATTAATCAGTCTTTCACGCCCAATTTAGAAATGGACGCTGAGAACCATAGTTAGTTAAAAAGCATCCATAAATAACATGCCATTTACATTTTTTAGACATATAGCAGTAAGAAGTTGCATTACCCTCCATTGAATTGCCTGTAGATTGTAGTAGATCACTGTTCTTTATATCAGCAATATGTTGATAACTTCTAATTATTGCTTGCAGCTTTTAGTGCTGAAATATGTTCAGAATAAGGATGTTTTCATGAGATATCATAAAGCTCATCTCACAAGACGTCTTATTTTGGAAACATCAGCTGATACAGAAAAGGAGGAGAATATGGTGGAGTGGTAAGTAACAAACTTTAATCACATTATAGATGAATTAAAACCAGAAGAAATAATCAAGGAAGTGAAATGAACTTTGCTTTAAATTTAGTGAGGCAAGTTTAGTATTATATTGTCTCAGGTGCCATTAAGAAAGTTATAATTAAAGCATTATCAGTCTGTATAATAAATCACTTTGTTTTATTAAATAACTTTTTTGTTTCAGGCTAAGGGAAGTAGGAATGCCAGCAGATTATGTCAATAAGTTGGCAAGAATGTTCCAAGATATTAAAGTAAATAAAGATCTAAATGCACAGTTCAAGAACCATTACAGAAGAATGAAGGGTAGCTTAGCTGGTGAGTCGAGTACATCAGATAAGTCTATCTCTTGAAATGGTTGTTTTCACACACAGTTGGAACATTATTGGGGCTACAATTATGAAGTCGTATTAAGGTTTTTTGCTTGGAAGTGAAACTTTAAATGAGAAAAATAGTTTTTCAGTTTCAAAATTTAATAATTTTTTTGCACTGAGAGGGATGATTCAAACAGTAACATCTGCCTGCATTCAGGAGGTTGTGGGTTCAAATCCCATGGGCCAATCAATCTGGCTAGGGTTTTTTCCTCAAGTCACCAAAGTAAATGCCAGATTGAATATTGAATATCATGACCCAAAGTTCCACCTTCAATCTAAAGCAATATCAAAACTGAAAGTAGATGATAATTGTGATTGCAATGCCATCTCTCCACAGATAATGCAAGTAGTAGACTGGCTGGCACATTTAACCTCATATGTTTGTCGCAGATGCTAAGGGGTAAAAATGGTTAGAAGGTTAACTGAACTATCTGACTGCTGATAGCACTATCTGACTACAGTAGCAGTGTAGCTAGACTGGCAGGTCGTTAACGCTATCTGCTTGGAACTAAGTGTAGTTTGTATGGAACAGGGATGAGGCCTTAAAAGGCTACTGACCATCACATACCATAAACACGGTTCCTTACCAAACAATTCTGTCAGTATAACCGAGTTGTTAAGAAAGAAAGAAAACTTCTGTGCATGAATATTTCTTGAAGAATATAGTTTCTGTAGTTTATATGAATTTTCATATGATGCCTTATGTGATAAATTCAAATATTTGTGATTTTAATAACTTTTTACTGTTTTTAACATATAATGATATTGCTGAGATTTGTTTTGGTAATCAAGTACTTTTCCATGAAATTCAATTTTCCTCTCTCAACACATCCCTTGTAGATTCCTATAGGCCTACAGATTCATCGCTATATGCAGTTTCAGTACTAAAAATAATGTGCTTTAATTCTAATCTTTCCAAGTTAACAGCGTTTTACATGTGTTTTACTCCACCTTGTAAATTGTTTATTAATTCTTCCTGGTAACTTCTTTCCTTTTTGAAACCGGATCATGTCCTCTCTCTGTCTGATGGCATCTCTTGCTGTCTTATCTGACATAGTTTATGCCTCTTGTCTAGCAATCAAATCACATTGTCCTTCAACTGTTTTGCCACTCTGATTATGTGTCTCTCAGCCTATGCCAACATTACATTGCAATTGATTTTCATTAATCCATGATTTATGTACAAGTAAAGTATAACACGTTTAAATGATGTATATTATAAATATTACAAAATAAGTGAATATTTAGCCCACCTCTATGGTGCAGTAGTAGCATGTCTGCCTTATTATCAAGAATGCAGCAGATTTTCTGCATTCCTTTTCGCACCAAAAATTAATGGGCCTATGACCATTCTCATTGAGAAAAATGATTACTCTCCGACTAAAATAAAATTAGAGGGCTTAGTGTCTTAGTAGAAAATAGCATCCATAATCATAATTACAGCTATGCTCCTGCCACCACTGTCATCACGTTGCACAATCTCTCATGTTCCGAACTCCCCTCTCCATCTCTATCGCCCAAAATGTGAATTTACATGCAAATTTGAATTAGGTAGAATATTTACGATATATTGTATTAAGTATGTCTTAACTGAAAATTCTATCCATTATCATCGTTACAACTGTGTTGCTGCCATCCTGTATCATTGTATATGCACCATACACTTACGTTCTCCATATCTCCTGCTCATAATGGAAATTTCTGTGTAAATTCAAATGTAAAAAAAATTAAATGTTTAATTACTTCATTATAGTTACGCTGCTGCTGCAGTCATCGTAGCATTGTACCATTGCACCCATACCATACATTTCGTACTCACCTCTATGTCAACCACTCAAAACATGAATTCCCACGTCACTTCAAATTCAGTAAAATAGATAAAGAAAATTATAATAAGAAGCTTAATCAAATTGTGTTTATTAGTTTGTTCAAAATATATGGCAACCTTTACATTTCATTTAAAAATTCTTCTTTTTATGTGTCTTTTAAACATCTTCTTTATATATCTGTGTGTGTGTGGGTGTGGGTGTGTGGATAATGTGCTATATTCCAAAATTAAGTTCTGAAAAATGGGGGTCATCTTGGATTCGGATCAATATGATATTTAGATACACACATATTGATGCAATGCTGTTATTAAAATTAATCATATATATCTTTCGTTCTTTTTATTTTCACATCTTTGGATTGTTTTGAGCATTCTTGGTTCAGATTCCATTTCACTCTGATTGCAGGAGCCGCACAATGATCAAAAATAAAGTTTAAAAAAAAAAAAGCTTTCTACAGTACTCCAAAAATTAATTTCTTAATATACTATTGTACAGAATAAAATAATTCCTCAAAATGTAACTTAAATTTATTGTTCCTCAACTTACCACTTTCAGTACCAACAAATGCCTACATTTTTATCATTGGCTTTAAATTGAAATCAATTGTAGCAGTGATAACATATTGCATAAAAGTTTTAATAAGTTGTACTTTTCTTATTTCATCTTTGTACCTTATTAGGACATAGTTTGCTAAATTTTGTCCTCAGCTCAGTTGCATCTCCTTATATGTTGACACTAAGCACCTATGCAATCAAGCCTGAGGTGCTATTTAACTGACTCAATCACAACAGTGCCCATCTGCATAGGTAGGGTGGAATGTATGTTATTGGCTCTCAAAAATTAGTGGAAAAGTGCAGGAGGAAGCAATAACCATGTAGCTCAAGCATCGTACTCTATCTCAGACAAGAATGGTCCTGACATAAAGAATAAAGCAGAGCAGACTTCTTGAGATCTTGGCAATAAATCAAGTAAAATATTGCTAGCAACTTATTAAATCTCA
Source organism: Hymenopus coronatus (assembly GCA_030762935.1). Classification (NCBI taxonomy): domain Eukaryota; kingdom Metazoa; phylum Arthropoda; class Insecta; order Mantodea; family Hymenopodidae; genus Hymenopus; species Hymenopus coronatus. Next base: position 114,594,690 of record CM060882.1, read on the forward strand.
CATTAATATTATTATGCAGTAGCATAAAGGTTACATTTTGGATTTCCTTCTTAAATATTGTGAAACAGTACCTGATCATTTGCCTCTCCCTTTTTCTCAAGGTTTGCATTGGTGGTTTCATTTCCACAAATTGACAAACTGCTCCGTGATGACACACTGACTGCTTTTAAATTGCTTGCAAGTGTTCTGGGCTTATGAGATATGTATGGTAAGATATACTAGCTAAAGAGTTTTAAATATCAGAAGCGACTCTGCACTATAAACAATAACATCTGAATCAACATTCACTTAAGACCAGTTTTGTTTCAAAAGTAGCCATATGTTATAATACTGTTTCTTTAGTAACACAAAATTAAGCTTGTATTACTAGACTAACAATAAGTTAATAGTGTATAACTGTGCTGCCTTCTGTTTAATATACATATATCATTATGCTTGTAAATATTCCTTTCAGCATTCATGAGCACAGGACACATCTGTGATGTGCAAGAGAAATTAATACAGACATTGCATTTCCTTCCGAAACCAATTTGTGCCGAGCAGGATTAGAAGACTATATACAATGCTATACTTCTTAGAGGTGGTTATTGTATGATAGCAAAAAAAAGAAAACATCCATGAACTTCACTCTGCCAATCAGTGGCCCAAGAATGTTCTTTGTCAGTATCATTGTCTTCCGTCCCATTTAGAAATATTCTTGTGTGAGGAGTATTCTAGTGCTTTGTTGTGCTCATCAGATGGGTAGTCTGTAGCAGTAACATTGCTAAAGGATCTGCCATGTCTGATCTTTGTCAAAATGGTTTGTTTTTGAGAGAAAACTATTTATATCGCAATAAGCAGCAATGGATCTAGCCGCCAATAAGAGAAGACTAGAAGTGCACAAGTACTGTGATATGGCGAATAAAATGAATGCAAATAGGGTCAATGATTAATAGCATTTATCATTGTTCCAACCAAGAAGGTGTGTTATTATTTCATAAGAATGAATCTAACAGCACCTGTAATTGCTTTTTAACACACAGTGTTTGTGATGACTGAGTGAGATTAAGAAGCCAATTAATTCTCACATGCTTTTCAGACACAACTGACTGTTGTTCTATCCAATGATACAGTTTTGAAGCATAATAATTACTAGCTGAACTCTTTTACTAGAAAAAGGTGGTTTAGACTTAAAATACTGCTGTCTTGCTTCACTTAGTATTATGATTGCTATGTTTGAAATTGAAAACACATAGATTTTGAAAGCATATACACAGCCATCTAAGCATAACGTCATTATTGTTCTCTTACAACTTAAAACTTAATACTTTTTTGCATATGAATATCCTATGACCAAACTGTTGGACATTTGAAAAGAAAAAGAGTCAAAATTTGGAACAATTCAATTACCATCCAATTTTCCTTTGTACTAATATTGGTAATATATTTAAAAGAACTTGTGAGTGAACCTTGGTCTTTTGAAAATATTTAAGCTGTAAATTAAAGTATATCTTCAGTGTAAAAACCCTTTATGTGTGAGAATAGTTTGGTACAGATTTAACAAAATTTTAGAATTACTCTAAAAAGGAAAATAATATGCTATTCAAGCTTACACATGCACATTATAATTAACATAATAATAATGTAAATGATCAAATCTGACTTGATGCTAATTTGGAAAAACTTCACTATTCACTAAGATCCAAGGTACAGATATGGACTACATCCTGAAAGTTATATATGCAACACACATTTGGACATAGATAGGGCTTATCAATTCAAGTACCAGTATTAGTAACATGCATTATCTGCAGATCTATCATCACTCAAGTTGTTTGAGCTGCTGAGCATCCACTTTTCCAAAGCGGATTCTACATCACTTTCTTCTTGTGAGCCAAATTACTCAAAATAAGAACACTCATCACAGAAATCATTGAGCATTGACATAATTTCACTATGTATCAGTGTTTATTTCGATGCCATCCTCACATATCAAGCAAAAAAGCTCTAAAAGTCTGTTGTCTTCCATTCGCATGGCTTTCTCTGCCTGTTCTATAAACAAACTTCTTGTAAACATTATTCTTTTATTTACATGCTAGACAAAATAAACTTAAGTAGAAGGTAAATAAGGGAATGCACTATGCTAAAGTGATAGTCAAATCCTTTAAAAGCTGGTCACTATGTGAATCAACTGAAATTCATGCATGCCAGGCATAAAACAAAGAGAGATGAAATAAAAGATGATTCCATATGAGAAAAGTTGAAGTACTTCAAAATTGAGTCCAATAACAAGGAATATCTTGGAAATGGTTAACTCTATTAAAAAAAGTAAAATAAAAAAAATGTATAAATTGTGTGTTTTACTAAGATCTTTTTGTTTTGTTTTTTTTTTTGTAAGTTTTTGTCTTGTCTCTTACGGTATTCCAGATATACTTCAGTCATCCAGAAGGAAGAGGTCTTCAGAGACTATTCCCAGAAAATTCAAGATATATATTTCGTTTGTCATTAAAATAACTTAAACAAATGTTATTTTAATAAAAATTGTTAGAGACATTTTTGAGAAAATCAAAATTTTCAAAAGTGTTCTTGTAAAGAGTAGTTGGGAATGGGGGAATTTTCCTGAAAATCTCTGTGTTACATCCCTGGAAGATACTGATACCCTTAGTTTGGTATTTAATAGACTTTTCATTTTTAAGTTATATTGTTCACATTTATAGAGACATTTTAAAAATCCTCTTATTTGATTCAGGGTGTTCCAAAATATGTATTTCCGATGAAATCCGGTATCAAAAAGTGGACATAAGTTAAATGAAAACTATGTAGTTGTAGTTAAAATTACTGTAAGTAAATCAAGGCTTGAAAGACTATTTAAATTGAATTTTGTGCTACATTTGATTATTTTTAGAGGAGATGCTCTTGTTTATTTTGATTAATTATCCCCACTAACAAACTAATCCATCATCCCCCTGGTAATCTCCCTTAAGCATGTTACAACAGACTATAAAGGCATCCTTGCTATTACTGACATCTGATGGTGATTGTGCAAAGGATTATGTAGATCCAGCGACAAATGATCAGATTTTCACTTCTGAATGTTTTTGGATATGTCCACATCCTGACTGTAAAGAGCTGATTCACATTAGTTAATGTGAATTACCAAAATTCTGAGCATAGCATTGAAACTAAAATACAGAAAAGATATTTTAAACACACTAGACAGAGTATTGAAGAAAGGTGAAAAATGGGAAAACACAAGAAATAAGTGAGACTTTGCAAACCATACTTGCTTTGTTCATGGAGTTTTCTCAGGCAATTATCCATATTCTCAGCTGAATGTTAACTGTGGCTGTTAGGTTTAATAGAGTTCTATTTCAGTGATGTATGAACCAGTAATGAGTGTTGAAGATAACTATCTTTTCTGGTAAATTTTATTTAAGGTTTCATTATGTTGGATTCTTTCACAAAATGTAATGTTTTACTCATAGATCCATTATGGAACCTAAACTATTGGCTTTAACATCCAAGGATACACAATTAATGAAAATGTCTAATATTTTTTATTAAAATTAGAAAAAGGTTTGTCCCTTTTTGTCTTCTATTTTATTACTTACAATTTTTTTTCAATTCTGTGTATTGCAGATGCTATTGGCATAAAAATACTAAATGCTGGAGCTTGGGCACGAGGGAGTGAAAGAGTTACAGTCTCATTGCCTTTAGAATTAGAGGACTTCATACCAGAGGTAGAAGACTTCTACAAAAAGAAACATAGTGGGCGCAAATTAATATGGTACCACCACATGTCGAATGGAACAGTAAGTAGAGAAATATACAATTATTTTTATGCTTCTGGAATTGTCTTGCTTTCATTTATACCAATCTATAATCTGTTAAATATTTGTATACCATGTTTTTCAACTGATTTTTACACTTCATTCTTTTGAGCATTTTGCAATATGCATCATTTTGAATGCTTGAGAGATAAGATGCACCAACTTGGAAATCAAGAAAGGTGTTATGTGCTCTTGTCTATAGAGATCAGGTGTCTTCATTTTCATGTATGTAGCAGCATGTACTTAAATAAATTGAGTTATATTTATGAATACTCTTTTAGCTGCTGTGGCTCTCGTGTCTGATTGTATATTAGGCATGAGAGACTGCTTCATTTTGCTCAGATACATCCTTACTTGTGCCATAAGCAGAAACCGCTCACCTTAATGTTGTATAACAGAAGATTAGAAGCAGTGATTAATTCACCATTAAAGAATGTTAAGTTGGTATTAGTAACATTGACATCACTTAAATTATCATCAATTATGCAATTGAATAATTCCATATAAGACAATGTAAGTTGGTTATGTGTGGTGGCATAAACAGTTTGGTGTGCCAAATCAAAAGTCATAGTGTGTGATGTATGATCTAATCTTTATCACTAGCATTTTGTCCTGTGCATCAAGCATGACTGCACATTTGGTGTTTAATATTTGAAATGATTTTGTGACTCATATACAAAAAGTAATAAATTACTACAGCTGTTTATGACTTTATCTTAATATCTCTGGTTTCTAAGCCTATTTTGTTTTGTTTTTGGCAATGTTCCACAACACACATTATGCATAGGCCTGTTACAAATGAACCGTTGGCTAAAACGTACTTTATAATTCTATACATTGTTGCCAGAATATATGTGTGCTTCATATAGTTTACTAACTCTATATCTCAGTTCTCTTTATATTGAAACTGGAATTGAACTGCAAACAATTTTCAGAGACAATTTTAAAAGGCAGAAGATATTTAAAATAAACAAAACACAAAAGAGAAATAGGAGAAATGAAAATGCAAACATCTCTTATGTTGGAGAATGGGCAGAATTATTATGTTCAATTGTAACAAATTATAATATTTTTAAAAAAAAATCTGATGTGTTCCATTTACATGACTTTCTCTATATCTCGGTAACAAATTATTCTTAAAAAACTTAATTCTTCTATTTACTTCACGCTAATCGAGATAAACGTTAGCAGAAATGGTCTTATTACTTTCTTCCTTGTAAGTAGAAGGGAAATAAGGGAATGCACCAGGCAAAACTGATAGTCAAATCTTTTAAAAGCTAATTGCCATGTGGATAAAATCCATTTGACAAATCCAGGAGTTGACAAATTCCTGTGAATAATTAGTTTTAAGTATTTTAAAACTGATACCAAAAACAAAGAATATCTTTAAAATGGTGAACTCCACGGAAAAAAATGTATATAACATAAGTTGTGTATTTTAAGGAGATCCACATTTTTTGTGTACTAAATTTTTGTCTATCTCTTAAGGTTTATCAGTTATGCAAAATTAAGAACAATGCATCCGGAGGCTATTTCCAGAGAATTCAAGATATGCATTTTATTTGTTATGTAAATATCTTATATATAAGAAAATGTATCCTGATATATGGTGGACTTTGAGACAGTGATGTGTTTTAACAATTAAAATTTAGTTGAGTCGATTTTGTAACACTACATCAAAACAAAAGAAATATAAAACCAGGGCAAAAGAACACCAAGAAATATTAAACTCAAACAAGAAGACAAATCTGCAGTAGCTTGGCATTTTTGGAAAGAGAAACACACTATAAATAGAAGCCTAAAAATCCTCAAAAACATCACAAGGAAGACAGAATTAAAAGTTTGGGAAAACATATATATTTGGAAAAACAAGAACCGGGTTTTCAATTTTGAAATCCCGCCAGGCGATCTACTCATTCAGAGGTTCATCAAACAACCACCAGGGACAGAGACAACCACCACAGCAAGCAATGCCGGCAGTCGACCAAAGGAATTGACAATGGAAGCACATGGCTTCTGAAACATGTTTTCCGAAATAAAAAAGTAAGTGATGTAGTGTTACAAAATCGACTCAACTAAATTTTAATTATAAGAAAATGTAATCAAAATCGTCGGACATTTTTGAGAAAATCAAAATTTTCAAAAATTTTTCCATATAAAAGGTAGTTGGGAGTGGGGAGATTTTCTTGAAAATCCTTGTGTTGCTTCCATGGAAGAAACAACTTAAATACCAAGTCTGGTATTTAACAGACTTATAGTTTTTGAGATATGCTGCCCAGACACACATGGACATTTTTCTAAAAATGCTTTTTTTAGGTCCAGGTTGTCCCAAAACCTGTATTTCTTGTGAAATCTCAGTATCAAATTTTTGGGAGCAATACAATACCTTCTATATACACTATGTATATAGTACATGTAAAGAAAATAAAAATGTAAATGAAAATATGTTTTCTTCATTAGTGTCAACAAGTCTAGTCATCATAATAAAATTTCAATATATGTATTACTTGAGTTATCACAGCTTGCCTACCACAGAATACACCCAGTGGTTGTAATAACAATCTCTTGAGTTTGAGCCCAAAACAATTGACTTTGATTCCCGACTGGGAAAACATCCACCATACTACTGTTGCATGTACTGCTACCTTCTTTACCCACACCTACTTATATCTGTTGTGCACTTTGAATGGCTTCTTGTTTTTAATAACTGTTAAATGAGTTTCATCAATAACTATGATTAAAACAAATAGTTTTTCATATTATTACAGCATATAAAAATGAGCCTTTAATTTAAATTTTTTACCTTATTTATAATATTTCTGATTGGAACTTATAAACCTCTTTGTTCTTCATTCAGTCGTTTCAATTCTTCGTATATGGTCTCTTACAATCCTCCAGGAAATCTCATCTCATCGGGCGTAAAAATCCTTAGCATGGCTTCTTTCAGAAGGGAAGTAAAGTCGGAGGTCTTTTGTCGTAGATTTATGGCACGTAAAAGAACCTCAAGCCTGATTAAGAGGCCTCTGAGTAAAATTAAGACGTCTTTCGTGCCCAGTATAGAATGGGACGCTGAGAACCATAGCAGTTAAAGAACTCCATAGATAAACTCCATTTCATTTTCATCCCACCAAGTGATGACTGAACCATTTATTAGCTGGACACCATGCAGAAGATGTTTATTATCTGCAGTGATGATAATGAGGATGAGGATGGCAATATAATAAGAGCTCCCATAGCTTTTACTGTAGACTCCAAACCACATTGGGCCTCGGAGATATTTTCCATTAGCTAGTCAGAAGTGAAAGCTTGGATAAGGCCTACTTAAAATCACCACTCCAAAGCCAGGAATCTCTACTGGGCTACCTTAGTAGTCAGAACTTGCAAACCTAGTACCTAAAAAAAAATCATGTGGGTCAGTTTAATAAGTACCCATGTTTCAAAATAAATTTGCTGCTAATTCATAGATTAGTTTGAATTTGGCAGGCATTTCAGTAAGTCATTCAATGAGTGTTCGCTACAATGCAAAAAGTGCAGTATCTTTCAGCTTTTTACTTGTATGGGAAAAGTTTCAAGAAGATAAAAGTGAATTTGGATGCTATTTATATGGATCTTTCGCTACCTATGACAACAGTTGAATATGATTCAAACATCCATTATTATGAACACCCAGGTCTCTAGCAAATGTGGTTACCAAGGAAATCATCGAAAAATTCTATGATATAATTAGAGACAGGATTATATGCAACTTAAAAAGCTGGAAATAAATATGCTATGTATGAAAAATACTTAAAATATGCATAAAAAGTATCAAAATATGCAACATCAAATAATGAAAACAAAGTAACATTTATTTATATATATATATATATATATATATATATATATAATTTCTAAACAACATATAATCTGTGTTACTTTATCAGAAAAAAAGTATCATTTACAAATTCTTTTACATTTATCTACTATGGTAAACAGATGTATGAGGCTTTCATTGGTATATATCTACAGCAGATGTTCGCGAGTCATCATGGGTTTGGACTAGAAGAGCAGAAAATTATCAGAATGCCAATTACTCTATAGCTGCACTTTGAGAATATTGCCAGCTGATTACAGAAGCAAACTGTCTGTACCTGTCTTGCAGAATATGAAGCTTGAAGCAGCTAGAGAACTGGGTGTCGCTGGGAAGAGCCTATGACCAGTTGAGTCATAAGAGGTTGATGAAACTGCTGTTATCCTGAACAATGTGCGCAAAATTACTTATCAAAACAGTATGCATGCTGTGTCATAATAGTTGAACATTTGCAATATTCCCCATAAGCAAGATGCTTTGAACTGTTCTAAAATGGTATCTACAAGATCCATTTTGCATAAAAGCTTACACAACAAAGTGCACAACATATTCACTTTGCTCTCCACTTTTCTCATAACAATTGAAGTTGACGAGGCCTGGCCTTAGATCATTCTATGGGGGGGACAAAGCACATTTTTCTGTGCTGTATACAGTGAGCACACAAAATTGCCAAATGTGGGGATTTCACCTCCAGCCAGTGTGCATGAAGTTCTTGCTCTGCATAGTGAATCTGTCACCACTTGGTATGACCTCACAGCTATGTACAGCATTGTTCCATTCTTTTAAGAATTATCTCTACTGAGATTTATATCTGACCAGCCATTCAGTTGACATCTACCACAATTAATACAATTTAATAACTAATTAGTATTACCCACAATTAAAGTTTTTCTTTCCAGTTTTTAGTTTCATTACAATGAAACACGTGCAAGTGGGCTAAGTTCTCTTTCCCACTACATGTGACACACACCTTGTATAAAATCAGTTTTTTTTTAATGTCTTTAACTTGCAGTTCTCCCATGCTGTGTCTCTCCACCTTTACTTTATCAATATATTTTTCTATAACTTAACAACATTTCAGCAAAACACGAAATCAATGATCTTATCACTGATCCTCACTGTTCACAGACCAAAGCCAGTATATAGTAACCCACTTTACTTTCTCTACTTAGTACATAGGTAGAGAAGGTATTGCACTTCACCCGTAATTGCTAACTTCATATAACCAAGGTCACGGGTTCAAACCTGGCGGAGGACGATGGATTTTTTTTCAGGCATAAAAGTCCTTAGCATGGCTTCCTTCGGAGGGAAAGTAAAGTTGTTGGTTCCAAGTCATAGATTTAATGCATATAAGCTTGATAAAGAGGCCTCTGAGCAAAATTAAGTGGTCTTTCATGCCCAATATAGAATAGGATGCTGAGAACCACAGCAGTTAAAGAGCGTCTGTAAATAAAACTCCATTTCCACCCAAAATTTTGATACAGAGGGTTCATTGAAACTGCATGTTTTAGAGTCTCCTGTATAGAAAAAAACCTGTTTAGAAAAAGGTCTGTGTATGTGTCTCTGTGTGGCTGAACATGATAATTCAAAATCGAAAAGTCAGAAAATACCAAACTTGGTATTTAAGTTTAGTATCTTCCAAGATACAAGATTTTAAATTTATATCTTGAATTTTCTGGAAATATCCTCTGAAGACTCTTCGTTCTGGATGATTTTTGCATAACCGGTAAACTGTAAGAGAGAGAGAGAGGGAGTAAGAAAAAAAAAGTAGATCTTATTAAAATACAATTTATGTCATATACTTCCATTTCCAACATCTTCATTATTGGTTTCAGTTTTAAAATACTTAAGCTTTTCTCAGACAGGAATTTAACGTTCCTGTTTCTTATGTTTTACTCTTGGCCATACAAAGTTAATGAATTTCAATCACATGATAACAAAGTTTTAAAAAATTTGACTATCGCTTTAAGCCCAGTATATTCTCTTATTTCTCTTCTACTTACAAGGAGTATAATCCATTTCTGCTAAAGTTTATCTGGATTAGCATGAAGTAAATAGAAGAATTAGTTTTATAAGAAAAGTTTGTTGCAGAATGGCTGGATAAAGCCATGTGAACAGAACAATCAGATTTTTAAAAGATTTGACTCACTTCATACAAAATGTGTAATGACAATTTCTGCAAATGTTTATACAGATTAACTTAAAGTATACAGAAAAATAATATTTTCGAAGGATAGTATGTAGAAACTGTATAAAAATAAAATGATTGCAGAAAACCAGGGAGTGCAACGCATCAGAGTTTTTGTTACAGGCATGTCCCTGAATCATTGATTCTCTTAACTAATGAGATCTTCTATTTTCTTTAATACTGAATTTGAATTCATGCGATAAATTTATTTAATCATGCATTTTATAAATAGATAGTAAAATACACTGAAAAAAGGTTAGATGACTTGCCTCTCAGTAAAGCTACCGCATGTGGTCAGGGGCAGGTTTTCTCCAGGTTCTCCAGTTTCCCCAGCCATCACATTCCACCGGTGCTCCATCTTCATTCCATGTATCATCAGTGTCCTTGCCTGCAGTGTCTAGTAGTAAAAGTGAGTAGTAAATGTTTATAAAATCAGCTGTAAAATTGGTTAATCTGAATTAGAATAAACTGTATTTATTCTCAAATTTGAGTCCATTAAAATAATCTTTGCACTCAGTGTGGGACCTTCATATATCTAAAAACATATACTAACTGATAACTGCAATCAAGATCGACCTCATATATTTTCCACTTGACAGGCTATGCATATTATAAAAACACTAAAAACAGATAAATCATGTGGTCTGTTAAAAAGACAATCGTCAAAAAAAATTATTCCTATGCTTCATAAGAATATTAAACAGTCTTTTTATATTTAAAAATGTTCATCTTCAAATTGTTCCTTTAATAACCTTGATTACTGAACTATTTATGCAATAAAATTTAGTTTCCATGTTATGTTCATCTTACAGATAACATTTGAAAATGCAATAGGAAAGTATGATGTTGATGTTACTACATTCCAAATGGCTGTGTTATTTGCTTGGAATCAACGTCCACATGATCGTATTTCATACGAGAACCTTAGGTTGGCAACAGAACTTCCAGATCCTGAATTAAGGAGAACTCTATGGGTAAGTATACAGGCAAGATTGTAGTTTACATTTGTTATAATATCAAATTAGATCACAAAGAACCAGAAACAAAATAACACCAATTACTCCTTACATTCTCTGCTATTATATAAAACCAGTATCATTTTTTGTATAATTTTGTTACGCATATTTTCTAAAACATGCATTACATCACTTAAAATGGCAAAAATGCTATCTTAGCCTCCAAATTTCCCATGTAGAAGAATGCAAAGCATGTACAGTAAACCCTGCCTAGAACAGAACAAGTTTGTTCTGATATTTGTTTCCGTTTTCATGGGTTTTCAGTTTACAAGGGATAGTATTTTAATAAAATAAAGTACAATAAATGTGGTTGTATATGATTAGAATAAATGAGTAATTTAATATAAAAGTCTGTAGATTAAAAATAGATGCAAATGGAGTTTAACTACAAATTCAATTTACACATAATTGCAGTATCTCATAGTTTCTCTGTCCCTACATATCTGTCAAAGTGCACTGTCACATCTTCACAGGAGAACTGTGATTGAACCTTTTTCAGCAGCAATATCAGTTGCTCTTTAAAAGTCTTCTGTTGTGTAAAGTTCATTATAAAAGTTTGCTTCTTCTGGCAGCTTCCCTTTCTTAGACAGATCTGAAATTTCCTGTAAATTCTTTGCTGATGCACGACTCTGCAGGATGCCAGCTTTTCAGAAACATTTTTGTAATGTTGTGGGAAAAGTGTAGTTTTTTGTTTGTTTTTTTTTTTCTCCCCTCTCTCCCCTTGGCATAACGGGTACAATTAACAGCATCATAGCTATTTCTCTTTTTAACAAGCCCAGAAACATTGGTGCAGGTGTTTATTTTAACTTTCTGTAGAAGGATTTAAGTGTACAAATTACCCCTTCCCCCCATCAATTGGTTGTGTAATTGAAGTTGTGTTGGGGAGAAAAAAAAAGCTAGTTTCACATTAGGCATATCAATCTTAGGATAACAGACTCTGTCGTTCAAGAATAAACTGGGTTTGCCTTTTCATTCTTCTATTAGAAGAGCAAAGCCAGTCATTTCTGGTCATCCATTTCACATCCTGGGAAGATACTAAACTTAATACCAAACTTGATGTTTAATGGTATTTTCATTTTTGAGCTATGCTGTCCACAGACAGATACACAGAGACATAGACAATTCTCTAAAAGTGTTTTTTGATTCAGGAGACCTCAAAGTATATATTTCCAGTGAAATCTCAACATCAATTTTTTGGGTGAAATACAACCCTCTCTACCTATTATATGCACAGTATGTTTAGAGAAAGTAAAAATGGTTACATAATGGTACATCTCAGAAACTTATTTGAAAAATTGCTTTAGGTTTCTTTAGGTTGGCTCTTAAGAAAGTTAGACTGAGTGTAGTGTTAGACATGTGTATTTGTTTTGCATTTTCTAACAATTACCTCAGGAGGTGGAGATCTGTCAGCAAGAACACTGAGTTGTATTGAAGATGAAAGAAAAGAAAATTGTCGTTTTCTGTGATGAGACCCACACAGGAATATTGTGTGATTATGCTCCTGAACCAGTGGTTACTGCTGTACATTTGCATGAGTCTGTAAATGCTACCAACTGCATTAAGGCAATTTTTTATTCCTTTGGGAAGTAGTGTGTAAATTATGGTAAAGTAAACTATAATAATGGACTCCACTTGCTATATGACAAAATGTGCCAAGAGTTTAAAACAGGAGATAATTTAATGTGCATCGAGTGCTGGACTTGTAAACTGAGCCTTCTTGTTAACATTTGGGTCCAAGAATTACCACTATTGAATGCTGCAATGACCGAGGCTAGAAATTTATTTGGGAACATCAGGAAAAGAAAACATCTGTGTCCCTCTTTCTCAAGGAGGAGGAGGACCAAACTGTCCAGTGTTCCCAATGCTGTCACTCAATGGAATTTGTAGTTCACCTATGTGCTTTATATGGCAGATTATCTGCTGAAAAAGATATTGCCAACTGTGGCGTTAACTAAATTGTGTCTCTGTATACTAAAGAAGTGTCTTCTGCTCATTCTCAAACAATTTTCACCATAGAACACTTTCATTGCCTTCTTGAATTGTTAACAGAACTAGAAGGACCAAAATATTGTACTGCTCATCTTTTTTATGAAGAATTGAGAAAATTGCAGATATATTCAAAACCATAGTGGTGTCATTTTCAGTGCTGCAACGCATGCACTTACATCCTTAGCAGCAAACAAACAGCAGCTATTAAAGCCTCCTTTAACAAGTTAGTTCAAAAATGTTACTGAAACTCAATCTGCTGAGTCACAAGATCAAGCAAGGGACATTTTTAAAAAGCTTGCAGTGCTGCATCCCAAAATTATCTTGCTAAAATAAATAAATCTCTCTCTCCTGACAGACTTCAGCAAACTTCGTTTCTCAAGGAGCTAGATCACGATAAATTAATTTCAGGTTACACAGAACTGAAAAGCTGTGCAGTTAAATGCAGCTTAACTTATGAGTTAATATAAGGACTGTGTTGCAAGTTGAATGTTTCAAAAGCAGACATTGCTAAAAGGTCTGTGCAACTATGGCTTTTTATCGTGCTATAATGTCTGACAGATGTGCAGAAAAATCTGAATGAAACTAATCTGCATATAATGTCAGCTTTTGCATTTGAAAGCTAAGTGTAATGGGTGCACCAAAAGGTATGCTGATAATAAATGTCCAAATAAACCACTTTTTAGTAAAAATTACCTCACCTTTTGCAAGTCCCTACTGATAATTATCTTTGAAGAATGTGTGAAGTACACATGCAGTCCGAATCAGCCAATTTCGGGTCCAAGTTAAGTCAGTATAGTTCTTAAACCGGCTAGTAACTTGCACACTAAAAATGTAATCTCTCATATCTATATTGACATTTCAAATTGCTATAAAGCCTTCATAAATTTGACCACCGTTGCATTGCTTCAAACTAATTGAACATCAAAATATGAATAACATAAGGGTTTACAGCTTGTAGGTTTAACATTGTATATTTAATATTATTCAAAGTAAGCTGAAAATGTAATGAAGCTTATGTTGTTTAGTACATCAACTCATGCATTTTATCATGCTTCAATCTGCCCATTAGATTTCTAATTAATACATGATTCCAGTCAGGTACTTAGCAATGTTTGTGGTGTGATATTGGCAGTGAATTGATAAATCTTAAGCCATAAATGTTAAAAGTTCTCCACAGCTCTGCAATATACGAGGTTCATTTCAGAAGTCAGGCAACGATTTTATATATTCCAAATAACCGAATATGCAGTTATTGCAAAATATACATTTGAAAACATGTTTTACATAGTATGGGATGCCACCACCAGATGACGTCTTAGTGCATTGGTAGGTGCTATTAGACACATACATAAGTATTCTAGAGGCTGTGTTCTAAGATGGAAGGTATTCAGCGCCATCCTCATCATTGGCAAAGATGTGTAGAAGCATTTTGAAGGCCATTAGCTCGTAAGAGTTCATGTACGTATGCATCTTTCAATGTCCTGTACCCATAGACCCTCTTTCCTGGATCCCAATTTAGTACCAGCATTGCAAAAAACATTCCAGCTACTTTTAATCATATGTCCTGGGTTTTGTTTCCTGCAGCTTTTATTTATGAAAAAAAAAATAGTTGCCATGACTTCTGAAATTACTCTAGTATAATAATCCAGAACTAACAGAAAAAGCTCTAAAAGATTGGCGAGTGTGAAGGCCAAGTGAGAGGTTCAGCTCCTCCCAATTCATCAACCAGCAAACTGATCTGCCAGAAATTCCTGCAACCAAGCAAAAAAGTGGCATTCATCAAAAGCGTTAATGTGTATTCTTAACAGATTTCATGTGTGTCACACCTCTCATAAAATGGCAGAGATACTTTTATAAATAGTTTTCAATGAAAAGGTCATACAGCAATAAAATAAATCTTGTGTTAAAACTATATATAAGCCATGCACCCTGAAAATGAGTTTTCTATAACCATAACTCACTTAAGTCAACCAAGGTTCTACAATAAGTCTTCACATGTAGGAGGCTGATAAAATATCAACAGAAACCCTCATCATCAATCACTCACGTTCACTAAAATAACTGTTCAGGGACATAATACAATTCACCCCTCATTTACCAATCCAATTCACCCCTCACTTACCAAAAAGAGTTTTATTCTTGCTTAAATTTGTTCATTATTGCATTAATCTGTATGTGAATTTATGATTTTTAAAATTTCTAAAATACAACAAATGTTTTAGAATGAGAGTTTACTAATACTGTGTTTACTAGATTAAAAAGAATGGTGTTGTATGTTTCCTATGTTTACATAAATCATAAGATTCATATATTTAAAATATCAAAATTATTTGAAGAGTTACTGGATCAGCTCAGCAACAGAGAATTGATGCAAAAGCCGAAGATTGAAGATTAGGTCCTAACTGGGGTTATGCATGTTTCAAATGTGATTCAACTTTTCATACAGTCAGATAAAAGTGCAATTAATTAACAGATTATCTCTGCTGTTAACTTGCATGACAAAGAAAGCATTTCAAAGTTGAGCATTTCAAAATTCTGAAAATCAAACTCTTGCTGATATGTATCTCAATTGTTTGGCAACAGTATTACAAATATATTCTGTACTAAAGCAAATGTTTCTAATTATTTCAGTCTCTAGTTGCCTTTCCAAAGATAAAACGACAAGTTCTTTTGTACATGCCAGAAGTTCAATCACCCAAGGATTTTGATGAAAATACAATATTTTGGGTTAACCAAGAATTTGCACCTGTGTAAGTAGCATAACTTAATTTTAGTTCATTACCATTATTTGTTTTTTTTTTATGTTTTATTACGATTTATGTATAATTGATAGATTTTAGAAAGAAAAAAATAGCAACTGCTGAAACTGAATGGCATTCATTGCGACATTTTCTTTCTTTTTCTTCTTTTTTTAGAAAAAATGGAAAATTGCAGAAAAGAGGAAAAATAAACCTAGTGGGAAGGTTACAACTCTCTACTGAAAGAAGCAGAGAAGAAGATAATGAAAGTATTGTGCAGCTTAGAATACTTAGGGTTCAAGTAAGTTATTATGTGCTTCATTGATCAAAACAAGAATACCTGTAAGTGCCTCTTCTGAAGTCAAGTAGTCAGTGTTCTGGATTTTTAACCCAGAGATCCCAGGTTTAATCCCCATCTCAGGGAGGGAGTTCTTTAATTAGAATCTCCCCACCCTCAACAGAGTCTGAAAATATGATTGTGAGAGTGAATGTGTTTTAAAAAACTAGTGTTGAAATGCCTGAATTTCATTTATAATACCATCAACTGTTTCCAAGGTTTAAGACCCCCAATATAACCAAAATAGTTAAAAAAAAATGCCTATCTGTTTTAAGAATGCCATCACAAGCTGTATAATTTTTAGCATACAAATGTTAAGCTGAAAAAAGTAGGCATCTTTGAGTAGTATAATAGGTGCTTCTACTATGGTCTAACTAGCTACTTGCAATTTATCTACTGTAATCTGAAACCATAGTTTGTGCTAGAATGAATATTAAAGATGTAGTCTGGATTAAAATTTACTTACAGTGAAGATAGTATAAAGGTAGTCAATGTTTAAAAAAATGGATTAATCTCAAACTTTGGATATCAGTTCATTAAATAAGTAATGGAGAAGACATGAACCAAAGTATAATAGGTATGAATTATTATGACAAAAATTTTAAGAGACGTGTTCAGTGAAGTACAAAAAATTGAAACCAATTCTGTGGGATATTTTCACCCTCGAGTAGAAATCTGCTGTGTTAACCTTGTTCTGTTATTTCATGATCTAGTGCTTCTATATAATTGTCATTTTTCCCTACTATGTTTGTTGCGTTACCAAATGCATTCCCCTCAGTAATTCCTCAAAATATCCCTCCATTTAATGGACTCATTTGATTCTTTACTATTCTTATACTGCAGATTCTTTTCACCAATTCCCATATTGTTTTACTGTCCTCTTTTGCTGCCAGTAATAAATATTTTGGCTCATTTTCTCATTCCACTCTTTTTTTTCACCTGCAGAAATATTTGTAACTCCACCTTTCTTTTAAAAAGTTTTGTTTTTTACTAGATCCTCAGTTTATTTCCACCTCCCGAGCTCTCATTCCATCATTGGTAAGAAGACTCACCACTCTAATCTTTTATTATAGCTTTCCCCTGCCTCCTAATTTTGATTGTCTTCTACCCAAATGAGACTTAGCATCCTAAGTTCAGCATTACTTCATTGACTTTTCCTTTCTCAATTAGTGCAATTTCATATTCAGAGTTCTTTCCTCTGAGTTTAGATTCTCCAAAAATGTTTCATTTTCCTCTTTGTGCTGCTTATAACTTTTTTTTCCTGGGTCTTTGTCTTCTCCCTGTTCTAATACTTTTATTGTTTGAAACTGCATAATGTTAAAGTCCGTAAGCTTATTTTCAAGTTCCTTGAACCGAGAATATAATCGATAGCACTTTGCCTCCTTTAGTCAGAAGTGAATTTCCCTCCTTATCTGACTCTCTTACACCATTGCACATTATTAGATTGTTGGCTCCACAAAATTCACTATTACTTTGTTTCTACTGCATCGCCATATATACCTATTTTCCTTCTCTAGATCATTCTCTAATTTATAGCATATAGTTATTCTGTCACTACCCTTTCATTAAAGTCACCTATTAACAAAAGATCTAAATTTTCATATTTCATATTCAGAGTTTTGTAATTTTCTAAATTCCTATAAAGTCTTTGATCATAAAAATTTGACATCTTCCGTAAAATTTAAAACCATCCACATTAATCACTTATGTTCTTGTTTAACCAATTTTCAATCACACTGCATCAGCACACTTCCATAACTGACTTACTTTGCCTAAATTAATTTTGTTCAAAAGACATTCCATCTACAATTCAGCATACCACCACCACCACCACCACCACCACCACCACCACCAGCAGAGATTTCCCATCCAGCAGTAAACCTGTTCTCTCTGACCTAAACTAATTGAGTTTCACTTTCTTCTTGGTATTTTTACTTCTTGTTTTACTATTGATTCCCTGCAATCTTTCATTACCAAGATGCTCCCTCCCACATTCAATCCTTACCATCTTTTCAAATGTCAAGTCCAGCTGATGTCCCTCCTGGCTTCATCCAATAGCTAATGAGGCAGACTAGCTGTCTTTAATAATTATGTCATCTCATGGGCTTGCCTATTCACTTCATCTTGCTGTTCATATAGTTGCTAAATGCCTTCCTTTCATATTTTTCTAGCCATAATTTGTAATTCTTGGTGGTGCTGTGTTATATTGAATTCCATCTATCCACAGCTGTGTTCCATGCTAATTTGTTTTATCTCCTTTAATAATTCTGATCATCTTTCTTTCTTACTCCCCCCCCCCATAATCTATTTTCAGTACATATTCTTATACCTTTTAGTTTTGCAGTGTTGTTTAACACTTTCCATTTAAAATTTACTGTTGCCAAATTTAACTATAATTGGTCTAGTTGCCATCCTATTCTTTAAATGTTAAATGATTTAATTATTTCCCATCCTGCCAATTTAATTCCTAGTTTTGCTTCAATAATTTCATCCATTTCTTTCCATATTCTCCTTTCTCTTTAATTCCTCTGTTCTAAATATGGCTGTGTTCCTCTTCCTGTTTTCATTCGCCTCTCTTCCAATTTATATATTATTCTATTCCTGCATACCTTTTCCTCCCTCCTTGTTTCTTCTTATAGTTACTTAATGTTACACTTTATTTCTTCCATATTCACTGCCATTTTCTTCTCTTTTGCTTTAAGTTCAGTTATGTCCTCCATGATTACTTTTGAACATTGATCTTACTTCTTCCATTGCCAGTCCTAGATTCAGTTCAGCACTTTCTATTAAAAGTAGCACTGTTTACACTATCACCAGCCAAAAATTTAGCATTGGAAAACTAGTCCTTTTCTCTGAACTCTTAAATTTTAACCTGTTGAACAACCCAATTCATGCTCATATGCCTGTAGCATTACACCCATCACTCCACGTTCACCCTACACATCCATTCTTGTTAATTTTGAGGCACTGATAAAATCTCTGCAATGTATCTGTTTAGTAAAGTTTTGTGGACTCAAAGTTAACAATCATAATTGCTTCACTCACTTGCTATTAAGCAGGATTTGTATTGTGAGCTTACACTCATATCATCAGTTGCCTATTGACTGTTAGAGCAATTTCCAAGTATTCATATATAGCTTGGTTAATCTTCCAAGTTTATAGTCTATACAAGGGTCGCTCCAAAAGTTTTGAGAATGAACAACAATGAGTAGTGGTAAGCCAAAGCAGCTTTTTTTAACTTCAGGTAACAACATTGCAAGTCTGGGTGTGTTCCAACAATTACATCATCAGCACTGCTGTATATATAGCACGTAGTGCTGTGCCACATCTAGGTTGGATTTCCAAAGAGAACATTTTTGTTTTATGATTTTCTATGACTTTAAAGTCAGTTTAGGGGATAGAAAGAATGCCTTGAAAGACTACATTATGTAGTTGCGAATCTTTGCCCTTTGCAATCTTCAGTTTAGAAAAGGAAGAGATTCTCTCGAAGATGAAGACCAAGCAGATCAGCTGGCTAAAGCAACAGTAGATGAAAATGTGAAAGCAGAACACATGTTGCAGGAAGATCATTGCATGTATGGTCAGGAGCTCTAAATATTGGAATAGTAGCAGTAAAAATAATAATGAAAGAAAAACTTGATGTCAGGAAGCTCTGCAGTTGATGGATCCCACCACTTCACAAATGAGCAGAAACAAGCATGTGTGCAATGGCGCCAGGAAATTAAAAAATTCAATACAGGAAGAGCCAAAAACATATTAACATTGTAACAGTGACAAAATCTGGATTTACCAGTATGGTCCAGAAACTAAATGACAGTCCTTGGTCTGGATTTTCCTAGGAGAAAATCCCTCAAGAAAAGTGAAGCAAACAAGAAGTGTTGGCAAGAAAATTATCTGTTTCTTCTTCTCAGCAAGTGGCCACATTGTGAAAATTCTGGTTGAGAAATAAAAGACTTTTACTGCCAGATGATACACCACTAAATGTGTGCCACAAGTGTTCAACAAACTGAGAAAAAAGTGTCCTAAGACTGGTCTTTGCAGAATTTTGTAATACCATGACAATGCATCTGCCCACATTGCATTAGAAAGAACCCAATTTCTGCAGGAGTCAGGTATTCATTCAATCTCTCTACAGTTCAGATCTGGCTCCAAAATGGGGGGGGATCCAAGGTCAACGTCTTGATTTTCCTGAAGCTGCAGTATCTGCTTGCAAAGAATGTATTTGCACTCTTTCCAAAGAAGAATGATGTTCAGGATGCAAAATGGTGTGAAACGATGAGACTATGTATAGAATGCAATGGAGAATAATTTTGAAAATATGTAATGATCAGATATAAATTGTTAATATTTTATTGTGTCTGTTCTCAAAACTTTTGTAGTGACCCTCATATATGAACCTAAAGATGGAGTTGTCTCCTTATGGCATATCAAACTTCATTATCTTGATAAAACTTTTTAACTTCTAGATCTGTATGCTTCTGGGTTGGTTTCAATGACTTCATTTCAGCTTGTATATTATGGGTTTGAGTCCAAAAGTGTGATGTAACTGATTTTTCTATGTGCTTATGTTTGATGCAATGATGGTATTCTTTGAAATTATACCTATATTTCTTTTAGTTTTGCCAATATAAATGCCTTATTGCAATTTTGCTTGAAGGTTCATTCACAGTAATCAATAATGGTAACTAGAATGAGAAGGATAAAGTTAAAGTTTATGAGTTAGTGAGCATTCACAATTAACAGAACTCTTTCCTGTATCCTGGGAATGAAAAATAAGACTTGGTGACGTTTTAAATCTCTTGTTCTTGTTCCTGGGCATATTAGACTTTTCACTGCAGAAATTATTCAAGGCATATTTGATATGTAATGGCCATTAAAGCTCTCTCTAGTCAAGCTGGAAAAATTTTAAAATAATGAAACTGGAAGGAATTTCAGCAAAATTGAGCATTTTTTAGTGAATGTGTCATCTGTAGTTTATTATATACAACTCAAAATTGTCTACTGTCTGAAAAACAAAGTAAAATTTCAAAGAACAGCAAAATCAACTTAATGTATGCTGTTAATAAAAGTGAAATTTGGTATGACTAAAGAATCTGAAAATAGTAATAATTGTGCATTTTAAAAATGTTCGCTCTATCAAATTAGCTAACCTACATTATGTTAGCTGAACTGGAAGCAGAGAAAAGCCTTCAACAGCATTTACTAACAGATGAGGTATCAAAGGTTAAATCAACTTTCCACTTTGCTACCGATATAGTCATTGATTTGCATACCCATTTTCCCATTACAAAATACTATATGCCATTCTCGTTTCTGTGCTCAGGTGTTTGGGAACTAGCCTTGATTTTAATAAATTCTTTTAATATTTTCCTGTGTACCATTTCTTGGCTAAACTATCTTTTTCAGCAGCTTGTACTAAATAGATAGGAAAATATTTGAAATTTATGAATCAAAAACTCTTTAAACACATTGCAAAACTATCCAGCATAGCAGAGATAAACTTGAGAAAATTCACATACCCGTTCACAAACTTCAAAGATATGTGTAAAGTACATCACTGAGTTTAATTTAACCCTACATAGCGCATTAAAATTTGCTTCCTTATAGCTTCCCAAAATTTGAGCAATAGTTGTAACTCCTCTTGTTAGATTGTCATCAGAAGAGTCAAGCTTTGCGCAAAGATAAACAAAACCCACATAAAATTTAGGAATCCAAAATAATGTACTTAAGCCAAAATCTGTCTTGAAGTTTAATCTTGAATCTGTGTGAAAAGAGAAAGAAAGGTAGATACCAAAATTGACTGTTAGTATCAAATGCACTCTACAATGAGTCAGTAAATCTAAATTGTTTTCTGTTATTATTTAATCAAATAAGTGATATCAAATGGATTAAATGGGTGAAATTATACTCTAATGACCCTGAGGTGCATAGGCTTGTGGTTAGCCAAAATTTGGTTTCGGGATAATTGAAAAGCCTATTAAAAATTCTGACCTTAATTTACCCTAACCAAGATTTGAAATCAGGATATGAGGCTGGCATGCTTGGAGGTGGGCTAATTGAAATATGTGCTAATGCAAATTCCTGCTATACTAATGACATGTGCAAAATGCAATAAATCTTCTGCTCTCCGATCAAAAGCTGACATTTTGTACTTATTACAATAGAATCTATTTGACACTAACGTTTGGGTTTTATTTTCACAGGAAGCAATAATAAAGATCCTGAAAATGCGAAAAAGGATTACTAATGCTCAGCTTCAGACAGAGCTGATAGATATTTTGAAAAACATGTTCCTACCTAGCAAGAAGATGATAAAGGAACAGATAGAATGGCTTATTGAACACAAGTATATGAAGAGAGATGAAGATGATATCAACACCTTTATTTACATGGCCTAGACAGATTTTTAAGTTCTGTGCACGATTGTGATATAGACAGTGATGCCCACTTGAGGCTATTTTTAACTAATATATGCAGCGTGTGAATAGGTGAAATGTAATTGAAGGATAATATAAGTGCAAGAAATGTTTATTTCAAAGACTGAACTTATAAACTTATACATATTATATTTAAAAAAAATTCAGAAGATCTGAACTTTTAAGATCTCCTATTATGTACAGTGCAGAATTGTTTCCAAGAGTAATGCCAGTGCTACCAACTTACTTTGTTCCATCATCATCACTGAACTCGGAAAAAGCCTTGAAGGCTTTGTATCCTTTTGTTATCAGTAACATGTAAAAATATGTGCATAAATTTTTTCAAAAAAAAAATTGGTTTTATTGTTATATTGTTTCCTTTGATTGAATGTACAAAATATCAAATCCTGCTTGGTGGATAACTTCTTGCCTTTTACAAGCACAGCATATCAGTACAAAAATTAAGATAATTTACTTCTAGTGGCACTCGTTAATAAAAGTATATTTGGAAAAGTGTAAATGTGGGTTTACATCAAAGATATATGAAGAATTTAGTAAATAGCATATTGAAACCTTTGTCAGCACTTTTAACTGAATTTATCATACATATGATTCTTAGGAGTAAAAATATAGATTACACTCAAACTTCATTCTTGAAATAAAGTTACTTACTTCGGACATGTTTTGGAGGCTGTTGCCACCATTTACAACGGAGATTCACTGATGAACTCATGGTAGCAGCCTGTGGAGGTCTCTCTTCTGGATAGATGAATTTTGAAATGAGTCCATTTGTTTGTGGTATGTCAAAATTTATGACCTTGTTTTTGCTTTTTAAAATTAATAGATTTTTCCAAACTATTAATCCAATTGGATTCTGCACTAATTTTAATAATTTGGGCTCACTATGAAAATTATGGTTTTGAGTCCAAAAATGATGTGCTACAGCTGAATTATCTGTCTGTTTATATTTTAAACATCTCAAGTGTTCTTTAAAACGCTGTCCAATGTTTCATTTTGTTTCTCCTATATATACCTTTTCACATTTGCAGCCAATTTCATATATCCCTGATTGTTTCTCTGTTTCATAATTTATCTTCATTCTTTCCCATTTCTATTGCTCTCCTATTTCTTTAATTAAAGGATGTGAAACAGAAAAAGCAAACATTTTGAAATCTTTTAGCAGCAGCCACAAAAAAAGTTAAATATAGTTATTTTTTACAGGAAATTATACATTATGAAGATGGTTCAATAATGACCAAGTTTAAAAATAGATAGTATTGCTAAGGCAAGTTGGTATTACTATTGTGTGCTGGTATTTGTTACATGTTGCCACAAATGTTTGATATTGATTCATGTGTTGGTTTGGATTTGCCAGACATTTCAGTAGATATTCCATGTTTTTTTGCAAAACTGGAAATTATCATTCAGTGATTTGCTTTTTACTTTTGAATGGAAAACTTGCAAGGAGATAAAAGTGAAATTGGATGAGGTTTATGGGCACCTTTCATCATATGTTTTATTAATTTGTTGAGTTGGTTTTTTAACACTACGTCACTTACATTGTTATTATGAGGGACTAGTTTCAAAAGCCTATGCTTTCATTTTCAACCTCACGGGTCCAACTGCCATTGCTGGCTGCATTTGCTTGTACTCTCTTCTCTGGTGGCGAAATGATGAACTTCTTAACTAAGCTGTCTACTGGCGGGATTTCAAAGTATATTAGCTGATCTTTGTTTTTCCATATGAGGATGTTTTCCCAGGTTGTGAGTTCATTGTGGCCTGACATGGTTTTAAGCAATTTTGGATTTGGATCTAGATTGTGGTTTTCTTTCCAAAAGTGAAATGCTACTGCCGATTTGTCTTCTTGTTTCAATTTTAGATTTCTAAAGTGCTCTTTGGATCTGATTTTTAAACTTCTTTTGGTTTGTCCTATGTAGAACTTTTCATAATTTGTGCTAATTTGATATATTCCTGACCTATTTTCTGTTGGAATTTCATCTTTTATTTTTGAATTCAGTAATTTTATGACAGAAAATCTGTTAATTGGAGCCAGGGTGATGTCTTGTTCTTTGAAGATTTTTTTGAATTTTCTAAATGCTCGGGGGTGGTAAGTGAATTTTTTTGAATGTGTTGATATTGTTTTTTCCTGCTGTTAGGGTAGTTATTTCTTTTATGGTTTTTTTCTGCTTTGCTTTGTTTAGTTTCTTGTACACAAGGTTCTGGCTGTTTGAATTATAGTTTTTAACTCTTTGTTGAATTCGGTTGTGCTCATAGGTACATTTACTAATCTATGTGTGAGGCTATTTATTATTGCATGTTTGTGTGGTAATGGGTTGTAGCTTTCATTTTTAATGTAATTTTCTGAAAAAATTACAAATGAAAGCTACATTAAAAATGAAAGCTACAACCCATTACCACACAAACATGCAATAATAAATAGCCTCACACATAGAAAGCAGAAAAAAACCATAAAAGAAATAACTACCCTAACAGCAGGAAAAAACAATATCAACACATTCAAAAAATTCACTTACCACCCCCGAGCATTTAGAAAATTCAAAAAAATCTTCAAAGAACAAGACATCACCCTGGCTCCAATTAACAGATTTTCTGTCATAAAATTACTGAATTCAAAAATAAAAGATGAAATTCCAACAGAAAATAGGTCAGGAATATATCAAATTAAATGCACAAATTGTGAAAAGTTCTACATAGGACAAACCAAAAGAAGTTTAAAAATCAGATCCAAAGAGCACTTTAGAAACCTAAAATTGAAACAAGAAGACAAATAGGCAGTACCATTTCACTTTTGGAAAGAAAATCCCAATCTAGATCCAAATCCAAAATTGCTTAAAACCATGTCAGACCACAATGAACTCACAACCTGGGAAAACATCCTCATATGGAAAAACAAAGATCGGCTAATAAACTTTGAAATCCCGCCAGTAGACAGCTTAGTTAAGAAGTTCATCATTTCGCCACCAGAGAAGAGAGTACAAGCAAATGCAGCCAGCAATGGCAGTTGGACCCGTGAGGTTGAAAAATGAAAGCAGCTTTCAAAACTAGTCCCTCATAATAACAATGTAAGTGACGTAGTGTTAAAAAACCAACTCAACGAATTAATAAAACATATAATTTGACCATCACTGTTACTAAATTCCTCCAAACATCAATCAACCTTTCATCATCTTTGACAACAGTTATTGGTCCAGCAACTTCAAACATGGTGGAACATCCATTTTTTATTAGGAGACCGAGGACACTATGGTTATCAATAAAATCATTGAAAACATCCCTAATGTGATTTTCACTGATCATTGAATAAAAGTTTGATGGTATTTCGAATGATCAGTTGGAGATGAAAAAGTTGTTGACCTGATGGGTGCTACATCTGCTCAAGTAGACAACAAGTGGGTGTGGCTTTTAACTTCAGAACTGTGTTTAGCACTATTTAAACAAAATCTAAAGGATTTTTTGCATAAAGTTGTCACTTGTTGAGACCTGAATTCATCATTATACTCTGGAAACCAACGATCAGAGCAATGGGTTGGTTCCGCAAATCTGATCTAAAAAACACAAAGATAAGAAAATGCTGTTTTATCACAGCAACCAGCACATTTATCTAGAGTTATTGCTGCCAAAGTGCATGAATTGGTGGTGTTGTACCCCTCATATTTGCTCTCTGCAATTTCTTCTTATTCCCAAACGTGAAGAAATGGCTTGCAGGAACAAAATTTAGATCACATGAGGTCATCGTCGATACAGAGGCTTATTATGCAGGGCTTGACAATTCTTATTTTTTGAGGGGCTTTAAAATTGGCAGAAATGTTAGAAGTATATACCCCTAAAAGAGGACTATGTTAGGAACACCTAGTCTTAATTCCTAACGTGTACTTACTGAACAGTCCTCATAAGACATAAACATTTTTGTATTTGTTCAAATTACTTTAGAAATGCTTCTAACTAATCCTTCTTTGGAAGATCATTCACATCCTCCAAATGAAAATCAAATGGCATGTCATTTAATGAAAACCATGCTCATGAATCTTCTCAGAGGAAAGTCAATGTAGGTACAGAGATTAAAGATTTGGGAAGCACTATGGTATTTTGGTTTGCTTGATATTGGCAGGAATATTGAATGTTGTACCTTATATTTTTAATAAATTTATTATAATAATTTTTTGGATTAGTAGTTTAATCAATGTACAAATAGTCTGGCTATCTATACTAATATATGTAACTCAGTTTTATTAGCCAGCATCTTCCCAGAAACTTTACCATGGTAAAGTAGAAGGTAAGCTTTGCTTTCTATACTTAAATGACTTACAGAAGGTAAGTGAGTGATTCACATTATCATAAGTGCTAACATGTTGCGTACTGTCCAAATTAATGAGTATTAGTATTCAACGATAAACTAACCATTGCATGTGCATACTGTACACTTTGTACTGAACAAGACAAGCATTCTGAATTATGTACCATCCAGTATGCTTCATAACACAATGCTGCATTGAATATCAGACATGCTTGGGGACATTCGCGATGTACAAAAGAGCATGCGACAAACTGGTTTCACTATCAGATACATAATGATGGATTTGATGGCATATAGCCAGGTTAAGAAAAGCTGCTTCAACTACTTATTCCTGTGGTCAAAATGCTTATTTTGATACTGCCTTTCTTTACAATTTTCTACACCCAGTGTATGAACTTAAAATACTTTGTAGATATGTTTAATGTATCTTTCACCACCAGTTTTACTAAGCGTTTCAATTAGAATTGGGTTTGAAATAATCAAAATCATATTGTTTTCTTGTTCTGTTATGAGTCATGTTTCTTAACAGAGATTGCAACATCCACTGGTAGTACATCTCTGGCACACCATATGATGCATGTATATGACAAGATCTCTCTCACACTCACAAACTCTGATGTTCTCCATTAACACTTACTTCCGCTACCTATTCGGCCACAACTTATATCTACAAAAGCTTATTCTGCTTCATGGTAATCAAAATAAATATTAGCTGAAATGGTTTTAATATTATTTCTTTGTAAGTTGAAGAGAAATAAGGAAATACACTAGGCTAAAGCAATAATCAAATCTTTTAAAAGCCATCACCAAGAGATACTTAAATTTGGTTCTCTTTGCATGGCCAGGAGTAAAACAAAAGAGATAGTAAACAAATGACTTCCCATTTGAGAAAACTATAAGTATTTCAAAATTAAAACCAAAAATCAATATTTCCAAAATTGTTAAATCCGCAAAAAATTAAAAATAAATATATAGAACATTATATAAATGGTGTGTTTTAACAAGACCTATATTTTTTTATGTAGTAAGATTTTGTCTATCTCTTACAGTTTATCAGTTATGCAAAAGTCCTCCAAAATGAAGAGGACTTCAAAGGTTATTTTCAGATACATAAAGCTTACATTTGTCATAAAAGTATCTTAAACAAATGGCTTTTAATCAAAATTGTTATAAACATTTTTTAATAATGTTTCATGAAAAGGATAGTTTGAGGTTGGGAGATTTTCTTGAAAATGTTTGTGTGACAACCTTGGAAGATGCTGAACTGAAATACTAAGTTTGGTATTTAATGGAATTTAATGTTCACAGACATACACTCACATACTTTGTATTTTCAATGAAATCTCGGTATCAAATTCATGGGTGGAATGCAATATCTTCTCTGTCTACTATGTACATGCTAGAGTAAGTAAAAATTTCCCAGTTCAGGAGTGTCAAAACATATATTTCTAATGAAATCTCATAAATTTTTGGGTGGAATGCAATGCTTCCCCTACTTACTTTAAAACAATTGAGGGGGTCAGTGCAACAGTGGTCTAACCCATCTTTTTAAAAAATGGAGCATAACTCAGTTAAACACACCTAGTTTCTTTGAGAATAACGAAAACCTAATTTTAATCAAACTGATTGTTCACTGACACTTTTCCAGATTATAGCACAACACATTGAGTACTGTTAACATATTGTTGAGATATACCTAAAAATTTTTATTAGTGTGGTGCAAATCTTTTTCTGGGTTAGACCACTGTTGCGCTGACCCCCTCAATTGCAAAGCCTGACAAAATGCAGTATATCTTTCCTGCCTTTTGAACTTACCTTCTCCGAGATGGATCAATGGCTCCTATTTTCTTTGTGAATTGCAGTCAAGTCAACTAAGAATAATAAAGCATAAGAGAGTAAAAAGTGATTTATGGCAAGAAAGTCAAACTTCAAAGAAAAACAAATTTATTAGATCTAACATATACACTCATTCTATTTACATTATTTTATTACAAGAGAGACCCTAAAACAGCGTCTGCCAGTCTCTCTTCTACTGATGGCTATGGATCTGACCTTGGAACCACTGGTGTTTTATTACATTGTATAAGATTACAGCTCAATTTAATTCCCTTTTAAGTGAAATTTAAGTGAAAATGCGATTTTCTTCAAATCAGATAAACTCATAAAACGTCATTCAAGTTCCATTGTTTATCATAAAGAATATTTTTCTCACATAATATCCATCACGAATATAACCAGAATACATATATACTTAATCATGTTAATAAACTATGTTAATGAGGCCTATTTATCCTAAACTGTGCAAACTGTATCATGATTTACTAGTAATTTACTGTCAGTGCAGGGCATAAAAACCATATCATGAGCAAATACTAACCAAGATGTGTTCTCCTGATATGCAAGAGATTCTGTATATTACAGTGTAAAATCTCTGTAAACTGACAATACTTTTAAGCTAACAACATAAGCAAAACATACAACACCTACTATTGACCATAGGCATGTGCAGAGAACCTGAAAGGTATCTAGGAAGAACAAAAATGAGTTTCTGTGCTCACTGTTTACATGTTTTGCTAATAAGTGGATTTCTTCCCAAAATATAATTATTTTAAGATTCAATTTATCCTATATATATAGTATAGTAAATGATGTTATTGAGTAAATGACATTCAACTTTTCACAAATCTGTTTTAACAGCTATGAAGCAAAAAATCAATGAATTAAATCAAGCAGTGGATTTCTTTCTAAAATTAAATGTAAGTGTAGGATTGTGCATATATACATAGAATAAGAAATAGGATCAAAATTATTCTCTAGTGTTCTTGGGCTTCAAGCCAGGTCAGGTGATGTGGAGCCATCAACATTTCAAGACCAAGTACCTCCACAATCTTCAGCATGATGAATGACTTGATCGGCCTGTATATATACTGTGCGCTGCAGTGACTCGGACCTTGTAGAAAACTTGCCTACTCTGGCTGCTGTTTGGATTGTATGTATCAAAATTTTCTTTTAAAATAGCAGTTTCGACCAGATGTTCAAATTGTGTTTTAGATAGCAAGTCCAACATGCATTTTAATAACCATCAACAAAGAAATGTTTGTATGCTAATGTATTTCTATTTTATGAATTTGTATTACATTTAAATTTTCTAAACAATAAGAAGGATTTATGAAGCTGAAGATTTAATTAATTGTAAACCATGATATTCAATTAAATGTCCTTGTGACCATCCTTATTCAAATTTGAAATATCAATAATACTTTTAATACCATGAACATATTTTCAATTCCTTTCAGAAATCCTGCACATATCTATGCTAACATTATTACTATTTAACCAACATCTTAATGACAACAATAACAGTGTATAGACATAAGCATAAATATGTGGTATTTTTTAGCCTTCTGCCTCTTTGTTTCCATATTATAAATTGCTGTATCCTCCAAAAACTCATTCATTGTGAAACATCAATAATTACACTAATACTTACACCTTACAATTTATTAGAAAAATGAATCACAATGCAAATGGTGATTTCACTTTTACAAAGCACCATAAAATATAATATATGGTAAAACAGTCACAATTTTTTTCTTAAAAATATTTACTTTAACAATGTAACATTGTGCTTGAAGGCCCATTGTAAGGCAGACTTCAAAAATAAGTATCTCACACAAAATGAAGTATTTTATTCTGTGAGGTACTTTGCTATAAAAATAACATGAAAAATGCATGTTAAGCCATCCTCTACAGCAGTAATAAAATATTTCTTTGCTAAATCTTAGAAACTGCAAAAGAAATAAATCACCTAAGATACTAATTCAGTAGCATTCAAGCAAACACAAATCTTATATAGGGCAATTGCTGGTATTAAAATATGTTTATTATATGTAATGAGAAATACTGTATGGGTGCAATTGACACTTGTTTCTTAAAGGTGTCAAATCCAAACATATTTTAAAGGAGCACAAAAGCATATTTAAACTGCAATTATTATAACCTTAAATTATTATTTGATGCACTACTATCTGTGAAACTTTTTAGGAAGAGGTTTGGTCATATCAGAAGTTGAATGAAGAGTAAAATGATACTCAAATGAGCTCAGGATCCAGAGAGCGGACATTCATCTTCTGAGGATAAGGAAAACCAGAATCTGCCTCAATTATAATCCAAAGTTGGGACCTCTTGAATTCGAACAATACAATTTACCTGCACACTGCTGATGGGTCCAAGATGTTATATTTTGACTTATTAGGAATTTAATTTTGGATTTTATGCACTTTGACATTAAAGGTTGGAAAATTTAATACACTATAAAAAAATATTGTGTGTTCCATTCACATGACTTTCTCTACATCTCTGTAACAAAAACAAAAAAAGCTGGTTGCCATATGGTTGAATTCCATTGCTCCGTATTGCCAGGAGTTGAAAATTTTGTGTAAAAGTTTTAAGTATTTTAAAACTGAAACCAATTAAAATGAATATCTCAAAAATGGACAACTCCACAAAAAAAAAATATATATATAAAACATAAATTGTGTGTTTTAACAAGATCTACATTTTTGTGCAAAGTTTTTGTCTCTCTCTTACATTTACCAGTTATGGAAAATGTATGCAGAATAAAGAGGTCTTCAGAGGCTATTCCCCAAAAATTCAAAGGTATGTTTTATTTTCATGTAAATATCTTGAATACACAGTATTTTAATCAAAATCATTAGCCATTTTTGAGAAAAATTTTTAAAACTTTTCCAAATAAAGGGTAGCTTGGGATGGATGGGATTTTTCTTAAAATCTTCGTGTTGCATCCTTGGAAGATACTAAACTTAAATACCAAGTTTGGTATTTTACTAAATTTTTGTTTTTGAGTTATCGTGTTCACAGATACACACAGTTTTCTAAAAATGCTTTTATTGGATACAAGGGACCCTAAAACGTGTATTTCCGGTGAAATCTCGGTATCAATTTTGAAGTGCACTGCAATGACCTTCTCTATCTACATATCATTTACTATGTAGAGAAAGTAAACAACCAAAAATACTGCATTATAATATGCCTTGTGATATTTGCTATATTCATTTTAGCACATATAGTACTAAACTTAGACATAACAGGACACCATAAATCCATTCATATTAATTTTTATATAGCAGAGATACTTATAGTGCACTCGTGGTCATCTACATTCAGACAGGTAATATCTACATTTCAATGTGAAAGATGTCAATACACCAAGACTTGCTTTGTTATTTGATGCAATCTAAAAATAAGTTTCTCTAGCTGTCAACACATTGATTGCTTTGGTGGTTTAATAGCAAAATGCATTCACAATTGCTTCTATATTCCTGCTCACAGTTTGTAAAGGTGAACTGATTGGGACTCTAAATGCGAACATCAAATGATGGCAGACTAAGCAAAGGAAAATAAAGGCCTATTGCAGACATCAATATAAATTGAAATTAAACAAATACTCTCATAGAATTTTAGATAAAACACAATAAAGACATTTTGATGGCAATGTTGCTAGAGAAAAGAAACGTTAATGCCCAAACAAATATTATTTTCTAAACATCACAAAAGATGGACATAATCTCAGTTGATTAAACATATTTACGTAGTAAAGCAAATTAGTAGAACATTTTCATTACAGATAGTATAATAGATTGACAATGCCACTTATATTTTGCATAGGATTATGATACAACGTAACTAATTCCTGATGAGCTATACCAATGCACATGCACTGAACATCACTCAAACTCAGTAGGCACCTTGTTACTTCAGCAACCATTAACAAGATTAACAAATAGTTACAATGTAACTGTAACTAGTTGTGTGTTCACCACTTTTGTACCTGTTGATTTGTAAATAGTTAATGTTTGTCTCCGTGACTCCTCCAACTGTTACATTAAGTTATCCCTTACATTATTTTCTGAAATTTCTGAATAATTCAAATAATTTCTTTGGCACTTGCAACAGTGCACCTATTTATTTTAAAACACAGAGTACACTACAAGGGCTAAAATTAAGTGATTGGATCTGCACTGCACCTCAGTAATTCATGTGCCTACATTCAGTTGCTATGTGCACCCTAGCTTGGGGGCAAGACTTCCCTTGAGCATGACTGATATAAAAAGTATCTCGTAAAAGTGTTCAAAAGACTACTTATGAATAATTGCTGTGTCCATTATGGACCTAGGGTTAAATATCTGACTCTTTTTAAAGTGTTTTCACCCAAGCCAGAATAAACATCAGAAAGCTATTGATAACGCATGATTATTTTCAAGATAGAAAATCTAAATACAAATTTCCAATAATATTCCTGATGAGTTTTTTGGAATCCTTGCAATTAACTCTTTTTTTTTTTTTTTTTTTTCATGAATACATTTTCTAAGTCTGAAGGAACATAACTGTAAAAATGGTATAAAGTTGCTTTATTACCAGGTTAAAAAAATCTTAGAAATAAAACAACAGGTTCTTGGATTAAAGTGTACTTAAATGTGCAGTAGAAACTCTCAATATGTACAGTAATCTTTATTAAATTTACACTGTCATATTGCTCACACTATACTAGCTTTAAGACTATAAGCAGCAGGAAGTTGGTGATGGTTGTATTAATAAGATAAAAGCAATGGATAAAAACTGACAACTTAAAACATCAGTCTAAAGGCGTATTGTGCAATCCAGTGAAAGAAATATTAATCTGCTTCTTGAACAATTTGCAGCATTTTGGCTCCATTACCAGTACTTGTTAAGAAAGTAAATCAGAGGAGGAGGGAGTGTTATAAGCTGTCTCCAGACTTCAGAGATAACATTGGTTTCTCTTAAAATAAACACCAGAATATCACAGGTTCTGCTGAAATATATAAAAAGAGTATTCTATTTATGCAGAGCTTCCTAAGTATTTATTTTTGTAAAAGTAAATCAATTCAATGGATCTAAAGACAATAAAGTACTAAAATCCTTATAAACAGAATGAATAGAAGTTAAAACAGTAAAGGTGTAACATATGTGCCATGAATTATTAATTTTAGAGGAATGAAATAGGGGAGAAAATTTTAATTTTAAAGAAGTTTTCAAGATGAATACAAATATGCATTAGCTCACTAGTCTGCAGCCTTCAAATAGCACAAAATGGAAGCAAGAATTTACAAATGCTCACACTTTTCATTAAAAATGAAATAATTAAAAAATTACATTATTTTTTGCTTTTGGTGTACTTAACCAAGCACAGAATAAAACTGAAAAAAAAAAAATTGTTTAAAATAAGCTTTCTCTACAAGTTATTATGTTATTATTCTGATGACATCCTTTATATGGAACAGCACAGCTAGAACACATAAAATATTCAAATTGAGCATGTATTTTTGTCTTGAATATAATTTCTAAAAACCGGCTTGCTCTGTTTTATAATCTTAATTATTTATAGAACTTAGAATGTCATTCAGCAATTGATATAGAAAATCCAGTGTATCTTTCCACGAGTTAGAAATGAATGCAATTTTAAAAAAAAAATGTTTTATCTGTCACCGTGAGACACACAATATCAAGTTCCCAAGAATATTATGTAGTTGAACAATTATATACACCTTTGCAGTAGCATTGACATCATTAGAAAATAAAATATATAACATTCCATGTAGAATCCGAGAGTTACAATGTATAGCAGCACAGTATGTATGTGTGAAGGACTACTTCTAATACCAATGGAATTTTTCAGTGCAATAAAATGCAAGTTAAAGAAGTGAGAAACAAAAAAATCAAGTTTGTCTTAAATGAATGTCCTTTAAGAGTACATATTGATATATTTATTTGTTGTGAATGACTTCATTTGCCGACAATAAAGGAAATAAGAAATGATTACATCATTGGGTCACTTGTCAGCCAACCAGACAGACGAGTCCATTAATACTTTCTACTAAGGATGATGTACAGAGCCTTAACAGATGAACCAAATGATCAAGTACTCTACAGTGATGCTGGTTTGTAATATAATTAATTCATTTTAGAGCTTTCCTCGCAAATGTATGTGGAGCCAAACACTGCCATTAAATGTAATGCAATACTCACAATTTGCAAAATTAATAATGATTTAAATAACACCCAATCTATTTCTTTTGAATGTTCTATGTTTGTACAATTTTGTAGAGTAAGTAATTCCATTTGCAGTTCTGAAAATGTTATCAAAATGATACTTCTCGCATCTCGAAGCTAACATTCTGTTTATGTTTGCCTAAAAGCAGTACATTTGCTGCATAACACTACATATGTATGAGTGTGTGAATCACCAACATTTCTCCACCTTGATTGTAGTCAGGGGAAATGAGTTCTGACAGTACCTCGCAAGAGTTACCTTTTGACATGCCTGCATAATGGGTACATAACCAAACTCTCATTATGAGGATGAAAAAATAACTTGCCTTTTCTTGGTTTATTTTTGTCTAGAATGTTTTAATGAATGGAGTAATACAATAGTACATTTCTTACAGCAGATACAGTATCAGGGCTGTGTCAGCAAAGTTCATGTGAATTTTAAATTCTTTTACTTTTTTAAATCTTATCCAAAGTGATAAGCTATTGTGCAGTGTGTATGGCTGCAATATAAAAAACACGACTTAAGAGTGTAAAAGCAATAAAGCCCACTTTCATAGATTTCCAAGAGATATGGAATGTAGATTCAAAGCATGAATTTGTTGTTTACAATTTGGGTGAATGGCTATATGAAACTCTAATATTAGAAAGAAAATTAATCAAAAATGAAACATTCTAAGATCCATGCTACCATCAGACCAATTGTTCTAAATTCATCTACTTCCATTAATAGTTTTCCAACAGAAAGCAAGACAGAAGAGAAAGCATAGAGAAAAAAATTATAAATAGATTGTTTCTGAACTTATTGCACACGATTCCAATATTTGTGAAAGTATTACCAACAACAATGAATGCAATGTTATCTAGTGCAAGTTTCAGTCATAGAAATGCAGGGACAAACTGTGTAGAAAAATTGCAAGAAAATTTCTTGAATATGAAGCATTTTAAATAATAGCTTTTATGAACCAAAATCGTGTAATGATAGTGACTCTAGTGCAGAGTATTTTTTGTAGCTTAGACATGATTGCTCTCCATGTTGTAATGTGTGTAGAAACAAAGCAACACAAGTTCTTATTACGTTTGAGATACTGTATTATGTGTTAAAACAATTTGATGGTGGAAATGCATTTGGTATTCATTGAAAATGTCCGGGAAGAAACCAGGGTATTGTAATAGTAACAAGTGTCTTGTTAATTTCTGGAATATTATTTGAGCAGTGTCATTCTGGAAATTGGCATTTGTGATTATTTTCAAGACATTAATATGAAAAGACTTTATAAAATAATAGCACCTATTATTAGAAAGCATTGGAATCAGAAAAGAGCAAAAGTATTATGAACTGACAATCAAGGTGTGGCTAGCAGGAGATGGCAAATATGATTCTCCTGGACTTTCAGTAAAATACTTAATTTACTCTTTTGAGATTTAAAAAGAACGCATGTCAGTATATGACTAAGTGAACAGGAACAATGTAATATTATAGGGTATCTTACTTACTGACACAAAGGCATACAGCATCTACTAAAATTATCTTATTGAAAAACAGTATAAATAATCACTTATAGTGGTCTGCACAAATTTGTAAAGAAAACACACTGTTTTGCTTGAAAAAAGTACTTCTATTTTATAGCACATACGAAATGAACGCAAATGGCAAGAAAGTATAGTATGAAAGTGTTGCGTTCACAAAGTTCTCCCCAAAGAGGAAAAGCCAAAAAAGGATTATTGATTATTCAGACTTATACAAAATTTTAAAGAAAATTATTTTAGACAAATAATTTTTGAAAGGTTTAGCTCATTAAGCTTACATTAGTAATCATTTCTAGTTTTACTTCTCTGTACAGAATGATGTTCAAAACATTGTGTTCTAGTACTAATTTAGAGAACTTGAAGTTTTCTGTTACACATGTAAATGCTTCTTCCTTCACCAATTTAACCAGCAGCACACACTTCCATAATTATATTATACATTTACATCAAAATATTATTCCTGCATGCATCTCCACATTTAAATATACGAGTTGGAATCCATATCACAATTATTATAAGTATTAAATACAATCAGTTTGGTTCAAACGGATAAGGGTGATTTTCATTTTTTGCCATTGGCATTCTGTGTTAAATTTAGAGAATAAAACAATCATATTAACTCACCTGCTCTGGCTTGATCCAATGATGTCAGGCGACAATCATGCATTGTCTTAGAAATGTGAAACAGTTCATTTACATTTACCATCATAGAATGAAAAATACATTTCTGAGTTTCAAACTCCTTTATCAATCTAGGCATGACAAAGCTGACTGCAGAATAGCTGCATCCTGTACCATCATCCATGTAGAATATTTTTAACAGTAATTAGGTGGACATGTGCTCATATTTTTTTCCCCTCTCTTCTTTGAAAGAAGTTTAATCCCTATTTTATTTTAAATTTTGGTTGAGGGTATCAACTAAGGTTGTTTGGTTGTCATCTAAAAGGAGGTATTTAATTCATTTTGAGAAACTTAAGTTTATAACTTGTTTATTGTTGATTGAGAATATCAATCAGTTTTAATAATTACAGTCAATGCAAGTTGTACAACATGCTAAGTTTTCAAGTTCAGTTAATTTTAATTATTGGCTAAAATCTAAGGGTTAGTTTAATTTTTTTCTATAAAGGCTTTAAAATTTACTTTGGCAGTGCGACTTCAGTTTTAAGGTACTCACTGATAACAGTTTACATATTAAAACACCACTAAAAAGCCAAATTTGTCAAAGCTGCTAAACAAAACAAGCCCAAGGTCTTTTCAGCAGCCAAAAGGGAAGCATAAGATACCTTTATCACAGTTGACTCTTGCTTAAAATACTATAGAAGAAAAATAATTAGGAAGTTAAGTTTTTTAGTAAAATATACATAATTTATAGATAATGAATTTCACTGTCAATACTAGGATTATACTTTTAAATATTCACTTACAACTTTTTCATAATGGAAAATATTTATAAACAGTCTGTCATTAACTCTATGAAAGCTTCTTGAGATTATTTTTTCTTTTAATTAACAGCATAACTCCAGCAATATGTCCCTCAAAGAACTGTAGCTTAAATATTAGAGACAGCAGAAAACATACAATATTATTTATATGAGAAAAACAGCTGACATCTATTGATTGATACATGATAAATTTTACTGTTCAAAAGTGCAACACAAAATGCAAGTTTGAGTTATTTTGTCATACCAAGAAGAATTTGTAAGTTTTCTCTAATAAAATATTTCCATGTTTGCTCTGCACCATCATAACTTAATGTACACAAAACAGCACTAATGGACACAAAAAATCTGACAGGTTGGCACCATAGCCCAATTGGTACAGCACCTTATTGCTGAGTGAGGGGTTCTGGGTTCGATTACTAGCTGGGGGATAGGAATTTTTCACCAGACAAGATTATCCCCTAACCTCCCCAGAGTCTGAAAGTATGAATGAAAGTGTGAATCTGTGCATATGAAATTTTTAACACCGTTCTGCATGGATTTCTTTTTTTGAAATAAATGAGCGTTTCTGAATCACAATTTCACACTGATTGCAAAAATGAAAACCGTTTTCGCATATGCCATCAGAATTTCATAATATTCAAAATTTGATGTTTTGAATATTTTGTAATGTTTGTGTTGTAATATTACAGTGTGCTTATCGTTTGTTAGAAATGTTCAACGTGTATAATTTCAACTTTATTACTTAAAATGTGAAATAATATAACTATTATTATATTTTCTATTATGTTCATATGTATTAAAATCTACTAACTATATCTGCCCTAGGTCCATACAAAAATGTGTCTTCCCCTTAAAATAAACAGGTGTTAAGATATTTGTTGTTATTCTTGGAGATGTTTATTTATCTGCATTAATTTTATCTATAAACAGGAAGTTGAAATGTTTAATGTCTTAGGCGATAAAAATTAATTGAAGGAAATATTTACTCTTAGAGGCTGCTAATTAAATCAAACAATGCATTAGAGAACTGACAGAAGGTCCCTGTATATATCAGGCTAAGGATTTCCTTTCTGAGATAATAATCCTATCACATTTTAAAGGTTGTTTTAAAATTGGAGAACAGTCTTGCATTGTTCGTTGTCATGTAAACGTTAAGTGTGAGCATTCTCTTTTTTTTTTTTTTTTTTTTTTGTGAGAGTACAACATAATACTTTTGTTTCTTAAAAATGCTGAAACGTGGTTGTGCAAAAGATCCAAATCTGTTTTTTATATATGAGGGTCATATACATTAATAAAATAAAGACAGAATATAACAGTTTTTGTAAAGAAAACTTACTTTCAATATTTTGGCATTAAGTTAGGAGACCAGATAAATTGTGGTGCCCTCAAAGTTTGTCGTAATTTATTGCAGAATTAAGGAGTTGGAAAAATGGAATGCAGAAGTCATTGCCCTTTGGTATCACTGTAATATGTAGGGAACCCATAAATCATGGAGTTGATTGTTATTTTTGCACAGTAAGGTAGCAGGATATAATGTATAATCTAAAAACAAGAAAGATGTACTCTATCCTAACATTCCCTCTGCCATCATGGTCCTGATATTCCGATTCCCTTACACCCTGAATCAGATACATTGGCCATCTGCATCCAGTAGCACTGAAACTGAATCTCATGTGGATCACACTTATGAACTGATAATTCTGATTATAATAGATGTTTTAATCAAAGAGAGCTTAATGATTTAGTGAGGGATTTACAGTTGTCTAAAGAATCAGCAGAACTGTTAGGCTCTAGGTTAAAAGAAAAGAAAGTATTGGCTCAGGGTACATATTTTTCATGGTACAGGAATCCTGAGAAGAAACTTGGCCCTTTTATTTGCTGAATAAGAAAATTTAATATACTGCCAAGACATCCCTGCTGTCTTAAAATTGTATAACAAACACTATAATTCCAAAAAATGGAATTTCTTCATAAATTCTTCTCAAAAAATTCTTAAATGTGTTTTGCTTCATAATGGAAACATTCGTCCTTTCATTCCTGTAGCCCACTCATTTGTTTCAAAGGAGACACATGAAAATGTAAAGTTTTTGTTACAAAAACTGCAGTACAAAAACCACCTATGGCTATTCTGTGGAGATTTTGAGATTATTGGACTATTATTTGGTCGGCAGGCGGTTTCACAAAATGCCTTTGTTACTTATGTGAATGAGATAGAAGAGCTAGGTCAGAACACTGAGAAAGGGAACAATAGCCATGTAGGACTAATTTAATACCTGGCAACAAAAAATATAAAAAGTGAACTTCTTATTGATCCTTCTCCATGTAAAATTAGGTTTAATGAAACAATTTGTGAAAATTCTTGATAAAGACACTTCACTATCCTATAAAAAATGAAAGCTGGTGTTTTTGTTGGCCTACAAATTCGAAAACTTATGATGGACAGTTCAAGAATACTATGAGTTGAGAAGTAAAATATGCCTAGAATGTTTTCAGAAATGATGCTTTTAATTTTCTGGAAATAAAACAGACCCAAATCATATTAACATAGTGAAAGTGTTGCTATAAAATTTCAAACAGACTGGTTGCAACATGAATGTCAAAGTACATTTCCTTCATTCCCAGTTGCCCTCCATGGTGTAATGGTTACCATGCTAACTTCATATATCCAAGGTCGCGGGTTCAAACCCGGCGGAGGACGATGGATTTTTTCAGGTGTAAAAATCCTTAGCATGGCTTCCTTCAGAAGGGAAGTAAAGCCGTTGGTCCCATGTCGTAATTTACGGTACGTAAAAGAACCTAAGCCTGAAAGAGAGGCCTCTGAGCAAAATTAAGCGGTCTTTCATGCCCAATTTAGAATGGGACGCTGAGAACCACAGTAGTTAAAGAGCGTCCATAAATAACATGCCTTTTCCATTTTCCTTTCATTCCCATCTAAATTATTTCGCTTATAATTTAGGAGATTATAGCGATGAACAGTGTGAAAGATTTCACCTGGATATAAAAAATATGGAAATGAGGTATCAAGGGAAGTGGAGCACTAATATGATGGCTGACTATTGCTGGATGTTAAAAAGGGACTCTCTGAACAACATGCAAGAAGGTCAAAGAGGTGAAAATTTGAAATGGAATGGAATTTTATTTATGGGCGCTCTTTAACTGCTGTGTTTCTCAGCGTCCCATTCTATACTTGGCATGAAAGATCACTTAATTTTGCTCAAGGTCTATCAGGCTTGAGGTTCTTTTATGTGCCGTAAATCTTCGACACGGGACCCACGGCTTTACTTCCCTTCTGAAGGAAGCCATGCTAAGGATTTTTACACCCCAAAAAATCCATGGTTCTCCGCCAGGTTTGAACCTGCGACCTTGGGTATATGAAGCTAGCATGGTAACCATTACACCACGGAGGGTGACTTGAAAATTTGAAATTCATTATTGAGGTAAGGTTATGAATGTGCTTAAAATTCTTAATTATTATCAAGTAATAATTAATTATGACAAATAACAAATTCTGGCCAAAACCTGACATGAGAGGAGAAAATGGAGATCATTTTCAAATCCAGCAGAAAAAAATCTGTTTAGAATCATCTATCAGATCTAAAAAAAAACAAGTTTTGAAGTGCAGAACGGTGAAAATTCACCAAAAAAATAACACCAAAGTAAATGTGTGAACACCATTGCCATGATTGGCAATTCCAAAAAGAAAAAGTTGCCGAAATGACCTAGACGTTAAAGGTAGCATATAAATGGAACAAACAAAAAAGATATTGCCACTTTTGAATGTTTGTTCTTGGTGTGCAAATTTCTCTTACTAGTATGGATTGAGCTGTCATGTTGTTATTTTCAGGAAAGGGAGAGGAGAAGGTAGTTTACAATTCCTTAAAATGTGTTTAATTTCAAACTTATCCTCTGCATGTACTTTAACATGCCTTTAAAACATTACAGTTTTCACAATCTATTCAGAATTTTTAATAATTTCAAATTCAGCAAAACGAGTGACAGGAATATTTAGAAGCATTAGTATATAAAAAATTGATAAATTATAAATGAAACACCCAAGTATAACACATGCATGATTCACACAAACCTAGAAAGTCAAGGATTTTAACATGTAATTCTTTAAAACTTGTGCCACTCTGAATAATGTTAATTAATGTCTCAATAGTTGTACAGAGTCATTCAGATACCAGCAAAAGAAACATTCAATAAGCATTAATTTCTGGACTGAATTTTTTTTTAATTAGTTTGTGTAAGTGCTAAAAAACTATATTTTATTTACTGGTATATTTTTAAAGATGTTTGTATAATTTCGTTCTTTGTATTTCTTGGTTAAGTTATTTGTACATCTACAATATTTTTTTCAAAAAAAATTAAAATGAAAGCAAGAGTTAAACAAAGCATTGGATGTCTATAAGGATGTTGATAAGACAGTAAAAAAAAAAAAAAAAAAAAAAAATATATATATATATATATAAAAAAAATAAATTACACTTTCTACATATGTAATAAATAAAAGATATGTTGTCAATTTGCTGGTGCTTGGGCAGTGGGATGTTAAATTTAAAACTTTCATTATACAAAGTTTTATTATATATTCAGAAGCCCAGAAAAATTTAATCTTGGTTGTGGACAGCTTTCAATTATTCCATTGATAGTTAATCTACAATAAAGTTAATGAAATTGCTTACTGAAAAGTTAAATTTTGGGGGCTAATACCTTTTCTCCAGTCATCAGTGACTTAAAAACTCACGTGAAACTGAAAAAGTATGTTCACAATAGCATGCACAATTGGTTATAGAAATTTAACTGAGTCAGGGAAATTAATATTAAAATTTCTGTGCAAACCCTGATATGGATAATGAGCATAACAGGTTTATTAAATGAGGCATATTAATGAGGTTTTTCTATTAATTTACAAATTAAATAGACATACAAACAA
The DNA here is from genome assembly GCA_030762935.1 of Hymenopus coronatus. Taxonomy (NCBI): domain Eukaryota; kingdom Metazoa; phylum Arthropoda; class Insecta; order Mantodea; family Hymenopodidae; genus Hymenopus; species Hymenopus coronatus. The sequence goes on from CM060882.1 coordinate 114,637,344, forward strand.
TATCAAAGGAAGTACAAAATTATAATTAATTGTTCTTTCACTCAAGGGTTGGAAAGTAGAATTAAAATTAAGAACTCACTCAATGGCTTTGGGTTTTTTACTCTAAAAGGTCAATATACTTCTATTCTAAAATTTTGAAGTATTGCTGCAACAGAATGTTGGCACCATCTATTGCTTAAACACATGTGCCAAAAGTACTCTTTATAGCATCCAATCCAAAATAATAGTGACCATACTGCTGCTACATCAAAACAAAAGTCTGGTTATGTTATGAACCCTCTTTATATTCACTTGCAGTTACACTTTTATGGAATTTTCTTAGTGTACAGCCTTCTTTCATAAGGTAGAAGCTATATCCACAAATTAACAAACCTGAATACAAGCCATAATTATAAACAGTAGCCTAGTACAGTAAACACTCTGTTACCTAACATTACAATTTTAAAAACTTGAGCCTTCTATTTATTAGGTACACTTTAATATTTTGAACTCTTCATGTAAAAACGCTTTGAGTTTAGAAATATGGTGAGCATATTATTCAAATTTCAAAATAGTGACTTTACTACTTTTTAATTAAGTTCCTGATTTTGAGTTATTTTCAGTTTAACCCAAAAACTTTGAATAATTTTGCCCATAAGCCGTATGACTACATATTATGATATTAATATGGTTAGGTGTTTAAAACTGCATCAATTGCTTTAGAGCTTATTTTCTAACAAATTATAGAATTTGATGTAGAATTGTTAGTGTTTTAAATGAAAGATGTTTTATTAAAATTGAAACTTTACATAGACATACATCAAAATGAATTGAATGGTTGCTGGCAAAAACAGGATAACCATCAATTATAAAAAAGTTAAAATATGTTGATCTACTGCAGAAACTGCAATACATCCAAGCTTTGCCTACCTGAGAGAAAATCATGAGTGATGAGATATAAAGCTTGTAATCTTATAACAGTATAATGAAAGTATGCCATTTTGTTCTGCTATAGCAAAATTAAGTTCACTTGACATTTTAGACAGGATCTGCATGGGGATGTTGCTTGTAAGCACACTTAAAAACAATCTGTGTGGGTCAGGTTTGAACCCACGACCTTGAACCCTAACCAACTGAGTATTCAGACCAACAAAAGATATGCAAATGACATAACTGTATAACATGGCTAATATGTATGGATAATTTGTTATATTGGTATTTGCAAAGATTGACTTTTCTCTGTTTTGATAAAGTTAGAGATGAAAATCCAGATGGATGGTCATGCTACTTTTGCATTACAAGAATAAGGCACCAAAATATTATCAGGCTGTAAGGTGCCATTGCAAACTGGTTTTGCCTATCATCCTGACATGTCTCCCCATTCTTTAATGATGGTTAGCCCATTTTTGCAAGTACTCATTCAATTTATAATTAGCTTTCAGAAATGTTTAATAACTATAGATTATATGAGCTTTGCACAAACATTGTTTCAGATATTTAAAATAATATAAGTAATTCAAAAGCCCAAGTAGTGTATTTGTTAACAACATTGTCCATTGCCAGGATCATATCAGCACCGTCAAGAGTGCCAGAATTTCATCCTACGTCCCAAAATCTGTGATATGGGATTGTCACTTTTAAGCACACTTAAAATCCATCGGCTAAGCTGAATTTGAACCCAGGACAGAGGGATCAGAAGGCCAGAACCTAACCAACTGAGCCACCTATACTGACATCAAAGCCCAAGATCAATGTGCATCAGCATGGATACCATTGTTGTTGATGTTTTGAAAGAAGCCAGTTGCATGACCTGTAAGTTGCATATCCAAGACCTGCATTTTAATAAAAACACTTAAAACATGGCTTCATCACAATAATGCACGACCACCACTTAACAACTTGGCCAGGCACGTACTAGGGTCACTAGATAACTATTGAATATGGAATATTTGCCACCCTTGGGGAAAGCAATTTTGCTGTGTCAAAATAGCTGACTTATTGGTAATTCAATGGTAGCAGGCAGAGCATTGTTATAACATTCATTTTATGTTCGAAGTCTGGTAACATTCTTGCAAATGCAATGGAGATTCACAGAGAACATTTTCAAGCATTGATCTTGTACATCTTCAAATGTGGCTTAAAGTGAAACACTTGAGTGTTTGAAGAAGGTTTTTTTTTTTATTATATTATTCACCATCACATGCCACTGTGTTCTGAGGAGCGGTAATCTCTTAAAAATGAAAAGAAGAGTGGCAGGCCAACAACAGTAGTAACTGAGAAAAACAATTCCACTGTGGAAACAATTAAACAAGATCCAAGACTAACCCCTATGGACATTGAGCTAGCATTAGCCATTAGTTTGCTGTATGTTTCAACTACCTTTCCTGAACACCTTCAGGTAAAGTAAAGTTCTTTAAAATGGGTGCACTATAATTTATCTGAAGCACAGATGCTCCATAGGGTGGAATGGTGCCATAAAATGCCAGAAAGTCTTGCCATGTTTCAAATATTGTTGTGGGTGATGAAACATGGATATAACAGTTTTTTATCCAGAAACATTGTTGGTCCTCCAATTGAGTGTTCCCAGATGACCAATCGTCCATCAAAATCAAAAGAGCACAGAGTGCTGGAAATAAAATGGTTGCTTCTCTCTTCCCCACAAGGAGTTACTTGGCAACAGTTGTGCTCGAAAATCAGAAAACTATTACTGCAAAATGATACACAGAAGTTTGCCTCCAAAAGTGTTTACAAAATCCAAGAAAAGCATCCAAAGACAGGACTTACGGGAATATTGTATCACGACAATCCATCACCACACTGCTAATGTAACAATGGAGTTTCTGCAAGGAACTGAGGCAAAAACTACTGACTCATTCACCCTGTAGTCCCAATTTGATACCAGGTGATTTCTTCCTGTTCCCTTCATTGAAGAACAGGCTTCGAAGTCACCAATTTTCGGGCCCTAAAGGAGCATTTGTAGCAAGCAGTTATCTGCAATGCTGGAAACTGAGTGGTGTGGATGCTTCCAGAGGATGAAACACTGCATATGGTGCCAGGAAGAATACTTTGAGGAACTGGGATAAACAAAACATTTCTATGAGTATTATTTGCTGTCTCAATATTTATCTAGTGACCCTTATATTGATCTGCTAAATTTGAAAGAGCATCCTAATTTGAGTCCATCTGATTGTGCCTTCTATATTTCTAAAACACCTACCTTAGGGTCACTGCTTATATCATAAGATTAAATGCAGCCAATAGTTAAAACTTCAATAGAGTTAAACAACATCCAACAGCTACTGGGAACCATCATTAAATTCCAAAGGCATTATTCTGACTTATGGATGTACATTGAAAAAATAAAAAATGTTGTAAATTCTTTGTATTACTGTTTGGATATAACTTGCATCCTTTCAAGTTGAAAAAATATAATAGGATGTTAGAATTAAAACCTAAGAAAATTCAGTTCAATGCCCTCAGAACAAGCTTTACCTTAAAACATGTTACACATTCAATGCATGCACTGTCAGTTTTTCCTCACTCTAAACAAAAAATGAGATGTTTTATCTATATGGCTGACATTAATTTTTGTTCCAGTAAGAATTTACTTAGACACAATTAGCATTACACCTGAATTCAGTAATAATAACCGTTATAATACATCATAAAATCCATATACAGTTTAGAAAGAGGTGTGTGTTTAATCCTTCTAATATCAATATTAGTTGTCTAAAAGTCTATAAATCTCTTGGTACTCAATTTTCAAGCCATAGAAGGAATTCTCTCCCAAAAAGATGGGCAAGATGATGCTCAAATGACCTTGGGGTCCATGGAATTTGAAATTACTCAACATTTGTCTTCTCAGGATAGGGGAAAACCCTGAAAAGTACCTATTCTGAGTAAAGGCTGGTTCACAAACCTGAGAATGGGAAACTTGGCTCATAATAACCCAGTAACGAGAACAACAATGCATTTATTATTATTCTTTTCCTGGTCAATTTTGTGGGTTGTGACCACTCATTATTAATTGACTAATGATATTTTTATCTCTCTCCAATTCAACCAACGTTATAATTTGAAAGAATGCGACTAAAACAAATTCTAATGGTTGTTTCATGTCACAGTCACTTAGAATAATCTCAATAGCAGAGAATCTAATATTGGACAATATGCATCTAATATGCTGTGCCTGCAATGAGAACATGAAACTTAAACTTGGCCAAGACATGCTTCCCATCAATTTTAAGCGCTTCTGTTGTAAGTACATGTATTTCGACTTACCCATTCTCAATCTGCTTACTGTTATAAACCAGCCTTTTCTCACCCTATGTGAGATTCAAAATTGCAACCTCTTAAATGTAAGGTAGACACACTACCCCCACACTACCAAGGTGGGCCAAAAACTATTTCTTTGGAAGGACTTAAACTTCCTATTTTCATACCATCTATTACTATAGTACCAGTCAGGCCAGATAGATTATTGCAGAGAGAATGTTAGAGTTTATTTTACTTTGATCCTTATGAGAATTTGAAAATTGCAGATATGATTTTTTTCTCTCTGCCCTGGTTCATTCAACCCATTTTTCCTGCTTGTTCAGTAATGCTTTAATGAAAATCTGAATGCAAGAATCCTGGTTGATTATTTTACCCAGAAATGGTGGGCTCATCTGACAAATATCACAAAAATTATTCAACTCACTGTGGGCATCATTGGTTACAATTAACACTAAATTTAAAAACCATAAAGAATATGATCATTTATTATGTTAATTATTTTTGGAAGCATTAAACTTTAAAACCAAGAATTAAAATAATAATATAATGTATAACATATTATGCTTCAAATCAATGACGTTCACATGCAATCATCTGTGCATCAAAATTCATGGATAGTCATTCCTTAGCTCAGTGAATAAGCTTTATCTTAAACATGTTTAAAAACAGATATTTTATAGAGCACCAGTTTAAAAAGTATTATTACTTAAACTTTAATGAAGATATGTTTCAAGCCAGAAACATAAATTTTTATGTTAAGCAAAGCATACTTTTGTCTTAATTCTGCTTAGTTCTCATGCATATACAAAAGCATAATGGTTCCTTCATAGATAGAATAAACTATTATGAATTTCTGTTGATAGTATTTTTTTAATAACGCCTTTTAAAGTTATGCTGTCCTTGTATTTATATGGACTGGTTAGGTGAGAGATAAAAAGCATCAAAAACTGTTTCACTAAATGAAACAAATCAATGTACAATTTTCATTAGAATTATTTATTATCACACAATTGCAATTTTTGTAATGCTTACAAACAGAATGTAAGCTTTTCATAATTAACAGCAAAGAAATTGCAAAGTTTACTCCACTTGTTTATATTTTTGTCAGATTCAAATAAATGTTAGTAATATCACAGTAAATCATTGAGAAAATGATTACAGTTACAAAAAAATGAGTGGTATAGCTTACTGCACACTTTTCTTCATTCTTATTAGAAAGTGAAAACTCAAACATTAATGTAGCTGTTACCTTTCAATAACATTTTTTTTATTTATTTTTCTGGTTAAATTCAATACAATAAATTTATTGCATGTTAAGTACCCAGTCTTTACTGTACTTTTATATAATATTCATTTATATACATAACAGTTTAATGTACATATTTAATACATTTTCCAGTGTTTCTAACATATCATAACATGAAATTAGTGCACAAATTTAAATGTTAAATACCTTTCTATCTTTCATAGCATAAATAGTCAGTACAGCACGCTTGTCAATGACAAAGTTATATTAGTTGACCATGACAATTATATTTACAAACAAATAATATAAACAGAAATAACAGTATTAAAGTGAACACAACTTCTCACTTATAAAGTTTTGTAGTTTGGGACTTCTATTGTAACTTTGGTCTTGTGATAACAATCAACCCAACTCACACAAAGAAAAACAAAACAAATACACATGTTATTTACGTGCATTAGTTTTTTTGTTCACTCTACATTGTAACATTGAAATGTTTTAGTATTCAGATCAACAAAACTATAAGATAAAAGAAATACTAACTACCTATCATATTCAAAGCTAGCAAAGCAACCAATGCTTTATTTCTTTAAATGCAATACTTAACTAATACATTTAAAAGATTGTGAAACTAATACCAGTAAAAGGAGAATAGAGTTCTGTGTGCTTACCTGATCTGAAAGCCAGCAAATAACAAGTTTTGGGGGGGAATTATGCAACAACATTTCAATATTACTAATTCAGCAAGAAGATGGATATATGGACCTACCTATATACTCACATAAGGGTAATTATCTGTCTTTAGTTATGGTGTTCAGGGCATCTTGTTTGAACAATTCGTCCTTTAGGATGTGGAGACTGAGGAGTATCTTCTGATTCTTCACATACATGTACTACGATACCTGGTTGACTTCCTGAAGGTGGGTGCAACTCATGTGTTTCCCCTGTTGACATATGATAAATCATTCACGTTCTGATAATAGCTTTCTGAACAAATTACTCAAAACGAATGTTTCATATCTTGAACTGTGAATTAAAAACTCATTAAAGATTTTAAACTTTCTTGATGTTGGTTATTAATGACGACTACAGGATAACAATCAAGTTAAACTGGAGTAGTAAAAATGCAGGCTTTAAATCATCTTAAATCTGTGGTCTTTGTCAGGCAACAGGACTCCAATTTAACTTGGTTGTCATCCTGTGAAGTCATCATTAAAAGCTCATTTTAATTAACTGGTAGTTCAAGCACTCAACTTCATTTGAATCACCAGAATCTGAATGCTATGTTATAGCACTTTTAATTATGGCCAATATTAGCTGTATGAATCTGAGAATTTGTTTAGGTAAGCAATTAGCATTTACTTATACTTAATGTGCATTCCAGTACAACATATTTATAATTTCATTCGATATGGCCAGAGGATAAATGGAATTAAATTTGCCAATATGAGATCCATCCTCCACCTACCCAACTTTGAATTGTCATTAAGAAGGCCCTGAATAACATGTACAAAATAAGAATGGCTAATATATTTTATCTTGCTACTGAAAAAGGTTAACATGCACTTTATCTTTGATAATAGAAACCTCTCAGATAATGCACTGATTATTCTGGGAAGTCGCCAACGTTTTGCAGTGCACCAATTGAATACATAGAAATCACAAATGACAGATAAACATTTACTGCATGTGGAATAAAATCCAGCGTTGCAATACCTTCGCTGTTTTCTCTCATATTCAGCCAGTTTTCTTGTGAACTTTACAGATGCAAGTGGTGTTTACTGTGTATTCTTAAATATGTACAGGCCTTAGGAGTATCTAGCTTTGATGCTAGAAATAATAGTAACAGTATCAATACTTTCGCATGTTAAGAGGCGCAGGATTCTGGAATCAGCAAGGATTGTGGCAGGATATATCGATACTTGAGTAGACTCAACTATTTCAGGCAGGGAGGGTATCATGTAGTTTATATAGAGAATCTTGGAACAATACTTATGATGTTGTAAGAAAAGGTTGGGATGATGGCAGCTGCTCTTGCTGCCTTCCAACCCCTGCATCTCGTGGAAAAATAATCATGATTTTGCATGATAGTGGTATTGAGGGTTGCTTATATTAGTCTTCTAAAACTATTTGGGAATCTTTGGCTGACTCATATCACAAGTATGAAATATTTTAAGCTTGGTTCAAGAATACACTTCCTCTTAAGAAAGTTAATGATAACTAGATAATGCTAGTTATCATTCCCGGCTAAAGATTAAAATTTCCACCATATCCAGCACAAAAGACGAAATGATCAGATTCATGAAAGACCATAATTTACATTTACCCAGTCCTGTTTCTATAAAAGACATGCTTTTAGAGAAAATTTGGGAGTCAATATACATGTAATAGACAAAATGGCAAAACATCATGGCCATAAAGTCCTCAGGTTGCCATCATTGTCTCAAACCGATTAAGCTGATATGGAACACTTTAAACATGCTGTAAGAAATCAGAATGTGATTTCTATAAGTGACAGTGTGTGCAAGGTGTTGAGAGAATGTGTACTGAATAGAGATTTGAGTGTGTGGGAAAGATGTGTTCAGCACACCATGCAACAAGAGCGAAAATTTCAATTGCAGGATGTTTCACTCAACAATGCTTCGTTTGTAATACATGTGAGTGAAAATGACAGTGACATTGAAGGTGAAGACCTAACATAATGTATAATAGATATAAGTTGCAGTGTATAGTACTCTCATTACACTTAATAAGAATCTTACTGTTATTATTCACTTGGTACTCTAAGAAATAAATGTCCATGCCTGTAACCAGTTACTTGTAGAAAACGTGACAACATTGCTTTCTGTGTCACTGAGTACATGCAATATTATTGCAACCTTTGATGTCCCTCGTGTTAACCTTTTCACAGTATGACAATACCAGAGATGCGTTGTAGATGCAAATAGACGAGAGCACCGTAAACATGATGTGCAATGGCATGATCTGATGCTGGAGTTGGCCGGCAAGTAGGTAGCATGCAGCATCAGTCTGGCCAGCACCATGACATGAGTATCACTCCTCATTACACATAGCGGAGATACAAATAGACTAAACAATGACACCAGTTATTAGTATATTACAAGGAAAAGTCTTACACAGACAAACACGAGAAGTGATCACTAATGTATATAAATTTATGAGAGAGGCTGTAAAAAGGAGCCCTATTAAATTCAGGTCTGTACAGAAATTAGTAGCAGCAGCCAGCATTGTCATTTAGTTCGGTCCGTAGAATTAAACCTGAATTAGGATGTATTCAGTTAGGCAAATGTGGGTCTTACTCAACACATCATAAAAAAAGGCCCAGTATATTCTTACAAAACGTATTTCATTTGTCTACATCATGCTAATCGAAATAAACATTCCAGAAATTGTCTTACTGCTTATTTCCTTGTAAGTAGAAGGGAAATAAGGAAATACACTAGGCTAAAACGATAGTCAAATCTTTTAAAAGTTATCACTATGGACTGGATTATATGCAACATAAAAAGCTCGAAACATGCATGAAAAGTGTCAAAATATGCAATATCAAATAATACAATGTAATGATTAGTTTATATATATATATATTATTTCAAAAGCAACACACAATCTGCAATTTTTATTATTTACTAAATCAGAAAAAAGTATTGTTTACAAATGTGTTTATATTTTGCTACTATGGTAAATAGAAATGATCAGGAACTCTTCCAAATGTTCAGTAATAAAATTGTGACGATGATAGCTCAAAACATTTTTATAAGCAGAAAAGAACCGTTCTACATCAACTGAGCTTACTGGGTAGTATTTGAATATGGGTGCTATTTTAGCACTTATTATTTCTGGTAAAAGTTCACCCGTCTCATTAATAAAACTATCAATTTGACACAAAGGTTCAAAGCCTGGGTTATTGTTCAAAATGTTTGTAAAATTTTAAGTTTCCTTGCGAATATCTCTGGTAAGGAGGAGTTCACTAGGTGGATTTTATTCATTACCTGAATAGATTCAGTCAACGTCAAACCTAGAGTTTAGAGTTTTTTAATAATCGCAGGTATATGGCAAAAATGAGTGCTCATCACAGCAATGTTTTCTGAATACCGGAATCCTTAAATGAACCCTTGCACTGACAAACCGTCAAAGCCTCTGCACTATCAAAGTCATTTACTATGCTTTTGATGACCTCAAAGTGTTCATTGTAAAGCAATACAGCTTTGAGCCAGGTACCCCAACGAATTACCACTGTTCCGTGAGGCACATTTTATAGCTTTTCTCTATAAACCTTAATGCGGGCAGGTGCCATAAGAAACACTTTCTTTGTTGATGAAATCAGTTTGTTTACATTCCCAAACGTGGATAGTACTTCTTCAGCGAGGCGATGTACTCCATGAGCAAAGCATATCACATGAATCATATTTGTGTAAAATACTTGGAGGGATTTTCCAGCTTTGATCATGTAGGCATCTCAGAAAAACACAAACATCCTTTCATCTGCAGAAGATTCTGCAAATATTTTTTTTAATGCCCTCATCCACAAATCTAGTGATCGTAGAATGATTTACATTTTGTAATTCTTTGCAGGCCACCAAATTGGAAGATGAAGACTCTTGTTTAAATGCAACAATATTAAATTAGCAATATAAGAGCCACAATTTTCAGTAGTTTCATCAGTTGAAATACAAATGATGTTATTCTTGTTCATTGCATATATTCCTGCAATATAAAGACTTGTCTTGTCTGCTGGTTTATTTGAAATTTTTTTGTGTACAAAACATTTTTCTTGCAAACTCGACAGTATAACTTATTTCCATCATGACTAAATGCTCCAGGATAGTCAGCTATCCACGAAACGCATTTCTTTTTTTAGAAGGCAAGTTACACACTACGCGTGGGACTTGGTGCAAATAAATAGAAAAACTAAACTGAAACAATGGATGTGCAACAAACAATGTGCTTTCTTTGTTACCGACCTGTGCTATGACAAATGAGGGGATCAAGCTGGAATGCGGGCGACAATTGGCTTTGTGCAGTTATGTTACAGTTAATATAATACATCAAAATGAGAACAAGCTTGTGTTCACCCTTTTAGATTTCTAAAATATTGTAAATATAGCTCTGAATATGCATCATCACCAGTTTTTGATTAAAATATGCAGTAACCAGTGAAAAGGGGCTAAATATGCATATGCAATATGCAAATGCATATAATCTGGTCTCTAGTTATCAATATGTGAAACAATTGAAATTAAGTTATCTTAGTGTAAATAGGAGTAAAACAAAAGAGGCATGAAATGAAAGATGAGTTCCCAAGGCAAGTTTAAGTTGTTTGCAATTAAAACCAATAAGAAAGAATATCTTAGAAAAGGTTACCTATACCAAAAAAAATGTATATAACAAACTGTGTTTTGTATTTTTTGTGCAGTAAGTTTTTGTTTAACTCTTAAAGTTTGCCAGTAATGCAAAAGCCATCCAGAATGAAGAGATCTTTAGAGATTATTCCCAGAAAATTAAAGATATACTTGACATGATAATATCTTAAACATATGGTATTTTAATCAAAATTGTGAGTGTCATTTTTGAGAAAATCAAAGTTTTCAAAAAATGTTACATGGTAAGGGTAGTTTGGGGATGGGAAGATAATTTTTTTTAAATCTTTGTGTCGCATACCTGGAAGTTTCTAAAAATTCTCTTTTTTCTATGACTAAGCATAATTGAGTAGTTTATTAGCTCATTTCACATCACAAACTTTTATGGAATCCACATGCAATGAAGTGCAGCAAGCATAAAGTGCAAGCATAAAATGCAAGCATAAAATAATTTTGTTCCAACTTTATGCACGCCAAAACAATCACGATATTAGTGCATATGCATCGCTGGCCAGCAGATAAACAATTAAAATTAGTCGCACACAATATATATTCAACGTCAACAAGTGACAAATATTCTTTCGCAGCTCTAAGGATATTATAATTCACAAAATGTGCCATTTACTCAAAATACATAATGGAACAACAATAATATTGGCTTGTCACAGCCTGCTATAACCCTGACATTATTGCACATAGCAACCACAAAGAAAACTATACCCACTGAACACACACTATCCTAATACTGTGAAATAAGAAATCAGATCCAGAAGAGATACTGGTGCACGCAGGAACTAATGACATCAGACCGGACATAATGGCGGAATACATCATGGGAGAAACCATGCACCTAGTGCGTAGCATTTGATCACAAATAAGCACTGCTAAAATAATTTTAAGTGGAGTGCTTCGACGCCGTGGAGTAACTGCTAAAAAAACGATGAGGATAAATATCAAACTGGACTGGTTGTGCTCAACTAAAGACTGTTTGTTTGTGGATGGAAATTTCTGGCTTCATAATTTTGATTTTGCTAGGGATGGCGTTCATTTAAATCGTACAGGATCGTACAAATTTGGAAAACTGCTAACCGAGGTAATTTTTTCAGCGCTTAAGGAAAACTGAAGTGCCAGTTGGTGGATCCCGAGCAAATGGACAAACTTGTTAAAAAATCTGAATAGTGTACACAGGACTACTATATAATCTCTATTGGTTCTAATTCTCAGTATTGTAGTGATGTCTATAAGCAGTTACCAGTTACCCAGCTGCCCATTCCTGTTTCCTCACTCTCAAGCATTAGTAGTTCTGCTGGTATCCATAGGAATGGTAAGTTTGCTAATTTGCCTATCATGTTACAAAACATACAGTGCTTAGGAAACAAGGTAAATGAATTAGAAATTCTTTTAAACTCTGAATTTAAAAAAAATCAAGGTAGTTTGTGTTACTGAACATTGGTTTCATGAGCATGAAATTATGCCTAACTGGTATCAGAAATTTTAATATGGCAGGTATGTTTTGTCGTTCCTCTTTAAAAAATGGAGGTGTTGCCATTTTTGTAGGAAATGATATAGTAACCAAAAATTGTATTTCTTCTAGCCACTTAAACAGAGAAAAGGATTTTGAACATGCTGCAGTTGAAGTAGAACTCTGTGATATAAAGCTAATAGTAGTTTGCATTTACAGGTCTCCCGATGGATGTTTAGAAACTTTTTTTGAAAACTTTGATCATCTCTTGCAAATATTGCAGCAAAAACAACATTTTGTTATATGTGGTGATTTTAATATTGATCTTTTAGCAGATAGCGGTAAGAAAAGGTGTTTTGTTTCACTATTGCATTCTTTCAACCTAATCCAAGTAATAAATACCCCAACACAAGTAACAAAAACAGCAATGACATGTTTAGATCAAATTATAATAAGCAACTCCCTTCAAAATTTCTCCACAAATAATACTGGTTTGGGCTTCTCTGATCATAATGCAGTATTTCTAGACCTTAATTTACCCAGAAAACCACTTACAGAGCCTGATCGAGTGAAACAGTTCTATAAGAAAAGATTCTACAATTTTGAGAACACGCATTACTTCACTTACTTATTAGCGAAGGAAGACTGGTGTGAAACTTTGGATGAACCAAATACAGACAAAAAGTTCCAAATTTTTATCAACATTTTTTCTTAATACTTTAATATAGCGTTTCCAGTAAAAGCGGTGAATCCAAATACTAAAAAAAGAAAGCAATTAGACTGGACTACAAACGGCATACAAATCTCTTGTAAAAGGAAGAAGTTACTACACTCGATATATAAAACCTCCAGTGATCCTCTTTTTCATAAATATTACAAGCAATACTGTAAAATCCTTAGGAAAGTAATTTTTGAAGCTAAGAAACTAAATAATAGAAATATATTAAATGCTCAAAATAAAAATAAAGCAATCTGGGGAGTTATTCGAAAAAAAACTAATTCCAATGCTAAAATAATGAAAATTAAGGTTAATTACCAAGGAAAGGGTATAAGCGATGAATCTAAATTACCTAACATTTTTAATAATTATTTTACAAATATAGTGGACCAACTAACAACCAATGCAACCTTGTTTACATTTGTTACAGGAGACACTTTATTTCTCACTCCTGTTACTGAAAACGAAATTATAATGGTCTTAAAAAATTTTAAAAACAAATTCTCCTGTGAACCTGATGGCATACCAGATGCAATAGTAAAAGCGAGTGTGCAATTAATTGCTAAACCTCTTGCCGATATTTGCAATGGATCTTTTTCAAATGGCCATTTTCCTGAAACTCAAAAAGTAGCAAAAGTCATGCCACTATTTAAAAAGGGGGAAAAAGAGCATATTGAAAATTATACCAATATCCATGTTATCTGTTTTCTCTAAGATTATTGAGAAGTTGATGTACACCAGATTAGTAATTTTCCTGGAATCGCATTCCCTATTTCTAATTCTCAGTATGGTTTTCGGAAAAATAAAAACATTAATAGTGCTTTATTTTTATTTCTTACTCATGTCTGAACAGCAAAAAATCTTAAAAATCATTCACTTGGCTTATCTTTAGATCTCTCGAAAGCTTTTGATGCAGTAAATCATAGGTTATTAATTGAGAAACTTAATTCTTATGGTATCAGAGGAATAGTCAATCTATGGTTTCAATCCTATCTAAAGAATAGGAAGCAGTTTGTAGAAATAAACACATACAGATCAAACCAAAGACCTGTTGATCATGGCGTCCCACAAGGTTCTATTCTAGGGCCAATATTATTTATTCTATATATCAATGATCTCCAAAGTGAATTGCCACATATAAATACTGTTCTGTTTGCTGGTGACACAAATTTCGCATCCAGCAGCAAAGATCTTAATGTTCTTCAAGACAGCAATAACAGGGCAAATGAAAACTTAAATACATGGCTGAAGAAAAATAAATTGGTTTTAAATGCTGACAAAACTGTATGCATGCACTTGAGTTCTCAAGTAAACCAACATGCAAATGTAAATATTACCATCGGACAATCAAAAATTAAGCAAACAGACACCACTAAGTTTCTAGGGGTATGGATTGATACTGACCTATCCTGGAAGACTCACATAAATTTTGTAATTACAAAGCTCAGTAAACTAAGCTATGCAATGAGAATCCTTAGTCGTGTATCCTCTCCTGAAGTCCTAAAAGCAGTTTATTTTGGATGTGTACATTCTGTACTTTCTTATGGTATAATCTTCTGGGGATCCTCAACCAAAACAAAAGACCTATTCTTACTACAAAAGCGCATTGTAAAAATCATTAAACATGTCCCCATAAATTCATCAACAAAACCAGTGTTCAGAGAATTCCATATTCTACCACTAACTTGTGTTTATATTTTGGAGACTGTTATTTTCATTCATAAGAATATACAATATTTTAGCAGGAATTCTGACTACAATTCCTATAATACCAGGGGATCACAAAACTTGCATTTCAATCATCAAAGCAGAAAAACCTGTCTACACAGTACACTACATCAAGGGCTATCTCTTTATAACAAGCTACCGGGTAACTGGAAACTCTTAAATCAGAAACAACTCAAATAAAGTTAAAAACCATCTCTTAACCCACATGTTCTACAATATAAATGATTTCATGACTACTGCATTTTCCTAAACTTGTATTAACCATTGTGTAAATTATTAATATCTCATTTAAGTTTCTTTAAATTGTACATACTAGTTGTAAGTTGTATTACAGAAATGTAAATTGTAATTTGTTACCTGACGAAGCCTTTGAATTCATGTCATTCTTTTGGTGAATAAATATCTTATCTAACTATAACCCTTGGTGAATGCCTCAAACTTAACCTCAAATTTATTTCATCTTTCTTGCTTTTCTTTTACTGTCAGGAAATTCTCATAAAAAACACATTGTATGATATGCGAACATAAAGTTCCTTTTTGATTCTCACGAGATTGTGAAACTCGACTGTTTTACAACATTCCACTTGAATAAAAAACCATAACTTTACACTCTTACATCATAATTCATAAATAACTATTTTGGATTCTGGGGAGCCTAAAATATGTATTTCTGGTGAAATCTCTGTATCAAGTTTTTGGATGGAATACAATGCCTGCTCTATCAACTATGTACACTGTACATACATACTAGAGAAAGTAATTACACAGTATGTTATAAAGATTTTGACAATGCTTATGTTTGATATTTTAGTGCACATAAAATGTCTACTCATAAATAATATACAGAGTGATCCGTTTGAAATGTAAGAAAAGTAAGACCTAATATAAAACAAATTGTTCAACTTTATTGGTTGGTAATGGTAAACAATTGTGTAGGAAAGTCAGGAGTTTTTTGTACAGCATATTAGCTCTCAACAAATGCCATGTGGCTTGCAGCATTTCTGGAGTGATTTGCTGAATGACTGCTGTAATCTTCCTCCGCAGGTCGGCATACACCATTGACTTGATGTAGCCCCACACAAAAAAATCTGGATGCGTTATGTCTGGGCTATTAGGAGGCCATGGAATGGGTCCACCATGGCTGCACCAGTGATTGTTGAATAGCTGATTTAACGATTCTGCACTATGAGAACCCAATGCAGTGGAGTGCCATCCTGTTGACATAATGGTTTCCAGTATCCCATCTTCCTATAATTGAGGGATTACAAATACTACTCAATCATGTTAAGGTAATTGATGGCATGAACAGTCTCCTTCGAAAAAAAGAAGGGAGAATGACTTTCTCATGAGTTGCTTCACATCACACATTCACTTTAGGGCTGGATCTTTCAAGTTTGTATGAGAGATGTAGATTCTCAGTTCCCGAAACAATGCTGTTGTGTCGTTGACTCAGCCACTCAACTGAAATGCAGCTTCATCAGTGAACATCCATTGTTTTAAGCATTGCATCATCAGCTTTCTGTTGCTCATACATCACGATAGCAAAATTGAGTTGAGCTTTGTAATTCTGCTGTGCTAGTACTTCGCTAAATTTTAAGTTACTGTCTAACAATCCTGTGACATGCTGTGTATGATGTATTCTGCTCTCTGCTGATAAGCGGCAGAGTGACTTTTGTGGACTCTGAGTCAAAGTTTGTCAGATATCTTCCTCTCTGTTTCTATCATGCAGTCTTCCACCTCCAGACCATTCCAAGAACATGTTATACCATTTGACAATTTTTCGATGTGTTGGGACATACTGACAGTTGCACTGACATCTGAAAGCTTGCTGGGTTGCTACTACACTTGAAAATTATGCACACCATATCACACACTGAGCATGCTCAGTGGCGTTATAACCATTTTGATTTTTTTTCTTTGCATGATAGTGTTGTCATGACACTGGAAACATAACTCATCGTTAACTTCCATCCTTTCCACTTACATTACAGAATATTGCTCAGAGATATGTACATTAACTTCATAAATATAACATCTTCTGACATCTCAAAAGGATCAGATTGTATGTTTTGTTACGTCATCCCAGTTTTCATGTGTATCTTTGTACATTTACATACTGCATGGCTATTCCTTCAAATCCCCGCCTCTTTCCCCCCACTCCTTGTACTGCACAACTTGACTGCTCTCATCTATTTGCAAGTACAGTAATTACTTTGTAGTCAGGAGGAGAGGCATATTCCAACTCTTATTTGAACGATTGTGCCTAAAGTGCAAAAACTATTCTGTATCCCTATTCAAAACATTATCTATCAATTCCTCTGTAGGTCATAAGTGTCTTAAAACAGAGGATTTCAAATTAATAATTTAAAATCATATTTAATTATGTTGATTTTAATAATATTTATAATTTATTCAAATATCTTATATTAGAGTATAACATTGAAGCTGTTATTGAGATAATTATCATCTTTGAATATATTTATAAAAATTAATTATTATTTTTTTCCAAACATAATAGTGGAAAGAAAAGCAGAGTATATAAAAACATGCTTATGAAGTGTAAAGGTTGTTATAATTATGATAATTTACAAACAAATACAAATCAAAACTCTAGGGTTTATTTAAGTTAAAAACATTACTTGGAGTAACGCTTTTATTTTGGAAAAATAAATCATAGGAACTAAGGAAGGCATTGGTGTTTTTAAAGAATGGCTTCTGTAACTCATTTTGATTCAGAATGACTCTACTGCGCTTTGGAAATGTGACTCATTTTCTAATCAGCTTTGGATTTAAACACCTGAAAACACTTTTGATTCCCTTGGATTTTGTAATGAAGCATGGAATCTATTTGGAACTTGTTTTTGCTGTATATATATATGTAAATGTGTTAGGTGAAACTACTATCTTCTCTGTGCACAGATGTTTACCTGGCGTGAGGTTAGCTATGGCAGCCAAGAGGTCATAATTGACGAGAGGTTCTCCCTCATCTCTTGGTTCCCATCCAATTGGAGGGGATGCTGGTGGTGATATCAGAAACTGTTTCACAGGTGCAGGGGGCTGCAAATGCTGATCTTCAAAATCAATTGGTGAAACAGGCTAAACAGCAATCAAAGGACATATATCAGAAAATATTTTTCACATACACAATTTATGAGGATGGTTTTATAAGTCTGGTAAATTTCATGAAGGAATGGAACACTTTTGTTTTGGCTTCAACAATGGATCATAAAATATCAACAATGTACAGCTCATTGTTGATAGCCATCTGAATTGATCAATGTGCCGACTGTGACTGAAACTGGAGAACACCAAGTTTTGTACTGTTATTGGACTGATGCACAAATCAAAACAGAATTGGATGAAGTGCATGCAGACTCTGCACCATCATTGAAGACCATTTATTTCTGGATTAATGAAATTAAATATGGATGGACAAGTAGTGAAAATGAAGCATGCAACAGCCATGCAATTGAGGAAACCAGAGACAAAATCTATATGATAATGGAAAACTGCCAAATAAAAATTTGTGAGATTTCCAAGACTGTAGGCATCTCAACTGAGTGAGTATACAATATCCTGTACAGAGAATTGGCTATGAAGAAGTTTGCAAGATGGGTGTTGCATTGTCCACAGTCGATCAAAAGCACATCCGGAGCATTTCAACCATCTGACTATGTTTAATTCCAATACATAAGACTTTTTGCAACAATTGTAACTGTTGATGAAAGTTAGATCCATCAATACACACCAGTCAAAACAATGGACAATGGCTGGTGAAAGTGCACCGAAGAAGGCAAAGACCATTTTACCAACTGGTAAGGTGATGGCCACTGTTTTTTTAGGATTTTCAAGGAATAATCCTCATAGATTCTTGGAAAAAGGCAAAACCATAAGTGGACCCTATTATGCTTCATTGTTGGATTGTTTGAAACTTGCATCACCTAAAAAACACCAAGGCTGGCATACAAAAAAGTGCTCTTTCACCAGGATAATGCACTGTCACACACATCAGCAACTACAATGACAAAAGTGCATGAATTAGGTTTGACTTGGTTTCTCATCCACCGTATTCACCAGACTTAGCCCCAAGTGACTTCATCCTGTTCCCTTTTAAAACTTTGTCATTGGTGAGAAGAAATTTACATTAAATGAGGAAATGATAATGTAGTCAATGAGGATTTTGCAAGTTTTCCAGAACCTATTTTTTCGATGGGATGAAAAATGCTGGAGGATTGCTGGGCAAAGTGTATATCTCTCAAAGAAGATTATGTCGAGAAGCAAGACAAGTTGTCTACAAAACAAATATTTTTTCTTGCTTTTTTACCAGACTTATCAAACAACCCTCATAAATATTTTATAATCATTCTCTCCAAATTTTAAATGTTTAATATTAAAGAGAATCAATTACAGTCACCTCAAGAATATCCAGTAATACAGTAATTGACAGGTTCAATTTCATTAGGAATTTGAAACAAACCTGTGCAAAGTAACAGTTGATCACAGTCTCTCCAAACAGAGTTTGGTGCATATGTATCCTAGCTTTAGCTGCTGCAGCTGGACAGCTATAATTTACCCTTAACCTTCTGAAGCTTCGGAAAAATTGAAATGAAACAGGTTCTCCAAACTGGCTGAAGAGTAACTCCAACTCTTTCTGCAAATTAGATAAGTTTGTGTACATCATTATATATTCATTCAAAGTAAGCATCAAGATCTATGCCAGCAGTTAACAGACATTATGATAAATAATATAGTTAACTCTTTTGTTTTTAAGAGCCTGCTAACACACACAAAAAGAGAGTTCAGAGTGTGAATAATGAATCATCAGAGAAACTGACAGTGGAACTTAAATCACATAAAATCCAGCTCTATATATTTTAAATGGGAATTATAAATAATCTTGCTTATAGCACTCTAGCAAAGCAAATATTTTACCTATTATTTTGTCTACCATATACAATCTATAACAGTAGGGAGAGAATGTATATTATTCCATCTAAATATTTGATATCAAGATTTACTAAAAATAGAGATGTTGAGATGTCATTTTAATTGAAAAAAAAAAAATTAGAAAAGTCCCTTTGTGTGTGTGCATAACTAAAAATGAAAAGCTTTGAGATGCCAAACTTGACATTTAAGTTCATTTAAAGAAGTGACACAAAGATTTTCAAGGAAACCCCCAACTATCCTTTTATGGAACATTTTTCAAAAATTTTGATTTTCTCAAAAATGGCTCTTAACATTTTTATTAAAATATCATGTTTATAAGCTATTTTCATGATAAATTAAAATTATAGAGTGCCAATACCAGTGGTTGAACAGAACTTTTTTCATAAACAGTTTTGTTCCTTATGATACTTTAGAGATTGTGTAAGCTGGTTATTATCATGATTAAGAACATTGTTGTTGCTTTGTTGTTTAAAAAATTATGTTCAACTTCTGGTATGCTATAAGAAGCAAAATTCAGTAGTTGAATAACTGTTCATCTATTGGAGTTTTTGAAGCAGTGCTGTTATTTGAATTAATTACAGATATACATGTAGCAAAAATTATGAAGAATCATAATTTGAGATTAGGATAAACATTTGTTACTTGGGACCAATAGTTGAACACTGGTTTTGGTGTTCAATTATTGGTGTGTTCAAGTACTGGGCATGCTAAAATGGATTATAGCTTTCCAGTAAATCAAACTTTTAGCCAAATTATTTCTTCTGTAGTTACAAGAAATGGATGGTTTACATGAAAATCATACTTCTGACAAAGACATGAAATAACACAGAAGAAAAACAGTAATTTCAGACTGAAGATGCTATGCTTACTATGCTATGTCATCAACAATATAATTGGAGTTGATTCAGCAAAAGGATGAAATTAAAGCAGCTAAATGCTAAAAAGAAGGTTGCAAACCAAACATCTTGCACATCTTAGAGAATAATCTTTGCACTTGCAGACACTTTTTTCATACTTTAATTTGGAACAGCCATTCAAATGTCATTAAAATATAAGTATGAAACATGTCTTAAGTGTTCAACAACAGGTACAGTCACCCTATCTTGAATTATCTGGGAATAGCCTCTGAAGTCTTCTTTTTGGTTGAAAACTTTCTACATAGCAAAATGTTGATCTTGTCAAAAAATACAATTTTATCTCAATTTTATTTTATTTATTTTTTTATGAATTAACCTTTTCAAAGATATTCTTGTTTATTGGTATAAAGTTTCCAATACTTATACTTATCTCAAATAGGAAGTTTTCATTTCTTTTTCTTTGGCTTGTTTACTCTTGGCTATGCAAAATCTATTTTCAAATTGATTACATGACAACCAGCTCTTAAAATATTTCATTGTCGCTTTAGCCTAATGTATTCCCTTATTCCCTATGTACCTAAAAGGAAATATGTTATAAAATCATTTCTGTTATGTTTACCTCTAATGGCATGAAATTGATGGAAGACTAAGCTTTTGCAAGAATAGCTTGTTGCAAAATAGGTAGAGAAAGTCATGAGTGTATAACACATCAAATTTTTAAAAACATTTCTGGTCTAGATGGTCCAAAAAATTTTAAACATAAATTATTGATTTCTAAATTGGCTTTAGGACTAAAAAAGATTTACATTACTGTATATTTGTATTTTAATACAAATATACAGTAAAAGGTGCTCTGAAGAGGGCTTTAACCTTTTGTAGTTGTCGCTGCTGCTTGAGAATGTGTAACAAAGGCAAGTGCATATTACTCAAATAATCTTACATAAAAGCAAAAGCAAAAGCAATGGTGCTATCTTCTTTTCTATTTTCCAGCTTGAAATAGTGAAAAAAATAAATGGTGTGTTCTTTAACTACTGTGGTTCTGAGTATCCCATTCAAAATTGGGTATGATAGACCGCTTAATTTTGCCCAGAGACCTCTCTCTATCAGGCTTGAAGTTCTTTTACATGCCATAGATCTACGACATGGAACCAGGCTTCCAAAGGAAGCAATCCATCAGCCTCCGCTGGGTTTGAACCCACGACCTTGGGCATATGAAGTTAGCATGGTAACCATTACACCATGGAGGACGACTTGAAACAGTGAAATCTAAAAGGTAAGGCTTAGGAATTTTGTAGGGTAATAAGAAATTAAGCATAAAACCGAACATGAATTACCTACAACATTAATTTGAAATGTTTTGATTAACTTCTATATGTTTTATACGTTATATATGTAACATATGAGAAAAACACAAAAACAGCACAACTCTTAAAAGTTGCAGTTTAAAAGGAAATGATTAAAACTCTCATTCAGATTTTAAGATAAGTATCATATTCATAATAATCATTGCCATAAAAGCATTATTGTAGATGAAAATACTACAAATTTCTGTAAAGTATGGGTCCTACTAGATCAAGCCCTGGTGTTAAAGAACATATTATTTATTCTTAAAAAAAAAATGCATTAGACTTATGGCCAAATTGAGTTAGCCATTTTTGAGAAAATAAAAATTTTCGAAAAACTTTCTATTAAAGGATAGTAATGCTCTTTTTTTTTTAATTGTTCAGGAGACCTCAAAACATATATTTCTGGTGAAATCTTGCATTGAATTTTAGTACAATGTACATAGTAGGTTGTAGAGAACATAAAGATGAAAATTATGCAAGACAATACTTTAATGACACTTTAGGTTTATGCATAAGTTCATAGCATTTATGTTCCTCACAACACTGTTTGCCATGTCATTCATTACTTGAAGAGCTGTACAATTAACTGCCTTGAATTTTCAGATGTATCAAATTTGTAATATTTATAAAATGAAACTATAGTAAAGTGGAAATAAGCATCATTTCCAACATATTCTTCTTTTTTAGTTCAATAGAGGAATGAAGGTTTTTTTATAGTGTTTAATGCCTGCATTTACTATCATGACACTGGTGATACACGGAATGAGCACTGGTGGAACGTGATGGCAGGGGAAACTGGAGAACCCAAAGAAAACCTGTCCCTGTACCGCTTTGTCCACCATAAATCTAACATGTCGCAGGAATAAAGATAGCAAAGTGACTTGATACATTTGTGCTGTATATGGGGAGAATGCCATTAGAGAATGCATAAGAAAAAGATGGTTCTTTCAAAGAGAATGACAAGCGACTCACTAGCAAGGTCATCAGCTTTAATGCAGACCACTTAAATTGTAATACCCAGACCAACAAAAGCCAGAATTGTTATGAACTGTAATTAGTCAAACAGTGCACTTCTTGGAAGACTCAAAACACTACAAGATTTTGTTAGCAACCCAATATGAGCTGACTTACCTTGTGTTACATGGTAGCTTTTTACAAATGGAATGAAAATTGAATTAATTCTGATCATATCTTGCCCCACAATCTTTATGAAATTATTGAACATTGAATTTTTCCCTTAAAACCATACTTTCATTAGGCCCATTATATCTAATAATGGACCAGAAATCCCCTAATATTCACATAAATATGAATTATAGGCTGGCAGATATTATATTTCCATTAAGTTCCTTCAACCATTTTCCAAGTTCTAGAATTTATGCACAGATAGCCATAATTTTTTGCAATTAAAGATTATCCAAATGGTTCAAGAAATGTTTAGATAACTATAGCTTCTGTTGGGTGTGTAGTTATGCAACAGCATAAAGGCTTCACACTTCCCTGACAACTTCATAAACTATGTCAAAAACTTGTACACATCAAGTCACCACAAGGCACCATTTTAAACATTTTGGAAATAGCATATAACCTGTAACCACAAGAAAAATCATCTTCTAATAGGTTCTGAGTTATGCTGTACACAATGTTCTCTTTTATGTACTTAGTATAACTGGTAACAACTGACTCAAAACTTACATAAAGGTTATTAAAAGGTTTAAGCATACTGAAACCATTAAGTTGCAACATCACAATTCATGGCCATCCATGTATATTAATTGGAAAAAATATACTCTAGGTAATTTTTTTTTTTATTTTTACATGCATCGCTATGGAGTAATGAACTGTAACCATTTAAATCCATGACAATCTTAACAAAAATCAAAGCCATCTTTAGTTTTAACATTCTCCTATACTTGTCACTACTTTAGCACAAATTTAGTTTAGTTCCTTACTAAGAAAGCTAAGCTGGTGCTAAACCTAACTAAGGGATGATTTTAGAAGAAGAAGAAGAAGAAGAAGAAGAAGAAGAAGAAGAAGAAGAAGAAGAGTGGAGCATTCAGCTGAAACTGCAAGGACTTGCAATTAAAACTCCAACATCCAGGGCCTAGGGGAAAACTCTGTATCTTCTATTCTGACTTCAATATGTTCATTTCTAGTATCTTTTACTTAGGGCACTAAACGTTTATAACAGACCAGTAAGAAACTACAAAGCAGCTCTAATGACAGAATAATAAAAGTACTCTCATATTGAAGTAATACAAGTGGTATAACCAACGTTTAGAAATAATGGACTTGGGAAGAGGATTTTCCATTCATGAAATGATCATCGAAATTTGATATTGTTCATTCACACCAGCGTGTAGGCACTAAGTTAGAAAGTTGAATCAAACTTCTAAAATTTGATGCCACAACTCTGAACCAAAACACCGACCCTTGACCTTTCATATTCACAATGAAATCAATTCCATCTGAATATGATCTGCATTTCAAGTGCTAAACTCGGTACAAATTGGGATTGTTTTAATACGTAAGATTTGAGAATAAACGAGTCAAGATTTTAAGTTGGTCAACTTGGCAAATCTGCCCAACATTATTTTATATATTATTAGCAGGTATTGAGGTTAATGAAGTTTTTGAGAGTAAATTTTGAGATTCTGGAAATTATAAAAATGGCTTTGTTGTGTTTTATTACACCTGTTCATGTCAAGATTGAAGAAAAAAATGATGAGCATACAGTATGTTGCAAAGAGTAGAATAGCAGATAGTATCTTCGTTATAGTCAATACAATTTAAATACAGAGGTGTTTAAAAAATGATGAGCATACAGTATGTTGCAAAGAGTAGAATAGCAGATAGTATCTTCGTTATAGTATATACAATTTAAATACAGAGGTGTTTCCATATAACATATTTTTCATTCCATCCCACTTTCTAAGAGGGTCAGATTCAATTTTCAATAAGATCTGAACCCGCATATGCATGCAGTATCCAGTACAGAACGATTTCTATTCTCCGTGGAAATGTGATAACTGATATTCTACCACTGAGCTACTATGAAAGATGCCCATTCATTAGATATTAATTTACAAGGCATATCAGCCAGTGATTATCTCTCATGCTGTACCATCTGATGTAATCCAAGTGTATTAGGAAGTGTGAATAATATTGATTATGTTTACCAGTCTATCTAATTGAAATGTGATAGTAGTAAATACTGCCAGTGTGACTCATGCCTTTAAAGAAGTACGTGTATGATTTATTGAATAGCAACTAGTAATACATGCCCTCTTCATTGGAATCTTCCACTTAAAGTAAAACATCTCTATATTGGCCTGTATAACTATTAAGAGAGTTGAAATACTGATTATATTGTAATAAACTCCTACATGAAAACTGCATATAGGTAATTATATGTCGCTTAAATTCAACACTAGTAAACAAAACTGACCACAATAAGTTGTGTTATTTTTGCTTACTTTTTTCTCTTCGTTTTTGAAGATGGAACTATCTAGATTGGTCACTATTAGAGATGTTGGAAGGTCTTCATCGTGAATCAGTTCGTCAATAGTACGAGCACCATCTGAATTCTGTCTTGGGGCATCTTCATGAAGTTCCAACTCTATGTAATTTGGATGCACATTGGGCAAACCATCCACTTCATTTATAATAATGTCATTCTCGTCATTCATCACTTCATCTGAATCAACAGCCATCCTTCCTTCTTGTTCTTCCATTTTTAATGAAAATATACGTAGATTATTTAAGTGTATTAACCAAAAGGATAAGCTCAAATGCCAATTAATAAAACGAAGGAAAATCCATTCACAAATTGCTACGCTAACGCCCAATACATTTTAATCATGAGTTCCAAAGCACTGCTTACTTTAGTTGCCACATCAAAATAAAATATTTCAGAATCTTGAGAAAACCCACTATTTATCGCTCGGCCGGCCAGCTTACTACTTCATTCTCGTTACCCGTACAAGCATATCAATTATTCGTTCGGTTTTCCATCGAGGCAGTAATTAAAAATACATTCCCACATTTTTACTCACAAACATGTTTATGAATATTTTCTTTCCAGCAATGACCAACAATATAAAATTTCGATACTACACTTCAGACACTCTTTCGATGTCAACACAACCCAGATACACCTTTGGCCTTTTAAATTTCGACATCAGTGTTTTGTTTCTTTTTCTGACTACTAGTTTGCGCTTTATCGCTTATAGATAGCGCCGTTATCAGCTGGGTTGGCATGCTAATTGTTGTCATATCGTTCAAGAAGCATTATAAACATTATAGAAAATTCAAGAAAATAGTTCACAACAGATTCCCTTAAGAAAAACCTAAAGTAGAGCTTTAAATTAGCAACAATACTGCTACTAAGTTCTCTGCTGTAATGATTCTTACCTTCTTACCTTCATTTGTTTTGTGTTGTGGCATGATTGATTTTATTCTGCCAATGGTATAAATCTGTGGTTCGGTCTAATACTTACTTTACATTCAATGCAAAACAGTTTTCTTGTGCATAGTTATTTATTATTCTAGAAGTATAGAGCCGAAAATAACACCGTGTAAAGTAGGAATAAAGAAATGGCATCTGCTCCAATAGAATCTATGATCGGGATAGTAGAGGACAAATCTGAGCCGGAAAAGCCTGTAGATCGCGAAAAAGTAAGTAATGATTACATTTAACCGCTTTGTTTTATTGAAGTATGTTATAGTTATCTTTATTTTATGAGAAAGCATAATTTATTAAAAATAAAAATTATGTTACATCAATCTGTGTAATTTTTCTATGTGCTTGATGATTTTTACATGTAAAACAAATTTATCCAGTAAGTCTAGTACTTAGCAAAATTGCGTGTAAACACCTTTTTTTTTTTTTTTTTTTTCCTTCTCTGATTGTAGACATGCCCCTTGCTGCTACGTGTTTTTTGCAATACAGGACGCCACCATAATATTTTAGACTACAGAGGCGGCAATGTTCCGGCAAATGAATTACAGATTTACACATGGTAAGCAGTATAAACACATGTTTTCTTACAGAAAATAAACAGAAGTTCTACTCAGCAGAACAAGGCACGTTCATAGCATGAAAATGTGAAAGAGAAGATAATTCAACAAGTGGTACAGATCAAACGGTACTTCTAACTTCTCTTGCTCTCTCCTGTTCCCCTTTATCTTTTCACTCTCCCCATGCAAAAATATAGCTTTTCAGTGCAAATACAATTGTTCTGAAAGAAACTGCATGGTGCA
Source organism: Hymenopus coronatus (assembly GCA_030762935.1). NCBI lineage: Eukaryota > Metazoa > Arthropoda > Insecta > Mantodea > Hymenopodidae > Hymenopus > Hymenopus coronatus. The sequence goes on from CM060882.1 coordinate 114,664,545, forward strand.
ATTTTGTGAATGCTTGTATCTTTGGTAATAGACTAAGTGCTTGTATCTTCTCCTAAACCTAAAATTTGTAATTTTTTCATTGCATTTGTCTCCATTTTCTGGGGGTGGCAAATATACAGCTTAAAGGCATGATTCCTTACCTTCTTGCTGCCATGCATATATCAAATCGACAGTGCTTGTCCAGCTTTTAAATGCTAAGTTTAAATATGCCAGCAAGGTTGAAAAATGCCGGCTTCTACGCCTTGAAAACAAATTTGTCAGAAAACAAATCATAACTAATGTAATTTTAAAGCTAAAATGAATTATTTAAAAACTGGATTTTGCCATATTAATTTCTGTTCAACAATCTACTGTTTAGTAGAATTATCGGGTAGTAAATTAATATCGAGCACATATTCAATCACAGTAACAAGGAACAATAATTGTTGTATTGTAATTTGAGATGAAATATTACACAGTTCTATCAAAATAACAGGAAAAACATTTAGCACTATAAAACTATGTTCAGTTACAAACAAAATAAATGCAAATATACTTTTAAAAGTATGTTATGTTTAATTAAAATATACAAAATATTACTCGCCGGTACTGATGTCAGTGTATTTTGCATTGGGAATATAAGTGCTTCGGTTATGACAATTTTCCCACAGTAGTTTTAACACTATACCATGGATCTTGCTACTCTCAATGTGCATACATACACAGTAGTCATTACATAGTCACTTATAGCCATCAGAAAATGAAAAATAAATCAGCAATAAAAAAATAAATTTCATAATAAGTTAAACGTTTCAAGTGACAAAAAGGATGCAGTACATAAAAATTGTAAAAAGACAGTTTTGACATTACTTAATTGCAAGTCATGAATTTTCTCTTTATTTAGAGCACATATGCAAATTAACACAGTTAATCCTTTTTCAAATTTTACGCACACTGTATGCGATTCTTTCTTTGTTGTGGCATATTACACACAGTACACTGGTATTCCTGCTGTTTGGCAGTAATTTCACACAATGTAAGAAGAAGCAGAATATAATAAAATGCATCTTCAGGCATCATAGCTCCTCTTTTCAGAAACCTCTAAGAGTCTATTTATTCAATTACTGTAAAGTCAAAATCTAGTTATTTTCTTGCTGGTAATATATTCACAATTTAAAGAATACACATTTAACAACATTACGTAGGAATCTGTTATGTAATCGATAATCCACGTTGAACCTTACTTATGTTAAGTTTTTGTATACCGCTGTTTAAGAAAATACTTTCAGGTAATTTTCTGGAAATATTATTAATTAATATTTCAAGTCAAGGTGCAGTTATATATAAGTTGAATAATGGATTACAATAAATTTTATTTATAATATGGGTGACCACGAAGGTGTATTAGTACAGTGGCAGAGCAGTTTTAGGGTACATCAACTGCTGCGGTAATTAGCATATTAGGTATACAATCATCCAACCATACATGTCATAATATGTCAAATTATGGTTATTATAGAGAACATGGGCCCCTCTAGAAATTAAACAAATTGTGGTTTGACTGTAAGTTTGGTTTATACTTGTTACGTTTTCACCAATTTTTTTTTATCGGAAAAGCTCCTTAATTAAGTTAAACGCTAATTTATTACGTGCACGTAGCGATCCTTTTTTGTGAATATTTATGAAGTATGCTGCCTAGAAGGAGTAGAATATAAATAAAGAAGTCTTGTAGTACTTTTGCAATGTAAATATATAATAATACTACACACTAAAGTGCCTAAAACCTGAGTTTCATTGTCGGCGTCAGGCGAACAGTGTTGTGGAATGCAACACCGGCATATGTCGCTAGACACTGTGCTGATGTATGACAAGTATGTTTCACGCAGATACAGCTGTTCAGTGAATTTTATTATGCAGAACTTCGGTCACTCTAAAATCGAATGAAACTAAGTGCGATTGATTGACTTTGTATTTATGATGATAATTTCAAAGCCTGTGGATTTCAAATTTAGCATGAGGTTAGGTTCCAATCCGTTTAGGTTAGTGTATGTGTATAAACAGGTAGCAATATTAGTTTTTTAAACCATCTCCCCACCCCTAATCCCCCTCTAACCACACCGGTCCCGTTAGAGTGCAAAACTGGTATAAGTCGCAGCGGAGAGAGTTAGCAGCCCAACTTGTAAATAATTACCCAAATTATTATCAACCTTGCCTGACAGAAAAAATTTCCAGAAGAACTTGCCATGTTCTCTTTTATACAGTAAACACAGAATAGTATTAGGCAAGGCTAAACAAGGATTGGAAATACTGACCTTCAAAAAAAAAATGTGTTCCATTCACATGACTTTCTCTACATCTCTGCAACAAATTATTCTTAAAACGTTTTTACTTCTATTTGCTTCATGCTAATCAGAAAAAATTAGCAGAAATAGTTTTATTACTTGATTCCTTGCAAGTAGAAGCGAAATAAAAAAGTATCATAGCTTAAAGTGATAGTCAAAAGCTGGTTGCTATGTGACTGAAGTTCCTTTGTTTGTATGGACAGGAGCTGACAAATTCCTGTATGAGAAAAGTAAGTTTTTCAAAGCAGAAACCAAAAACGAGGAATGTCTCAAAAATGATGAACTCCACAAAAAAAATGTATATAACATAAACTGTGTGTTTTAACGTGCTCTACATTTTTCTTGTAATAAGTTTTTGTTCATCTCTTACGGTTCAGCAGTTTTTCAAAAGTCCGTAAAATTTATCCAGAATAAGGTACTCTTCAGAGGCTATTCCCAGAAAATTCAAGATATATATTTTATTTGTCAGATAAATATATTTAATATACAAAATGTTAATCAAAATTGTTAGCCATTTTTGAGAAAATCAAAATTTTCAAAAAAGTTCCATGTAAAGGGTAGTTGGGGGTGGGGGGGTTTTTCTCAAAATCTTTGTGTTGTATCCCTGGAAGATACTAAACTTAAATACCAAGTTTGGTATTTTACCGACTTTTTCCGAAAATGCTGGTTTTTTTTTTTTTAGATAAACAATTATTTCCGGTGAAATCTCGGAATTGAATTTTTGGGTGGAGTGCAATACCTTCTCTATACACTATGTACGTAGTGCGTATACAGAAAGTAATAACAAAACTACCTCTGAAAGACCTTGAAATATACCGTTTGAAAGAAGGTTTCCTGTTTCCAGTGGTACATAGGTCTTCCCCATAAAGTATTTCAAAAATAGGTTTACATTTTCTCATACACTGACGATTAGAATCTATGCCCAAACTCTGGGATGTAGATCATATCAAAAATTACGTTTATTGATACTTATTAATACATTTATTTACAAATTATAACTCTAACAATGAATTTTCAGAGGGGTCAATTTTGCATTATTTATGATTACATGTCTGGTTCCTAAAACATACTCCTACGCATGTATTCTTAGAATATTTATGTTTATCATATTTACAATGGTACATTATTACGAGTATTTTTTTATTAAATTAAATCCTCCTCTTGGTTTTGTTCAAGTGTAATTCTTTTTTACAAGAGGAAAGTGAATTAAAGAAAACTATTCCTTTGCAGTAACCCCAATTGGAATGACTGAAAATTATTTGTGGGTCTATGCAACTTCTGCCTATGTCTGGTCTCTTTCTTATGAATATCTGCATTTTTTGTAAGTTTTTCTGGGTTATTTATTACAAATGACAATATAGCTAGAATATATTCTCAGGCTAATGGTAAAATTCCAGACATTTTCAAAAGTGGTTTCCAGTGAGTTGACAGTCTTGCCAAATTTTCCCAAAATTTATTCCAGAGGTCATCAATAAATGAAAAAATACATATATAATAGGTGTTTTTAGTATGCTCTTATTTATAAGCTGAATTAAAGATCAGATTGCAAAACATACAAACCTCAGTTTGGGTCAGATATAATCAATATGGTTAATTGAAATTAATTAAACAGCAATTTTGTAAAACTACATCACTTACTTTTATTATTCGATGTGGTGTTACAAAATCGACTCAACGAATTAATTTCAATTGATAGAACACATCACTGTCACAAAGTTCATATATCATTGGTGTTTCCAATTCATGATTGATAATAAGACCAGAAATTTTGCATTACAGGCTTCTGCAATCTGATTATTAGGGCTCGGGTTTTTAGGTAAATACACATTTTGTTTGCGCCCAAATATGAGCTTGAAACTGAGTTAAATGTTCTGGATATGTACACTAGACCAAACATTTCAAGTTTTATTGCACATAAAAAGCATTTTTTCTGATTTTTTTATGTAAATAAATATGTTTCATATATTCACATAAATTACACAAAAATTGCTTAAAGAAACCTTTTTAAAATAATTTTCACATAATTTCATAAAATCACAAAAGAAGCAGATGAATTATTTTTAACAAGTCCCGTCCACTTCTGTAATGCTCAATTACACATGCCGGATGATGCAATTTGTTGTGAATTATTAGAAGAACTGATATGTCAGCTATATTATCCCTTCAGTTTAAAGAATGCTTTCCTTAGTTATATGGACTCGCAATATAAGAACAGGAATTCCTCCACAGTCATATGCTCGAAATAAATAAACATCTGTTATTGCTTTACAGCCCAGCTAGTATATACACTGATACTTGCTCAACTGTATAGTCAATTAGTCACTCATTTGTCATTTGTGAATCCGCAAAGTTTAGACAACGTTCTAGTTGTGTTGGGAAGTTACATATCGACAGTTTTGACTTCACAGTGGATTAAAGATGCCCAGAGTGAAAAGTAGTGCAAGAATATGCTGCGGAATTTAAGGATATTTCCACTTTTGATGGCAATATCCTGAAATTTTTTATGTGAGTGTGAGTATCATTCCATGTTATAATTACACTAGACTTACTCCTTGTGACATGGAGTGATGATTTTCGAAATTCAAGGCACTTCTTCATCACAATCATGAATCTTTCAGGATGGAAAGTTTGAGGAAGCATGTGGTCGTATACAGTATTTTGTGATCCCTCCCATGAATGATGACTTGTGAATACCATGTACATTTCTATTAGAGCAACCCTTCAGATCTTTAAAAAAATATTTTATTTGTTTTGGCACATATTTTCACTTTATAGCACATGTTTTTAATATTTTTTGTGCATAAAAAATAAATATTTCCCAAGTTTTTAGCACCTAAAAATCTGATTATTTTCATATTCTATCCTAAGGTCTACAATGTTTTTATGCTTTGTGCTAAAATTAATGTAGTTTATGTAAATTTTGTTAGTTTCAAACCAATTTAGATAGTAGTTGACTGACAGCAATCAGATCAACTGTGCTTGCCCAGCTTTTAAATGCCAACTTTAAATATAGCAGTAGGGGTGGAAAATGCCAGGCTTCTATGCCTTGAAATATTGGCTGTTAGCCATTTTCACAATTTTTACTTTCTCTAGTCCCATATGTACAACGTATATAGGGATAGAGAAGTATTGTATTCCACCCAGAAATTTGATGTTGAGATTTCACCAGAAATGCATGTTTTAGGACCCCCTGAATCCAAAAAAAAAAAAAAAAAAAAGGCATTTTCAGAAACAGGTGTGTGTGTGTGTGTGTGTGTGTACAGCATAGCTCAAAAAGGAAAAGACTGTTAAACTTGGTATTTAGGTTTGGTATCTTCCAAGGATGCGACACAAAGCTTTTCAAAAAAATCCCCCCACTCTAACTACCCTTTACATGGACAAATTTTCGAACATTTTGTTTTTCTTAAAAATGACTCTTAATGATGATTAAAATACCACATATTCTAGCCATTTCTATCACAAATAAAAGGTATATCATGAATTTTCTGGGAATAGCTTCTAAAGACGTGTTTATTCTGGATGAATTTTGCTTAATTTGGCGTACTAGTAAGAGATAAACAAAAACTTACTATACAAAAAATGTAGATCTTGTTAAAATACAAAAGTTTTGTAATACACTTTTTTTTTTTTTTTTTCTTTTTTTTTTTTTTTTTTCTCTCGTAGAGCTTACCATTTTCGAGGTATTCCTTGTTATTAGTTTCAATCGTGAAGTATTTATACTTTTCTCAGACGGAAGTGCCTGTTTTTCTTTTCTACTCCTGGCCAAGCAAAGAAACTATTTGCAATGACAGTCGCATAATGACAGCTTTTAAAACATTTGATTATCACTTTAGCCTAGTGCATTACCTCAGTTCCATTCTACTTATAAGGAATCAAGTAATAAAATTCTGCTAATGTTTATCTCGTTTAGCATGGTATTGAAAGAAGAGTTATCTTTTGTAAGAAGCATGTTTGTAAAGTAGCTAGAGAAAGTCATGTGAGTGTAACACATCAGATTTTTTAAATTATAATACCTGATCATCCTCAAAAAGAACAGGATAGTCATTGCTGTTTAGTACTGCAAGTAGATCATTTATATACACTAAAAAGAATAAGGGACTCAGAATAAAACCTTGTGGGACACCATGCTTTATTTCAGACCATTCAGAATATGCATTGCTATGATTTGAAGTATTCATTATAACCTCCTGTTTTCTGTTCAATAAATAAGATGTAATCCATTGATGCCCTTTGCCCCTAATACCATAGTGTGATAATTTTTATAGAAATATTTCATGATTAACGTAGTCAAATGCCTTTGATAGATATGAGAATATTCCTAGTATATTAAGTTTGCCATCCAAGGACTTAAGAACTTCATTAGTTAATTTGAAAATGGCATCACTGGTTGACATACTCGTCCTGAACCCAAACTGCTCTTTTGCTAAAATATTATATTTATCTAGATGGTGATAAATTGTTTGAAACATAATTTTTTCAAAGATTTTGGAAAAATATGTAAGTAAAAATACTGGTCTATAGTTTGACATTTCAAGATTTGCCCTTTCTGGTATAATGACTGAATATTTTAATCTGTATGGGAATGTCCCTGTTTAGAAGGATATGTTACATATATGATTTAAACAAGCCCCTACATGCCTAGCTGCGCAGACCAGAAATGCTGTCGTAATATGAAGAAGTCTGTTGGAGGGTAAGAGAATCCCTAGGTCGTGCACAATACATTGTTTGTAATGGGAAAGCACTGAAATTTAAAACAGCTATAATTACTTCATAAGGATACCTGAGTTGGAAATAATTGCGACAGCACATTCTTTATGATCATCAGCATCTATGCGTCGCCCTCCGTGGTATAATGGTTACCATGCTAACTTCATATACCTAAGGTCGTGGGTTCAAACCCGGCGGAGAACGATGGATTTTTTCGGGTGTAAAAATCCTTAGCATGGCTTCCTTCAGAAGGGAAGTAAAGCCATTAGTCCCGTGTTGTAGATTTACGGCACGTAAAAGAACCTTAAGCCTAATAGAGAGGTCTCTGAGCAAGCAAAATTAAGCAGTCTTCCATGCCCAATTTATAATGAGGTGCTGAGAATCACAGCAGTTAAAGAGCGTCCATAAATAAAACGCCATTTCCATTTCAGCATTTATGCACAGGGATTAGACCTTGAATGTTTCGTTGGAAGTTGAATAAAATCACTTAATTGACTAAACGGAATTTCATTCCACATCTGAACAAAACAGAAGTAAATATTATCATTGAACTTGAATATCACATACCTGCATTTAAAGTATTTTACGAACAGGATGTAAGCATTCACAGAGAGCATAATTTAGCTTTAATTCCATTTTCTCAGTTTCTTCTCAGTGATGCCATGTATACTTTCTGCTTTTTACTTTAATGCACAAAGCCGTCAACAAGAATTATAAAGAGGGTTTGTTAAGTGTGTCTCTGCAGTATATTGGTCAGAATACTGAATTAAAAATGAAAAATATGCGGTGTCCGATTCTAGACTGATGAAGCTATTCTTATTCGCCACCTTCAAGAGCCTGGAAATATGAATGAGATACTGAATATGTGTTAGGTTAATCGGGAAATATAGTTTTAATGTACAGCTCAAATTTAAGCAGTCGTTATAGAAGATCAAAATAGTAATATGATGACATTACCTAAGGCAGTGTGTAAATAAATAAAAACAAATAAAATGATTTAGCAGAAAAAAAAACATGCAATATTGGATTTTCAGAGATGATATGTACAGTATAAAATTAGGTACATTATAGTGAAATTATAATAGGTAGCTGTATTCCTCTTCAGTAAACTATATTCAAGATGTTATGTAAACATTTTCCATCAGTATTTGTGGTACATTTGACTTGGATAAGATAGGTATATTAATATGTGCACAACAGGAGAGTATGGTCTGTGCTTCCTGAAATAATTTATAAACAAATCTAAAATTAGAATCTATTATTAACATTCTTTATGTTCTAATGCTTTTGCAAAACTCCTTTTTGCACCCTGTGGGATTGTGATTCAGTTTGAAATTACAGATTTGGAAAATTAACTTAATCTACATTTTGGGTATTTTTGTTGTTTTGTTTAGGACAAATTATAATATTGAATCTAATATTTTAGCACTGTCTTCTGATGCTAATGAAACAGATGAGCTTTGTCAGATAAGAAGGGAAACTAAATACTGAAGGAACTGTATTAGGGTTTAGCATCATCTTGCCTTTATTCTCATGTAAACAATTTTTTATTTCGATGGCACAAATTTGTTATGTCTCGGAGCAGCTGACTATTTACTCAATAATTCTAGTCTATGTATTAGGAACCTAAAATAAATTATCATTCGCTTAGTGACCAAGAAAACTCACGAGAATAAATCGGAGTGAATTTGTAACGCAAATGTTACAATTTATTCTTACCGATGGAAAGTGATCTCGGAATCATTTTTCTGGTGGTTGGTACAGTTATGCAGCATAGAAGTGCACCATGTTAATTATTAAACCCTAATACCCTAAAATCACCTCACTTTTAAAGCCTTTTAAGCATACTAAACATACGGCAGAAAGCATGTTTGCCTCTCACTTACCGATGTGCTGGAAGTTTCAATTAGCAACAGCAACACCAGCGCCAGCGGTGAGTCTAGGTAATATATTCCAAGGTCTTTGGATTCAAAGGTTTACAAATAATGTCAGCACATACCTCCTGATGAATTCTTGCTTCTGAAGGATTGTAATACTTTTTTTATTTTGGTTGCACTTGTAGATGCTATCTTTAAGGATGTAAGATTGTCTATACGAGATTCCTGAAGAAATTGGATCTCTCTTAATCTGTTTCTTTGTTATTAAATTTTCTGCCACTTGAATGAAATATTCATTAAATGCATTTGCTATCAACTGAAGAAATGGAAATGGGGTTTTATTTCTGGACACTCTGTAACTGTTGTCGTTCTTAGCATCCAATTCTGTACTGGGCATGAAAGACCGCTTAATTTTGCTCAGAGGCCTCTTTTATCAGTTTGAGGTTCTTTTACGCACCCTAAAACTACAACACAGGACCAACAGCTTTACTTCCCTTCTGAAGGAAGCCATGCTAAGGATTTTATGCCAGAAAAAATCCATCATCCTCTGCCGGGTTTGAACTCTCAACCTTGGGTATATGTATCAGTTGAAGATCATTTGTGGTCACTTGGTTTACTTTAATTTAGCTTTAGATTAGTAGAGTTGACTATATCGATGGCTAGCAGTTTTGGGTTTGAAAGCATTTAAAGGTCTTGGCAACAAGAGGGTTAAGTGGAGTAAGGCTTTAGCATTTGAGTGCAGCAAAATCAACGAATGCCATGCCTGATGACTACATTGTTTCCTAGGAAGTGCGACATAAATTCTGTGCAGCATTGCTTCCATAGAACATGTGAGGGAATATCCGTTTCTTGCAAAATGTCAAAAATAGAAGTTCTTGTAAAAGAAGAGAAAATGATCAGGTTTTGTTGTTAGATGAAAATATAGAGAATATTAATTCACTGTTTATAATGAGAGCACTTGAAGTTTTCCATTAGGTAACTAATTAACATCTGGCATGTTCCATTTACATGACTTTCTCTACGTATTTTGTACAAACTATTCTTACAAAAGCTTATTCCTCTATATAACTATGCTAAGTGGTGTTATTACTTAGTTCCTTATATGTAGAAGGGAAATAAGGGAGCACACTATACTAAAGCAATAGGCAAATCTTTTAAAAGCTGGATGCCATAAATGGTGATGAAAATCAGTTCTCGGGTGTAATAATCCTTCAGAAGGGAAGTAAAGCCGCTGGTCCCATGTCGTAGATTTACGGCATGTAAAAGAACCTCAAGCCTGATAGAGAAGCCTCTGAGCAAAATTAAGTGGTCTTTCACTCTCAATTTAGAATGGGGTGCTGAGAACCACAGCAGTTAAGGAGCATCCATAAATAACATGCCATTTTTTTTTTTCTGCATGGCCAGAAATAAAGCATAAAAAGAAATAAGAATGACAAATTCCCATTTGGGAAAAGTTTAAGTATTTTAAAATTGAAACTAATAACAAGGAATATCTCGGCTACTGATTTCATTTTTAATTATCATATTCATGGGCACACACACACACACACACACACACACACCAAATCTAAAAATGCTTCTTTGGATTCAGGTGACCCCAAAATGTGTATTCCCACTGATATCTCTCAAATTTTTGGGGTTGAATGCAATATCTTCTCTACCATGTACTATGTACGAAATAGAGAAAATGAAAAGGCACAAGTGTACTAGTTATGCATCATAAGTATTGCAACAAAGTTCTATTTGATGATTTTTTCACACTTTTTTGCTTTTTAAGGATGGATGCCACGCTTCGTGAAATCACAAGCTTGGTAAAAGAAGTGAACCCAGAAGCAAGAAGGAAAGGAACATACTTTGATTTCTCATTGGTGTTTCCAGACATCAGGAGCCCAGGCTACAGAATGAGGGAAATTGGTACCACATGCTCAGGCCAAAAAGGATCAGATGATGGAAAGACATTAGCACAGGCAAGGCAAGTGTAACACAGTTAATATAGTTGGTGTAAAGAAGTTAGTAGCCGTAATATGTATTTTAATTAAAAATTGTTCTCAGTTGGAATTAGTAACACTAAAACATCATTAATAGGTAGTTTTACCCAGACATGTTTCTAGGCTTGTTTGCCTCTTCATCAGCAACCTTCAACTGATGCAGCATTTTGATGTGGCTTTATCATTGATGCTTTTATATATTTCCAGAGAGTTTAATTGGTGGCAAATCAAAATTTTTATATTGATTTTGTTTTTTGCTATGTGGATATTTTGTACCAAACATCTACTAATTTATCTGAATACTAGTTAAAAGCTTTTTTTTCCAAATTATTAATATTGAGAATTGGGGATCAAGTAGATGAATGTATGGTTAGGGGTGAACCCAAAGGGTTACCCAAACTTCTAAACTGATTCATTGTGATTCTTGAACTCAACAACACTTTGAAATAAATACTCTACTCTTTTGGTGTATGTCGGTCCAGATTACATCTTACAGCATCGGCAGCCCAGATATAAAGTTTTTTTGTGATCTAGTTTACGAGGGTCATTTCAGAAGTCATGGCAACTATTTTTTATCAATCAATAAAGCTGCAGCAAGCAAAACTCAGGATATACGATTGAAAGTCACTGGAATGTTCTTTGAAATGCTGGTATTAATTTGGGATCTGGGTACAAGGGGCTATTGGTATGGGACATTGAAATATGTGTAAATAGTGATCATTGTTTTATTTGTATTACTCATACATGTGCATAAAATGGTTCGCACACATATGCATAATACTCTTACCAGCTAACAACCTTCAAAATAATCTCCCAAGGTTTCTACACATATTTGCCAAAGATGAGGAAGGCACTGAATACCATCAACTTTAGTCACAGCCTCTAGGATACTAATGTTTACATGTGTCTGTGAGTACCTACCAATGCACTCAGATGTCATTTGGTGGTGGCATCCTGTACTGTGTACATGTTTTTAAATGTATATATTGCAATAAAATAGTTGCCATGACTTCTAAATGACCCTCGTATAATTAAACCATACTAATGGCAGCATTTAGACATCTTGCCACCAATATCTATTGCTGCAACATTACCTCTTGCTAAATGAAATGTAATCTATTCGATGTGTAATCTTATCAGGTACCCTAAGATTTCTGGAATCATGCTAGATGCTGTGTCAGATAATGCATCTTTTATATTAGAAAAGACCTCTCAACATCAACTGAGACTATTGAAGCATTCTGATGCAATATTACAGAAGGGTCTGTTTCAACTCAGTACCCTGTTAACTTGGGATTTTTTATTATTGCTAAATTTATTGAGTTCAGAATTTGTGAAAAGTTCTTTCTCTTTCCTCAAAAATGGGAAATAAAATAATATACAATCTTTGCTCCTTAAAGCACCTAAAACAAGAACAGATTTGCATATTGATGCCCATATCAACATCAAAGTTGAAAGTTGATTTTATACATTTAGGACGCCAATTGTAATTGAGCAACAATATTTTTTCACCTGCTTACAATCAGACAGTGAAATGCAGGTTAGCCAGTGTCAAAATTTGATAAGAGTAAACATTTTCTAAGCACAGGTGCATTATTTCTGATTTCTTTAGTGAAAGTTTCATACCAAACTACATCCCTTTATTAATGGCCTAGTTATTTGTTGCGCTTTATTGTTCTCTGTTAATTTCTTTTGGTATTTTGCTGATCTTTTTTGGAGACAAAAGCAAATTTTGAGTTGCATATAAACAACCTAAACTATACTTCCCTGGAAGAGTCAATGTTCAATGAATTTGAAATAGCCAGGATGCACATTTGCTGGAATTTCTCCCAGTTTCACTTTCATGTGACTTGAGCAAGCTCTAACATCTGTTTCATTCTGCAATAACTTTCAATAACTTTTGCAGCTGTCCCAAGAACAGGAATGAAAAAGTTGAAACTTCGTCATTTTTCCCATTCCCTATAAAAGCTTCTCATCAATTGTAAATATCACTTTGTAGCATACATACTTTGTCATTTTCTTTCTGGTTTTCATTCTCAGTTATTGTGAACCAATCTTTCCACATTTTGCTTTCTAAGCCTCTTTTTTCCCCAGGCCTGTAATAGCACTACATCATAATTTTCTTGAAGCTGACAAATATTTTGTGATAGGAAACCAAACTGGACTGCAAAGAAAATTAAATAATTCTTACTTCTTGTTTTTTTAACGAGTAGTGTTCACATTTGATGGGCATTGGTGAAGTAATGAATTATATTTGGGAAAGGAAGCTCCAGAGTTTAACAATACTCTTGAATCTGAAGGGTTGTAAATTTTGTTGAAATTCAAGTCCATCTTGTTATCATTGGAGATTTAATTTAAGCAATGTGTTTAATCATCTGAATCCTTCATGAAGCTATGTGTTATTCAGGTCATATGAATTAATATGTTTGAAAGGCTTATTTTTGAGCATTTATCAAGTATGGTGTACCATCTGTAATCTTTTTTTTTTTATTATTTTATTTATGCTAAGCTGTATACAGGTGGATATGGCTGGTTTTTTACTGGTCATACTCATATATTACAATAGTTTCTTAATTCTAGTTTATTACATTTTTGACTCTTATTTACTGCCCATACACATTTATTTTTCGCTTTATATAAGAATTGTTCAATCTTCAACTACAGGTACACTTCCTTCTCTTCTTATTAATATACTCTTTTCTCCAAACTTCAGTCTCTTTACATGTAAATAATATATGTTTCATGTCTTCATTGCTGCCACATATAGGACATCTGTGGAATACCCTTCCTTAAACCATTTAACCTCCATACTCCTACTTTCGCCCATGCAATACCTGATTTATCACATATATATACTTTCCCATCCCCATGAGTCTTTCATTTGGTGTATAAAAAAACTAAAGTTCTTTTCAGCTATCTCACTAAATATTTTTCATATTTCTATATCCTCAAATCTTTTCCTTGCCAATTTTCAGAAAATCTGTAATCAATAGTAACATGTATTGAATTTCTTTAAGCCACATTAAGTTAAATTGAATTGATGAATAATAGTTTGTATTGGTAAATTTTTTTCCAGATATTCTGCTGTAGGTAAAACAATCATATGAAAAGCAATCAAAAGATCTAACATTGCCTATAGAATCAGTCTACTCTCAATAAAATTCAGATCTGTTTGTTTCTAATTTTATATTTATCATTGCATCAGTCATTTAGTAACATTTTACAAAGTTGATTCACTAATTATAGATTCACCCATATACTTCTCCAAAAATGTCTTAATGTAGGATTGTGTAGTTTCCACAAACAGAGTCCAGCATCAAGGAAAGCTTTGCATAAACTCAATGCAAGCTGTGATTTTCAGTTCAGTATTATAATTAAAGGCCTGTGCATAAAAATGGTCAAACTTTCATTTTATTTAAGCTGAGAAAAATAGGAGTTTTGTATACAACAAAAATAGAAATATTATTTTACACTGTGTTATATTTTACTACAGTTGGTGTTACTCGCCTCAAACTTATTTTTTAAGCAGCGTCCAAAATATTTTCATTTACTTATATTGTATTAATGAAAGAAAACATTAATATTCCTTTTTCTGAATGAACCTTGCTTTCTTTTAACTATGATTAACACAAAAATACCTTTGCACATTAAATTTAGATTTATGTATAGGAATTAACTATAAAAACTGCCCTTGAAAACAAGAGCTTATTTGCCCTATTTCAGACACTCAATCAAAATCAGACATGTCACTGTCTCTTCTTCATGAACATTCTTACCTTCACCAGATACGGATGAAAGACTTCTTAATAAAGACTAATAATTCTTGGAAAACTGGAAGCATATAATTAGCAACAGTTTTAATGAAAGGGTGTTTTGGAACAATGATATGTATGAATAGAATATTTCTGAGTTGGGTTTGTAACACTTAGGTATCACTTATAATTATAGTTTTGCCAGCTTCCAACTGAATTTCAGCAGGATGTTCTATGTTGAGGTGTGACAGTCCCTGGTGACTGAGTGGCGAAACTCCACAATATGTTTTGTGGCAACAATTCAAAGTTAAATACGTGGCATTGGCTTTTAACAATGTGGATTTTCTCCCAAACGTCAAGATCTGCTGCATATCTGGTGGGTTTTATAAGGTGTAGGTTTGGTGCTATTTCATGGTTAGTAGACCAAAAGTGGTGTGCAATGACTGATTTGTCAGTGTGTTTATATTTTACATTGGAAAACAGAATAAAATGTGCAGATTGGAACAAATTTTACCTTGGGAAAACAAAAAGACACTTTGAAACAAGACTTAAAGAATATTTGAGAGCAGTAAAATATAAACACACTGGCAAATCAGCTGTTGCACACCACTTTAGTCTACTAACCATGAAAAGGCACCAAATATACACCTTATAAAACCTGCCAGATTTGTAGCAGAGCTTGACGTCTGGGAAAAATTTCACATCTTAAAAACCAATGCCACATACTCAACTTTGAAATTGCCACCACAAAACATATTGTAGAGGTTCGTCACTCAGTCACCAGGGACAGTCACACCTCAACATAGAACATCCTGTAGAAATTCAGTTGGAAACCATCAAATGAAGCCCACATGGCATCGAAATCAGTCTTGCAAAATTATACATAAGTGATACTTAAGTGTTACAAATCCAACTCAGAAATAGTCTATATAATTAGCAGTTCAAGTACATCTATGAGATTCGGATTTTCATACTTGTGTGGTAAGAACACATGATTGCAATAAAGAAAAGTTGTCATTTTTGTTAGACTTTGCGTAAGTTATTAGTATTTGTCCAAAACAAGGCCACACTAATCAGAAACTATGGTTTTGAGAGTTAACCATTGTTATGCACTCCCCTTCAATTACTTATGAGAGCATACATTTTCTTTGCAGTAGCCTTGAACAGTGGATTTTTTAGTTTGGTATACTAGTAAGTAATATCTATTTTCATAATTCTTTGACTGCTCATATATTTTACACAAGTGTATTTTACCATCAGACCCAAAAACTTAACAATTTATTACATAAAGGAACACTGATTTTCAGCATCTTAAAGCTAATATATGCAACGTAAATGAGAAGTTTAAAACAAGAATTTAAATATTTACCTACATATTTTTTGGTTGGATAGATAGAGTCAAACTGAAAAATTCAATGCCATAGCCGGGATTTGAACCATGGGTCTCCTGGTCTACACCTGGTTGCTCTTCCACTACCATGGCAACATGCGGGTATAGCATTGAATCTTTCAACTGACAAGCATGTTTCCTGGTAGAGACTGGGAGATCTGTGGTTCAAATCCCGGCTGTGGCATTGCATTTTTCAGTCTGACTATCCTAACTCCTGTCCTACACACGGATTGTTGAAAAAACAATTAAACCAATACATATTTTTGGTTGTTCCACTTGTAGTTGTATTTGAAAGAGGCATAATTGGAAGACCAGTTAAAACTGTAATTAAAAGTCTTGTGTTTTACAGCTTTACATGCAATATATAATTTTAGTATGTAGTGTTTATTTGTTTAGTCATTAGGTACTTTAGTACAATAGACATGGTCAAAGTAATATATACAAGTAAGAGTCAGTCATATAACAATTCTAGTATTAAAAAATTCATCCAAATTATAAAATACATTTTTTTACTTTAGCCTTAAACTGTATTACATTTAGGTCTCTCATGTGGTCAGGAAGCTTATTATAGGCTATAATGCTGGTTATCAAATAACTATCTTTAACTTTCTTTAGTCTAGTGTATGGAACATGCAATTTATCAATATTTCTGGTATTTAATGTGTGTACATGTCTGTTCAGTTTAAATTGTCTTAAATTCTTATGCACATATAATAATAATTGTAATATATAGCAATTGTACACTGTTAAAATTTTCTGTTGCTTAAAAAGTGGTCTACATGGAGCATTGTAAGAAGTATGACATAAAATTCTCATGGCTTTCTTTTGTAGAAGTAGAATATCATTCAATTTAGAACAGTTCCATAGCTAAAAACACTTTCAAACAAAGCAAGATATATTTGCTTTAAATAGCTCCAAGGTACTTTGTTGCAAATGGTTCTCAGTAAATACACAACTTTAGATAATTTTTTACAGACCATTTCAACATGTGAATTCCAGGTTAATTCTGAATATAAAACCATTCCAAAAAGTTTTACATTAGTGTATTCAGCATCATTTGAGCTTTGTCTAAGGCTAAAAATAATGTTTTGCATTTTGTCACAGTTAGTTAAAAAACCATTACTAGAGAACCATTTAGTAGCACTCTGAATTATCATAACATATACTATTTAAAACAGCAAAATCATTATGTGTTAAAATAAAAGTGGAATCATCAACATATAGAATCGTCTTAGCAGGTATATTACATGGCCGGTCATTTATCATAATAAGGAATAAAAATGGTCCTAAGATAGTTCCTTGTGGTACTCCAAAATTAATGTAGTCACTTCTACTACTTAAATTATTTACAAAAACAGCATGTCTACGTCCAGTTAGATAGGTGTAAAAGAAGTTATACTCAGTATTTCTAATTCCATAGTATTCTAATTTCATTAGTAATAAGTCATGTGGAATGCAATCAAAAGCTTTGCTTAAATCAAATAGCAAAGCAAGAGCATTTTCCTTGTCTTCAAATGCTTTATATACAACCTCTAATAAATCTTTTATTGCATCGTGAGTACTTTTACCTGGAGAAAAACCAAATTGTGAAGGGCTGAGAATGTTATTTTCTGTGGTATATAACCTTAATTGATGGAGTATAACACCTTCAAAAACTTTACCTAATATAGGAACAATAGCTATTGGCCTGTAATTTTCTGGTTTATTCACATCACCTTTCTTAAATATGGGAACTGTTTTAGCCATTTTCAGCTGCTCAGGAAATACTCCAGCATTTAAACATAAATTGATACAATAGGTTAGTGGTTTCACAATATAAATAATAACAGATTTAATTATTCTATTACTAAGTCCATATATATCCCACTGGGAGAGTTACTCATTTTTTTCACGACTTGGATAACCAGCTCCTCAGTTACTTCTTGCCACATAAAACTTGCATTACAATAGGACTTATTACATACACTTATTTTTGCTACATTAAATTGCTCTGATATTTGCTTTGCTTTATCACAATTATTTTTCACAGATTCAGAGAAATATTTTTTAAAGATATCTGGTGAAATAGGTGCAGTAAACATATTCTTAGAACTATTAGTTTCTCTTTTCAAAACATTCCATACTGCTTTACATTTATTTTGCTCGTTTTCAATATATTCCATATTGCTCCCTAGTTTTGCTGCTTGTAGTGCAGATTTATATTGATTTCTATATAGCTTACACATTATTAATGCTGCTTCTAATTTTGTATTTTTGTATACAGTATTGAGAGCCATAACCTTGTTTCTCATTTGCTTCAGGTCATCGCTAAACCAAGTATTAAGTTTTTTATTACTTTTCTTAGCCTTATGTTTCACAACAACAATTGGACAACACATATCAAATACATTTAAAAAAGTATTAAAAAATAATTTAAAAATTTCATCAGCGCTTGTATAATGGCAGAATAAAATATCTTCCCAAATTATATTACTGAGTGAAATAAAAAGATGCCTCATGTGATTCAGGGTAGTTTTTCTTTTAGATCTTGAGCTTTTTGGTACATTTGTTTCAAATTTTTCACCAAAGAGTGAAAAACTTAATAGAGAATGATCAGACAATGAAGGGTCAGTTAGTTTGACTTCATATAAATGTTTAGGAAGATTTGTAATAAAATTATCAAGACATGCATTGTCTCTTGTATGTAGAGCATGTGTAAAATGGCAATTAAAAGTATTAAGCATATTACTAAAACACATATTCCTAGAATTTAAAGTAAGCATATTTATATTAAAGTCACCACCAATTAATAATTTCACATGTTTACTGCTAAGGTGTAACAAAAGTTGCTCAAATGCAGCAAGAAATGTTTCCATATCACCGCTTGGTGGGCGATAAACAGTAATTATAACAATGTCATACAGTTTTACATAAATAGCTACAACCTCAAAATGTCCCTCTATGCAATATGAGGAAACACTAATTTCAGTGAATTCAAGTCCTTTCTTAACAAAAATGGCTACACCCC
The DNA here is from genome assembly GCA_030762935.1 of Hymenopus coronatus. Taxonomy (NCBI): domain Eukaryota; kingdom Metazoa; phylum Arthropoda; class Insecta; order Mantodea; family Hymenopodidae; genus Hymenopus; species Hymenopus coronatus. Next base: position 114,683,587 of record CM060882.1, read on the forward strand.
CATTTTTCTTAGTTGTACGACAAAAAATTGTTGCTTTTGTATAACCACTAATATTACAAAATTCAGTTTCATTTTGCACAAGCCAATGTTCCGCAAAGCATAACATGGAATAGCTTTTATCTTGTAAATATCCTTCCAATTCATTAAGTTTATTTCTAATGCATTGGATATTTATAAAAAATATATCATGGCATATTATTACATTTTGTTTTACAAAATTAACTGGCATAGATTTAGATTCATTATAATGTACAATAGTATTGTCGGGGGAATTTATCCGAGTCCTTGGATTGTGTTTAATGGGTTCTTTTGGCGTTGATATAAAACTCGCCGCACACAAGCATTTACTGGCCATATACTGGGATCCATTGCAGAGTCAAAATGTTCTTCCAAAATATCCACTTTAATGGAGGAATACTCATGGGATTGTCGTGATGCTAACTGTTCACATTTAATTTCCGGAAATTTTGGTTTCAAAAAGTGTACAATGCTTTCTACTTTAGTCTCTGGGGCCAGCCTAAATACGTGCAATGATACCGTTTTCAGCACCCCTTGAAGTTTTGCTGTGCTAACCGTATTATTTTGCAAGTTACTACCAACCACTACATTGCATCTAGTTTTCCTGCCAATAACTTTTACCCAAGTGTCGTTTGCTCCATTATTTTGTATAGTTGCATCAGAAGTTACCTTATTAGACATTTCTTTGATGATACGAGGAGTGACTTCCTGCTTCTTGTTGTCTGGTATTGATTTTTCTAGCAGTGAGGAACTAGAAGATGACGTTATGTCCACCTGTCTCTTGTCCAAGGTTGTGGATGTATTAGCTGGAGCACATTTTACACTTTCTTGCGCTGAATCGCCGTAGCACTTTCCTAATAACTTGACGTGACGAGTTAAAATGTTCACTTTTTCACGTAGTTCAACAATCATTTTGTCCTTCTGCCTTTAAACATATTTCACAATACCTTGTTGACAGATTCTTCAAGGTCATTTAAAGCACTGAGTAGATCGGCTTCTTCAGTAGCTTCATCACTTAAAACACTTTCACAATCACCACCATTTCCACAACACTTAACGTTATTTTCGTCCACAGGTTGTATACTATTTGTCAATTTAGCACAACTCGCGTGAAATACATTCGTACATTCGAGGCATTTTAAACCATTCACCACTTTTTGTTTACATCTTTTACATAAAGAGCCAGTTGGACAACTCACACCACCAGGCATTTTCCTATCTTGTACACAGTTGCGGGAGCGGAGGTCAAACACGTCCGCTCGCATCATAGCGTAGCCAACTGCTGTAAAGAAAAAGTGAACTAATTAGAAGGCAATAATTTAGATTTGATAATTATTCTCATTGTGGCAGTTAGAGAAATAAATTATATGTGCCAACACTTTTTAGTAATTTAAGTATAAGTTAAATCCATTGGCATTTTACTAGCTCTAGGATTTGGTTTTAATCATTTCCAGAGACACGCACTCTGAAATCTTATGTTCATCATGTGTTTTGATTTCAAATGGTATCTTCATTAGTCAGTACCATAATGGCACTTTAGGAACATATACCATTCCTTCCAAATTTGAACAGTCAGGCTATAAGTTTCCTCTCTCAAATCTTGTCTAAGACATCTCCACCTCTTTGATATTGTTTTCGTTTAGTTCATTAACACCCTTTGTGTGTATACATATACAAGGTTAGTTATATTTGGATAGTAGTTAAGGTATCTGGAACTTTAGGGTAGGAAAAAACAATTACAAGAAATAATTTACTGAAATATGTAGATAGTTGCATCCATTATATTAAATACCTAGATGCTACAGAGTGATAGTTATATGCATAAATCAAATGCAAGTTTTTTTGTTATTTTTTGTTGAAAGTTCAAGAGCATTGTCCCCTAATTCTTACCAAATGCCATTACAATTTGTGACCAATACAGCACAAATTTATCTTAATTATATATTTCATAAGAAGGCATATTAAACATTTTTAGGTTAATCAAATAACATTTTTATTATGTCTGATTCTTCAAAATACATTTTCAGGTTCTGCATAGGAGATTATATGGACATATCAATAACACCTCCTAATCGAATGGTTCCAATGATGAGACGAGGTGGGCGTCCATATTAAAAAGAACATGGTAATAATTTACATATTATTTCCTGCTCCAGGTAGAATATTTCCATTGTAAAAAAGTGAAGAAATAATTTAAATAACATGAACTAAAAAGTGTAAACTTCAGATATTTTTACAATTTGAAGTTGAAATAATCTGGATTTTTCAAATAGATTGTGCAGGAATAATTGTGTAAGCAAGTGTAATACAATTTAAGCTGCAAACAAATTTTATACATTTCTTAAAATAAATATTTTTAAACAGTGTATGGAAGTTATTTAATATTTATTCAAATTCAAGATTTGTTCCTCTCTCTCTTTTTTTTTTTTTTTAAAGCATTATATTCTTGATATAGGCTTCTTCATTAGTGTGCAGGAAAAAGTAATTTTCAAATTTTACAGGAATGGGATGTGTGTCACCAGAGAAGCATGGGTGAAATGAGAAAAATTGTGAGGTTACAGCATAACAACCAGATTTTGCATTTGTAGTTATAACTTTTAAAGTTAACAAGTTATCAAGATACCTAAATGGGATTATAAGGTTTCCCATTTTTAAGCCTAAAATAGAAATTAAAGGTGGGTCCATTGAGCTTTCAGAATAAGATAAAACCCCAGAGAAAACCCCTTTCTGGATAATTCTCCATAGCTGACATTTGAACTCGGGACTTCTTGAATGTAAGGCAGACATGCTACCACCACACTTCAGAGGCAAGTACTGCAATCTGTATTCACACAATATATGTGCCATAAAAGCAAATTTACTTTTCTGAGCTCTCATTTCTGACAGCCTCTTCCACACACCACATGTGTTTTTGTGCGAATCAAATCACAACTATTCATAATAATTCATTGTACAGTGTGTAAATAGTAATTTGCATCCATCATTGCTGTATGGGACTGATAACTAGAAAATATTTGGTAAAATAATGAAATAATCACAACTGCTAAATTCCAAAATTAAGTAATGTAAAATGGCAACTTTCTTGTATTTGAGATTGTCTTGTGTATCTATGCTTTATCCCCATAGTATGTCAGACAAGCTAAGCAAATTGAAGTCTTTCTTTCTTCAGTATAGCATGAGTATTTTGGATGAGGGAGTATCGGTATGTATTGCAAAAGAGAAATATCAGAGAATATCTTATTTCTAATAATATGAAAGATGGCCAATTTTAAATTTCAGAAATGTCATATGGTCTGTTACTTTTGACATCAAACAAAAAGTAAAAGAATTTATCAAACCAACAAACATCTTTATAAATGAATTGCATAAAGCACACAAATAAAAAGGTAAAACAAAAATTAAAGAATATTTTTTTAAACCATTGAAATTGAGTAAAATCCAATAATGGAAAAATACCCTTTGAACCCTTCCCATTGCTACTCCTCCCCAAAGAGTGAAAATGCTGCTGAAGCACTGAAAGAAAATAAGCTTTCACTGGTGAGAAAAATTGGCAGTGATTTGAAGATGTCCGGAATTTTTAAATGTCGCAACCTCTATAATTTTGTCCTTAGGACTTGAATATTCATGAAGTAGTGTGTAAAACATACACAAAAGTTATTGTAATTGTGTTATAAAATGCAACTGAATTAATTTACTGAAGTGTTTGCTGAATAAAGTCCTGAAAAGAAATGTAAATATTTGTTACTAATAATAAATGATATTGCTGTAATGAACAGGAAATGTATTCAAGATGTTCTGTGTAAATTTAAAGTTGCAAGAATGAAGCATTCAATACACAATAAAGGTTTACAGATACTTGGCTCTTTTGAATTTAAAAATAAACAAAAAAATTGGATTTGTCATTTTTATACATAGGGGAGATTGGTACAGCACCTTGAGAAAAAAAATTAAGAGAAGTGGGAAGTGTATTATATGGATATGCAGCTAACCCAAGAAAAATAGATATCTATGGATGATTACTGATCAATGTAAAATTAGTGTATTGTATATTACTTGAAATTACGAGGATTTTGGAGCAGTGATGTTTACTGTACTGATTTGAGTAGATTATAACACATTTCCATCATTTTACATGTTTTGGAAGTACCATTGCTTCCATTATCAACTTTTCGACTGCCAGTACCCCAATTGTCAGGTGATAATAGTAGATAGGCTTGTCTTGAGTGGTGGATTTATGAAATTCTGGACAAAGGTGTCTCCAAGCAGGATTTCAAAATTCATCAAATGTTTTCCGTCCAAATGTGGATATTCTCCTGGGTTTCCAATTTCCAACTGTTTCTTATGTATTGTAATAAAATTGGGATCTTCTCTATCAAGATGTTTTCTTCAAAAATGCCAGCCACTGATCTAGCTTTCTTTTTCTATTTTATGTTCCTAGTATGATCCTTGTTCCTTCTGCCTCAAGGCATCCTTATGCAAAGTTCTTAATCCACCACCAGAAGCAAGTCAATTGTAATTTAGTAGCAGCCTATAGACTCTTTTCGAGTATCGGGCATTGTCAGTTTACATTAAACAAAATTAGCATTAAATAAACTTAGTCTACATAAATTATTTTAAAAATTCATTGATATCATACACAGGATTGTTCAGTAAATATGTCTTGAGACATTGTTTAAATTTAACAGCATTTTCATTTTTTACATATGCAGGGAGTCGATTATACATGTGTAATCCTATTATATAGGGATCTTTATTTACAGATTTTACATTGTAGCTGGTATAATGTAAGTCAAGTTTGCATCTAGTATCATGGTTATGTATTTCACTATTTAGTTCACTTAATTAAGTAAGTTACTTTGTATATGTATATAGATACTACAGTAAACATCTTTTCTCTTTTAAAAACTTCCCTACATGATTCTCAACACCCCATTTTAAACATAGTTCTGATGCATTTCTTTTGTAGCACTAGAACCCTTTGCATATGCATTTTATTACAACCCCCCCATAATTCAATACCATATTGGATATATGAATAAATTAACCCATAGTATATAAGTTTTAGAACCTCAACATTACAAGTTTTTTGCAAATTCCCTCATTAAATACAAACCTTTACTTATTTTTTTACATAGGTCATCGATATGATTAGTCCAGGACATGAGTTTATCTACTTGCATTCCTAAAAATTTGTGAGAATCAGATTCCTGTATTGCAACATTTCCAAAGTTAATATGAAATAATATATCTTTTTTCTTCTTGCTTAACTCAAATTTAATTATGTCTTGTCAGGGTTATTAGTGAGGTTGAGAGATTTAAAAAATGTGTTTATTCTTAGCGATTCATTGGTGGCTAATGATTTCAAGTCAAGATCATTGTTTGCTTTACACATAATAGTGGTGTCATCTGCATAGCTTATAATTTTACAATTAGGTGTCGAATACATATAATTTAAATATAAAATAAAAAATAATGGTCCAAGTACTGAGCCTTGGGGTACACCGTATTTAACTATTTCAGCACTTGATTTAAATTTTGTTCTTTTTTTACCTTGTTTGAAACTTATTTCTGTGTATTGTACACGACCTTTTAGATACAATGAAATTAATCTATCGGTAATCCCTCTAATACCGTACTTTTCTAAGATTAATAGTAATGTATCATGTTGGACACAGTCAAACGCCTTAGATAGATCAAAAAATATGCCTACAGTTTTCTTTTTTTCATTTAGATTACTTAAGATGTTGTGAGTAAAGTCTATTAGGGCCATGGTGGTTGATCTTTTAGCCCGAAAGCCATGCTGAAAATCATTTAAAATATATTTTTCAAAGAAATTCATAATTCTCTTCAATAGTATTTTTTCAAACAACTTAGCTATTACCGAGGTAAGGGTTATAGGTCTATAGTTTTGCATGTTACTTTTGTCTCCCTTTTTATGTATCGGAATCACAGTACTAATTTTTAAACAATCTGGGAAAATTCCTAGGTTTAGTGATGTATTTATTAGATGAACCAAGAGGGTGCTCAAAACATGTTTACATCTTTTTAACAATTTAGAGCTAATTCCATCCCATCCAGTGGAATTTTTATTTTTAAATCCATTAATTAATCTTATAACTTCATCTGCCGTAGTATCATACAGATAAAGCAAATTTCCTATACCCTTATTAGTTTTAAAACCTGCAACATCAGGGGTATTTTGATTGCTAGCAACATTTATAAAGTAATCATTAAAACGATTGCATATCTGAAGTGGATTATTTTCTATGCAGTTATTAATGAGTAGATTAATATCTTCTTGCTTTAACTTTTCTTCCCTCATGCTATTAATCATTGACCATGCTGTTTTTGAATAGTTACTAGTATCAGAAAGCTTTCTTATCACCTTTTGTGATATCAATTCATCCTCATATGCTTTTTTAAATTGTTTGTATTTGATATTGTAGTGCTCGAGTTTTGTTGATTTAGCAAGTAGATATAAATCATTTATTTTTTCCCTCAACCTCAAAGCCTCTCTTGAATCCTTACTTTATGTTTTTTTAAAGGTTCCATATTTTGTTTACTATAGGGCAGCATAGCTCAATATAGAGGTTTAGAATTTCATAAAATGTATTCCATTTTTTATTTGTATTTTTAATGCTATACAAATCTTGCCATGTTTCATTAGCCAAACAAGTATGTGGTTTTAAAATATTAGCCTCAGTAAATTCTCTAAGGGTTATAATTTCAGTTAGGTAAGGGTTTTTAAATGTACAGTTATTTATATCTAAAAATGTACTATTACACCTGATAATCATGGCACTGGCAGTCGAAAAGTTGATAATGGAAGCAAGAGACTTCCAAAACATGTCCTAAGTAATTGTAGATGTAAGTAGTGGAAATGTTTATTGTAAAATGTTGTCGCATAAGTTTGTTCTTTTTTCGTTACACATCAATCACTAAAAATGCCTGGGAACACTCCTCACCTGCAGCACAGCTATGATAGATGTTGCCGAACTTTCTGTTTAGAAACTTTAAACATAGATTGTTCAAAATATAAATAAATAAGGCAGTTAGGTTTTGTAACAAGCTGTTTATATCCTGCAGTTTATATTATTATTGTCAAAATATGGTGCCATTTCTCTAGAAGCTTATAAATCCCATTTCTCCAAAATCTGGGAGTTTTGTGATTGGTTTCAGTCTGCAGTCTATCAAGGAAATGAGGCGTTTGCCATTCAGGAAATTCTGCAGGAATAGAATAGATGAAAGTTGGATGGGGCAATGTCTGGAGAATACAGCGGTTGGGGTAACACATCCTGCTCAAAATTACACATCTTAAGAAGGTTACCTTAGAGGTATGCGGTCTGGCGTTGTCGTGGTGAAAGACAATGTTTCCTAATTCTCGTATTTTCTCTTCAATGGCTGCCTTGAGACAATTCAACTGATTTCTCAGAATTGATAGTCTCATTGTTCGGAAGAGGTTCGCAATACAGAATTCATATGCAATCACACCAAATGAATAACATAACCTTTCTCATCTCCAGTTACTAGCCGTTCCAGAAAAGGAGCATTCTGATTGCGTCCCATACATGGTGAGTATTTATGTAACTCAGTTTTTCAAATTCTTGACTACAGTAGTACAAGCTAATTTAAGCTCCACTGCCAACATCCCAGTTGTCATTTTGATTTTTGACTCCATTTCAATAATTCTTTCCACTTCTGTAACCATTGGCCGTCCATATTGAGGTTTGTCTTTTAGGGAGAAATTCCCAGCTTGAAATCTCCTTTTGACATGCTCAATTCATTACTGCATCTTTCCCTTAGACAGCACAAATTTTCTGCTGACATTGTGAGGTGGTTTTACCCTTACAATAGTAAAACAGCATAAGATGTGGGAAATATTCCGTTTTGCTTTCCATAGTTTGTAAACACAAGTTCATGCTGTTCTATTCAACATATCACAAACACACTGACATATGCACTAGCAAATCTGGCCTTATAACTCATAGGCAACTATGATAACATTAGTGTACAGAGATTTCAGGGTTTTGGGTGCTATAGATGGAACTTGCAAGCAAAACAAACTTATAAGGTAAATATGAGATATGTTGTACTACTTATATCAACAGTTAGGTACAGTATTTTTTCAGAACATGATAACCCTCAGCCTGTCTTTCAAGTTTGGGTTTAAATGGTTGCGGTTGGAAACCAACCCTCACAGATGTTTCACTTATCAATGTTTTGCCAAAACCTGCGATTCTTGTCTTGTCTGTGGAGTTACATTCATAGCCTGGTTTATCTTGAAGATGCCAGACGTAGTTTAGTATTCAATATAAGCATGTAATAAGAAATGTGTTTCTGATGATCACGTGAAGTCCATGAAATCCAGTTGCTACAAAAAAAGATGAACCAAATACTGAATCTGCAATGGTAAAAGGTGCTTCAATATATTCAAATAGTTGGTGAAATGTCAGTAAAGGAAATATCTAGACCATGGCCTACAAGCACAGCAAATATATACAGGGTGTATATAAATGAATATCAGTGTTTTAACTCTTTATAATATTTAGTACATTCAACTTACAGTTATAAATGATAGGTCAAATGAAAAAGCACTCAAACTTTTGTTTGTTGGCACAAGTGCGCATGTGCATGCAATGTTTCTGCCGCAATCCGCTGGACAGCGGTAGTAGCAAAGATGGCGACTAGTAAATAGAAAGCATTTTGTGTTTTGCAGTTTGCAAAGACCGAATCTGTAGTTACTGTGCAATGTGTGTTCCGTAGTAAGTTCAGTTGTGATCCTCCTAGTGATAAAAACATTTGTAGATGGTATAATCAGTTTGAAGATACCGGCTGCCTTTGTAAAGGGAAGAGCATGGGACGACCAGGAGTAAGTGAAGAGACTGTTGAGCGAGTGAGAGTCGTTCACTCGTAGCCCAAAGAAATCAGTCAGGAAGGCTAGTCGTGAATTACAAGTTCCTGTGTCGACTGTTTGGAAAGTTGTAAGAAAACGCTTACAGCTACGTCCTTACCGTTTACAGTTCTTACAGGCTCTAAAGCCGACAGACCACGGATTACTTGCCAAATTTGCAAACGACATGTTGTTTCATGACAATTTTATGGATCGTGTTATATTTAGTTCTATGCATGGCCTCCACGTTCTCCTGACCTAATGCCATGCGATTTTTACCTTTGGGGCTTCATCAAGGATCGTGTGTACGTGCCTCCGCTACCAGCTGACCTCCCTGAATTAAGAAACCGGATTGAAGCAGCTGTTGCTACAATTACTGAATACACACTTATCAACGTTTGGGAAGAACTCGGCTATAGACTTGATGTGTGCCGTGTGACAAAGGGTAGTCACATTGAACATTTATAAGCTTCTTGGTAAAACTGTTTGAGTTGCTTTTTCATTTGACATATCATTCATAACTGTAAGTTGAATGTAATAAGTATTATAAAGAGTTAAAACCCCGATATTCATTTTTATACACCCGGTATATTTGCTGTGCTTGATATAAGATTTAATCAAGGTTCTGTTCACTCTGTGCAGTTCTAATCATTGAACTACATTCTGTTTGACATTCAATCCTCCAACTGATTCGTGTTTTATCCAAAAGAAAATAATATGTATAATGATCCACTCAAGTTGCAGACCACTCTTTAAAACTTTAAAAATCTTGACCCAACCATGTCTGTATATGCATAATCTCGCTGTAATTATCCATAATAGACATGATAGTTGCTAAACAATCAACATAAACATAATTACTACACAAGAGGTAAAAGGGACATAAAATACCCCACACATAGGCTTGCAATGCTTGAAGAAAGTCCATATTATTTGGGGATTAAAATATATAATAAATTAGCACAAAATCTTAGAGAAATACATAACCAAAATCACTTTAAAAAATCTATAAAAAATTGGTTTGTAACAAAGCATATTCAATTAAGGAGTACATGGAAAAAAATGTAAATGGCATGTTATTTATGGACACTTTAACTACTGTGGTTCCCAGTGTCCCATTCTAAATTGGGCGTGTAAGACCTCTTAATTTTGCTCAGAGGCCTCTCAGGCTTGAGGTTCTTTTACGTGTCGTAAATCTATGACACAGGACCAATGGCTTTACTTCCCTTCCAAAGGAAGCTATGCTAAGGATTTTTACACCCGAAAAGATCCATCGTCCTCCACCGAGTTTGAACCTGCGACCTTGGATGTATGAAGTTAGCATGGTAACCATTACACCACAGTGGGTGACAAGGAGTACATGGAAGATGAACTTGTAAATATTGTACATAACAATTTTTATTTCATATATGTTTACTATATCTGACCAATCACCAATTTATGAGCATTAACTCAATATGTGTCGTGATAAATTAAATATTATTATTATTATTATTATCTGGTCAACTAACCAATAGGTCTCTCTCCCAGTTCAGAGAACACCTTAATGCCAACTTACATTTCGTAGTACTTAGAATCCATGTAATATTCTCGCAATCATGCTATGGTATTGAATTTTTCAGGTGGTTCTAACAGTAAAACACATACCCTTTGTAAGGCTTTATATAACAGCATTATCAATATAATAATTGTGTAAATATAATATATTATCATGAAAGCTTAAGCATGTACGTTATACTTAGGCTTGGAAACATATTCTTTCCAAATATCCTTTCCCAATCATTTCATATATCTCTAGTATTCCTCCGGCGGAGGATCATGGATTTTTTTCGGGCGTAAAATCCTTAGCATGGCTTCCTTCGGAAGGGAAGTAAAGCCTTTGGTCTCATATCATAGATTTACGGCACATTAAAGAACCTCAAGCTTCATAAAGAGGCCTCTGAGCAAAATTAAGCAGTCTTTCACTCTCAGTATTGAATGAGATGCTGAGAACCACAGCAGTTAAAGAACATCCGTAAGTAAATCTCCATTTCATTTCTACTATTGCTCCCTATCATGCCATATGCAATAATAGTGAACATTAAGTCCTATTCAAAAAAAGATTAAAAGATGTACACCCTATAGTTGCAGTATTATAACATGTCTCTTGAGAGAGCTCAGTGATAGTTATGTCACTGCATTTACCTGTGTAACAGCCAATACATTCAATACTACACAACACTCCCTTCAATCTCAGCCAATGAATGTTTTACACTATCTATTGTGAAACATAAGTTTCAAGTAACAACCAAATGTTTTCATTCGATAGGTTTCATTCAATTTGGCATGATATGTAATGGAAACCGAGATATTCCCCTTTTGTAATAGCTGTAGATTAATGTTAGTTTTATTTTAATTATCCTGTATTTAATTTCAATATAGTTTTTATTTTGCTGCTAATTTTTATATTATTTATTATTGTGACAAAACTTCATTTTATTTCAATAACCAACACTATTTCTTCCACAAACTGATAACAATCAGAATCTGTCCAATAATAACTGTCCTTCTTTGATACTTTTATAACAGTTCTGCCATGTAATTTCTTTTCCTTTAAACATTCTATGACTATTACTGCTTGTTACAAATTAGCTGTCAAAATTGAACTCAGGGCTTCATTACCTTTCTTACTTTCTCTACACATACTATGTACATAGTGTATAGAGAAGGTATTGCATTCCACCCAAAAATTTGATACCGAGATTTTATCAGATACAGGCGTTTTAGGGCCCCCCTGTATCCAAAAGAAGCATTTTTAGAAAAAGATCCGTGTGTCTGTGAACATGATAACTCAAAAACAAAAAGTCTGTAAAATAAACTTGGTGTATAAGTTTAGTATCTTCGAAGGATGCAATGCAAGGATTTTGAGGAAAATCACCCCACCCCAAACTACCCTTTACATGGAAAAGTTTGATTTTCTCAGAATTGGCTCTTGACAATTTTGATTAAGAAACTGTATATTAGAGACATTTACATGGTAAATAAAATGTATATCTTAAATTTTCTGGGAATGGCCTCTGAAGACCTCTTTATTCTGGATGAATTTTGCTGGATTTAGCAAAACTGTAGAGATAGACAACAATGTACTATACAAAAAATATAGATCTCATTAAAACATACAATTCATATCATATACATTTTTTCGTAAAATTAACCATTTTTTAAATATTCCTTGTTACTGGTTTTAGTTTTAAAATACTTAATTTGTCAACTCCAATAATAATGATAGAATAATGCATAGAAACGGATTTCATCCACGTAAAAACCAGATTGTTTTAGCTTAGTGTAGAGTTTTTGTGCAATAAAATTTTATTTATCTTTTATGATTACCATTTATGCAAAAGCCATCCAGAATGAAGAGGACTTCAGAGACTATTCCTAGAAAATTCCAGATGTACAGTTATTTGTGATGTAAATTGCTTCAATATGTAATATTTTAATCAAAATCATTAGCGCTATTTTTGAGAAAGTCCAAAATTTCCAAAAATCTTGCATTTTAAGAGTAGTTTGGGATGGGAGATTTTACTGAAAATCTTCATGCTGCATTCTTGGAAGATGCAAAACTTAAATATCAAGTTTGGTATTTAACCGACTTGGAAATGCTCTTGCTTGGGATCCATTTAGCATATGGCGCAGCAACAGTATGCACATACAGAAGATGCTAAAGCTGCACGTTGTTGGAGAGCACCTAGGCATGCATATTCTGAAGTTCAATTTAAAGCTTACCACATTTCATTACTGCCCATTCTCAAAACTTAAAGAATGATCCTCATAATATGCGCAGGGGTTTTGGTTAAGGCCATGTGGAGCTTGCCCATCCTATTTTAAGCTTCTTCTGAGTGAATACTTTAAGTTTAAACCTAAGAAATGGTCTTTCCAGTAAGGCTTAAAGTTTAATAGAGCACCAACTGCAGAAGCCCATAGTTCTATCATGCTGGAAAACCAGTAACTAAAGTTGGGGTGATCCATAGTGATCCCTGACAGTTGCCTTACCTCGTGGCTGCTCCATTACATTGTGCCACTTTGTCCCATCCACGGCTGCAGCACCAAACTTTCAAATCATTGAGCAGGGGCTCCTCTCCTAAATCCCCTTCATCGTCAACTTCATCTTCATCATTGTTTAACACAAAGTCACTGGCGTTATCATTGTTTATATTTACAATTACATTAGGATTACTCAGCTCCAACTGCAGTGAGGAATTTGATAACCACTTTGTAGTTGGCATTACTGAATCTTAATGAATGAAATGGGAAACTATAAATAAATGGTTGTTTAAGAAAGTACATACATTTATTTTAACTCTACAAACAAATTTGACACATGGAATCTACAGAAATACCCTGGAACTTAGAGAAAACTTTAAGCAATACACTTTGTTTTCCTTGCTCCTATGTACAGTATTATTCTAAAGATCTGATAAATTACAAGGACTATTTAATGGAGAAAACAATAAATAATATCCCAGTAGACCGTCTTCACTTCTAGTAATGCTTACACTAGACTGTCTTTCTGCCACAGTGGCAGAGAATAAATGGTATATCATAAGACAACAAAGTTAAGCCCTTTTAATATAATATAATTAACAATTCATTGAATTTTTCTTTTGTCCTCAGAATAATTACATTGCTGCATATTTCACATCTGCAATTTCTGTTACCTGTGTTTCTACAGAATATCACTATTTTGTTTTAACTCTTTTTATACTGGCATATATACTTTTCAATGATCCTCTTGTGCAGACACAATTGCATTTTACCATATAAAGCTGTACTCATTTAAAATTAACTGAAAAATAGATAATAATAGTAATGATTAAGTTCAAGTGTAATTAAGAATTTGCAAACAAGTGTTCAGATTATTTAGCTTCAAGATTAGTGCTTAAACATTTTGCAAAAAAAAAATAATAACAATTTCAAAAATCATACTAAGCAGTGATTTTATTGTTAACCTAATGGTTTAAGTATTTCTTTGATGTTCCACATCTGGTTAATAATGTTGAATAAGAAGTGAAAATACTTTAAACATAGAAAAATCTTTGCCATTTCATCTTCCCCAGTATATCTGATACTTTTGGCTACATTTAAAAGCATGTGTTTGTCATATCATTAACTGTTAATGGTGCGCTGGAACATATATGGAGAAGACTGCTGCAGAGAATCTTTCCCTTTCACTGTTGCTCTTGCTTCTCATGTATACATTTCAGCAGTAATGGCTTTCTCATCAAATTCCATTAATGTTTAATGACATGTGATAAAATGACTTGTTTTTTGTAAAATTAGTTGATATATAATTTCATGAAACACACTGTGCTTAGTATAAATATAAGACTAAAATTTGGAGAAAAAATTAATAACAATCAACAATTGATGTTATCAAACCCAAAGACATATGGTCAGTTTTATAACCATGATTATGAATGTATCTGATGTGCTCCCTGCATTATCACTGACAGAGTAAAGACTGCTGTGCTTTAAAGCTGACATATTTCTTATATAGTGACTTAAATTGCATACAGCAGTCAAAAATAAGCCTTATGAAAAGAAATAATGTGTTTAATAAATCTTATAATATATTTTATGTATTCAATTTTGTACAATAAAAAGTTAAATAGATTAATGATTACATAGGTACTCAAGCTTTTTATCATCTTACTTTCCAAGTGCAAAATCTATTTTTATTCTGCACTCTTGTTAGACTTGCTCATGTTACATGGATCTTAAGCACCATTGACCCAGATTAACATTACTAGTTTCCCAGGATATAAAACAAGGATAACAGGAGATATAACTGGTTATCCGCTAAGCTCCCACTAGAATATTTTATGTGTTAACAGCATTGCAATTTGAGCACGCTCTCAACTGCTTCCCTCAGTCCTGTACTGCTACAAATGAAAACATTAGGTTTTTTTGTTTCTAAAGAAAAACATTCAAAAGTTTAATCTATTTCAAGATAATATTATTCCAGGCACTGTTAAAATGCTTCCTATATATTTTTGATACCAATATTTAACAGTGCTGATTGAGAACACTGTGAATTGCTTGAAATGTACTACAACGTTATGTGTTATAATTTCAGCTGTATGATGATTAGCATATAGTTTTTCCAAAAACTGTATGCAAATTGTCTTTGAATTTGGATCAATCAGTAATGTTGTTTAAGGTGTATAAAAGCCCACCACTGCCAAGAAAACAATTGTGATGTTTTACCTAGTAGGTAGTCAATGATAAAAGGTGGCTACCTCCCTTATATTTTTCTTATATTCTTTGTGCATGCACCAAAAACCTATAAGACTCAGCTTTGAATGTACAAAGGTATTATCTTAATTTTAAGCAAGTTCTTTTTCTCTGATAAATTTTGTGTGGTTTAAAAATACTTAATAGTTGTTAAATCACATGTCTTAGAGTGAAGAATTGTGGACAGTTTCTGTGATAAGATGTTGTAGATGATTCTCTTGATACTTTGTAACAAAATGACTACAGTGGCAACAGTCTTTTTAAGTCCAATCTATCATACTATAAAAGAAAATTTAATTTCTGTACTTTGGTGCTACTGCAATTGGTCTTCTTCCTTTGTTCCTTGCTAGGGATTCCAGATCAACAGCATCTCCATTAGGAAGAACAAACTTATTGTTTTGGTAATCTATGAAACCATCATTTGTGCCTTCCTTCAGCCTTTCCTCTTCATCTTTGTCACAAGGATTGCCACTGCTATATGTATATTCTCGTCTAACACCATCAGGATCAGTATAACCATATTTGCCTCTGACTATGCAGTCTACACCAATAGTTTCCTCTTTGAAAGTGCCATCATCATTTTCATATCCCCAAGTGATGCTGCCATCAGCGTTGTCTTCTCTGTATTTCCTGAGAACCTACAGAGAAAAGTACAACCTTTAAATGTTTGATTTATGCAAATAAATCTCTAAAGTAAATGTATTATAAAATTCTTAATTCATCTTAAAAATAAAGAAGAGGGAAAATATATCTTCTAAAACTGTATTGCAGCAGATTTTACTTTAAGCTGATCAAACTATGTTCAAACTAAAGCATAAATGCTTGTCTCTTTGAGGTTGCATATTATTAACTCTCCAAATATTCAAGCTGAGGAACCAAGTATCCCTCCAACACCAGTATTTCAGGAAATGCCATATAGCCTCAAGGATCATTATAAAGAAATCAGCTGGTGGAATTTATACAATAGTATAATAGTTTCTGCATGAAACAGGGCAAAAGCATAAAATTCTATGCAAGTAAATTATATATAAATTGGCCTTAACAGTAAAGCCAAAATTGGAATTCTAAAACATGAAAATGTAATTAATTATTTTAAATATATATAAAAAATGTATTTTCCAGCTTGTAGATTGTGTGCAATTATGACTGACTTATATTCCAATGACTAGCACAACTTTGTTTTAATAAGTGTTTGCTAAGCATCTAATTATAACGGCTGAACCTTTTTGTTTAAAATACTTTTGTTAGCTTGGCATTATTAATTTGGCTTAATTTCTTGTAAGTTGAACAGGTAGAAATTTATTGAGATGTAGTTCACCCAATCTTCGACTTTTAGCTGATAAAATGAATGTTGCCAAATTAATACTGTCGGCCATTCATTTTAGATAAAATGAAATTAGCTTTACTATGTTTGGAGTTTATTTTTATCATCAAATGACTGAAACTATTTTATGTGGCTTCCACACATCATCAGCTTTACACTCATGCTCGTGTCCAGCAGGCTACACATCATCTATTTTGTGATCTTTAAGACCTCTTGTAATAGAAGTGATGAACCTATAAATCAATTATGTATTTGCTTCCATCAATTTGTGTTAGAATTTACAGATGTAATTTTTTTTCCATGCTAATTCTGTTGCTATCCTGACTGTTTCCAGTAAATGTACTTGTCTTTCCATGTCAAAGCCTTCATCTTGAAAATATGTGACTACTGCTGACATAGTGCTTATATTTAATACTAATTTGGTAAATACCTAATTTTTTTTCTCATTTGGGGTCTTGTCTCTGAATTTATTCTGTAACATATTTTTAACATTGTAAATATTCTTGGGTATCAATTACATAGCATATTTTTTTAAATTTGATGGAAGTTTTGGGTTCTCAAAGGAAAGGGGAAAATAAAACATATAATTTTTACTTTAATCTGCAATAATCTTTTAAACTTTATAACTTGACTGTCCTTTAGACTTGTTTTAAAGAGTTTGCTTACAAAATTTGCAATTAACAGTCACCAGAAAATTAGAAAATTCACTCATGGACAAGAAGATTTCCAGAATGGAAGAAGGACTGAGCTGTTAAAGTGACATTGATGCTCTTTGGTGTAAGCCACTACACATTTTCCAAGGGGAAAGAGGCCAATTTCCTATATGAGGGTTTGGTAGAGAGTGGTATTTGAGTGCTCATGATAAGAAGCTGTGAAACCTTTAAAATCCACCTTAGCATCATTCTAGAATGAAACAGAATTGTTCACAACTGTGGTTGACACAGCGCTGACTGGAGCTAATCACTTGCATAGATTGGCCTTTTGAAATTCCCAACTTGAGTATACATAGCTACAACTTTTTGGACTTTCCAGAAGAGCAGAACAAAGCCTGCTTGAAATCCCATTGAAGGTTGAATTCCTAAAAGCAATTTAATAAAGGTGGCAATATTGATCCCACTTAAAAGTGATGCTTGCCACAATAGAAAAATAGCCAGATTATATGCGCAACGTTCAAGTCAGACATTGATGCAATTATTGTGAAGTCCTCTTTGTTCTCAACATTTGTTGTAATTATGAAACCTTGAGAGAGAAATAGAAATATACTACAAGAATAATACAATCTCATAGAATACAACCCAGTTGAAGCATGCCTGACAAAGATTTATTTAGTTAGCAGAAAATGGATAGTAAAATAACCAAGAATAATTTCTAGCACAAGTATGAAAATATGATATGGTGAGGAATAGAGAAAGTTATTTGATTGTTCATCCAATCTTTTGTTTAGTTTCAACTATTGCTTAACCTTTTCAAAGTTATTTCTCCTGTAATGCAGACAGTATAAACTCTTGATGAAACATCACTTAATCACCATTATCTTGGTCCAGAGTTTCCGGTGTAGACCGCGTCTTAAGGCTAAAATCTGCCGACGTTTCGCCCATCTTATGATAAGGCTTCCTCAGGGCTAACTGCGTCTGGTCCGGCTGGCGTACCTTCTTTTATACTGTAGTTGGGACATGCCAAGTACCGCCCTCCTGTGTTGCCATTGGTTATCGTTTGGCCAATGGCTGGGGTCGCTGCTTTCTGTATTCCTATTGGCTCGCTGGCCGCAAGGTGGGATGCTTTTCTTAGCAGAGGTCTCCAGATGGTGTTCAAACTTTTTCCATTGTCTCTGTTAACTTTATGTTCTTCTTTAATTATTTCTATGCTTTCGCGTATAATGCGATGTTTGTAGTCTTCACATGGTACCAATAATTTCATGTTATCAAAATCAATGTGATGGCCAGTTTCAATAGCATGTTCGGAGAGAGCGGACTTTTCAGGCTGATTAAGTTTGAGGCTTCTGATGTGCTCTTTTCGACGTGTGATTGCCGATCTTCCGGTCTGACCTATATATGCTTTGCCGCAATCGCAGGTTATTTTATAAATTCCTGGCTTAAGTAGTGGGTTGGATTTGTCTTTTACTGGTCTGAGGGTGGATTGTAGCTTCCGAACCGTGCTGTACCGAGTATTAATCCCGTGTTTGAGTAAAATTTTGCCAATCCTTTCAGTGGTGCCCTGAACAAAAGGAAGGCGAGCCCATCTTGTCTTTTGTTTTTCTTTTTCTTTTTGTGGTTTTTTGGCATTCTTTCCCCAGTATTTTATGTCGGTTTTTGAGTATCCGTTGGCTTTTAACACTTCCTGTAAGTGGTGTCTCTCTTCAGTTAAAAGATTTGGGTCACAAATACGCGTAGCTCGTTGGAACAGAGTTTTGACCATGCTTCGTTTTACTGAAATGGGGTGGTGGGATGTGGCATCTATGTATCTGTCTGTATGTGTAGCCTTTCGGTAAACTGAACAATGCACTGTTTTGCTTGCTGAATTTCGCTCTACTAGAACGTCTAAAAATGGTAATTTTTGGTTATGTTCTAGTTCCATAGTAAATTGTATATTTTGATGAAGACTGTTTAGATGTTCAAGGAACTCTGGGATGTTGTTCAATCCATGTGGCCATACCACGAAAGTGTCATCCACATATCTTAACCACATATCCGGTTTGAGTCGGCAAGTGTCCAAGGCCATGTTTTCAAAATCTTCAAGGAAGATATTAGCCACAATCGGCGAGATAGGAGATCCCATGGCTGCACCTTCTTGTTGTTGGTAGATGTCTTCTTGGTATGTGAAATACGTATTGGTTATACAGTGGGCAACAAGGTCGGTCCAGTCTTCTGGGAGATGGTTAATGCTGATTCTTCGTTGTACGGATCTAAGAGCTTCTTCAACTGGGATGCGAGTAAACAGAGATTTTATGTCAAAGCTGACTAAGATGTGGTGCTCTTCAAAGGTAAAATTCCGGAGTATTTGTACAAAATGGCCGGAGTCCCTGACAAAAGAGTCTGTCTTGCCCACCAGTGGTTGGAGACCCTTGGCTAGAAATCTGGCGAGTTCATGAGTGGGTGAGCCTATGGCACTGACGATTGGTCTCAATGGGATGTTTTGTTTGTGAACTTTAGGCAGCCCATAGAACGTCGGTGTACGAGAGTCATGAGGGAGGAGACGTTTTTGTTGTTCTGTTGGTATTGAAGAATTTTTTATTACCGAAATTGTGGTTCGTTCTAGTTTGTTTATTGGATTCTTCTCTACTTTCTTATACGCTGTATCATGCAGTAGGTGTGTCCCTGACACTTAGCCTTAAGACGCGGTCTACACCGGAAACTCTGGACCAAGATAATTTTAATATTGGCCGTGGAAGTTTACGAAAACATATATCACTTAATCACATTTATTACTATACTGCAAAGTTTAAAGAGGTTAAACTCCTAGAAGAAGAGTTGAAGGTGGAGGAAGAAGAAAAAATGCTTAAGTTTATGTTTAGATTGAAGGAAAAATCTCAGGGAGTATACCTTTATAAACAGAACATCAATTACTGTATAAGGAACAACACACATTCAAATGCAAGTTTTCCATATATCCAAATAGAGGTAATCAATTAGCAGGAAAATATGCATCCATGTACTAATTACCACAGCAGGCATTTTTCTTTATCTTTGTTGTTACCTCCAAAATAAGCATCAGTATTGGAATTGTCTAGAGAACTAATAGCTGTTGATATTAATGAAATTAACCGAAAATGTTAAGTGAAGATGCATTATAAGAGCTCAGTGAAATAATTTAAATTCTACTGAAAGGTTTACAATATGGTGAAATTTAAACTGATAACTACATGGTTTTGAATATGTGGTATTCCTTAGGCAATTTTAATGTGCATTTATACCACTGCATTATGTACTTGCTCCAAAGACTTTACAGGATGATGCTGAGAGCTTAATATTACCTGAGCAACAGGTTTCTTGCCACGCTGAGGCTTGAACTGTGCTGGAGGTTGCCTTTGAACTTGTTGTATTGGTTGGGGCTGCCTTGTCGACTGTGCAGCTTGTCTTGAAAACTGGGGCTCAGCTGCAGGGGCAGGTCGAGTCTACAGTAGAAAACATTTGTTATATTCAATAACACACATGAATTATTAATATTGGATGAATATTCATTGCAATGACTTTGCCTGAAATTCCTGTCATTGTAGTCTATGTTATGTGATAAGAAATAAGACCAGATTGATGCAGGTAGGTAAACAAATACATTTTAGAAACAGGTGTTTTGATTCAAGAAGGTAATGAGAAGTCTGTTCTACCAGTCTGCCATTCATGCAAGAATTCTAACCCAAGTAGAAACATTGGTTACACTAATACTCTGCAAGGCACTCCTAGCACTTATTCGAAAAATCATGTGTTCTAGTGATTTCGATGATAAAAATATAGTTTGTACACAATAGTTATTATTTTGACTAACAATAAATAAAAGTATTTTAAAGTTGGAGATGAAAGCATATATAAATGCTTAAGAAAAAATTATTATAATTAATATTGTTGTTATCTTTATTATTTATAAATGTTAAAATATTTTAAAGTCTTGACTTCATGAGAAACCTAAGTCCTCTTAAGAGTAGTTTAAAAAATAGTGATTTTCAAAAACATTGCCATTTAAAGTGAAGTGTCTCCACAAACTTACAGTTTTTTTCACAATTGCCCTGCCAAGGACATTTATGCTTGAAAGTTCTTACATGTATAGTTTTAAAGCTATGTTTTTCAGATGTAATTATATGTTAATATGCTTAAAAGGAATAAAATTATTGTACTAAATTTGAACAAAGTAGCATGTTAGTTCTGTATTTAATATTTAATTAACTTTAATTATATTACTGTATAAAATGTCCATTATGTAAGAGTTTTAATTGCATTTTACAGTAAATACGAGAAATAGTAAAGGGTCAGAATAATAAATACATAAGATGTGTATTCCAATATTCTTTATTAGTTCTAATAAGGTATATATATTAAACACTTATTATATACTTTACAGTATATTTTTATACTCATAGATTCCATTTTAGTAATGTTTCTCAGAAATGCAAAAACAATTACTCTGGGTTTTCATATCCTCTGAATAAGATTTTTCAAAAGAAAATTAAACTTTAGTTTGTATCAGTTTTTGAAATAAACATTTCATTTAAATGTATCAAAATATATCAAAAATTATTTGCCATAAAATGCTAATTATTTTTTGATTATTACACTAAACATTTTACTTACTTGCACAAAAGCTGTTATATAATAGAGGTTTTACACACAGCAAAATGTTGCTAAATAAGGAACCAAGAAAAATGAAAATCC
The DNA here is from genome assembly GCA_030762935.1 of Hymenopus coronatus. Classification (NCBI taxonomy): domain Eukaryota; kingdom Metazoa; phylum Arthropoda; class Insecta; order Mantodea; family Hymenopodidae; genus Hymenopus; species Hymenopus coronatus. Next base: position 114,705,452 of record CM060882.1, read on the forward strand.
TTTCACCATTGAATTACCCTGTAACATACCTTTTAAAAAATGGAAAATAATATTTTTTGATGGAGGAAGAACTGAGCATTTTAATAAAAACAATTAAAATGCAATTTTTGGTCCAAACTCATGTTTAGTGTAATAAGGTCCAATAATATAAATAATTAAATTGTTATTAATGGACACCATCCTCATTGATTGTTGACATCTAGAGTAGATCTCAAATTCATTTTGAGATGATTTACAATGACATAAGTACTTTAAAGTTCCAGGCTTCATAGTTTAGCCAATTAGGCCAATGAATGGCACATGATGGTTTAACTATGAATGGAACTGATTTTCTTACAAGTATAAAACCCTACCCAACATATTATGGACCTTGGAGGGGCAGTTGCTTTCCTCCTCTCCCATTCAGACAGTTGTGAACATGTTCAATCTTGTTGAAGATGTACAAGAGAGATGAGTGAATAGAAAATATTGGTTAGCATGGAACAATGCATTATCACATTTCTTGTTGCAGAAGGGGAAGGCTCATAAAACAGTTTGGAGGAGTAAGTCTCTCGAGAAACTGAGTGTTCAAATGTGTAAAGCCTTCAGAGAGGGAAGAGAGAAAGTGGAGAATTTGCTGCATAATCATCGACCACAAACATCCTTAACCCCACTCAATTGTGGCTCTGCTTATTTTCTTCAGGAATGCAAGACCATCAATGCAGAACATTATTCCAACATTTCGTTGGGAGAAATAAAGAAAACAAATCTTGTCCAGAGGAAAATGGATTTCCTTCCTTGAAGATAATACAAGGTCTCACACTGCCAGAATAGCCATGGAAACCATCAGGAAGCTAAAGTGGGACCTCCTTCCCCACCCACCTTCTTCTTTTTCTTCTTCTCTTCTTCTTCATTTACGATACAAATTCCCATAATTTCTCAGAGCGCATTTCAGCCTGAGGCTTATTGTGCTACTCTACCCACCTTACAGTCCAAATAGAAACCTAAATATGTCTTCAGAATGTATAACTTGAAGTTTCAGTATTAAAAAATTTCAGTCCACAACTATACACTGGAGAATTTCCAGAGGGAGGAAACCTATATGCCCATTGTAGCAACAATGAAGGACAAATAACTTCTTGTTTGCTCTAAGTCTTGATATTCATTTGGTAAACTTTTTCTTGGACTTTATTGATTAAAATCATCGTTGATGCTCAAATTTAATTGCTCTTGAACTAGTCGGATGCAATTCTGAAGGAAGAGAACTTTTGAGTTTACAGGCTTCAATTGTTGGCTTTAATCTACAAATTGCTAATTAATTAATTTGAGCTGTAAATTGGACTGAATTTTGTCCAGGATGTTTTTAAAATGTTGCATTATTTTAGCCTTTTTGAGCTCTTAAATTTCATTTGATTATGGTGTTTGTTGAAGCCGCTTAATTACTGCTTCTTGTTTAATGTTCTTTGGAAGTTTTGTTATAATTAAATTACTTTCATTATGTACTGTACCATTGGATTTTGGAGGATCCGTATTTACTTTTTATCTGACAGCATGTATGAGTATGTTTACAATTATTAAATAGTTTATAATAGACAATCAATTTGAGATGTGAAACCTATGGTCTCTAAATACAAATTACAGAGTTTTGCCTTAAAATTGCTTAGTTGAATGCATGCCACACATAACGCCCACTTCAACTATAAAGCAAGCTTAGAAGTGGAAGAATTTGGATCCTATTTGTTTAGTACAATTGCAATGGTGTAAGAATGTAAAAGTGTATATGGATTAAAATTGAAGGTTCAAATCCTATGACTGCAAATTTGTTTTTCTTTCTTTCTTTTTTAACTTAGTTGATGTGATTTATGGAAAACATTTTGTTGAGCTGTAATTTCGCATTTAACTAATGTTTAAACTTTTTATTTAAAATTCTTTTTAACTAGCATTTACATTTTCATAACTTAAATAGTAGGTAATACTGAAAACTTAATCCATACTTAAATGAACTAGTTCAAACTCAACTAACAACTTTAAAATGTAAATAATTGAAAGACCCAAATGTTACCAAGTTAATAAGTTGCATGGGTATTAAGATTGCAATACAATAGGTAGATACAGGCAGAACAAAAGTAAGCAAGCAATTTAGGAGTAGGCACAGGCTTCAACGGAATTGCTCAAAATGGCAACCTCTAACATCGATACATAGGCAACATTGATGCAGCAATGATTCCTGAACCCTGTTGAGTATTCCTGGTGCATTGAAAATCTCATTACTGGTTCCAACAATGCAGGCAACGTCTCTTCAAAATCAATCAGTGATGAATACACCATAGTCTGAAGATGACCCCAGAAAAAGAAGTCCATGGGGTTGAGATCCAGCAAACGAAGTGGCCCGGGCATGGTAGGACTGCCTCTTCTGCTAGCTCTTTGTGAAGACTCGATTTTGATCCTCCCCTACATTTATTGCATAATATGCAGGAGCTCCATCATGTTAGAAATGCAGTTCAGCCCAAACATCAAGTGGCACTTCTTCCAACAGGACTGGCAATATATACTTCGGAAATGTTTGATAAGTGTCTCCACATATTCGAGGAGGAAGAAGGTATGGCCCAATGACATGGTCACAAACAATATATTCGTCATAAACTGCTGTTGGTGGTTCTTCTGAACAGTGATATGGGGGTTACTATTCTTGTAACTAAGAGTCGGTTTATCCCTAGTAAACATTGCCTCATCGGTGAACAAAAGCAAAGCTGATGGCTGCCTTAAGGCCCATTCACAAAACTGCAGATGTAAATTACAATCATCCAGAGTTAAGGCTTGCACCTTTTGCAGATGGAAGGAGCATAGTTTTTCCTTGTGCAAGACTTGCCATATATTTGTGTGGCTGGTGCTCATTGCACTTACAATAGCACAGGTGTTAGTTAAAGGTTCCTCTTCCAGTCTACACAATACATTTTCTTCAAAGTCCAGAGTGCTATAGGTAGGTCTTGCACTGCAATCTGGTTATTCAGCACCACAGAACCATGTTCTTGTAAATACCGATCTACAAATTTGAAAGCAGTAGGCATTTGTCATGCTCCACAAAGGTACTCAGTGCTTCTTTTGGGCAGTTGTATTACTTTGTGCTATTGCTTATTGCCAACCAACAACTTCAGGGCAATGTCAATACACAATCGTCCAGCCTTAGTCATCAGATGTGAGAGGAAACAACAGCAAGCAACATCCTGTGCATTGTAAATGATGTGGTAGTTTGCAATTTTAAGGCATTAGCATAATATTGCTCACAAGATGAAATGAAAAAAAAAAGTTTACCCATATCCAGATTTGAACTTGATTCCTCAGGTGTATTCAGGTTCACAGTCAATCTTCCTAACCATGGGTCAAAGTACAACTATCAGAGTTTCCCTATGTTTCTTTAGCCATTCGCCACAACCTTTATCCATTGCAGTGGCTTGCAGCCCCATATTAGGTCTGCAATTTTCATGATTTTGATAAGTTAAAATATAGAAATTCTTCTTCACAGAGATAAAAGATGGGTTTTACCAAATCCATAATAAGCTCTAGTTTTGTTTCAAATGCAGACTATTTGCATATTTTTTTCTCATATTGATTTATTGATCCCAATCTAATTACTTTGAATATGCATTACTTGGTAACTTGACCTCGTAGACTATTGGTTTCTTATCTCAAATTGATCAACTAGGAACCAGTAAAATTGTGTGGTTTTATTAATTTACATCCTGTATATTATTATAAACTTTTGAAAAATGTTATGTGCATGCATGCAAGCAAGTGTTTGTGGATGTGTAAAATTTAACAAAGTAAAGAAATTGAGTAGAATTTGTAGATTATTCATTAAAATATTTTTATATATATAAAATTTAGATGTCTTAAATCTTATGCTTTATGACTGAAAAACTGTAACTTTCTTCTATTATACCACAAACAAAATGATTCACAATTGAAGAAATGAATAGCAAAGATCTGTGATTTTATGGTATGAAATGTATCATTTATAAATCACTTAAGTTCACAAAATGATGCAACAACACACATTTAAATGTATATTCATTTCTGAATGCATAAAAATATGCCCTATGAATTCCTGGCATTTATCTTATGAAAAATATTCACTATAGTTACAAAGCAATTTCAGCAAACAGCCATTATTGGGCCATTTAACTACCTACCCATATTACCTTTACATAAACCTGAAGTTACTGAAGTTACTTTAAATGACAAAATGTCTCAACTATTATATTGCACAAAACTGAATGAAAATGAATGGATACATGAATTCAGAATTTGGATGAACATGTGACATTCATATAAGTACAGCATAACTTCGAGAACATGACTAGTATGTTGAATTTCCAACACATATGTCAAAACACTAGTCAAACCCAGAGTATATCCACTCTACACCTGAAGCTAGCAACCTTCTGAAGAATTAAGCTTGAGGAACTTACCAGTTAATTTCTCATAAAATAACTGCTTTTCTGTTCAAGGCAGAGAAATGCAGGATGACTTCAGCTACAGTAGATCATAAAGCTAATGAACAGTACAATATAAAGTAGGTATTTTAATGTAAAAGTTGTACTTTTCCACTTAAGATAACGAAAAGAAAGAAAAAATAAATGCTGTAATTTTAGAGGACTAAAGAAAGCTGTGTTGGACATAAAAGCTCATATGAATAAAACCTAACATTTTCAAAAAAATGCTATGTTTTAATGAATAAAATCGGAATCAACACTCTTCCTAAAATCGATAATAAATGATTTCTAACAAAGACAAAAATCCAACAAATGGTCTAAGATTTTCTAGCATCTACTTAAAATAAAGCAATTAAAAGTAAGAACTCTAAAGGATTACAGGCAATAAGGATGCAACTGATTGCTGCAATTATGAAATTTTCATTTACAAAGGGGCATGTAGAATGACAAATGAATCAAGTGGGAAGGCATAAACAGAGAATTCTATTAATTTTAATCCCTTATGTTTCAAGACAATGGGTCAATTGCCAGTTGCATCCATATCATTTTTACTTCTCATTTCAGTTTTCACACTACTAAACTTTGAATCACACTTTTAATCTTTTTGAAGCTGTTTTTGATTTGTCAAACTTGCCCCTTGATAATTAATTATGTCTTGCAAGGCTGTTTGTGTTATAATATTCACTTTATAACAATGTAATTTTTCAAAAGTTGTATTACTTTCTCTACCATATACTATGTACATATTATTTCACCCAAAAATCATTGTCAAGATTTCACTATAAATATATGTTTTGAGGTCCCTGGAATCCAAAAACAGTAGTTTTAGAGTGTGTATGAGTGTTCATGAATGTGTGTCCTTGCATGCATGCAAGTGTGCATGCAGCATAACTCAAAAGCAAAAGGAAATCAGTTAAATACCAAAGTTCAGCATATTTTATGGAGGATTGCTGTGCAACATGATTTAAAAAAAAATCCCCCACCCCAAACTACTCTTTACATAGAACATTTTTTGATAATTTTGATTTTCAAAAATGGCTCTAACAATTTTGTTTGCAATATCATTCATGTGTTTAAGATATTTTCATCACAAATAAAATGTATATCTTGAATTCTTAGGGAATAGCATGTGAAACCCTCTTCATTCTGGTAAGTGGCTTAACTGGTAAACTGTAAGAGGAAGACAAAAACTTGCTAGTATACAAAAAATGTAGATCTTGTTAAAACACATTATGAATTATACTTTATTATTTTTGAGTTGACCATTTTCAATATATTTTTCCTTGTTGGTTTTAAAATGTCCAATATTTAGACTTTTCTCAAACGGGAAGTAGTTATTCACTTTTTTCATCCTGGTCATTCAAAGGAAAGAGAATTTCAATTGCATCACATAGTGACCAGTTTTTAAAATATTTGACTACAGCTTTAGTTTAGTGTATTCTCTTATTTACTTTACTTATACTGCAGAGCTGTATGTTATTTATCGAGCCATTCTGTTTATTCGCCGTTGACGATTGGGTGTCCTGAGTGATTTCCTTAGTGCGCTTCAGTGCCTTTGTGAGCTGTACAATTACCATACTTTAGTGCAACGCGTCCACGACGCCCTCCATATTTTGCACGCTTCCGATGTTCAGGTGGAGTGTGCATTGATTTCTGGACACGTTGACTTGCCGGGGAATGAACTGGCGGATTTGGCAGCGAAATCGGCAGTCACAGAGCCCAGGGTTTCTGTTCCCAGTGCAATAGCGGAAGATTTTAGTGTGGTTGTGCGGAGAGCTGTTTTTTTCGGGCTGGCATGCTGAGTGGCCGGCTTTCCGCGGTAACAAGCTTAGGAAACTGAAAGATCTCCCTATCACCGTGAAGTTCCTCGTCGGGAAGAGGTGCACTTGGCTCGGTTTCGAATTGGTCACTGTTATTTTACCCATAGTTACCTTTTTAATAGAGATCCTGAACCTGTCTGTCCACTCTGTGCAGCAGCACTGGTGATGGAACATGTGCTGGTCGAGTGTGCTGCCCTAGTAGTTGTTCACACAACTCTCCGGTTGCCGGTCTCCCTAGCGGAAGTGCTTGGCGATGATCCCAGTGCGATTGGCAGGGTTTTTAAATTTTTATCAACAATTAGTTTTACCGTTAGGATCTAGTTCTTTTTATCTCATCGTACCATCTACCTCCTTTTATCCTCTTTTACGCTCATTTTTTTTAACATGGTTTTATGAGATTTTATGGTTTTAGCAATGTATAGTTCTTAGAGTTACTTCTATGTCTAATTTTAGCTCGCATTTTGTCCTGTGCTGATTTTAGTCCTGGCCTTATGTCCCGTTTGGTTTTCTAAGGGTGCTGATAACCTAGTAGTTGAACGCCCTTAAGCCCCAATCATCATCATCATATTTCTTTCTACTTAGAACTAAGCAATAATACCATTTCTGCTTATGTTTTTGCCGAGAAGAATAAGATTTTCTAAGAATAGTTTTGTTGCACAAGTAGTGAAAATCATGTGTTTGGAAAAAAACATTTTTTTCTGACACAGGTACACATATCTGAAAAAATATATTTAAAATGGAAAACTGAATTGTTGTATATACTTTTAGAGTAAATAATATATCTATAATAGGGAGCATTACTATGAGCATACTTATTGTTTTACAGAAGTAATTGATGTTAATGAAAAAGCTTAGAATTATGGTACACAAATTTGTCAAACAAACATCTATAATGACATCATTATGGGCTATTTAAAATAATGCATTGGTGTGATATGAAATGGACTGGTCATCCATTCAAAGTCAAACATTGCAAGTTCGAGTCCAGCGACTGCAGTCAAATGTGCCTGAGGTAAAGGACGGGGAGGGCCCAAGTGAAATAACCGGTGTGATGGTACGCTTGGATGCTGACGAGGTTACATTTGACTGCAGTTGAATGGATTTTGCACTTTATTATTTAAAAAAAAGACTACAGTTTTATTGCAAAAATATTAGCAGTTTTACAATATAAAACCGTTATAAATAGCCTATTTTTATTGTTGTAGGTTAGTATAATACGAAATTAGAAAAGAAGTCCACCAAAAATACTAAAACCTTTGATTGATCATCTTTGTTGCCAACTACAACTCGATGCAATAAGAGTTAAAATAATAAATTGACTGTAATGCTCCCATTTGTTCATGTGTTATTTCCCAAAAGTACATAATATTCCAACGTACTTACCATAGGTTGGTCAAACAAGCAGAGTTATAAAGCAATTTCCAGATTCTGTTTGCAAGCATTGGCAAAATATTATTTGCCTCCAAAAGGGAAAATGCTAATGTAATATTGAATGCTAAAAAAGCAAATTCTATTACTAAGCTTAATACTTAAACAATTGCATAGGTTTCGCTCCAAGTACCAATGTCTTGTTCACATAAAGGCTGTAGTAAATGTAATTCAGTTCTATCAAAAATGCTGAGACAAACTTCAGGAGTATTTTCTTATATCAAAAACCAGAAACAAAACTAATTTATGTGGTCCTAAGAAATGAAAATTACCTCTTATATGTATGTGTAATGCAAAAGGTTTTTATTATTTATGAAAGTACTCACGTTGACACGAATTTGTTGTCGGGGTGGTGAAGGTGCATTTTCCGATGACTGCCGGAACTGCTGACGAGAAGGAGCAGGAAAGTCCACTTGGGGTCTGAACTGTTGACGACTTGGGACAGGTATATCCTCTAGCGGGGAAGGACTAGCTAGCACAGGTCTCTCAGGTCTAAATGCTGGCTTGGCTGGACGGAAAACAGCAGGTTGCAAGTTCTGGGGACGTGCAGGAAGTGCAGGGATGGGTGTCGAACTGGGGAAGGACTGGGGCTCATCTGTTTCAATGTCATCAAAGTCCTCTTCAATAGGCTGTTCCTCGACGGGACGTGGCTCCAAGTTATCGTCTACTGGAACTGGTCGAGCTTGAGCAAGTATGGCAGGTGGCGAGGGTGTAGCAGTGAATGCACTAGGAGTGCTTCTGGTCTGCTCAGGAAGGTTCTGCGTGGAAGGGAAGTCCTGTATCCTGGGACCACGTGCGATGGCTCCAGGTCGTCGTACTCGTGCAGGAAGGCTTATGGCACCTTGTTGCGCTCTAGCTCCTTGGATTCTTGGCCTGAACTGGGGACGACCAGATGACACTGATATTGCCCCAGGGATTACTGGTCTTGGAGGCACAGGACTGTCCAAATTGTACTGAGCAAGCACTTGGGTGCTTCCCCAAAAAACCTGCAGATAAAGTAGCAAACAGTTACTTGCCATGGTTCATGATAATGGGAAAACCAATTAATATGATATAAGCATATTTAACCAAAACTCAATTTTATTTCTCCACAAACAACTCTTTATTTCTTCAATTAGTTACAAATGAAAATCTGTTTACAAATAACTTTCTTCGATCCTTCCGCAACAATGTACTGCTGCTCGCTATGCACCCCCAGTTAAAACTAAAATTCTCTGCAGCTTCGTACCCCTTTTTATACCTGTCGATCACGTTGCAGGAAATCTCAGAAGCAATCGCACGTACAAACCACTACGGGTGTCACAAACTCACTCAGGTGTAACAATATACGGTTTTGAAGTCAAAGAACTTTCTGGCGGCACATGAGTCCTCTCGTACAGGTTAACAATCATAGCATCGATGTCAAAAGAACTCGCCGCCGGCACACTTGTCCACTAACGCAGGTGTAAAAATGGACGCAAAAAATCAGCAATGACTTACAAAGCAAACCGTTCACACATGTTCGGCGATTACGACCGCAGGGCGTGATCACAATATATAGGGTGGAAGGGAACTTACATTCCTTCTAGTTTGGACGCATAGAGGTATTATAAAATAGTGTTCTAAAGTTTTTCAAAATTAAATGTTTATTCCAAATAACATGGTATGAATAATAATAATAATAATAATATTAATAGGACAGGAGTTGGGTATTTAGAGTCAGACTGAGTCAGTTGAGAAATTCAATGCTATGTCGGCATGTTGACATGGTAGCTCAGTGGTAGAGCAACTGGTTAGAGAGCGGGAGATCCGTGGTTCAAATCCCGGCTATGGCATTTAATTTTACAGTCTGACTCTACCTATCCAACTCCTAATTTAATGATGTCCATGGTAACCCAGATGGTAAGAACAACCGGGCAGAGACCGGGACGTCTGCAGTCTCGAATTATGCCTAGACAGACTAGGCAGTTACCTAGGGCGGCGGATTTTAAGACTCTCTCTCTCTCTCTCTCTCTCTCTCTCTCTCTCTCTCTCTCTCTCTCTCTCTCTCCACAACACTTGAAATGGTCCTCCACAACTCTTGAAATGGATATCAATGACATTGGCAACAATCAGCTCAAATTTCATGAACAGTCTGGCCTGACAACGTTAAAAGGAACAGGTTTTGTTTTAGTAATGAGTTAATGACATTACGTTCGTGACAATGCGACCATTAAGTGCATTGTTCACTTTATACAGTGACATTGCCTTCTCATGTGGTTGATGTGGTGTATGTTAGGAATAGGTTGTTAGATCTCCGGACGCTGCCCGGAGTGCCTGGATTTGAAATGAATTTTCCGGGTATACGGGCCAATGAATTTAATCTACAGGCTTGAATGTCGCCTTACTCATGAATAATTTTTACTTTCTCCATACTCACTATGTACATAATGTATAGAGAATGTATTGCACTCCACCAAAAAATTCGATACCGAGATTTCACCGGAAATATGTTTTAGGGTCTCCTGTATCCAAAAAAAGTATTTTCAGAAAAAGATCCATGTGTGTGTGTCCGTGTGTCTGTGAACACGATAACTCAAAAACGAAACGTCGGTAAAATACCAAACTTGGTATTTAAGTTTAGTATCTTCCAGGGATGCGACACGAAGATTTTGAGAAAAATCCCTCCACCCCAAACTACCCTTTACATGGAACTTTTTTCGAAAATTTTGATTTTCTAAAAAATGGCTCTAACGATTTTGATTAAAATATCGTATTAAAGTTATTTACCTGACAAATAAAATTTATATTTTGAATTTTCTGGGAATAGCCTCTGAAGACTACTTTACTCTGGATGAATTTTTCATTACTAAACCGTAAGAGAAGGACAAAAACTTAACCCACAAAAAATGTAGAGCACGTTAAAACACACAATTTATGTTATATACATTTTTTTCGTGGAGTTGATCGTTATTCTTTTTTCTTGGTTTCAGCTTTGAAAAACTAATGCTTTTCTCATACAGGAATTTGTCAACTCCTGTGCATACAAACAAAGGAACATCAGTCACATACTAACCAGTTTTTGGCTTTCACTTTAACCTATGGTACTCGCTTATTTCGCTTCTACTTACAATAAAGTAAGAATTAAGACTATTTCTGCTAATTTTTCTCGATTAGCATGAAATAAATAAAAGATAAGCTTATTAACAATAATAATTTACAGAGATATAGAGAAAGTCATGTGAATGGAACACATCAGATTTTTAATGATTTTGTTCGAATGTTAATTTCTAATTGTAACAAAGCACTATGTTTCTATTCTTATTCTGGAAACGTTTCATTGTTGCGTCTGTAGTATTCGGCTCACATTATTAAAGAAGCGTTGGCAAGTCGCGGCTCGTTCGTTGTCACTTGTCAGCAGTTTACTGGCAATTATTGGAACGCTCGACTCAAAATAGTTATAGTTTGTTGTTCTGTGATAGTGAGTAATAACAGTGAAATGAAGAGGCGATATCGAAGTTCGTTCCGTGAAGAATGGTTGCAGCAGTAGTAATAACAGTCGTCGCCGTAATAGTAGTAGTACGTTAATTTTATTATGTTAGTAAAAATTGTGACCTTATGGCCGTAATAATACAAAAATATCTGTTTAACAAGTTCTGTCGTTGCCCGTTGGTTGGTGTACGGGTCTGCCTCGAGTACATTCTGGCAACCCTAGTTAGGAAGGTGAATCTCAGTACTCGTGATTAAGCTTTGCGATGACAGACGCCGTTAAGATGCTATAGGAGAAGCCAGTATCCTCACTCAACAATACCCATTCAAACTTAATATTCGAAGAAAATACCGCCAGTCATTCTGGAAGCCGGCTGAGTAACTCTAAAGAGTGCAGTTGTTTAGTGTTTAGTTTGTCATCTCTAGATTAGTATTAAAATGAGAGACAGTGGGAGAAGACGTAGTTCTCGGTACGGAAACTCGCGAAAGATAAGGTAATAAGCAAAGGAAGTTGTGAGAAAAAGAAAAATCTGATGTGTACCATTCACATGACTTTCTCCACATCCCTGCAACAAATAATTCTAAAAAGCTTATACTTCTATTTACTTTATGCTAATCAGAAAAAAAAAAAATAGCAGAAATAGTCTAATTACTCGCTTCCTTGTAAGTAGAAGCGACATAAGGGACAACCATAGGTTAAAGTGATAGTCAAAAGCTGGTTTCTATGTCAATTAAGTTCCTTTGTTTATATGGATAGGAGTTGACAAGTTCCTGTATGAGAAAAGTATACGTTTTTCATAGCCGAAACCAAAAATAAGGAATGTCACAAAAACGACGAACTCCACGAAAAAAATGTATATAACATAAATTGTGTGTTTTAATGTGCTCTACATTTTTTGTGTAGTAAGTTTTTGTCCATCTCTTGCGGTTTAGCAGTTATTCAAAATTCCGTAAAATTCATCCAGAACAAACTACTCTTCAGAGGCTATTCCCAGAAAATTCAAGATATACATTTTATTTGTCAGGTAAATATGTTTGATATACGAAATTTTAATCAAAATCGTTAGAGCCATTTTTGAGAAAATCAACATTTTCGAAAAAAAGTTCCATGTAAAGGGTAGTTGGGGGTGGGGGGATTTTTCTGAAAATCTTCGTGTCGCATCCCTGGAAGATACTAAACTTAAATGCCAAGTTTGGTATTTTACCGACTTTTCGTTTTTGAGTTATCGTGTTCACAGACACACCGATACACACACACACACGCGCGCGCGCGCGGACCTTTTTGTGAAAATGCTTTTTTTGGATATTGGGGACCCTAAAACATATATTTCCGGTGAAATCTCGGTATCGAATTTTTGGGTGGAGTGCAATACTTTCTCTATACACTATGTACATAGTGCGTATGGAGAAAGTAAAAATGTATAGCTTAGCTAGTTCCAGCTCGAGTCTAGAAACATCAAAATGGTATAATGTGGTGAATAGTATCGAAAATAATGCAGTGTGCGGTTTACCTGAGTCAGAAATATTAATGATGGCGCGGAAACAACGACTTAGAATTTAATATGTTTGTTTTCAACTTTAGTATTTAGTATCACTTTTCATATACCAACATCAATTGTAAACTTTAGAGCAATAAGAGTGGTATGTGATATGAAAACTGGCCAGCAAAATATAAAAGAAGTGATTCATTGATTTAGGATGTAAAAATGATGAAAACTATTGTGAAAATGTATTTTTTAAACTAATATGAAATCAAAAATTATTATAGTTATAAAATATTGGAATAAATATTATCTATATTAACATTGCTAAAGACAAATTGAAAATCATATTTGAAAATATTTACACTTTATTGCAACTTAGAGCTGTGTTACCATAAAAACTCACCAAATTTACTACCGTCGTGTACGAAACTCACCTTATCCAAAATTAAATTTTGATTAACCGCCATTTTATTTGATACTGATTTTCATGTAACTTTATGTCTAATAGGGACATTGTAACATTAAGAGAATGTACAAACATTTTGCTGTTTGCCTAATTTTAGTTTTACATGTCTTCTGAAATATCGTTTTACTTGGATAAGGCAAGTTTTGCATTATATAGGAAAGAGGAAGAGCATAAGAGGTTAGGTTCTCATTGAAGTTTTCAATCCCTGATGTACAAAAATTAAGTCCGTGCACACAGCGGTCCAGGAGTTATTGCATGAGTATATGTGGGCAGAACATCGCACTCTTTGTTCTTCAGTAGCAATCCACCTAAAAATTGCAGTATTTCCTTTGGATTCTACAAACAAACAAAAGAAAGTTAACTACAGGTAACAAAGAATTGTGGTTTATACGTAGGAAATGAATCTAGTTTCCAAGATTGCGGCTTCAAACCCGATGGAGGGCGATGGAATTTTTGGGGCGTAAAAATCCTTGGCATGACTTCCGCTGTTGGCCCTGTGTCGTAGATTTACGGCACATAAAAGAACCTCAAGCCTGATAAGAGACCTCTGAACAAAATTAAGCGGTCTTTCACGTCCAATATAGAATGTGACGCTAACAACTGCAGCACTTAATGAGAGTACATAAATAATACCCACTGTAATTTTAGAAAATGCATTACGCTTTTCTTTGGGTTAGTAACCGAATTCATAAAACACTTTATCATTCAGAAAAATGTATCCTTTTCTTCATTTTCTGAAAACAGTTTAAATGGATTTAAGGATGGAACAACTCAAATGTTTTTCTAGTGGCTCCCTCCAGCTCTGCAGTAAAAACCAGAAATCCTAATGCTGAAATTAATAGAGAAATTTGTTATCCAATAGATGAACAAGGTTATGCTGTAACCAACAGTGGGATGATAAAAGATAAGGAAGATGACGAAAGTCATGGATTTATAGCAGATCGAAGAATTGTTTAACCTTGAATTCGCGCGCGCACGCACACACACACACACACATTTAGAAGACAGCAAAAAGGAAATTGTTAGTTGATCAAGAATTTTGTTGACCAGTGACCGATAATTTATGATTACATTTCAAAATCGAAAGTTTTTATACCGGTTTGTGTGCGGTAAAGCAACATTTACATAGTGGCTTCAAAAATGTTGAAGATACAGGAAGTCAAGACGTTCCAATACATCTCATCCGGTTGTTTAAATGTCACGAAAACAAACCCGGTAGCGCACAAGGTAATTCAACTTTCTCTGGGTGTAATTTAAAACGAATTTGTAACTTCCTTGGGTAGTAAAACAGTTAAAATGTTTCATACCCGGCACCGCAATTTGCTCCAATTAACCACTGCAGCACAAACTTAACGACATGAAACAATAATCGTGCTCCGTTACCCCGACATGGAGGCCTCGAGGGAAAAAATCTGATGTGTTCCATTCACATGACTTTCTTATCCGCTTTGAAAACGCTTCTTACAAAAGATTATGCTTATTTCTATTTCATGCTGATCGAGATAAACATTAGCAGAATGGTCTTATTACTTAGTTCCTTATAAGTAGAAGCGAAATAAATGAATACAACAGCAGTCACATGTTTTAAAAGTTGTAGCTATGCGATTGTCATTGGAGTTCGCTTCTTTGCATGGCCAGGAGTAAAACAAAAGAAACACGGACGATTTTATGGTTCGAGAAAAGTATGTATATAAGTGTTTTAAAATTGAAACTCATAATAAGGAATATATCGGAAATGCTTAACTCTACAACAAACATGATATGACATAAACTGTGTGTTTTGACGAGATCTACATTTTTTTGTGCAGCAAGTTTTTGTCTTATCTCTTACTGTTGACCAGTTATGGAAAAGTCATTCAAAATGAGCAGGACTTCAGAAGCTGTTCCAAGGAAATTCAAGATATGCATTTTATTTGTCATGTTTAATATCGGTATTTTAATCAAAATTGTTAGAGCCATTTTTGAGAAAATCAAAACTTTCTAAAAGTTTTCCATGTAAAGGGTAGTTTGGAGTGCGAGATTTTCTTGAAAATCTTCGTGTCACATCCTTGAGAAATACTAAATTTAAACCCCAAGTTTTGTATTTAATGGGTATTATATGTGCTAGAGAAAGTAAATTTTCGTATAGGTAACCTTGCTCAGGGCATATTCCTAAATTTATAAAACGATTTGTAAATGTTTCAAAACACAGTACCTAACGTGGCCATAGTATTCACAATTAAATACTTGTGCTGAAAAGACATTCATTCAATCGCACATGTTCCATACTTAATTGGGTAAAGGTGCCTACATCGAATTTAAATTTAGATTTAATCCTGGGTTATTATAAAGCATAGCCTTTTAGTTTAAATTCCAAGTGCAATTATGAACAAACTGACGTGAAAAGTGATTCTAATATAATCTCCGTCATCGAAATAATAAAAATACGATGTGTTCAATTCACATGACTTTCTCTACATCTCTGCAACAAATTATTGTTAAAACGTTTATGCTTCTATTTACTTCATGCGAATCGAGAAAAAATTAGCAGAAATAGTCTTATTGTGTGCTTCCTTGTAAGCAGAAGCGAAATAAGGGAGTACCAAAGGTTAAAGCTGGTCGCTTTGTGACTGAAGTTTCGTTTGTATGGACCGGAGTTGACAAATTCCTGTATGAGAAAAGTATAAGTTTTTAAAAGTGAAATTAAAAACAAGGAATAACTCATAAAAGATCAACTCCACAACATATATATATAACATATAACATAAATTGTGTGTTTTAACGTGCTCTACATTTTTGGTGTGGTAAGTTTTTGTCCATCTCTTACGGTTTAGCATATTCCGTAAAATTCATCCAGAAAAAAGTAGTCTTCAGAGGCTATTCCCAGAAAATTCAAGATATACATTTTATTTTTCAGGTAAATATCTTTAATATACTATACTTTAATCCAACTCATTAGAGCCATTTTTGAAAATTTCAAAATTTTCGAAAAAAGTTCCATGCAAAGGGTAGTTTGGGGTAGGGGGATTTTTCTCAAAATCTTCGTGTCATATCCCTGGAAGATACTAAACTTAAATACCAGGTTTGGTATTTTACCGACTTTTCGTTTTTGAGTTATCGTGTTCACAGACACACGGGCACACACACGCGCGCGGACCTTTTTCTGAAAATGTTTTTTTTTTAGATACAGGGGACCGTAAAATATATATTTCCGGTGAAATCTCGGTATCGAATTTTTGGTTGGAGTGCAATACCTTCTCTATACACTATGTATATAGTACGTATAGAGAAAGTAAAAATAATGACAATAATAATAATAATACACTTCATTCTTTTCCCAAATAGCAGGTGTACTAAAGAGATATTCGAAAATTCCGTTAGTGAAGAAAGCAGCCTATATACTTGACGTGCAAACGAAATAAACGCACTTGGCAAAGCATTCAAACCAAATGGAAAGAGAGTGAGGTCGTGATTTGCATCATGTCAAGGTCTGCATCATGTCAAGGAAAGTGAAATACTTTTCTTAAAGGTGACAAATAAGTCTAGGTATAGACTGAGAGAAACAATGATTTAGTTTAAAATGTAACCAACTACGGCAAAATAACGCTTACAAAAGAAGCGGAGAGAAGCAAGAAAACTGATTCTACGGCAATTTTATTGGAGATAGTGGACTCCACCAATCAAGAGGGGTCTTTAGTTTCAAACACGAGATACGGATTCTGTCTCGTTTTCCCAGAGAATTGGGTGGGTCGCAATGTTCTGATTTCCCTAATTTCGTTTTATTTTGCTTTGGGGTCAGGTAGCACGGGACTGGTCAGCTGCAGCGTGTTTGCACTGATATGCGACTTCTTGTGAGTAGTCTGATAACACTCCAGGAATGTCTTATGCATGTGTTTATATACTAAGACATACAATCGCTGCATGGTGCAATTGACCCTCTCTTTGGATTCCCTCAGTTTATTTTGTTCCTCTTTGAGATCCAACGGCCATAATGGTCCAGCATGCTTTAAAGTACGTGGTAAAGTCCCTCCTTGTATTCCTATTCTTATGACTGAGTATACAGTGAAGCCGTCACACTTTGCACAAGACCACTTTTGTGTGTGCATCGTTAACCGTTTCCGAGATATTCCTTGTATTGGTTTTAATTTTGTACTTACACGTTTCTCAAATGAGAAGTATTCTTTCCGAATTTCAATTGTTTCATATAGCGACCAGAGTTTTAAAGTTTTGACTCACTTCAGCCTAGTTTATATATATATATATATATATATATATATATATATATATATATTTCTATTTAATGGAAGCAAGTAATAAGACCAATTCTGCTGAAATTTATCTCGATAAGCATGCTATAGGCAAAAGAATAATCCTTTTAAAAAAGTGGTTTGTTTGTGAAACAGGTAAAGAGAACCATGTGAATGGAACACGTCAGATTTTTTATCACTTCGCTAGCTTTTGTTTTAAAAACACTTCCAGAAAATAAGGGAATAAGCCCGACTGGGTAGTGTGTTGTTAGCGTGTCTGCCTCACATTCA
The DNA here is from genome assembly GCA_030762935.1 of Hymenopus coronatus. Taxonomy (NCBI): domain Eukaryota; kingdom Metazoa; phylum Arthropoda; class Insecta; order Mantodea; family Hymenopodidae; genus Hymenopus; species Hymenopus coronatus. The sequence continues at coordinate 114,723,086 of CM060882.1, forward strand.
AAAGGTCGTGAGTTCGAATATCGCTTAGGGCGAGTTACCCGGATAAGGTTTTTTGGGGGGTTTTCCCTTATTCTGAGAAGACGAATGTCGAGTAACTTTAAGTTCCATGGACCCCGAGATCATTTGAGGACCATTTCACCAATTTCATTCATCGTCCGATATGACCAACCAGGTTAAACTACAAAAAATAAATAAAATAAGATCTGGTCATGGCTCTTCTTAGAGATTAGGAATATGTTTTCTGTAACTTTTTTCCATAAGATTATCAATTGTTATTCCGCCGACGTAAATAAACCTCGAGTCATTAGGCTATCCCAGTTTGAGTGTAGGAATTTCGCATTTCTGTTTTACGTATGAACTCGTTGCCGCGATAGTAATTTATTATTAAACAGGTCTTACTTCAAAGTGAGTATAGTACAATTATTTTACTGTGTTCTCTCTTTGATAATAACTAATTCATTTTATTCGCGAAATGTTACTTTTCTCTGGAAGATAAGGTTCATAACTTATAAGGAACACCATGTGATATAATATAGCGTTCCTTCGTACATATAAAATGCAGAAAGGAAAATAAATGAAACCAAACTAAGTGCAAATTAGCATAGCATAAGTAAAATAGGGAAGCAGGGTTTTCTAAAATAGTTATATTGTTTGTTGATTCGCTGTCAATTGTCAGGATCATATCAGTGCCGCCGGTATACAGAATTTTGTCCCGCGGGAGTTCTTTTACATACTAGTGAATCTAGTGACATGGGGCTATCACTTTTAAGCACTTAAAAATCATGTCTGGGCCAGGTTTGATCCCGCGACCGCCTAACTACCCAGATCGACGGGCAATAGAGGTGATACTTAAATCTTAGAGGAATGTAGATAGAAAACTTGCGTAAAACTTCAGCGTTGAAGCAAGAGAAAATCTATTCATAAACATTTTATTAAGTAGAGAATGTATTGTTAATGTATACCTAACTGGATCTAGCTGAAGAAAGTGAAAGGAAAATAACGACTTGGCATTTGATTCAGTACCACTCTTACTAAAATTGGGCTTCAGAAAGTGTTTTAACCTATCTCTTTTTATAAGCGACCAACTTCACAATAAAGTGAAAGGTTGTGATTACAAAGAATGATTTTCTATTTTAACATCTATTTTCCGAAAGTTGAATTAATCCATTTCTTGGACGGATAAACCAATTCAGTTGAGTTTTATTTGACTTTTATGGTGAAATCTTTATCAGTGTTTACCTATGTATCGATGTTTGTGTAAGGAATACACAGAATGCTTCAACTCATCCGGAGGCCTGAATATTTATAAAAGCCTGATGAAATCCAGCCTATAGCGTACAATGCCTCGTCATTGTTCTACCTGATAATGATGTATTTCACTAGCAAAAGTCTCTTCTTGTTCCCTGTTCTGAAACAGCATCTCTTGAGAAGTATAATTATTACTTATTATGTATTGTTTGTTATTATTGATCTTCTCGAATATCGTCATGCTCCGTGGTCTAGGGGTAACATGCTAGCCTCTGATTCCCAAGGTTCGAATCCGACGGAGGGCGATGGACCTTTTCATAAAAGAACCTCAAACCTGATAAAGAGGCCTCAGCAATTAAAGAGCATCCATAAATAAAACTCAATTTAATTTAATTTTTTCAACAGGAATATCCTAAAACGTATATATTTGCAGATGATCTTCCTGTTAATTACTGTTGCACTGTTAGTTGCATTTTAGGTATAAATCCTAAAAATGTATCAAACAAAACTATAAAATAACGTAAATCAAATAATTTGACTGTTAATAAAGCAAAAAAACAATAAGTTTGGCTTTTAATCTAAGCCATTCTGGTCTTGATAAATAAGTTAGCTTTCTCGGCATTCATCTTCAAGGTAATTTAGAATGGGAACAGCACATTAGTTTTACATTTTGCGTAAAATCAGTACGCCTGTTTGCCTTGAAATTTTTAAAGCAGTATATTCTGTTGGAATCCTTATTAAATGTATTTCGTTAAACATAGGTACTAGTCATCTTACAAATGGCACTCTATTGTGGAGCAAATATTTTTCAGTAAATAAGTTATTAATTCTGCAGACAAGGATGTGTGGAGCTCCACATGAAACTCATTATAAACCATTGTTTATAAAATTGAATATTTTAATTCCGACATAAACGTTTATTAGGGATTGTTTACTCTTATGTGACGAGAAATATTAACAATTATTCATTATGCACACGTGTTCATTAAGTACGGTATTATAAACTACTCCAACATTTATATGCACAAAAATACATTTTCCAAAGTTAAAAATAGTTCTGAAACTATTGTTCAATATTTTACTAAATAATTTAAAATATATTTCGTTTTTAATTTCTAAGAAAGCAATAAAATCAACATTATTATACAACCTCTTTATGGCCTTAATGAATTTAGATGACAGCAAAGTATTTTAATGTTTTATTAGCATATATGTAATTTTAATGTATTGTTTCGGTGGTACTGTATAATGTTTATTTCTGCTTAGAACAGGCCAGGCAAAGCGAAGTTACTGCTATGAAAGGACCAGCGGGCTAAGATCAATTATACTCATTGAGATGTAACTTGTCCGGTTTGGTTCTGTACTTGTCTTTGGGACATCCTACCTGCCTGTCTAAATTCTTGGAAAGCACACACCCTCTCCCAACACTCCTTTGTCTGTTAAATGGCTATATGCTCTTTGCAAATACATCCGTCGCCGTAAAGAGAGAGACAAGAGAGTAAATGTTTCTGTCTCTTTCTTTTCTAGACCTGACAAGTTAAATCTCACAGACTCTAGGTTGTTGTTTGTATCTATGTGGGTGTAAAAAGAAAAGAAGAAGAAAAAAAAAGACAATACACCTGCACATTTCTCCCCTCCCCCAATCCCTTGCTAATAATCGCGAAATGGTGTTACATACATTGCTGTGATACGTCACATATTGCCTATAAAGCTTAATAAAGGGAATAAAAAAGGTGCATATTGGTAATGCATCCGATATAATTTGCGACTATAATAATAAATATATAAAATTAGAAGAAAAATTGATGTGTTACATTCACATGACTTTCTTTACCTAAGGAACTATTCTTACAAAAGCTTATTCTTCTGTCTGCTTCATGCTGGTCAAGATAAACTTTAACAGAAACGATCTTACTAGTTAGTTCCTTATAAGTAAGAGGCATAAGGGAATACACTAGGTTAAAGGCATAGCCAAATCCTTTAAAAGCTTTTTCTATGTGTAAAAACTGAAATTCGATTCTTTTTGCAAATGTCGGAAGTAAAACAAAAGAGATCTGAAACGAAATATGACTTCCCGTTTGAGTAAAATTTAAGCTTTTAAAATTGAAACCAATAACAAAGAATCTCTAGGGAATGATTAACTCTACAAAAAAAAAAAGAGAAAAAGAAAGAAGAAGATGTGTGTGACATAAACTGATGTTTTAACGAGACCTATATTTTGGTGCAGTGAGTTTTTGTTTATCCTCACGATTCACCAGTTACACAAAAGTCGTCCAGAATGAAGAGGTCTTCAGAGGCTATTATAAAATGTTACAAATGTTTTGCATATATTGAAAATCTTTGTCGCATCTTTAAAATATACTAAACTTAAATACTAAGTTTGGTATTTAACCGACTTTTCGTGTTTGAGTTATGCTGTCAAAAATACTGACCTTTTTCTAAAAATTATTTTGCATTTTATTCAGGGGTCCTCAAAACGTGTTTCCGATGAAATTCAGTATCGAATTTTTGGAATACAATACCTTCTCTATCTACTATGTAAATTGTGCATACGTGCTAGAGAAAGTAAAAACGCAAGCTCTCCATAGCCGGTAGCTTCTAAACTTGCCGAGTTCTATTCCTGGCACTATTGTTTCTTAAAATATGAACTGAAGCTTTCCTGGCGACGTATTAATTCAAAATCTTCTCGGTGTCAAACCCAAGTTTTTACCTGGTTAGAAGCCCGAGAAGATTTTGAATTACTATTGTTTCTTTTTCAATATTTTATTTAGTCATTTTTCCGTGGTTTCATCCAATTGGCAGCTACATATCCTGCTTGGCATTTTATTTCTACGACCCTGAGTTGGACTTAAAGCTTCAAAAAAGTAGATGAGCGTAGAATGCAGTTCTAAGAATGGCACCTGACTGATGCACCAAAGAAACTAAGAAAAGGACGTCGCAATGTGTTACGAAGTACTTCAGTGTTGGCCACTGTTGCAGTGGTTTCTTGATCACGGAATATACTATAGTTTGCCACTATGTGCATATATGACGAGGGATGAACTCGTCGTCCATAGATGACACTACAGGACGAAATCACGACTTGCACATTGAAACATGCGAATTTAGCCCAGAGACCTTTTCTTTTAAGGTGTGCGTGTTTTTACGTGCAAAAAAAAAAAAAAAAAATTAACGGTAGCAATTGCTTTATATTCCTTCCGAAGGAAGCCATGCTGAGGACCTTTACGTCCGAAAAAATCCACCATCCTCCGTCGGGTTTGAATCCGCAATCTTGAACATGTTAGAGAAAGTTTAGTGTGTTTGAGAAGGTGCAAACGGATGCTTTATTTGCATATAAGTTATGGAAAATCCTTCTGTATTTTTGCCTTTTATTTGACGTATACGGAATCTTCTAATTTTGTTTTTAATACAATGGGTTTGCAAAATCGGGCTATTAATAATTTTATCACAAAAAAGAAAAAACACGTTTGCAAATGGTAATAAACACATTCACACAGATTCTAACATACATAGGAAAAGTAACCATCCATTTTACGCAAGAGGCTGCGCCTTGGCCGAGTGGTTGAACCACTCGCCTCGCACCTAGGCGGTCTGGTTCGATCCCAAGTGAACGCATGTGAGATTTGTGGTGGACAATGCGGCGCAGGGGTGGGTTTTCTCCGGGTTCTCCGGTTTTCCCCGCCATCGCATTTCACCGGTGCTCCATCTTTATTCCATGTATCACTAGTGACATTGCCTGCGGTGCCACGGTAGTAAAAGCGGGTGTTAAACACAACCCACATCTTGCACAGTCAAGCTATCTGTTCCGCTTCCTGTATAAAGTACCCAAATGAGCCCAATTGCACTATAACAAAACAAAAGGATACGTTTTCAACAATGTCATAAAAATTTAAGCTTTCTATTCCATCACATAGTTTTACTAAGATTAGTCGAGTTCAGAATGGATGGATTCCAGCTTCTACAATATTGCGTTTTTGCAAGCACTTGATGGTTAGAGCGCTTTTGCGAGCATTTATTTGTTTAAATCTTAATTTAGCGTGGATTTAATTCTATATAAAGAAAAGTCAGCACATTTTATATAGTTATGATCTAATTTTAATAATCAGTTAACATTATGCAAGTGCTTCGAAAAGTGATAAATTATAATATAGACCAGACTTCTCATCACAAAATTCACCTAACATCATTATATGAAACTTTGAGGTTCATAAAATTAGATATTTGGAGGTCCCGGGTTCGATTCCCGGCTGGGGCAGGCAATTTTTCTTTAACTAGAATTATTCTCTACCCTCCACAGAGTCTTGAAGCATGAATTTGGGAGTGAATGTTCGTGTGTTTAGTACACCTACAGTAATACGGGTTGTTTCACTAGTCAAAGCCCTCGATATAACCATTGATGTTAAAGGGGGCTATACAAATAAAACAATTAAAACAAATTAGATATGGCATTCAAAAACAATGGTGAAACAGCCCTTTGTTAGGCGTGAAATATGGATTATACTTCGGACTCCATTCTGTGAGTTTCCAGCATCACTGTTTGTATGTAACACAACACAATAAAGCGATGGTAAGAGGCAGCTGATGGGTAACCACAGACTGCTGTTAGTTAATCCAGGTCAAGGGTACTGAATGTACTGCATAAACACCAACAAAGATCACATACACCAACCGTGCTCCGAAAACCGGCCTTGAACACTTGAACTGGTTAACAAAAATTTAATTGCCTCACATTCAACTGTTCGCGATTTCGAATCTCGTTTGGGATGAGTTACCAGGGTAACGTTTTTTCTAGGGGTTTTCCGCCAAAACTCTTTTCAAAAACACATAGGAATATTTTTCGAAAGCTACATTTCAGTTCTTGCTTCACATATAAGGATGGTTAGTTTTTTTTTTTTTTTTTTTTTTTTTTTTTTTTTTTTTTTTTTTTTTTGGTAGTGTTTAACGCCCGCTTTAACTACTTACGGCACCGCAAGCGGTGACACTGATGATACATGAATGATGATGGAGCACCGGTGGAATGCGATGGCGGGTGAAACCGGAGTACCCGGAGAAAACCCGCCCCAGCGCCGCTTTGTCCACCACAAATCTCACATGCGGTCGCTTGGGATCGAACCCCGGCCGTCTAGGTAAGAGGCGAGTGGTCTAACCACTCGGCCACGGCGCGGCCATTCGGGTTTAGATTTATACTTTACGGCTTAAGGCCAAACTTCATGGTTGGGCTGGGACTCAAGTCGCCAATACTCCTTAATAATTTGGCGGATACACAGTCGCAACTGCTCTAAAAATGCTCACATCCTTGCCAATGCATTATATTTATACCTGAACCGTACTCTACCAAGTATGTATATAGATATAATTGTGTGTTTTAATGTGCTCTACATTTTTTGTGTGGTAAGTTTTTGTCCATCTCTTACGGTTTAGCAGTTATGTAAAATTCCGTAAAATTCATCCAGAATAAAGTAGTCTTCAAAGGCTATTCCCAGAAAACTTAAGATATACATTTTATTTGTCAAATAGAGATCTTAAATATAAGAGCTTTTAATCAAAATCGTTAAAGCTATTTTTAAGAAAATCAAAATTTTCGAATTTTTTTTCCATATAAAGGTTAGTTTGGGGTGGGGGATTTTCTTGAAAATCTTCGTGTCACATCCTTGGAAGATACCAAACGTAAATACCAAATTTGATTTTAAACTCTCTTTTCGTTTTTGAGTTATACTGCCCACAGACACACACACACACATACACACAGACAGACACACACACACGGACATTTTTCTAAAAATGCTTTTTTGGGATTCAGGAGATCTCAAAACATATATTTCCGGTGTAATCTCGGTACTGAATTGTTGGGTGCAATACAATACCTTCTAGTCGCCCTCCGTGGTGTAATGGTTACCATGCTAGCTTCATATACCCAAGGTCGCGGGTTCAAACCCGGCGGAGGACGATGGATTTTTTCGGGCGTTAAAATCCTTAGCATGGCTTCCTTCGGAAGGGAAGTAAAGCTGTGGGTCCCGTCCCGTGTCGTAGATTTACGGCACGTAAAAGAACCTCAAGCCTGATAAGAGAGGCCTCCTGAGCAAAATTAAGCGATCTTTCATGCCCAATATAGAATGGGACGCTGAGAACCAAAGCAGTTAAAGAGCGTCCATAAACAACACGCCATTTCTATTTACAATACCTTCTCTAAACACTGTGTACATAGTACCTGTAGAGAAAGTAAATATTAGTGAACATTGCATTCATATGACTCTCTACTTGCTCTTCTACAACCAATTTTAAAGAAGAGTTTATTCTTCTGTCTACTTCTCGTTGAGAAAATTTCACTACACATTTCGTTGAAAGTATAAGGATGCAGTAGGCTCAACAGATAGCCAGAAAAAAAAAAAAAAAAAAAAAAAAAAAAGGTATTGCTTATGTAATGGATTTAAGTAACAGTTTTAAAATGTGAATGTGTGGATACTCTTTTACAAAATCAATAAATGTTTATTTGTTTAGTTTGGATCGTGTACCTCAATTTTCAGAAGTAGATATGACAATTTTATCTTTTTAGGTGAATTAACATCAACGTTGACCAACTCAATTCTTGACCTTTTTTTTTGCTTGTTTCTAATAGCAACTTTTGCGTAGCATAATGAAGACCAAAGACCAAAATTAAATTAGTAACCCCGGTGGAGGACGATGGATTTTTTCGGGTGTAAAAATCCTTAGCATGGCTTCCTTCGGAAGGGAAGTAAATCCGTTGGTCCCGTGTCGTATATTTACGGCCTGTTTGACAGGCCTCTGAGCAAAATTAAGCGGTCTTTCATGCCCAATTTAGAATGGGACGCTGGGAACCACAGTAGTTAAAAGGGCGTTCATAAATAATGTCCATTTACATTTTTACGATTAGTAACACTGGTGAGGACATCATAGGGTCAAGTCTTTGAATATGATTGGCTATAATATCACCTCATACCAATGACAGATAGTCATTGTCATTTATTGGTCATTAACTTATGCCATTATAACATCTTTGATGCCCGAAGTGAATGACGTTCGTTTCATCAGAGATAGACAATATTTTTGTCCGTGAAATCGGGGGAAAAAACCAACCTGTAAAGACCAAATACCAATAAACCAATTGTTTTCGGAAAACAATCTACACACTAAAATGGCCAAAATTAAACGGGAAATAATGCTTTCATTGGAAAATAAATAAATCTGTTCTGTAGTTAAACTAAGTAATTACAAAATAAACAAGTGGATATGTAGAGAAGGTCGTGTGAATGTAACACAGCAGATTTGTTTTGCTGGTATATAGCTTTAGCACTTGACACGTGATCTTTTTAATAATTTAATATTTCACTGCTGATCTTATACCCACATAAACCTTCAGGTTCTAGAGAGGGTAATGATCAAGGATCATATTTCCTCACAGAAAAAATGAGGAAGAAAGTGAACATATTTCACATATTGGATAGTATTACACGTGTCGAAACAGGTGCAGATATCATATTAACCGGTAGTAGGAAGACTGTTCCCAAGGTTAGGCATAACATGGCCTTCCCAGACTCCAGCCATAGTAGCTTGGTTACCACAATAGGTCGTTCGGTTTTTTACCCAGCGGCGGTGATTGGGAATTAGAATGGGGGGGGGGATTATAGGCAATAAACAGTGCCGGAGCTATAACGGAAGTAGACAATTTACGTTCATTAAGGATTTCCATCATCCACTATCGTTTATCACTTTCTTTACAAGTACTATGTACATAGTGTATAGAGAAGGTATTGTATTGCACCCAAAAATTCCATACCGAGATTTCACCGATACATGTTTTGGGTTCCCCTGAATCCAATAAAAAAGTCTTTTTAGAAAAACGCCCGTGTGTGCGTGTATGTGTGTGTTCTGTGGACAGCATTGCTCAAAAACGAAAAAACCGTTAAATACCAAACTTGGTATTTACGTTTAGTATCTTCCAAGGATATGACACGAAGATTTTCAAGAAAATCCCCCACCCCAAACTATCCTTTACATGGGAAAAAAATTCAAAATTTTGATTTTCTCAAAAATGGCTTAACGATTTTGACTAAAAATCTCTTATATTTAAGATATTCACATACCAAATAAAATGTATATATTGAATTTTCTGGGAACACACTCTAAAGACCTCTTCATTCTGGGTGATTTTTATTGAACTTTGCATAACTGGTAAACCGTAAGAGGTAGACAAAAACTTACTACACAAAAAATGTAGATCACGATAAAACACATAATTTATGTCCTGTACATTTTTTCGTGGAGTTGGCCGTTTTCGATATATTTCTAATTATTGATTTTAGTTTTAGAATACTTAAAGCATTTCTCATACGGGAACTTGGTCACGCAAAGAAACGGATTTCAATTCCATAGCAACCACATTTTAAAAAATTGACTGTCGGTTTAGCCTAATGTATTCCTTATTTCCCTTCTGCTTATAAAGGAACTAAGACCGTTTCTGCTAATGTTTTAGCATTAAATAGATAGACGATTAAGCTTATTAACAATAATTTGTTACAGAGATGTAGAGAAAGTCATGTGATTGGAGCACATCAGATTTTTTTTGTTTTGTTTTGTTTTCTTTCTTTAGTTTTCCCTGGTTGGCTAGGTGAATGTGGGGATGTTTGCCTCCTACCCTGTCATGCTTCAGGTAGGCTCAGGGATGTACAGTGGCGATTGATTTGGGATAGACGTCACAGATCTTCTCGAACCTGCAGATGGCAGCCTCTCTCATTCGCCTCAATTGAATAGAATTCTTCTCCTTTCCACCAGAGGAAAGTCTTCCCTGAACAGCCAACTGGTGTAACGGGCTCATAAGCTTGGAATCGCTAGGAACCTCTGTGCGTCTCTGTAGAGAGGCCTATAGCCTTATGCGATTCTGTCACCTCATCCGTTCTTCCTGCGGCGATAAGCACAAAAAGATCCACGTTTTGTTGAGGTGCGAGGTTCCTCCGTTCCGTGGCCATTCTCATTGCCAATGGCAGAAAGAGGATCGCTATACACTTGTCTTGAAATTCCACGCTGCTTCTGTGACATTGTCAGAAACAACTGAACAGCGACAGCACTTTAAACCGAATCTGATCCTTCACATGACCTATTTTGTTTATTTTATATGGTTCTACGAAATATTCTTGTGAAAGCTTATCTTAAGTTAAGATAAAGAGTTTAATGCTTTGTTTCATTACGGAACTTTCTATAGATTCAAAGGAAAGAGCGCTAGTCATATGTTTAAGAATTGGACGTTAGATCTTGGTCTTAAAATCCCATACTTTCTTCATGCAATCGTGAAAAACAACTGAATACCCAAGGGCTTTAGTTACAAAGGATTATACAAAATCTCTTTTGAATAAAGAGGACATCACAGACTGTTCCCAGAAAATCCTAGATATACATTTTATTACTTCTCACTACACATTATGGTATATAGGGAAAGTATTGTATTCCACCCAAAAATTTGATGTCGATATTTCACTGAAATTATGTGTTTTGTGGCTCTCTAGACCCAAAACAAATTGTTAGAAAAAGCTATGTGTGTGTGTGTGTGTGTGTGTGTGTGTGTGCGTGTGTGTGTCCGCACATCTGCCTATCTGTCTGTGAACAACCTAACTTAACGATAAGTCAAATAAATAAAAGTTATATTATATACCAAAGATGCGACATGAACATTTTCAAAAAAACTTTCCCACCCCAACTACCGATTATAAGGAATATTTTTTGAACTCGTTTAATTTTTAAATGAAAGCTATAAGGATTTTGGTTAAAGTACCATGCATTAAAATACTTACATGATAAATAAAATTTATATATATATATATATATATATATATATATATATATCAGATTTTCGGGGAATAGCCTGTGAAGTCTACTTAATTTCGAAGGAATTTGGTATAATCTTGAATAACTGATATAGGTACATTAATTGAGGACGAAAACTTACTGTACTAAAAACGTAAATCTCTTTAAAACATAATTTATTTCCAAAAAAAACCTTTTTTGTGTCATTAGCCGTCCGAGATATCCGTTATTAATTTTTTGAATTGTTCAATACTTTTGTCATTCTTTTAGAGTTCTGTCGATTATAAGGAACGAGTAGGGAATGTGAAAGGCAGCATATAGCGTCCAATTCTTAAAAATTTGACTAACGCTATTCTCTTTGTACTTATAACAAAATGTAGAATGTAGCTATCTGTAAAGGTTTATCTTGGTTAGATAGAAAAATCAGCGTTTGTAAGGATGTATGTTTGTATGGTCACTAATAAACAGTAGAGAGTACAGAAAGTCATTTGAATTTAACGCATCATAATTTGTTCATTTAAGCATCTTTAATATAGCTTTTAAATAAAAGCCTTAAGGTCTTTTTTTATGAGATGCGAAAAAACTTCCATGTAAAGAGTAGCTTCCAGTTAATTTTCTTGAAAAATCTTCATGGCGCAGCTTTGAAAAGTATCTACTGAATTTAAATGCCAAATTTGAGATTTTCGACTTTTCGCTTTTGAGTAACGCTACTCATAGATACGCACACACAAAGATATTTTTCTAAAAGTCTTGTGTTACATTCATATAACTTTCTCTACCCTTTATTATTTATTTGTGGCTATACTATTCGTACAGTGTAGGAAACTTTATATTTCCTTTAATTGAAATAAACCTCAACAGAAATTGTACTACAAAAAAGCTGTATATTTTAAAGAGGTCTACATATCTGTGTAGGACGTTTCCGTATAGACATACGTTTATCAGGTATACAAAATTATACGAGAATGCTTTTCGAATGAAGATTGCTTCACAGGCTACTGCATTGGGAACGTTACATTTTGACACTTAAATTTTTGCCTTCAATACTACTGATAATATAATTTTATACAATTATTAAAGAAAGAATACGATTTGCATTACAGGTTTCGGGCAATGCGAGAAGCTTATTTATGATAACTTTGTGGAACTCAAGTTTGATTATTGGCTTGATATAGTTGTTTTTACCTTTCATTCAGTGACCAATTACGAGCACCATAAGGGCATACTAAAACCCCTGGTGTTTTAACCATGGAACTTAGCTTTATTTACTATGGAAATGCCATGAGCCCTTCGAGATGTGTCCAGAATAGAATGCTCCGAGCCAAAGGCTATTAATTTTTGTATTATTACCTAGATCATGTAGAACCCTCCATGAGGTAGCGTGAACATATCACGTGTGAAATCTCAATACCTATGAGCCTGCCCCCCCTCCCAAGGAGGTTCACTCTAAAGCAGTGTTTCCCAACCTTTTGAAGTTCACGGCACCCTTGGGAATAACATTAAACACCAGAGGCACCCTTCCTTGAATTAAAAGAAAATTAAGCTTAATATGTTAACTTATTGAAATATTATATAATAATAACGTACACCATAACAGAATACAGTAAACTTTACTACAATCACTGAGTAAAAATGCATCAATAAATTTTGTTCGATTAATGATTAATGTGAAACTTGTGATTGATGCTTAGAGCACAGATATATGATGTCGGGTCTTACAGTTGACAGTGAAACACGCAAATCATCCTCAAGGTTATTCAGTCTATTTCTTGCTTTGCATTTTATTGTCACCATAGCAGAGAAGGCTTGCTCGCATAGATAGGATGTTGAAAAGGGCAAAAGTGAGTTAATTGCTTTCTTCATTAGGTTAGGGTACTCCTCTCTCCGTTGAAGCCAAAAACTAGCCACCGACGCCTCACTCTTGGTGAACTTACCTTTGAGTGTGGAATCAGCGCAAAGATCAATAAATTCATCTCGTTCGCAAGCAGTGAAATCTATTTCCTCTGCACTATCTACGAAATCAAATGGTGAGACAACACAGTCGAGATTCGTAGTGGAAATAGTAGGAAAGTACGCATCTATTGCATCTTGCAATCTTGATAAGTGATCACAAATGCGGTCTTTCAGTTTACCCAGATCTTTATCTCCTGCCACATTAAGAAGGGAAAGTTCGACAAATCTCCTTTTTGAACTGCAGACTTCCAAGAACTAAGTTTTCTTTTAAACCTTTCATTTTATTGGTTGAGGAGATTATTGTTTCATGTCGACCCTGCATCGAAACATTCGGTTCATTCAGTTTATGAAAAATATCTGCCAGATACGGCAGTTCAAAACACCAAGAATCACTTAGTAAGAGCTCATGAAATGTGTCTTGATTTTCATCCTTAAAAAAAGTTTGTAGCTGTTCTTTAAGTTCGAGAAACCGGTTCAATACACGACCCCGCGACAACCACCTTACTTCTGTGTGAAGTAACAAAGAGGTATGAGCTGCATCCGTTGCGCGACATAACTGTTCAAAAATTCTGCACTTTAAAGGTCGAGACTTCATATAGTTCACCATTTTCACAACTTGGTTAAACACTTCAACAAAATCTTCATTACACGCTTTCACGACTAATGCCTCTCTATGCAGAAAACAGTGACTTATAATAATGGATGGATTTTCATTGAGAGCTCTGGCAGTAAAACCTTTAATTTTCCCAGACATAGATGGTGCACCATCTGTACATATACCACAACAGTCTTTCCATGATAGATCATGGTCATTGAGATAGGAATTAATAGAAACGAAAATATCATTGCCTGTGGTAGTAGTCTCCAGCGGTCTATAGAACAGAAACTGTTCAATAATATCTTTTTCATCAATATATCTGATAAAACCAAGGAGTTGCGGTTTGTCACCAATATCGAGACTCTCATCTACTTGCAAAGCAAATGTTCTATAAGTTTTTATTTTCTCCGTGACTTGTTCGTTGATATTGCATGACATTTCAGATATCCTGCGGCTGATTGTGTTGTTGGACAGAGGAACTTTCGAAATTTGATTAGCTGCTCCTTCGCCAAGTATTGTTGAAACTATAACTTGACATTTAAGGCCAATGATTTCCTCTCCAAGAGTATGAGGTTTCTTTTTTTTAGCTATCAGTTCTACTACTTTAAATGAGGCTTCAAGAGCAGTATCACCTATGGTCATTCTCTTTACCATTCGCACAGCTGTTTTCTTCTCCCCTTCTAATATATGTGAAAAATACATTACACTTTTCTGTGACACACTAGGATGCTTTGTTGTAAGATGCCACTTCAGTTTGCTAGGTACCATGGCCTCGTTGCTAAGTGTTTCGCCACAAACTAAACACACAGGGAAGGGGTTTTCCTCGTTGTTATTCCACTTAAATCCATACGCTAAGTAACTGTCCTGGTATGTTCTTTTCTTTCGTTTGTCTTCTTTATGTGGTGAATTCGACGGTCCGGGAGAAACTGTAAGATTTGGCTTCTTAAAGCAAGCAGTAGGAGCCGACTGTTCACTTTCCTGGTGATTACGTTTAACAATGAACTTATCCATAGCTAAACACTGTGATCTACGCGAGGAAGACAACTGAAAGCGCCAAGCGGCGTACACTTTTATATATTCATGTCGAAGTCTCGGGAATGTTCGTGAGGAAGCGAGTAGTCTCGGGAATGTTTGGCAGGGTATAGCTGTAATGTCATCTGTGGGATACTAGTATAACTGAATTATTGAAATGAATCGACCACTATCACCATCTGCCGTGCATGAGAGTAATTGATTTGACTTATTTCATTTCAAGACCTTAGAAGACTTAAGGCTTCAGTAGAAGGTATTTTTTTTTGTTTATCTCAATATCTCGCGGCACCCCTTAGCCAATCACACGGCACACCCTAGGGTGCCGGGGCACACCGGTTGGGAACCGTTGCTCTAAAGTCAGGGTTCAATGTGACAACGTGGCGTGAGGCACTAGATTTTTACTTTCTCTACACGTACTATGTACATGGTGTATAGAGAAGGTATTGTAATGTACTGAAATTCGATACCAAGATTTCTCCAGAAATTGCATGTTTTGAGTCTCCCTGAATCCAAAAAAAGCATTTTTGGAAAAAGGTCCGTGTGTGTATCTGTGTGTGTGTGCGTGTGTGTGTGTCTGCGGACAGCATAGCTCAAAAACGAAAAGACTATTAAATACCAAAGTTGATATTTAAGTTCAGTATCTTCCAATGCGACACAAAGATTTTCAAGAAAATCCCCTCACCGCAAACTACCCTTTACATGGAAAATTTTTCGAAATGTTTGATTTTCTAAAAAATGGCTCTAACGATTTTGATTAAACTCCGTAATTCAAAGCTATTTACATCCCAAATAAAATGTACATCTTATTTTTCTGGGAATAACCTCTGACGCGCTCTTTATTCTGGATGCATTTTGCCGAATTTTGCTTAACTGTTAAACCTAAGAGATAGACAAAAACGGGCTACACAAAAAATGTAGATCCCGTCAAAACACACAATTTATGTCCTTTACGTTTTTGTTGTGGAGACAGGAAATGTCCGCTTTTCATTTGTTCTATTCCTCGCCAAGCAATCGCATAACGACATTTAACTGTCACTTTAGCATAGCGCGTTCCTTTGGTTCCCTTCTACTTATAAGGAACCAAGTAATAAGAACATTCTGCCAATGTTTAGCTCGATTAGCATTGTTGGAAAGAAGAATAATCTTTTGTAGGAAGTTTGCAGAACAGCTAGAGAAAGTCATGTGAGTGTAACATATAAGATTTTTTTAATCGTTTCATTTAGCCCCTTTTAACATCTAAGGTCATTCCGGGGGGGGGGAGGCTTTGCTTTAGAAACAACTCGCTAGGTTGTTAACGTTGGTTTTATTTTCTTCAAAAACATACACACACAGCACAAGATAAATTATTTTGAATGTTAGTACTAACTACACAGTTATGAAGTTTGAAATGCGTGGCATTAAGCAAATTTCCCGTAAGATAACACGAAATATTGTATGTTTTCGGTAATACTGACATCCTATAGTGTACTTATCTAGGTGCTTATACTCTCTGGCCCTGGCACGTGACATTATATTGTAATATCTGGCGACAGCTAAACCACTTGCGTTACGAAAACTACATTATAGCTACACTTTCTATCAAGTATTTGTTCATTTCGTAACAGCGTCGGTCACGGCTATCTACTGAGAACGTGCATGACTTTGTCATAAGTTCTAGATCTACATAAATTCTTACACGTCTATAGTAAATGATAATTTGGCAACATTACCTATTGCAATCGCATTTGTCGCATTTTATCCGTCGAAAATAAACGCGAGGTGGCAACCAAATAAAATATATGCTGATGGAACAGCCAGCAGGCTGTAAACTTTTGTATAAACTCTCAGGTGTTCCCTTTTAATCAGAAAAAATAACCTTATTAATGTAAGACTCATTAAATGTTCTATTTATCTTTACGTTTGCTAATTTACTTCGTTTTAACTGTTGAGTCATATTGAAAGGGATGCTTCATGTGTATAAAACAAATAAAATTAGATCGGTGTGGGTGGCTCAGTTGATTGGCGTTGACCTTCTGATTCCAAGCTCGTGGATTCAAACCCGGCTCCGACCGATGATTTTTAATTATGCTTAAAAGGGACAGCCCCATTTCAGCATATTTACTGGTATGTAAAAGAGCTCCTACGGGACGAAATCCCGGTACATCGGCGGGCTTCTACGATCCCGTTAGCTGCAATTTAAAATGTGAACAAAGTTACCCTTTCTTGTAGCAGTAGTGCAGCGAAGAGGAGATTGGGGTTCATAAGTGTAAATTTATCGAGACCATCTTCCAAACCCGCCTTGGCCGCGCCGAGGCCGAGTGGTTAGACCACTCGCCTGGACGGCCCAGGTTCGATCCCAAGCAATCGCATGTGAGTTTTTTGGTGGACAAAATGGCGCAGGGCGGGTTTTCTCGGGGTTCTCCAGTTTCCCCCGCCATCGCATTCCACCGGTGCTCCACCTTCATTCCATATATCGCCAGTGTCATAGCCTGCGGTGCCACAAGTAGTAAAAGCGGGCGTTAAACACTATCAAAAAAAAAAAAAACCTGCCCTTACATACCAACAAAGATAGGCCTATATGGTAATTAAAGTTCAGCGGCAACTGATTTCTACTGTTTTCTAATGACAGCCATTCAAATACAATGTAATATTTATTCAATTATTGTATCGATATTTTCTTTTGTGGTTTTCTGCCATCATACCATCGGATGAGTTTTGAAACAATTATGGAAGACGTATTCAAACGCTTGACTTACTATTAAGACCAACAAATGCATATGCTTACTATTCGTGTATATAACACAGACGTCTTCTAACCTTGTTCTGTTACTATAAATAAGTGGCTAGAAACATAAATATGCCACTAAATACAGGCATATTTAAACAGTTTTAATGTATATATCTGAATGAGCAAAATCTATTTTGAGTTATCGATATATCAATAATATCAATCGTCTTACTTACCCCTTTCAATTCTGCGTTCAATGTGAGGCATTTAAAGCGCACAGCGTTCAAATATTTCGTTTTATCTTCTCGTTCTACTCTCGATTTCTTTGTAGAATAGCCACTGAATCGTTAAATTCCAATCGAATTGAAGTTAGCTAGCCTTCGTGTTTCCGTCTTTTTCCTGGGCAATTGTGTGCCAGATTTTAGCTCCTTCCATCGCTCACGAAAAGCAGTATGTTTTCGGAAGCGCTCCTGTTCGTAGGAAAAAAACTTCAAGGATCCAAAAATATGGAATTCACCATCACTATGAAATCAAATGAATCTCACTGATGTCTGCTACATGATCTCTTTTGTTAATTTCACTGTCCTCACATTCTTGAATGTGTTGCAAAACACTTATGTACGTTCCAGTAAGAGCTATTTCCGTTTTGTTGCTGCACGAAGTAAATGTCACTCGACCCGTTATGTGATGTGACCTTGATTCGGAAATCCTGTGCACTGAATTTACTTTCACTCTCTTCTGCTGCCACACCTTTTCACCTCGATCAGGCTCCAAGAAATTTGTTTCACAACTCAGGAGCTGAATCTGAAGCATGTTTTATTAACTTCTCTCATGCATAAACGTGCCGGTAAAAACCAATTTCTGGTGGAATATCAGCAAACCATGCAGTGTTTAGGTCAATTAAAAAGAAGAGATCAAACTTGTTTTATGAGAATTATGAGTTATTCTTACCAGCTCTAATTAATCTCCAAACCCACACTTTAATAATATGCCTGATGGCTAAATACTTTTATTTTCTTCGTTTTGCAGCAAGTAAAATGTCAGTGGTTTGCCTTCTAGAAGTAGCCAATGCATGCGCAAATTCAATGATTGCTTCGTGCTAGGTCAGAAAAAAATCTAAATAAACATTCACAGCAAGAAAAGCTAATACACGAGACAGTTCTAATTCTCTAGATCTATTACTGGGCCTAGCAGAAGATTAAAAAAAAAAATGTTATTACTGGTGCTTTCTTGTGGCTCAAAATATAAATGTAATATTACTACAATCAAATATATTATGACTCATTCAAAGATGATGTGTACAATGGTGACTAGTAAATATTGCAGAACAATACAGATCGATTTAAAATGACTACAGGAGTTCTTGAAACTTCTTCGACGAGCATTTTTAAATCATAATCCCATGAAGTAAGCCGGGATTTTGAACGGCATTAAAAACATTTCTAATAACTTCCGTGGATTTTTTAAATTTTGTTTCTCTAAGCAGGCCCTTTTAAACAATTACATTTGAAAGCAAACTGTTTAAGTTCCGCGACATTGTTAAGAAACTATTTTTTTTTTTTTTTTTCCTGTATTTGAACTGTTTACGTCTATGGTTAGTACACTGGGCTAAAGCAGAAATCCCGATGCGGTACACATATTTTCCGAGGACATACATACACCTGTTAAGTTGTAAAAGTTCTTTTAGGTCTCCAGTAAATCAACACGTCATTTGTCTCCTGAGTAAATTTTTCATTACATTATTTAAAATCGATAGCGAATTCAGCACGGCATTTCTTCTGCATGGGACTGAATAGATTAATTTGTAATTGAATAACCCAAGGCAGTTTGAATTAAAAAAAAAACTGTTAGACGATATGTACGTATGTCATATTATTGCAATGATGGAGTCAAAGGTATTGAAACGCCCAGAGGGTTAATCTGAGTCTTTTAAAATTTGTGTTTAAATTGTAAGAATATCCAGCAAGTGTTTTTTTTCCTGTAAATTTTCCCATAAAAGAAATAAATTAATATCCTCCTAAACCTCTTAATTTTGCAAGTTATACCTTTAAGACCCAGTAAATTAAAACCACTTTGTAGTTAGCCAATTTTGTATTATTGGCTCGGAATTTATTTAGTAACTTCTGCATTAGTTCAGGAAATCTTAAATCAATTTTACATATCCATTACACGGTGTCAGCGATGAAGGTATACGAAATTATTGCTAGTTAAACTTCGATTCCTGTAAAGTGAATAGAATACCACAGGAACAAAATTAACATTTTAATATTAAAATGTTATACAATAAAGTTCTGGGACAATAGGGGATGAAGAAAATTGTTACGTCACAAAAGTGCAAAGAGCACTTTAAAATACCTATTTTAGTTTCCTTATTTAATCCACCTTCCTTAGTAGTTGAACAGTAGAAATAGGGTTCATTGGCGGTATGTGTAAAAGTATCTGTCTAGTACTAATTTAATAGCACACTGCCCTCACAATCATTAAATTAGCTGAGTGTTCACAAAATACTGCCGAGAGAGAGAGAGATGTTAGGACATGTAGTCCTATATCCTAAAAATAACGAAAACAATACCTAGTGTGTTGCTGTAGGACTCTAAATTCAATAAAAACCTACAGGTTCGCAGAGGAAGTCCGCCAAAATGGAATCGTGTTTTAAGAAATAAAAGAAGACAAACGAAAGGAAAATCCAATACAAACTATTAATACAACAGCAATAATAATAGTAATAATAATAGCTCTGAAAAATATTATTATAAAGTTTACAGGCAGAATTAACATACTTTCGTAACCCACAACGGTTAAACTATTACAATTATTCTGAAATACCTAAAATAAATATCGCAGAACTTCTTAACGGCCACTAAATCAAGCAAAATTCATAATGTTAGTTCAATTAGGCATTATAAACGGCTACCTAATCATACTTTTTTAGTTTTCGTTTGCGCACCGAACATTTAAAAAAAAAAAAAAAAAAAAAAAAAGCGTCACTTAAACGCTCAAGAAGATAGTCGTTAAAAAACCAGAAATATACAAATAATTTTTAGAGTTAGGACTTTAAAATATTAAAAATAATACTATCTCTAATCGGTATTAACGAACTTGGAAAAAGAAAAATTAAGTATCAGTAAGAGTTTCATGTCACATTATCCAAAATAAATTTGCAAAAATTACCGTTCAATTATATTGCAATATTGCAAAGTAAAATTATAGCAATAAAAATATTTACGGAAAAGAATACAAAAACCTCATAGAGAATGTAAACTGGATACATACCAAGAGAATGTGTAACCGCATATCCAGTCTTCTTGTCTTGCTATCACACGCAACAATGACCCACCCTACAGAACCTGTTCGCTTTCTTATATTGGCAGCCATATTGCTACTGCCACCTCCGAGAAAGCGTTTCGAAGCTGTAAACAGTTGCCGCACGGATTTGCGAGATCTTCAAGAATATCTCTCATATCCTCTATGATAAAAGCGTATGTTTATCCATCCGGTGTATTTTGAGAATTACTGCACAATTTGATACCCAGTCCTATAGAGCACTTCTCACTTGACCACAAATAATTAATATCTTGCAGTTTTATTTTGTTTTGTTTTGTGCTTTGTTTTACTGGGTTGAAACATCGCCGTTATTGTAAATGCATTCTAAAATACAGTTTTTGTAAAACGTAGGTAAAAAAAACCTTGTATATAAAATTATTCACATACGCATGAAGTGAAAAGGTATATTTTCACCCTTAAATGAAAAATTTACACTCTGCAAATAAAAATTGGATTTATAATTAAAGTCCATTTCAGAGACTAATTATTTACATAATTGTTAAAGAAAGAGGTGCATTTTCTTACCAATGAGATTTTTATGGCCGACCAATAGGAGAGGTCGGAATTTCGACGAGCAACGAAACGCACTTAAAACTGTGGTAGTATATTTCATTTCGCCCAAGTGTAACTTAACCTCCCCCAATAAGCAGTAGTTGGATTTAGAAAACTTTGAGAATTTAGTATGTTAAATAAAAATCCTCCTTTGTGCGGTAATTTAAACGATGTAAAAAACTACTCAAAAATCGTTATATGAAAAATGTCTGTGAGAAGGGGCAGGAGGTTGTTCATAGTGGATATGGCAACATTTGTCATGTACCTACCTGCCTACCACTGCAATCTGTAGATCCTATATGAGATTAGACTCAAAGCCCAAACTCTAGGATGTAGATCATGTCAAGAATTACATTTATCCATACTTATTAATATATTTATTTACACATAATTACTCTGAAAATGAATTTTCAGATGTGTCAGTTTTGCATGATTTTCAATTACATGTCTGTTTCCAAAAGTCTACTCGTACACTTACATTTTTAGAATATTCATGTTTATTGTGTCATATTTTGTCTGTGATGATGTAAGAGTGTGGCATACCTTTATCAAATTGTTATTTAAAAAAAAATAAAACAGTATACTGAATTCTGTGCTCGTAAATGTGTATTAACAAAGTCTGAAATTCAGAAAATAGTATTTCAGCAGGATGTTCGATGTCTCCTTTATTGTACGTATAAAATCCTGCGTCATCCCACAACTAAATGTGTGCAGGCGGTATGTGTTTGATGTTTTAAACTTAATGCATTATCTTCATATTCATAATATTGCGCATAAAAGTGCCAGTGAAGTCCTAGCCTTATGATTAATGGTAACCAAGCCTTATTAAGTAAATATTAAATTATGTCTTCATCTACATTCCCTGAAAGATAGCCTTACTATGTTTAGAATGTCGAATTCTCCGTCGGCATTCTGCACATTTGCATCTTCACTCTTATAGGAACGAGAACAGGCTTTTTGGAGATGATCATTATGATTATCATGATGCGATAATCGAGAGCGAGCGTTGGTCTTAATTTCCTGAACCTAGCCTTCAACATATCGCTGACCAAATTGTCCACTCCGTTACAAGAGTATATATAAATAGACAGTTTGTGATATCATTTGGGTTCCCTTCTTTGTAAAACAACACAACAGTGAATGGAATCATAGATTAATTATAGCCCAGATGAGTCCTAAGACCTAGGCACAGAAATTTACTGAAATTCATGTATTTAGGACGAGGCACTCGTTATTGAAATTTCGAAACTTTACAAATTTCAAGCATTTCGTTGACATTTTTGTCACAGATCTAATCATAAATTATAATATCAAATTAACGTGCATGGTCCTATATAAGTAATTTCTAACAAAATAATTTGAAATCTGAGTCGTATCTCGTAAATTGACACACGTGTTGGGATTTAAAACGTTTTAACTTTTAAATTCTGCATAGAATATTTATTCAAAGCAGTTAATAAAAAACAAAGCTTAAACACTGTGTGACATTAAAACTGTTCATAGAAAAATAATTGAATAATTTATAATTTTAATTTTCTAAAAAGCAGTTACAAAATTAATAAAATCCTAAATTAATTCATAAAAACAGAGTTTCTACTTGGATTTCCTCATTCGTCCTCAAAGAATGTATACCGAACTGACCAAATGTCCCAACATGAGAAACAGTTGAAGTGCTAAAAACTATAAGAATACACTGGCTCGGTAGTTCACTCGGTAGAGCCGTGCCTGCTGAGCGAGGGGTCCCGGGTTTGATTCTTTTCTTTAACCAAGATTATTCCACATCCTCTCCACGCAGTGTCTGGAAGTATGAGAGTGTGAGTACGTGAGTGTAAAGTTAAAGATAATTCACCAAATTTTAACACCGACAGTAAACGAGTGAACGCCATTGGCATGAGTGATTATTGTTGACCTTAGATGTTAAAGACGCCATATAAGCCGAAAAAAGCACAATACCACCAGAAGACCGACGTTTTAAATTTTCGTGAACAGACATAGAAACTATTAAGCAGTTGGCTTCGTTCAAATCGTTTCACCACAAAGAATGCAACGACCGATATGACCAACCAGGTTAAAGGACGAAGCTTAAAAACAAATCTGATGTTTTATACTCACATGACTTTTTTTAACTACTTTACAAATAGACTTCTTACAAAACATTATTCTTCTTTCTACACCATGCAATCGAGATAAACATTAGCAGAGTGTTATTATTTGTCCCGTTTAAGTAGAAGGGAACTAAGGGAGACATTAAGCTAAAGCGATAGCCAAATGTTTTTAGAACTGCCGTTATGCGAATGTCATTGTAATTCGCTTCTTTGCTTGGTCAGGAGTAGAACAAAAGAAAAACGGACGCATTCTGTCTGAGAAAAGTGTAAGTAGGTACTTTACAATTGAAGCCAATAACAAGGAATATCTCGGAAACGGATATTTCCACAAAAAAAATGTAAAGGAGATATATTGTGTGTTTTGGTGAGATCTGCATTTTTTGTGCAGTAAGTTTTGACTATATCTTACGGTTTATCACTTAATCAAAATTCGGCAAAATTCTTCACAATAGAGTTCTTAGAGGTTATTCCCAGAAACTTCAAGATATACATTTTATGTAAATACCTTTAATATACGATATTCTAATCAAAATCGTTAGAACCATTTTGGAGGAAATTAAAATGTCTGAACAATTTTCCAAGAAAAGGGCAATTTGTGATGGGGGCAGGGGTTCTTGAAAATCTTCGTGACGCATCATTGGAAGATACTACACATAAATACCAAGTTTGGTATTTAACGGTCTTTTTCGTTTTTGAGCTGTGCTGTCTACCAACACACACACGGACCTTTCCTGAAAATGCTTTTTTTGGACTCAGGGGACCTCAAAACATATATTTTCCGGTGAAATCTCGACATCAGACTTTTGGGTGGAATACAATACCTTCTCTATTCACTATGTACATTGTACATTCGAGCTAGAGAAAGTAAAACTCTGATATGTTCCATTCACACAACTTTCTCTATCTGTTCTTAAAAATAATTATTGTTTTATATACAACATGCTGATTGTCACAAATATTAACAGAAGTTGTGTTTTTACTTGGTTTCTTGTAAGTAAAAGGGAAGTAAGGGAATACACTAGACTAAAGCGATAGTGAAATATTTTAAAAGCTTGTTCTATGTAATGCAATTGAGGTTCGGTTTGCTTTGCATGGTTCCGATTGAGAAAAGTTAGGTAGTTTAAAACTGAAACCAATAACTAGGAATATCTCGAAAACGGTCCACTCTACAAGAAAATCGTACATAGTATAAATTATGTGTTTTAACGGGATCTACATTTTTTGTGTGATAAGTTTTTGTTATCTCTTACGGTTTAATCGTTATGAAAAATTCTGCAAAACTCATTTAGAATAAAGAGATAAACAATGGCTATTCCCAGAAAATTCAAAATATACCTTTTATTGGGAGGATTTTCTTGAAAATCTTCGCATCACATTCTTGGAAAATACTTAACACAAATACAGATTTTGGTATTTAACGGACTTTTTGTTTTTGAGCTATGCTGGCCACAGGCACACATACATATACACGCGGACCTTTTTCTAACAAGAGAGATGAAACGAAACGCCACTTTCCGTTTGAGAAAAATTAAAGTAGTTTAAAATTGAAACCAATAACAAGGAATATCTCAGAAACGGTCAGCTCTACATCTATAAAAAACGTATATGACATAAAGTATGTATTTTAACGTGCTCTACAATTTTTGTGCAGTAAGTTTTTGTCTATCTCTTACGGTTTAACCGTTATGCAAAATTCTGCAAATCTCAAACAGAATAAAATATACAGTTTATTTGTAATATAAATATGTTGAATATACCCACGGTATTTTAATCAAAATCATTAGAGCGATTTTTGAGAAAAGCAAACATTTCAAAAAAATGTCCATTTAAAGGGTAGTTTGGGGTTGAGGGATTTTTTGTTGTTGAAAATCTCGTGTCGCATCCTTTGAAGATACTAAATTTAAATACGAAGTTTGGTTGATAATGGTCTTTTCGTTTTTGAGCTATGTTATCCACAGACACACATGGACCTTTTTCTAAAACTGATTTTTTCGAACTCGGGGACCTCAAAACATAGATCTATGCTGGAGTCTCGCAATCGAATGTTTGGGTGTAATACAATAGCTTCTCTATCCACTAATTACGTTGTATATGAGGGCTAGAGAAAGTAAAAAGTGCAAGAGGCCAACGGTCACCGCCGGGCAGGTAAAAACTGGTCCAGATGCTGCCTGTAAACGCCAAAAGACTATGAGGTATAGCTTACCTTCCAGTCCGATAATATTCAATATTATTTCCTTTCGTTCTAGCTTTACTGCCTAGAAGTGCGCACGCCTCTTCGTGAGTTGTTTGCATATATATGTGCGCACGTCCATTTAAATTCTATTTTTGGGCATATAAATGCTGAATTAAGATTCCTGGTTCTACGACTTTAGGATTATTTCAGTGAGATTTTAGAAAACTTTTCTTTTTCGCTTTCTTTTTTTCTGTAAAAAGATTCATTATTAAGTATTCCTGAGCAATGAAATAAACTCATAAGAATCATTTCTTAGAAAAAAGTAACCAAAATGTTATGTAAGAGCAAGTTGATAAGCATGATTTTTTTTTAAATCTTCTCGTGCGCACGCAGAAAGACAGACACACACACATACACACAACTTCGGATTGTTATATTCACATGACTTTCTATACCCTCTAACGTATAGTAATGCTGTACATATTTTTCTTGGAAAGTTTATTTTCTATCTATTTCATTTTAATCGAGTTAAACCTTTACAGAAATAGCTACATTCTACATTTCACTATAGTTACAAAGGGAGATGTTAAATGTTTAACAATTATTCCGTAATTACTGGCCTTAATATTTCATACTGTTTCCTGCAGTCGCGAGAAACAACTGAGTTTCGAAAGAACTTAAAGAATGACAAAATATTGAATAATTTGAACCAATAAAACGAATATCTTAGAAATATCTTATGACAAAAAAAAAAAAAAAACTTATTTGGAATAAGTTCTGTGTTTAAAAAAAAACTACGCTCTTTTTGTTTAGTTCTTTTTCATGTGCTGCTTTGTGTACATCCGTTATACAAGATAATACAAAATTACTTCCGAGGATTTCACGGAGTATTCTCAGAAAATTCAAGATGTATGTTTTATTTTTAATGTCATATTTTAATATACAACATTTTAATAAAAGTTGCCCGTCATGGTAGTGTGGTGGTAGCGTCGTGAGTTCGAATCTCGCTTAGGGTGAGTTACCCGGATAAGGTTTTTTTCGGGGTTTTCCCTTATCCTGAGAAGACGAATGTCGAGTAGCTCTAAGCTCCATGGACCCCGAGATCATTTCATCAGCATTTCATCAATTTCATTCATCGTCCGATATGGCCAGCCAGGTTAAAGGACGTCAAAATAACAAAAAAATAAATAAAAGTAGTTGACATTTTTTTGAGAAAACAAAATATTTTGAAAAATATTTCATTTAGATGTAGTTGGAGTGGATGAATTTTCTTGAAAATCGTTGTGTCGAAACTTTGGAAGTCACTAAACATAAATTAGCAAATTTGGTATCTATCTGGCTTTTCGTCTCTCAGTTAGGCTCATTATAGAACACACACACACACATACACATATCTTATTTTCTAAAATGTATTTTTACTAAGCGACCTCAAAATGTCTATTTTCAGTGAAAGTTCGGTATCTAATTTTTAGGTGGAATGCAATGACTTCTCTTCCTACTGTGTACATAGTAGGTAAATTAAATGCATATGAGGGATTTCAAAATTCCCCGCACAAGGCAGGTTAGATAATAGAATGACCTTTGAATAAAAGCATAAAACAGCGTCTAAGAAACCGAAGCGGGGGAAAAAAAAAAGTATGTATACATATATATGTGAATATTTTAATATTGTATATATTAATTAATATGTAATACGATCATATAATTCGTAGAGAAAGTGATCAACACTTTCAATTGCCGGCGTCATCATTACCTTAATTAGTATTTACGGTCGTGAGAAGATCATCATCTTTAATGAAAACAAATGTTCTACCGCTTTCATGAATATTAATGCAATTATGTACGTAATAATACAAGAACGGTTAAAATTAAATGGCTGAATGTAGAATTATCCTGCTGCTTTTATATTCTTTGGTTAATTGTATCTGCTTTAATCTGTTTAAAGGCAACAATGCTAACAAAATCTTATGTGTTCCATTCACATGATTTTCTGTTCTACAAACAAACTATTCTTACAAAAAATTATTCCTCGATCTTCTTCTTCCTAATCGAGACAAAATAGCAGAGATGGTCTTATTAGTTATACTTACTTAGGAAGTAAGTATAAGGGAAATAAAGAGTGAAACCTCAGTATCGAATTTTGCGTGGAATGCAATACCTTCTCTGACTATGTACTATGTAGGAAGTAGAGAAAGTAAAAAATGAGTCTTCAAATCATATGTGTCACTTTTTCTATATATCAGTGTTTATTTCAACAAAAACAACTGTGTTTCTGCATTTAAATAATGCCCATTTTATATCAGTAAATTTTTTTCTTTATTCTGGTTTTCGCTAAGTGTTCACATAAAATTGGTGGTCAACTAAATCACTTTTTAATGTAAAATACAGTAACACACACACACCCATACCCAAGGCGGGACTCGAACCCACAATACAAGGACCAAAGTGAGGCACTTTACAAGCATGGCCATGGAACCGCGATTTACTTTCTTTCATGTCTTTGTTTGCTCCGTTGCTCTTGGTTTGGAGTGTTAGATCTGTGGTGTCCACTCAAACGTAATACCCCGTTTAGGAATAGCTTAATGCGATGGCAAAAAATGAATTAGGTTTGGATCTTATGGCTGTATTTGAAGTATAATGCAAGAAAAAGAGAACTTAATAAGTCATACAAATCGAGTTAAAAATTAGCAAAAATAAGTACCACTAGGTACAAGGGGAATACGAAAATACTTTAACGTATTGAAATTAGGTTAACTTCACATTGTCATGAGTAAAAAAACAAACAAACAAAAAATGAAAGAAAGACAAATGACGACTTCCCTGTTGATAAAAGTATAAGTATTGGAATATTTAAACCAATAACAAGGGATATCTTGTAAATGATTAACTCCACAACAAATATATGTGGATAAATTGTGTGTTTTAACCAGATCTACATTTTTTGGAAAGCTTTCGTCTATGTCTTACGGTTTACCAGTTATGCAAAAATATTCAGAATGAAAAGATCTTCAGACGCTATTCTCGGAAAATTCAAGATACCCATATCATTTGTCCCGAAAATAATCTTAAACCTGTGGTATTTTAATAAAAATCGTTAGAGCCATTTTTGAGAAAATCAAATATTTCGAAAATATTTTAAGTGTAATTGGGGATGGGGGCTTTTCCTGAAAATCTTCATTTCGTATCCTTGGAAGATGCTGAATTAAATACCAAGATTAGTATACACACATGTACCTTTTTCTAAAATGCTGTTTTTGGATTCAGAGGGTCTAGATTAAACATATATTTCCAGTGAAAAATCGGTATCGAATGTTTGGATAAGATGCATTATCTTCTCTACCTATTATGTACATTGTACATACCTACCTATCTGGTACAGAAAGTAAAAAGTACCTTTGGTTGGTATATTCGAGGCTAACAATTTTCACAGAATCGATTATTTCTGCCCTCTGTGCCGCATGCGTGGTAGGAATAGAAGATATTGCATTCCATCCAAAATATGAATATTTTTCATTGAGGCCCCACTGAACATACATATTTTGAGACCCCACTGAACAAACAAAATAATCCGTTTAGATAAACATCTATTAGTGCGTGCCTGTCTGTAAACAGCACTATTTTACACAAAAATGAAAGTCGGATCAATACCAAACTCGGCATTTAAGTTTTCAGTGTCGTCTTCTAAATGTATGACACAAAATCTTTCATCCTCAACTACTCTTTAGATGGAATTTTTTCGATATTTTTATTTTTTCAAATGGCTGTAAACGATTTGTATTAAATATGTATATTAAAGATATTTAAATGACAAATAAAATGTATACCTTGAGTTTTCTTGGAATATCCTGTGAAGTCCTCTTCTTTCGAAAATAATTTTAAATTCTCTTGTAACTGTTAAGCGACAGACGAACAATTACTACATAAAATAATGTAAATATTTTTAAAACAGATAATCTATTCCAAGTAGGGTTTTCGTGCCATAAGCCATTTCCGAGATATCTGTTATAAATGGTTCGAATTGATCAATACATTGTCATTCTTTTTAAAGTCCTGTAGATGTTCAAGTGTCTCTCGCTAATGCATTGAAAGTGCATAAAGATTTAAGACCAACATGTGTATAGCATCACTTCTTAAGCATTTGACTGCCGCCATTGCCTTTGTAAATGTATAGGTAGCGAAATGTGTAACGCAACTATTTCTGCAAACGTTTATCTGGAATAAAATGAAGCATGCAGAAAAATGAGCTTCCGTAAGGAGAGTTTGTAGCAACTAATAAACGACAGAAGGTAGAGAAAGTCACATGAATGTAGGATACTATATGATCGAAGGGAACTCGGCACCGAACCTGAGACTATTGTACCTATGCTCCACGAGCGGGCGTCCCCGTGAGGGAGGGATAGGGTGAGAAGATACATCGGGAGGTCGGAACAAGGAGCGACGGAACCGCCTCTACAGTTTCTAGATTAAAGCACTCCTACAGCAGGACAGGCAGACCGAGGCCTCCGCACCACAGAGGGTCCAACACTCCTATACCAGGAGCGGTCCTCATTCCATCACCCACCCGAAGTCAGGGACAATGACATAGTCGCTTTGAGCATCCTTTTCTCTGCCAAGCTGTACCGGGCACCATCGCCGACACTTTCAGCCCTGAAAAAATCAACAGAGTGAAATATGAATGAAAACCACTTGGAGAAACAGGAAATTCGGGAATAAAAGAAACCCATCCAGCATTTTCTGGCTGTGTACATTTATTAAGGCATCTTCATACAGTTACTATCAAATTAAATATCACATGATTTGCCAATTGCTTAAGAATTTCCTATATATATATATATTACTACGCAAAATGAGACTCCTTAAAGCATTGTGCAAGCATTGAAAACGAGTGTATATTGTATGTGCGCGTTTTGCGTGGTTCACATTTGCAAGCCTGAATTAATGGGAACTCCTGAGTGCCGATAAAGCTAATTTGTCAACTACTGTTTGAGCGGATAATCCTTTTCTTCCTGTGTTTATTGCATTGAAATATTAAAGCCCTTTAACCTGGTAAATCATATCGGACAATGAATGAACGAAATTATTGAAATGGCGCTCAAATGGATCCGGCCTCTAGAGTTTAGAGTTACCAGACATTGTCTTCTCAGGATAAGGAAAAATACATTTAATCAGATACCTCACCCTAACCGAGATTTGAACTCGGGACCCATTTAATGTGAGACAGACACATTAGACACACGTCACCTAAATGAATGAGGAGAATCATAGATTTTATCTAGGATTACGGTTAGAATTAGTAACGGATGGGGCCCCCAGAACTCTGAGGTAGATCATCGGACTTACCCCCTTGTGGCCCTTTGTCACGTACGTAGCCCCAGGGAGGTAGGAATTAGGGAAGAGACCCGAAGGGTGACCAGATCCTGAAGACGACAGGCGCAAGCATGACTGGAATTCTATTACAGTTGGAACGTTCCCGACGTCACCCTGGGCCTTTCTCAAGAGCCGCTGACCCTCCCGACGAGCTCCCAGGGGGAGCCCTGAAACTGGAAGGCGGGTCCCGACCGAGTTTTCCCGATGAGGACACCAGGATAATCTTTTGTAATGCGCAAATGATCACGGCCGCAACCCGCCGAACATCGTCGTTCAACCCTGAAAGAGATAATCAGGAAAATATGGAAACAGGAAATGATGGGCATGAACATTTGGGAGATATGGTGAGACCAAGGGAAACCTCCGGAAAAAAAAAAAAAAAAAAAAAAAAAAAAAAAAAAAAAAAAAAAAAAAAAAAAAAAAAAGGTCAGGTAGGTCGGCCGCGGGGATCGAATCCGCGTTCTCCCGAATGTGAACCACAGACGCCATCCCAGTCGGTATAAGTGGTAGCTAACGCAGAAGACAATAAAAGTGCGTTTAGAACCCGTTACAAGAGTAGATAATGTTACTATTGGTAAACTTGGAATTTCTATAGGATTTGTGAAATCCACTTTCAGTATGTGTGCCTTCGTACATACTAAGGTAAAATAAAAGAACATTATCGTGCAAAATAGATAGTATGCCTCAATGAGAAATAAAATATACACGCACACATGCTGAATTTACAAACTTTAATCTGAGAAGTTTGTCTCAGTATTACAAATAAGAAAAGAGGATAGACAGTGATTAATTCACTCAGTCTCAATATTACAAGAAAAGAGGATAGACAGTGATTAATTCACTCAGTCTCAATATTACAAGAAAAGAGGATAGACAGTGATTAATTCACTCAGTCTCAATATTACAAGAAAAGAGGATAGACAGTGATTAATTCACTCAGTCTCAATATTACAAGAAAAGAGGATAGACAATTAGACAGTGATAATTCACTCAGTTGATGAAATGTATCGATATCTTAAAAACGATCCTCAAAACGAGCATTTCTATAAAGCTGATTTACTTTATGTACTATGGCATCATCACATATTATAAACATAGGCAATTTCTAGGTAAACGAATCAGTTTCACGAAGGTGTGGCGCCGGGAGGTGTGGCAGAGGCACTAGCGCCATCCTTGGAATGTCCTTGAACCCATGACTTCTGCAGACTAGGTGTTGCTCTTTGAGAAAATGCAAATCAGAGCTGCTACGATTCATAAATTAACGCCCTAAAAGTACAAGGAATATAATACATAGGATAACATTATTCATTTTTTCAGCATTTCCTAGTTTATACAACGCTTTTCATAAATAAATAAATCCAGCTTTTTACTTCAGTCCCTAAAGAACTTATCTAATCTGGTAAAATGAAAAATTCATGAACATTGAAGGCAAAATTATGTTAGTATTAAATTAAAACTTATTTTTTAAACAAACAATACAGGAACAATTGCATTAATAATTTCATATATTGAAACTAACTAATGTAGAAATTCATAGGTTATAATTTTGTTATAGGTAGGATATTGGCGAGGCATAATGTTTAAGTCAAGTTACAAACTCCGTTGCTAAGTAAGAAGTCATTAAAAAAGATAAATCACCTTGGAAAAAGCAATTAATTCGAAGTCATATGAGAGAAAGTAGTTAAGTTTCAGGAATATCAGTAAACAAAGAAGCCCATTTGACTCGAAGTTCAATTCATCGAAGGAACGCTTAGAAGGTTGTTGAAAAAGCACGTAAGCCATTCTAAGAATTAACACGGAATAATGATTAGGACTGAAGAATCAAAGAGAATGAAAAATGTGTCCTAGATTGCGAATGTATTGTGTAATATTTGATAAACTCAGAACTTAGCTATGATAGGGGTAGTCAATGTAGGGGCATATATTTAAAAATGTAGTTGCCCTGGCGCTTCCTGCACTTCAAATGCCATATTCTCGAGCTTCAAGACTCGTGCTACACTGATTTTAGTGCAGGTTCATAGCCCATTTAGCGATGATTGAAAAGGGATTCGCAGTTTAGCAGTAGGGCGAGTCTCGGTTATTTGACCTCTTTAATTTATTAGGAAATAAATTGTACCTGTAACGCAATATGTTAATATTCTTGGAAGTTAGGTGGTTTATTACGAAACAGTTATAATTAATTATTCGTGCTTCGATTCATGAACAACTTAATGATTACTCATCTTAAAACAATCAGCAGCTCGTTAAAAACAGATAGTGCATTAGCTTCCATTAAAATATGCTTCCATTGTTATCCATTCTCGACCCACCCAGGCATAAACTGAGAAGCTAGTATGCAATAGAAGAATCCCTACAGATTGAGATTAATTTTTTAAAAAGGTATTATCCCTAAATATAGTTGATTTAATAAGCCAAATGGTAATGTGAAAGTAGTAATAGAGCTGCACAGGTAGTTGAAACTCCTGTATATAATGGAATGTCTCTAGTGTGTTCTTAAATTACTTAACCTGCAGCCCGTGAACACGTCTCTCTTCTACTACAACATTTTAGAAAGATCAAAATGACATCCTTGAAATTTGGAGCTCAGAATAACACGCAGATAACACCTTGTAAAATAATATTATCTTTAAAGTAAGACAGGCTGTCAGCGACGGAGCGGGATAGCTCGGACGGCTTCTGTGGCCCCCATTCTGGAGGTTGTGGTTTCGATCCCCGCGAACAGTTTATCTTGACACATGTTATTTTCGGAGGTTTTCATGGGTCGCCAGGCAAATTTTCCGGGCACCATTTCTTGACCCATCATTTACTAGGTAGAAGAATCAGGCGACAGTGTTCGGCGGTTTGCGGCTGGATGGTGAATTGCGATTTATAATAGGTTATCCTGACGTCGTCGTCAGAAACACTCGGTCGGGACCCGCCCTCCGGTTTCAGGGCTCTGTCTGGGAGTCGCCGGAAGGATCGGGGGCTCGTGAGCAGGGTCTAGAGCGGCGTTCGAAAGCGCTCCAATTGTAACCAATAGGGACTCCATCCTGCTTGCGCCTGTTGTCATTCAGATCTGGTCGCTTTCGGTTCTCTTCCCTCATCCCTTCCTCTCTAGGACCACGCAAGAGATAAAGAGCCACTCTATGTCCGCTGCTCTGCCCAAGGGGGTCCCACTCGTGACTTCATCTTCGCGCAGGCCTGGGGGGGGGCGTTCTTAGATTCGCATTGCCTCAAGGAAGAGCCACTCGGATAGTGCCTTTCCCTAAGTAAGCTTCTGGATAGCTTGTATTAACTAAGAAACAGTTTAAAATATAAATACAAACCTGATGTGTTCCAATCATATGGCTTTCTCTGCCTGTTCTTCAAATCTTACGAAAGATTATTCTTTTATCTACATCATGCTAATCGAGATAAACATTGGTAGAAATTGTTTTATTACTTGCTTTCTTGAAAGTAGAAGGAAAATAAGGCTAAAGACTGATGTTTTAAAAGTTAACACTATACGAATGTCATTGAAATTCGCTTCTTTCCATATCCATGAGTAAAACATAAGAAACAGGATGACTTTCTGTACGAGAAAAGTATCAATATTTTAAAATTGAAACCAATAACAAGAAATATCTTGGAAATGATTAACTCTATAAAAAATGTGTATGAGGTAAATTGTATGTTTTAACAAGATCTAAATTTTTACTTTCTCTACACGTACCATGCTCATAGTGTATAGAGAAGGTACTGTATTCCACCCAAAATTTGATACCGAGATTTCACAGGAAATACATATTTTGGGTCCCCCTGAACCCCAAAAAAATATTTTTGGAAAAATGTCCGTGTGTATGCATGAGTGTGTCTGCAAGAAATACACTTGGTATTTAAGTTTGGTATCTTCCAAGGATGCGACACGAAGGTTTTCAAGAAAATCCCCCATCCCAAACTACTCTTTAGATGGAACATTTTTCGAAAATTTTGATTTTCTCAAAAATTGCTGTAACAATTTTGATTAAAATCTGTTATATTTAAGATATTTACATGCCAAATAAAATTAATATATCTTGAATTTTCTGGGAATAGCCTCTAAGACCTCTTTATTCAGGATGATTTTTATTCAATTTTGCATAACTGGTAAAGCGTAAGCGATAGAAAAAAACTTACTCACAAAAAATGTAGATCATGATAAAACACACATTTATGTCATATACATTTTTTTCGTGGAATTGATTGTTTTTTTAGATATTCCTTGTTATTGGTGTCAGCTTTAAAAAATTATACTTTTCCCATACAGGAATGTGTCAACACCTGTCAATACAAACAAAAGAACTTCAGTCGCATAGCAACCAGCTTCTGATTATTACTTTAACTCACGGTAAGTTGAGTATATTACTCAATATTCCGTGCTTAACCTATGGTACTCCCTTATTTTGCTTCTACTTGCATGGAGGCAAGTTATAAGGCTATTTCTGCTAATTGTTTCTCGATTAGCATGAAGTAAATAGAAGCATAAGCCTTTTAACAAAAATTTGTTGTAGAGACGTAGAGAAAGTCATGTTGAATGGAACACATCAGATTTTTTGTATTTTAAGTTTTTGTCTATCTTTTACGGTTTGCCAGTTATACAAAAGCTACCCAGAATACCGAAGTCTCTGAGGCTATTCCTAGACATTTCAAGATATACATTTTATTTTTCATGAAAATATCTTAAACATGTGGTATTTTAATGAAAATTGTTAGAGTATTTTTGAGAAAATCAAAACTTTCGAAAAATGTTCCACGTAAAGGGTAGTTTGGGGTGGAAGATTTTCCTGAAAATCTTCGTGTCCCATCATTGGAAGATGCAAAACTTAAATAATAAGCTTGGCATTTAATGGACGTTTCGGCTTTGAGTTATGCTGCCCACAGTCTCTCTCTCTCTCTCTCTCTCTCTCTCTCTCTCTCTCTCTCTCTCTCTCTCTCTCTCTCTCTCTCTCTCACACACACACACACACGGAGCTTTTTTTTTTTTTTTTTTAATATAATTAAATATAAATACTATAATATCAATTCAGAGGGTTTCAGTGAAATCTAGGTATCAAATTTTTGTGTGGAATAATTTATAGTGCTTCTCCTTTGAGCAGTGGTAGCGCGGCTGCTTACCAAGCGGGAGGTCGCGTTCGATTCCCGGTACCAGCGTGGGGATTTTCTCCCTCTGGGAGACCTGGTCCGGGGTGCACTCGGCCACGTGAGGTCCTTGAGGGGGGGGGGCAATTGAAGAGCTACTTGAGGAAAAAGAAGCGGCTCCTGGTTGCGTATACCACATTAACCGGCCTTGGACCGGGGCGCTAACCACGTCCCACCCACTAGTGCTGCACCCCATCCATGACCCCTGTAATGGGCAGAGTTGGAGAACGCAGCGGTCGGGTGGTAAGCCTTGGCGCGACTTCGGGTTGTTGTGCCACGGAGTTTTAGTTTTATTCTAATTAATAAAGCATAAAATTTGAACCACTGAGTGTAAAACATGATTTTTCCTGAGATTCCGTTATCGCTTACCAGTTGTGTAGTGCATGCTATTGCTTACACAATGGGTATTTATATCAATTTATACTAATTGAGATATTAGCTGATATTATATGGGATGAATGAAAATAAGTGCTATGTCTATAGGGTGTATTAAATTCATTTCGTAGAGATAGTAGGACGCTCAAGGAATAGATAGAAAATTCAAATTTACTGAGCATATCAAGTATATTGCGGAAAGTATTTCAAACTAAACCAGAATCTCTCTAAGACAGCTAAAGCTTCAAGCTTTGAAGACAATATACATAACAGAGGATATCCAACCTCTCTTACTTTATGGTGCGGCAGATTTGAGAGAAGCTATGAGATAGAGAATAATGGTCGCAGTACGTCCGACTGCAAAGTTTAACTAACTTGAAATATACACAGACAGAAGAATAACGGCAGACAAGATCTACAATAGCAACAATCATAAGTACCTCATTCACGAAATGAGAAAGAAAAGCTTGGGCTTGAAGAGAGAAAATGGGGAAACAGGTTTCTTTTGGATCCACGTTGGATACCAAGAAATTAACCTGCAGATAGACTACGTAAGGTCCAAAAACCCAAAATGCAAAAATAACTTTTAATAAAATCCTGAAAAATCACGATCATTGCCGAATTAAAAGAACACAAGAGGCAGTAGCAGGCTGGAGGAAAAAAAGTATATCATATTCCATTCGTATGACTTTCTCTACCTCTTCTGCAAATAAACTATTCTTACAAACGATTCCTATATCTATTATCTAATCGAGATAAACATTAGCATAAATTCTCTTATTACTTTCTTCTTTCTAAGGAGTAGGGAAATAGAAGATAGGCTAGGCTAAAGTAATAGTCAAAATTTTTAAACAACTAACCCCGTTTGAGACAAGTTACGTACTTTAAAATTTAAAGCAATAAGAAGAAATATCTCGGAAACGTTCAACTCTACAAAAATGAACATGACAAACTGCGTGTTTTAACGAGATCTACAGTTTTGCGTATAAGTCTATCTCTTACGGTTTACGAATTATGCAAACTTCATTCAGAAAGAAGCGGCTATTTTAAAAAATTATGTTATGTAAACAGCTTTATTGTATGGCATTTTAATCAAAATAGTTAGAGCCATTTTTGAGAAAAACAAAAATGTTAAAAATGTATCCATGTAAAGCAGGGCCCGAAGATGGATTTCAACGAGACGCAAAAGCAAGCAAGTTTACTCAA
Source organism: Hymenopus coronatus (assembly GCA_030762935.1). NCBI lineage: Eukaryota > Metazoa > Arthropoda > Insecta > Mantodea > Hymenopodidae > Hymenopus > Hymenopus coronatus. Next base: position 114,760,678 of record CM060882.1, read on the forward strand.
ACGTTTCACAAAAATATAAACATAGTGCTTAAAAGGGTGCATGATCCCCACGGACAGCAACTCATGTTCTGCATCGTGCTCCCATGCTGGCCACAAGCTTGGTTAGGAGTTCTTGTGGTAGGAGGTTCCATTCCTCCACCAGCGCTATTAACAACAGCTGGATGGTCGTTGGTGCATGTGGACACGCTAGAATGCGATATACTTTCGGAAGAGAAGTAAAGCCGTTGGTCCGTGTCGTAGATTTATGGTACGTAAATGAACCTCAAGCCTGATAAAGGAAGCCTCTGAGCAAAATTAAGCGGTCTTTCACGCCCAGTATAGAATGGGACGCTGAGAATCACAGCAGTTAGAGAGCATCCATAAATAAAACTCTATTTATTTATTTATTTTCCCCAAAGCATCCTACACGTAATCAATGGGATTGATATCGGAGGGGAACGGGCAGGCCAGTCCATTCGCCGAATATCCTCTCGTTTCAAGAATCCTCTACCTGCGCTGTTCGACGCGTTCGCTCATTATCAACCATAATAATGAAGTCAGGGCCGATTGCACGCCTGAAAAGACGCACATGGAAATGAGTAACACTATCAAATAACGTTGACCTGTGAGTGTATCGTGATCAAAGATGTGGAGGACTGAACACCCATAACACCCTGACCATCAAAACGATCATGTTCAAGGATGTTCCTGGCTGCATTACGTGTTCCCACTTCTCACCAGATGAGAATATGTCGAGAATCACTACTCATACTGAATCTGCTCTCATCCGAGAAGACGCGACTCGTTCCTCGTTGGTCCAACTTGATGCTCTTGGAATCATCGCAAACGGTGCCGTCGATTTGCGGGTATCAGTGGAACACAATATACTGGCCGTCGGGTAAAGAAACCTCCTCTACGCCAGTCTCCGTGCCACTGTGTAGCGTGATGTTGCGTGCCTAACAGTCCTATTAAAGGTAGTTGCAAATGCATCCGCTGTTTGACGTGAACCCCTACTTGCCTGTACAGAACGCAGCGGTCATCTGCTGCTGTAGTTGACTGTGGTCCCCTTGGAACAGCATCTTTTGTGGTTTGGAAGGCCTCCCATGCATGTGAAACAATGCTGTGAGCAATACCAAACTCCTGGGCAATACTGGTCACTTATTTTGGGTTCCGATGATTCTTCTTCGTGTGAAGTCATCCAAATGCTATCTACGGGCTATGCTGTAAACAAGATGCCGACTACAGTGCAGCGTAACAACTCGTTAATTGCCACACTCTTACTTTGTTTCAACTGTCGTGTTGTGGGACCAGACTCATTTGTATCTATAGTCTTGCTACACCCACGCCATGTGACGTCCAGCTTTGTGAGAGATCTCCGGCAACATGCTCCGTAGCTTCATTCACTTCCACCTAGTAGTTCATATGTTATGTTAATTTTTCCATCTCGTCCTTGGGTTTTGCATACCAGTGTATACTGAGAGTGAAGCACTACTTAATTTTGTATGCCATAAATCTATGGCATGGGACAACCGGCTTTACTTCCCCTCCGAAGGAAACCTGCTAAGGATTTTTACGCCCGAAAAAAATCCATCGCCCTCCGCCGGATTTGAAACCGCCACCTTGGGAGCCAGAGGCTAGGATGTTACCCCTAGACCAGGGAGGACGACGCTCTTCTACATTCGCATAACATCTCATATGTGTATTTAGATTTCTCTAGAACTAGTTGTGCCTTAACTTCCTTCAATGATTCTAGCTTCCACATCAGTTCAATTGCCATTCCTTCTTTCATTTCATGATTAACAAAACACGCAGTAAACTCAACTTCTATCTGTCGCTTTGGAACTATGACGTATTTTCGGCTAACAAGAAAATAATAAAACGAAATACTATTTACTAATTATTAAATGTATTATCAAATTTAATACTAGGATTGTATAAACAATGTGTGCCACTTGTGTCCTATATACTTTTTGAAGTACATTTTTTGAAAATTAGTACTTGAGCAACAGCGAATGCAGTAAAATATACTCACTCGTACCACAGTGTAAGTTTCTAAAGGATCAACCATTTATTACTAGGTATCATTACGTGTTGTTAGCACATGTATTCACACAAGATGAAGCGTACCTATGCATGATGTGCTTGACTAGGGGGTTGCAGGGTGAGAATAACGTGGGAGGGTTGACAGAAGATTGTGAGGAGCTCAGTTTTGCTAACTCCTATTCGCGCCAGAATATTTATGCAACTTAATCGATCTTAGACTTTTTACAACCTTTTTTATATCCTTCTCCTTGAGATGTTTTTTCTCCTTCACCCTCGTTGTCAGAAACTTTGAGCCAGATTTGATGCGCCAATCATCCGCAGGAAAACAACATAACATTTTGGTCTGCCTTTAATTATTACAAGGCTCGCAGATGAAGCATAAAAATTCTTCACGCTTGCCTGCACCTTCGCTTGTTAACGATTTCGAAACAATACGTGTTGAAATGAGGAAATACTTTTATGTGTTGAATATGAAATGTACCTGTTACTTTTTTAGAGATTCCTTTGACTAATGTCATCATAGCGAACGATAAAGCGGAGAGAGGATGCTTTGACTTATTTGTGCAACAAATTATACAGAAACAGATTAGAATTCAATTCCGACAGTTTTTGCAAAAAATTATTCGCCGTCCAAAATTATTTAAAACGTATCCTCGGGTTCTTAAAAATAAATAAATAAAAAACGTAATTTTCAGTATTTTTAGTAGGACGATTTCCAAAATATAAAGATTTTTCGAAATTATCTTCTGAAAGAAATGTCATAGGTATACAATATATCTTAGATATGTATCTTGAAGGGAATAGTTATCCTCCGTGATCTAGGCGCAACATGCTAGTCTCTGGTTCCCAAGGTCGCGATGGACTTTTTCGGGCCTTAGCATGGCTCAGCTTGGCTTCATTTGGAAAAGAAGTAAAGATGTTGGCCCGTAGATTTACAGCATGTAAAAGAACCTCAATCCTGATACAGAGGCCTCTGAGCAAAATTAAGTGGTATTTCAGCCCAATACAGAATGGAAAGCTAAGAAACATAGAAGTTAAAGAGAGTCCATAAATAGCATTCTATTTAATAACATTTTACTCTAGGGATTACATTTTTAAATGCCTAAGAAGTCAGCAAAACTTGCTTTCGAACAATATTTTGGATTTGAACTGTAGGACGCTTTCTGAAAAGAGCAAACAAAATTAATGCAGCGTCAACAAAATGCGATCACAAATACAAGCAGAAGCATTAGGTGGCTTCTGTTTGTGTCCAAAATAATGTGGAAGCATATATGCATTCTATTTTTTACTTTCTCTACATGTAATATGTACATAGTGTATAGAAAAGGTATTGCATTTCACCCAAAAATTCGATACCGAGATTCCACCCAAAATAAGCTCTATAGGGTGCCCTAAATAAAAAAAAGCAAAAAAATTATATTTTCTCTACACTACTATATAATAGTATATAAAGAAGATATTGCATTCCACTCAAAATCCGATACCGATATTTCACCGAAAATACATGTTTTATGGTCCCCTGTATGCAAAAAAGTCAGTGTGTGTCCGTGTGTCTGTAAACGCGATAACTCAAAAACGAAAAGTTGGTAAAATACCAAACTTGGTATTTAAGTTTAGTATCTTCCACGGGTGTAACACGAAGATTTTGAGAAAAATATCCCAACCCCAAACTACCCTCACATGGAAACATTTTCGAAAATTTTGATTTTCTCAAAAATGGCTCTAACGATTTTGATTAAAATTCCGTATATTAAAAACATTTATAAAACAAATAAAAAGGTGTATAATTTAAATTTCCTGGGAATAGCCTCTGAAGTCCTCTTCATTCTGAATGACGTGGATAATGGGTAAACCATAAAAGATAGACAAAAACGTATTAGACAAAAAATGTAGATCTTATCAAAACAAACAATTATTTTCATTTATATTTTTATTGTGGAGCTGTTTCCGAGATATTCCTTGTTATCGATTTCAGTTTTAAAATATCTATAATTTTCTCAGACAGGAAGTCGTCTGTGTTTCTTTTGTTTTACTCCTGGCCATACAAAGAAGCGAATTTCAATGAAAATGGCATGACAGCTTTTAAAATGTTTTTTTACCGCTTTAGCATAGTATATTCCCTTTGTTCTCTTCAGCTTATTAACAAATAAGTAATAAGAACATCCATCTAATACTTATCTCGACTAGCATAGAGTAGAAAGAAGAATAATCTTGTATAAGAGGTTTGTTTGTAGAAGAGATAGAAAAAGACATGTGAAAGGAACATATAAGAATTTTGTATTACCCTGTGTAATTAAGTTTAGTTATTCCATACATGTGATAATCGATTTCATTACCAGCGTAAACCAAATAAAAAGTATATAAATGATTCAACCTATATTATTTATTAACAATTGTGAGCTTATTTTCTAGAGGGTAGCGGATTATATAATATTTCCAAAATATTTGACTTGGTGCTTTGGGTTTTCCTCTATTTTCGTTGTGTATTGAGGGTAATATTTTTGCATTATGCGGAGCTGTGTTGCCCATATGCTAATAAATAACTATGGGACGAAAGGAAGTTCAAATACTATAAATATCTAAAGAAAAATTCTTCACCATTTTGATAATTATTCTTTCACTCCAAAATATATTTATGGCTCTACAACATTTACAGTACTTGGAATACTATGGGGAGGAAGGATTAAAGAAATCAATATAACATCTTGCAATACTGATTACTCATTTAAAAAATAGTATGTGTTCCATTCACATGACTTTCTCTATATCTCTGTAACAAATAATAGTTAAAAAGCTTATTCTTTTATTTATTTCATGCTAATCGAGAAAAATTAGCAGAAATAGACTTATTTCTTGCTTTATTGTAAATAGAAGCGAAATAAGGGAGTGCCATAGGTTAAAGTGAAAGCCGAAAGCCAGTTGCTATGTGATTGAAGTTCGTTTGTTTGTATGGACACGAGTTGGCAAATTCCTGTATGAGAAAAGTATGTTTTTCAAAGTTGAAACCAAAAACAAGGAATATCTAAAAAACGACCAACTCCACGAAAAAAGTGCATATAACATAAATTGTGTGTTTTAATGTGCTCTACATTTTTTGTGTGTTAAGTTTTTGTCTTACGGTTTACTAGTTATGCAAAATTCATCCAGAATATAGTAGTCTTCAGAGGCTATTCCCAGAAAATTCAAGATATACATTTTATTTGTCAGGTAAATATCTTTAATGTACGATATTTTAATCAAAATCGTTAGAGCCATTTTTTAGAAAATCAAAATTTTCGAAAAAAGTTCCAAGTAAAGGGTAGTTGGGAGTGGGAGAATTTTCTTGAAAATCTTCGTGTCGCATCCTCGGAAGATACCAAACCTATATATCAAGTTTGGTTTTTAACGGACTTTTCGTTTTTGAGCTATGCTGCCCACAGACACACACACATACACACGCACACACATAGACAGACAGACACACGGACATTTTTCTAAAAATGTTTTTTTTTGGATTCAGGAGGTCTCAAAACATGTATTTCCGGTGAAATCTCGGTATCGTATTTTTGGTTGCATTACAATACCTTCTTTATACACTATGTACATAGCACGTATAGAGAAAGTAAAAATATAAGGGGATTTTTTATATCACGGGTCATATGAGAGGATAATTAAAATAGGTAATGGAAAAGCTTCAGCATAAAATGTATTATACAGAGTGTTAATGAACCACACGGAAATAATTTAAGAGATGATAGACGTGTCTGATATAAGTAATTTTAGACAGGAAATGCATGGTCCACGGTTAAATATAACGCAGTTATTTTTTCCTCAGTTTATTTTTTGATCAATCAGCAAATTTGCTATACAAGCCAGTGATAAATTAGATTAACAATTATATATATATATATATATATATATATATATATATATATATATATATATATAAACTGAGGATATAACCTCCAACATGTGCAAATGATAACAAGAAGATACGTTAACAATGGGTAACGATTATAAGTATATGCTATTAGCAATTAAATTATCCTGGGTAAATTAATACATTTAACAAGTTTAACAATGTATTCAGTTGACCACAATCACTAATTGAGAAGAGCATGGATGAGTGAAACTAACGCAGTTATAAGGTGTTAAACAAATTGGTTTCAAATGCAGTTAATTCGATGTCAAATCAAAGGCAGATGAAACCCTGTCTTGGAATGTCTTTAAAATTTATACGCGAGTTTAGAAATATCGATTTTCAGCAACTCGTTATTCGTGGTCTCAAGATTTACGGCCATAAAGTTCTCTAAAATCTCGAACAGATCACTTGACAGTGCCCCACTGTCTATGGATTCACTCCTTCTTGCGTTATGTAGTCTATTCTAGAGTCGCTTATTTTATTGCTCCTGTGGCTTAATGTGTGACGCCGATGACCCGAAGACTATAGGTTCGTTTCTTGATATGGATTTAACTTTTTCTTTCTTTTAAGTCCATACGAAGAAGTGCTATTTTGTGGAGAGGTTCATACTCGAAAAGATTTTTTTTTTTTTTTTTTTTGTAGCTTAGCGTCCTTTAACCTAGTTGGTCATATCGGACGATGAATGACATTGGTGAAACGATCTCGGGGTCCATGGAGCTTAAAGTTACTCGACATTCGTCTTCTCAGGATAAGGGCAACCCTGAAAAAACCTTATCCGGGTAACTCACCCTAAGCGAGATTCGAACTTGGACCTGTTGAATGTGAGGCAGACACGCTACCACTACACTACCTATACGGGCTACTGCCTATTGTTCGAAGTTAATGCCATAACCATTACACTAGATGCTCTCCAACGGTCCTTCGTTTTTGTTGCGTTCTCGAATGGTATCATCACCAGTCAGTGGCGGATTGGCATTTTAGATACATATGATAAATTCGAACTTTGAGCACTCAGTTCAGAGGACTTCTATCCCAAGTAGCACACCTCTTTATTCTCTGAAAATATTTCGGTGTAGTTCATTGACACCCTTTATAATGTACAAAATTTTAATAACGAATCCAGGGGAAAGTAAACGGAATTAACTTAATCGTTATTCAAACTTAAAACAACTATCCGTGTAAGATCGGGTATGCCAACTACCAAATTCCTAGCTTTTAGGAGGTTTTCCGTGAAAAAAAACGTATAACTGTTCGCCTAAAGGATGCAACTTATTTTAGGCTCCCCATGTAAACTACTCTATTTAAAAACATAAAAAGGTACCCATTTCACCTATTTTAAGCATGTTGCTCATTTTCTACAAAATCTTGTGTAAGACTTCTCCAGCTGGACTAGCCGATGCTAATAGGCAATAGAAAATACGCCTAAAATTAAAATTAAATTTAACTGTGTTTTATTTATCACTCTTTGACCGCAACGATCCCTAGCTCGTATTCTATTTTGGACGTTAAAGAACGCTTACTTTTGCCCAGAGGCCTCTTTACAAGGCTTGGCGTTCTTTTACGTGCCGTAAATTTAAGACACGGGACCAACGGCTTTACTTCCCTTCCGAAGGAAGCCATGCCAGGGATTTTAACACCCGAAAAAATCCATCGTCTTCTGCCTAAAATGTATATCAATTTCAGACATTGGGAAGTATTAATAAACATATTAATTTAGTTGGATAAGTCTAAACGCTCTGTTATTGTACCAAGAGATAAAAGTTAAATTGGAAGCCGAAATCATGATCAAATATTTGCAGTTCTTGGGGGAAGATTATTAAATTGAATAATTTTTAACGCCCTCTTTTATTTTTTTACCATTTATTATAAAAATAATACCTATTCTAGATCCATTGCAAGTAGGTGTTCATTGCAAACTCACATGAAACCCGCCTCGATAGTGTGGGGATAAAATGTCCGCCTCACATTTAAGAGGTAGCAATTTCGTATCTCGCATAGGGTGAGTTACCCGGATAAGTGTTTTTCCGGGGGTTTCCATTATCCTGAGAAGATGAATGTTGAGTAACTTTAAACTCCAAGGAACACGAGATGATTTGAGTATCATTTCATCAATGTCATTTACCGTCCGATATGACCAATCAGGTTAAAAGTTACAACAAATAAATAAAGTAAATCAAAAATATATTTAAAAAAACCTCAAATGAGTTCGTCTGCCAAACAAGCAAAAGCGAAAGTTAGGCCAGTTCAATCGGTGCACAGCACCGGGCCCCGCCAATGAGGACGGTACCAACTCCAATAAAGGGGGATTTCTGAAGGTATCATATTTTGAAGGTATCTCGTCTTAAAAGATTCTGTAACAAATTACACGTCAAGCTAATATTTAATTACGGTTACTCAATATTGCTACACTTGAACTATGAGAATTATACTGAAAAATCGAATAATATTCTGACGAGAAAGTGTTGAGTGAGCTGGAACTCATAGCGCATTCTTGTGCGCATTTGGCAGTTTGAAATCAGAAAGAAAACGTTCACATCTCAAGTCTAATCATTCACTTACTGTTGAATAAAGCATTTATTTTTCAGCTAACAGAGATTTGGATTCCAAACTTTACTGAATTTTAGTGTTTGTTTTTATAACCTTAAATTTTCGTTTTGTGTTTACATTAGTGCCTATTAGTGTCGTAATACTATCCATTTTAATTTTATATAAATGTCAGTTGTTATCCATGCAAGACTAAGTTATTTTTATATTGAAAAGCACATGGTTAGTTTAGTTTGATAACATCTTAAATCTAAAATAACACCTGATCTGTTCAGGTTAATCTTGTTGTAACTATAAGTGAGTGTCCTACTTTTTAGGACAAAAACAAAGTTAAATCACACAATGAACATCTCATTAGTTTAAAGCTCAACTTTATGAAACCAAGTTTTACGTAGGCTTAATTATTGTTTATGTATAGCTAAATTTAATGTCGTATAATCACTATATAACTAAGTTTTAAAACAACTGAATTCACATTAGGAAATTGCAGTTTAGCATTTCAATTGGACCTTATACACGGAGACTCCGAGGCGACGCTACTGAATAAAATGAAGTTAAACGAATTTTTTATTGCTGTACTAGGATCGCAATACATCTGGAATTTGCCCTTGCATTTGTCGCTGACCTGATATCGAATACCTGATGGTCCTTACAGAATAAGTCTAACTGTTCATAAATTGCATGCATTTGCTCGGAACGTCCTGTTGACCCTGACAGCAGTGCTCTGGTTCTCTTTCTAAACCAAGCGAAGGTGAACCAGTCTACTGGATTCTTTTTTACTGAAGGTGCAGAATTACTTGTGTAACGTCGGATCGATTCTCAAAACATGTTGCCATTAGTAGATCTTCCTTAACGCTCGATCCTCCTAATTTTTCCAATGGAGGGAGCTGAAACTGGAATAACTGAAACACACGACGTAACATTTTGAATTCCGTGGTCAATTTTAGACATGCATCTATGTGAGCCAGAGACTATTGGATCACCTGAAGGTGTATTGAATGATGGGTCATTGCAACAAAAAATAACTTTTTAAACGTTTAAAGAACCAAATGGCAAACAGGAAAGAAAAAAAAAATACACATACAGACAGAGGGTGGACTATTCAATTGAAACTGTACAATATCTTCAAAACTAAGCTTTGTAAAAAGAGATGTGTTGAATAAAAGTTGCTTGATGTTATGGGGGAAAGTAAATGCCATTAGTCGTCTTTTATTTCGAGGACGTTGTGATGGTCACTTTAGGTTCCATTTCATTTGTTTTAAATGGCAACTTACCTTTTTACTTTCTCTATACGTACTATGTGCATAGTTTATAGAGAATGTATTACATTCCGCCCAAAAATTCGACAACAATATTTCACTGGAAATAAACGTTTTAGGATTCTCTGTATCCAAAAAAATTAGAAAAAGGTCCGCGCGTGTGTGAACACGATAACTCAAAACAAAAAGTCGATAAAATACTAATCTTGGTATTTAAGTTTAGTACCTTGCAGGGATGCGACACGAAGATTATGAGAAAAATCCCCCCACCCAAACTACTCTTTACCGGAGAACATTTTGATTTTCTCAAAAATGACTTAACGATTTTGAATAAAATATGGTATATTAAAGATATATATACACAGGGTTACTACAAAAGAAATAGACAACTTCAACTGCCTGTAAAACAAAAACTATTAGAGATAGCAACCTAATTATTTTGGAGGTATGTTGAGAAACTTTCAAAGTTTCGTTTGTTACTATTGGTAACGCTGTAGTGTTTTGTTTGTTGTTGCAGAAGCTGAAATGGCGGAAAATCCTGTGGAAAAGGCATATTGCGTGTTGGAATTTGCTAGAACGCAATCAGCAACTGTTGTCCAACGACATTTTAGAACACGTTACCACAAAAATGAAATGATGCGCTCACAAAAACCAGCATCGTCTTCATCATGTCGCAACATATCGATGCAAAAGTCACGCCGTATGACCTTATCTTCTTCACTCAGAAACTGCAACATCTGTAATCTGTAAGGCATCATGTGCAGTCGCTTCCGCAAGATTTTCCATACAGTTTGCTGTGGAATTTGTAATTGCATGCTTGCCCTAGATGTCAATTTCTGTGGGCAGAACGAACACGTTCAACGTTTTCTTCCGAAACTCTTGGTCTTCCCGAGCTCTTTCTTCCCTTTGCACAAACATCCCGTTGTCTCGAATTTTCTATACCAGTCGTAGATTGACTGTCTAGTCGGTGGCGTTTTGTGGTAACGTGTTCTAAAATGTCGTTGGACAACAGTTGCTGATTGCGTTCTAGCAAATTCCAACACGCAATATGCCTTTTCCACAGGATTTTCCGCCATTTCAGCTTCTGCAACAACAAACAAAACACTACAGCGTTACCAATAGTAACAAACGAAACTTTGAGAGTTTCTCAACATACCTCCAAAATAATTAGGTCGCCATCTCTGATAGTTTTTGTTTTACAGGCAGTTGAAGTTGTCTATTTCTTTTGTAGTAACCCTGTATATATATATATATATATATATATATATATATATATATATATATGACAAAATGTATATCTTGAATTTTCTGGGAATAGCCTCTAAACACCTCTTTATTCTGGATGAATGTTGCTGAATTTTGCGTAACCGATAAACAGTAAGAGATAGACAAAAACTTACTACACAAACAATGTAGATCTCGTTAAAGTACTCAATTTGTTTCATATACGTTTTATTTTCATGGAGTTGGTCGTTTTTTGAGATATTCCTTGTTAATGGTTTCAGTTTTAATAAAATTACTTTTCTTATACGGGAACTTGTCAACTCCTGGCCACGCAAAGAAACAGATTTCAATCCCATAGCAATCACATTTTGAAACATGTGACTGTCGGTTTAGCCTAGTGTATTCCTTATTTCCCTTCTACTTATAAGCAACTAAGTAATAGATAATAACATTAGCATAAAGTAGATAGAAGAATAAGCTTATTAACAATAATGTGCTACAGAGAAGTAGAGATAGTCATGTGAATGGAACACAACACATTTTTGTTATTTTCTCACTCCTCATAAAGACTTAGGCAACATTTGTGTAAAGTACTTTACAATTGCTGTTACGCCAACGTAAATAACGAATATTCTGAATGGCTTGCGTACGAATAACGCAATGAGATACTGTAAAGTCTCAATGTAAATGGTCCAACCTGTTTTATATATATTAACGACACTGCCATTTGCCAGAATCATATCAGCGCCGCTGAAGTGCCGGATTTTCGTTCCGCAAAAGCTTTTTTACATGCCAGTAAATCTAGTGACATGAAGCTGACGCTTTTAAGTACACATAAATACCATCGGTTTGGATGGGGTTTTAGCCCGTGACTTTGGGATTAGAAGGTCACCGCCTAACCAGCTGAGCCACCAGAGGAATACATGGTCAATAAATCCCCAGCCAGGACTCATACCCAGTCAGGTGTGTTAATCTTTACACTACGAGGAGATCCATTCAAAAGTTTCACTTTCACTTCCCTACGATTACAAGAGATATTTTGTTACAATCTTGTACTCTTAACTGTCTGTGACTAAACGTGTGTGGATAGTCAAATGAGCAAAACTAGCCGTTTCATAAATGCTACCAACCAAGTATACGGAATGATAATTAGGTACTTTCTTTAGCAAGTATGCACAGTGTACATAATAAGATAGAAAAGGCATTATATTCCACCCAAAATGTTGATACCGAAATTCCACAGGAAATACGTCTTGTGGATCCCTGAATAAAAAAGCCTTCTTAGATAAAGGTCCCTCTGTGTGTGTGTGTGTGTGTGTGTGTGTGTGTGTGTGATTGTCAGGACAGCACAATTAAAAAGTGAAAAGTTGGTTAAATACCAAACTTAGTATTTAAGTTTAGTATCTTGCAAGGATGCGAATCAAAGATTTTCAGGCAAATCCCCCCACCTTAAACTACCCTTTACATGGAACATTTTCAAAGTTTTGGAATTTATAAAAACTGGCGCTAACGATTTTTATTAAAATGGCGCATATTAAAGATATTTACATGACAAATAAAATGTGTATCCTAAATTTCTTGGGAGTAGCCTCTCAAGTCCTCTTCATTTTGAATGACTTTTGCATAACTGGTAAACCATAAGATATAGACATAAAACGTACTGCCAAAAAATGTAGATCTCGTTAAAGTACACAGTTTATGTCATATATATATATATATATATATATATATATATATATATATATATATATACACATATATGTGTGTGTGTGTGTGTGTGTGTACAGCTAGCCATTTCAGAGATGACCCTGTTATTGGTTCCAATTTTAAAACACTTAAACTTTTCTCAAACCTATTGCATATCTCTTTTGTTTTACTCTTGGCCGTAAATGAGAACGGGATTTCAAATGGCAAATGTAAGGCGCCAACGTTTGACTTTCCTTAACCTAGTGTATTCCCGTATTTTCCTCCTACTTAGAAGGAAGCAAGTAGTACGACCATCTCTAATAACGTAGGCAAAAGCATTATGTAGATAAAAGAAAAATATGTTGTTTCCAGAACAAATAGAAAAATTAATGTGGCAACATCATATTTTTATAAGGAAAAGAACGGATTAAATTCCTTGTCATCCTTCCACAATCTTTATACTGATCTAATGCACGTGTTAATTTTATATACCTCTTTATTAACAAGTACAGCATGGTATGCCAAACCTTCAAGTATGAAACAAATTACAGAAAATATGTCAGTCCTTCGATATTACTCCCTGAGCTTTTCCCTGCGTGCACCCCTGAAATCAATATACATATGTGAATAAACCCTCTAAAACGTATTAATTGCTTAGCTTAAGGATATGTCATTTTTTGCTGCCTTATTCTGCTTTCAACTCATAAATGAAAGTAAACGTGAATTTTGAAAATCATTACATTATCGATACCAACTCAGTTTTGTGATTATCACTTTCCTAACTTTTCCTTGAGAGTATGATGGGGTTACATGCTCGAATTAAGCTCTACTTAGAGGTTAAACCTCGGTTATATTATTTTATATCACTATTTCATTCATGTCTCTCAAAATTGTTACAGATCTCAGTATGAACTAAGCTTATTAGTTTATTTGTTTCATTTATTTATTGTAGATGGCAGTCTGTTCTATCTTGGATGCGCGCCCTGGAGAGCGAAGTACACAACTCGCAGGAGTATGCCTACTGTATGAAATGCGGTTCAGTATTGAGTGAAAGTTGGAGTGGCAGGAAGCGTTCGCCGAGTTACCTATTTGCGATCACGCTTTCTCTCCAGCCGTGCTGCGAAGATTTAGTTGCGTATGCGCGAGTACTCTCACTCAGCCTAACAGAGAGCTTGCTGTATGGTATACGCTATGGTGTAATTTAATTTGTGCTGATGTAGTTTTAAGCCGGCCTGTGTACATACTTAGAAGATAGAGAAGGTTTTGCATTCCACCCGAATATTCCATACCGAGCATTTACCGGAAATACATCTTTTAAGGAACACTGAATAAAGTCATCCGTATGTGTCTGAGTGTCTGTTCTGTCTGTCTGTCTGAGGACAGCATAACCCAAAGTCCGATAAATCCAAGCTTGGTGCTTCAGTTCAGCATCTTCCAAACAATTGACACGTAGATTATCAAGAAAATCCCCCCACTCCAAACTACCCTTTAGGTGGAAAAAAATTAAAAGACATTGATTTCCCAAAAAATGGCTACAGATTTTACTTAAAATACCGTATATTGGAAATATTTACATGCCAAATAAAATGTATATCTTTATTTTTATGTGAACAGTCTCTGAAAAGCTCTTCATTTTGACCAGTTTTGTATAACTCGTAAACGCTTACTACACAAAAAATATACATTTTATGTCTTATACATTTTTTGTGAAGTACTACTTTGAAATATTCCTTGTTACTGGTTTACATTTTAAAATACTTAAAATTGTTCTCCAACGGAGTTTGTCATTCTTTTTTCTTTCATTTTACTTCTGGCCATGCAAATAGAACCGAATTTCAGTTGCATAGCGACAGCTTTTAGAAGATTTGACTATTGTTTGAGCCTAGTATATTCCCTTATTTCCCTTCTACTTGCAATGAAGCAAGTAACAAGAGCATTTCTGCTAATGTTTATCTCAATTAACATGAGGTGGTTAGATGATAAACTTTTGTAAGAATAATTTGTTGTTCAATAGGTAGAGGAAGTCATGTGAATGGAATTGTTCAGGTTTTAACTTTCTGTACACGCACTAGATACAGTGTATAGAAAAGGTGCTGTATTCCAACCAAAACTCGATACCAAGATTTCACCGGAAATACATGTTTTGAGACCTCCTGAATTAAAAAAAGAAAGAAAAACAACATTTTTATAAAAAAAGTCAGTGTGTGTATATGTGTGTGGTGTGTGGACAGCATAGCTCATAAACGAAAAGTCAGTTAAACACCAAGTTAAGTTTAGTATCTTCCAAGGATGTGCTATAAAGATTTCAAGAAAATCCTAACACAAAACTACCCTTTAGATGGAAAAATTTTCGAAAATTGCCCTAACAATTTTGATCAAAATAGTGTATATTAGAGATGTTTACATGACAAACAAAACTTTATCAATCGCCTGGGTGGTTTAGGGGTAGCGTATCTGTCTCACATTCAACAGGTCGCGAGTTCGCTTAGGGTGAGTACACGGATAAGGGGTTTTCCCTTATCCTGAGAAGACGAATGTCAAGTAACTTTAAGCTCCATGGACCCCGAGATCATTGAGCATCATTTTACCAATTTCATTCGTCGTCCGATATGACCAACTAGATTAAAGGATCTTAAGCAAAAAAGAAGGGGGGAAAAGTGAAGACATTTTTATCTGGATGAATTTTGCATAATTGATAAACCGTAAGAGATGACCTCGCTAACACACATAGTTTGTCATATGCGGTTTTTGGTAGAGCTGACCGTTTCTGAGATGTTCCTTGTTATTAGTTTTAAGCTTTAAAATACTTCTACTTTTCTCACACGGATTTTCTCAACTCCTGGCAATATAAACAAGGGAATTTCAATCACATAGCAATTAGCTTTTAAAAGATTTGACTATCGCTTTAGTCAGAGGTACTCCGTTATTTCCCTTCTACGTACAAGGAAGCAAGTAATAAAACCATGTCTGCTAATTTTATCTGGAACGGCATGAAGTAAATAGAAGAATAAGTTTTTAACAAAAATTTGTTACAGAGATGTAGACAAAGTCATGTGAATGGAAGACATTAGAT
This sequence comes from Hymenopus coronatus, assembly GCA_030762935.1. Lineage (NCBI taxonomy): Eukaryota > Metazoa > Arthropoda > Insecta > Mantodea > Hymenopodidae > Hymenopus > Hymenopus coronatus. The sequence continues at coordinate 114,776,387 of CM060882.1, forward strand.
ATTTACTTTTTTTTCACGTACTATGTACATAGTGAATAGAGAAGGTATCTATTGTATTGCAACAAAAACTTCGATACCGAGATTTCACTGGAAACATATGTTTTAAGACCCCCTGGATCCAAAAAAAAAAAAAAAAAAAAAAAAAAACATTTTTAGAAAATTGTCTCGGCGTGTGTCTGTCTGTCTGTCAGTGTGTGTGGTGTGTGTGTGTGTGTGTGTGTGTGTGCGCGCGCGCGCGCGTGTTTGAGTGTCTTTAGGCAGCATAGCACAAAATCGAAAAGTCCGTTAAATACCAAACTTGATATTTAAGTTCAGTATCTTCCAAGGATACGACACGAACATTTCAAGAAACCCCCCCCACCCCCAATTACCCTTTGCATGGACAAAAATTTGCAAATGTTGATTTTCTCAAAAATGGCTCTAGCTATTTTGATTAAAATATAATGAAATAAAGATATTTATATGACAAATAAAATGTATATCTTGAATTTTCTGGGAATAGCCTCTGAAAACACCTTTATTCTGGATGAATTTTGCGGAATTTTGTATAACTGGAAAACCGTAATAGATAGACAAAAGCTTACTTGATAGAAAATTTAGAGCTCATTAAACACACAATTTATGTTACATACATTTTTTCATGAAATATGTCATTTTTTAGATATTCCTTGTTGTTAGTTTCAGCTATAAAATACTTATACTTTTCTCATATGGGACTTTGCCAACTCCTGTCCATAGATACAAAGGAACTTCAATTACATAGCAACCAGCTTTTATCTATCAGTTTGGCCTATGCTACTCCCTTATTTTCCTTCTACTTACATGGAAGCAAGTAATAAGACCATTTTGTAATTTTTTCTCGATTAGCATTAGGTAAATATAAGAATAAGCTTTTTAACAATAATTAGTTGCAGAGATGTAGAGAAAGTCATGTGAATGGAACACACTAGATTTTTTTTTCTCATTTTCATCTATCTTCTCAGGAAAAAACTGTGGCCATATCTGATAGCATTTGTCAATGTTTCGGAACGTGAAGTTTCGCTGAATTTTGAGAATTGTTACAGAAAAACATGACAGAAGTGAAAAGAACACTAAATTAACGCATTAGGATGCTGAAATTCAGCAATGAGTTCATTTGGCAATAGATTTGGTTTTCTCTACTTATGGAGGTTGTGTGGTGCCTATTTGTGCCAAATAGCGCTACTTTCCTTCACTCTCTCTGTAAAACGCGATGGATATCCATCTAAACTCAATGTGAAAGTGCAGTGATTTATCCGGAGTTGTTATTTGTGTTTTTAGAGGAGTTAAACAGGCCCTTCAACATAATTTCTCAGCCCCAGAGAAGGTACGTAGTGGCCCTCTTACACGTCCTCGAACATAATTTAAACCACAATTTGAATGGTCTTCCAGGTCTCCTAAAGCCTTGTCCACTCTAAGTGCGGCTCTGGTTACTCGAATACTTATATGATTATAACCAAAAGCCAACATTCAACAAGGAAAAAAAAAAAAGATAAAAGAACAAAAATCCGGAGGTCCCGGTTTCGATTTAACCGGAATTATTCCCTATCCCCCCCATAGAGTCTGGAAGTATGAATGTGAGAGTGAATGTGCGTGTGTTTAGTAATATAAAGTTTAACCTAATGTTCTGAACCTACAGTTTCACAAGTGAAAGCCACTGATATGACCATTGATGTTAAAGGGGGCTATACAAATGAAGCAATAAAAAAAATCTGACGTGTTCCATTCACATAACTTTATATGCATCCCTACAATAAAGTATTGTTAAAAAGCTTATTCTTCTACTTACTTCATGCTAAACGAGAAAAAAAAATAGCAGAAAGAGTCTTGTTTCTTGTGGCAGAAGGGAAATAAGGAGTACCATAGACTAAGTCGATAGTCAAATATTTTAAAAGCTGGTTGCTATGTGATTGAAGTTCCTTTGTTTGTATGGACAGGAGTTGACAAATTCCCGTATGAGAAAAGTACAAGTATTTTAGAGCTGAAACTAATAACAAGTAATATCTCAAAAACGGCCAACTCCACGAACAAAATGTATATGAACATAGATTGTGTGTTTTATCGTGATCTATATTTTTTGTGTAGTAAGTTTTTGTCTCTTATGGTTTAAAAGAAATACAACATTCCGCAAAATTCTCTAGAATAAACATGTCTTCAGAGGCTGTTCCCATAAAATTGAAGCTATACATTTTATTTGTCACATAAATATTTTAAATATTAGAGATTTTAATCAAAATCGTTAGGGCCATTTTTGAGAAAATCAAAATTTTCGAAAAATGTTCCATGTAAAGGGTAGTTGGGGGTAGGGGATTTTCTTGAGAGGCTTTGTGTCGTATCCTTGGATGATACCAAAGTTAATTACTAAGTTAGGTATTTAACGGTCTTTTCGTTTTTGAGCTATGGTGTCCACAGACACACACGCGCACGCGGACCTTTTTCTAAAATACCTTTTTTGGATTCAGGGGGACCCTAAACATGTATTTCCGGTGAAATCTCGGTATAGAATTTTTGGGTGCATTACAATACCCTCTCTATACAATATGTACATAGTACGTGTCGAGAAAGTAAAAATTAATTTAATTCCAGTAGGAAGGGAGGGGTGCGCTTAACGTTAAAAATAAATGCTGACGTCAGCGGCCTTGTACACAACCTCATACTCTCTTATCTAACGGAGAATATTTCATTGCAGACAAGGAAGATAAAACATAATTATTAAGTACGGCAAATTCTTCTGGGTTCTAAGGTACACATTCCTTAATTAAAAGTCTGATGTGTTCTATTCACAGGACTTTCTCTACATATCTGTAACAAATGAATGTTAAAAAGCTTATTCTTCTATTTCCTGATAATTAAGATAAATATTAGCAGAAATTGTGCTTATTAATTGGTTCCTTACAAGAAGGGAAAAAATCTAATATGCTCCATTCAGACGATGTCCTTTAGCTGTACAGTAAACAAAGCTTTTATTCTAAACATTAATCTGTTATCGTACGTCACGCAAATCAAGATAAAATAAGCACAATTAGTCATTGCTGGCTTCCTTGTAAGCAGAATGGAAATAAGAAAATGCACGGGTTAAAACGATAGTCTCGTTGTGTAAAAACTGTCGCTATGTAAAAGAATTGAAATTCCAAGCTCCTTGCTTGCCAGGAATAAAGAAACGAGAAGAAAGATGTCTTCCCGTTTAGGGAAAAGTTTAAGTGACTTAAAAATGAAACCAATAATCTGAAGTATCTGAGGAAAAAAAAAGTACATGACAATTATGTGTTTTAATGAGATCTACATTTTTTTTTTTTTTTTGTGCTATAAGTTTTTGTATATCTCTTACGGTTAGCCAGTTGTACAGAAGTCATCCTGAAAGGAGATCTTCAGAGGCTATTCCCAGAAAATTCAAGATATACATTCCGTTTGTTATAAAATAACTTAAACATAAGATAGCATGCCGGCATGTTGCCATGGTAGCTCAGTGACCGGCTAGAGATCGGGAGATCCGTGGTTCAAATCCCGGCTATGGCATTGAATTTTTCAGTCTGACTCTACCTATCCAACTCCTGTCCTACACATTGCTTGTGTGAAAAAAATAATTAAACCAATACCAAATGACCATAATAGTTGGCTATACTATGAATCCTGGGACCTAAAGTACTTGCAACATTGTAAGTCGACATTGGAGGTTGTCATCTCAAAATAATTTGAGATCATCCTGTGGTTTACCGGGAAACATGAGAGTCAGTTGAGAAATTAAATGCTGTGCCGGCATGTTGCCATGGTAGCTCAGTGGCAGAGCAACCGGCTAGAGATCGGGAGATAAGTGGTTTAAATCTCGGCTATGGCATTGAATTTTTCAGTCTGACTTTTCCTGCCCAACTCCTGTCCTACACACGGCTTGTGTGAAAAAACAATTAAACCATAAGGTACTTTAATCAAAATCGTTTAGAAATCAAAATCTTCGAAAAATGTTCCTGTAAAGGGTAGTTGGGGTTGGGGGGATTTTCTTGAAAATCCTTGTGTCGCATCCTTGGAAGATACCAAACTTAAATACCAAGTTTGGTATTTAACGGTTTTTTAGTTGTGCAATACCCCCCCACACACACACACACACTCATATGGAGTTTTTTTCTAAAAATTATTTTTTTTGCATTCAGGGGGACTCAAAACATGTATTTCCGATCAAATCTAGGTACATAGTACATATAGAGAAAGTAGAAATGTTCCAGGCTCCAGGGTGACAAAAGGCTCAGGAAGCAATGACGTACTAAGTTTTCGATAAGATCCATTCAAATAGAATCCAAATGAGAATGGCATGCTATTTCACTATATATTAATATTATTTTAGTTTTCCTGATTTTATATTAAAAGGTGTGAGAGAAAGCGTATCTAATCATTTCTATCGGTCTCTTTTCTTTCGTTGCCTCTTCTAAAAATTCTTATTTAACGTTAACATTTCAAACCGATTTAACTTCCCTTATACTACTGTAGGTATTCCTCAGAATATTGTACCACCTAAGTAAAATGTTATCATCGTACTTTATTCATGTGCATTAACATGTATATTAAAAACGGCTGAAAAAAGTATGAGAATATAGCTGATGAAAGATTTGTAAACTAGCAAATCCTGATGGTAATGCAGAGATTGGTACAACTCACATCAACATGATTAACTTCTTGATAAAGAAATGTACTGATTAAACATTTTTAGTTTACAAATTTGCCAATTTTTCTTTAAAAATCTGGTGTGTTCTTTATTTTCTACCTACTCTGCAAACAAAATATTCTTATTCTTTTACCTACATTATGCTAATCGAGATAAACATTAGTAGAAATTATCTTATTACTTGCGTGGGAAAAGGAATTTTTGATAGTGTTTAACGACCGCTTTTACTACTTGTGGCACCGCAGGCGATGAAACTGGTGATGCATAAAATGAAGATGGAGCACCGGTAGAATGTGATGGCGGGAGATACCGGAATACCCGGAGAAAACCTGCCTCTGTGCCACTTCGTCCACCATAGGGAAAAGGAATGCACTAGGCTAAAGCCATAGTCACTGTATTTTAAAAGCTTGATGCTATGTGAACAATTGAAGTTCAGTTTGCTTTGAATTTTCAGTAAAAAAAAAAAAAAAGATGAAACGAAAGATGACCCCATTTGGGAAAATACGTAGTTTAAAACTGAAACCAATAACAAGGAATATCTCGGAAACGGTACATGACATAAATTGTGTGTTTTAACGAGATTACACTTTTTGTTCAGCAAGTTTTTGTCTATTTCTTACGGTTTACCAGTTATGCAAATTTTAGCCAAACTCATCCAGAATGAACATGTCTTCAGAAGCTATTCCCAGAAAATTCAAGATATACATTTTGTTTGTGATGTAAATAACTTTAATGTACGGTATTTTAATCAGAATCGTTAGACGCATTTTTGAGAAAAATGCAATTTTCAAACTTTTTTTTCATGTAAAGGGTAGTTTGGGGTGGGGAGATTTTGTTGAAAATCTTCGTGTCGCATCCTTGGGAGATACTAAATTGAAATACCAAGTTGGTATTTAACGGAATTTTTGTTTTTGAGCTATGATGGACACAGATGCACCGACACACACACACACACACATGCACACACAGACACAACCACTGATGTTTTTCTAAAAATGCTTTTTTTTTTTTTTTTTGATTCAGGGTGTCTCAAAACATATGTTGCAGCTGAAATCTCGGTATCGATTTTCTGGGTGGAGTGCAATACTTTCTCTATACACTATGATACGTGTAGAGAAAGTAAAATTGTCTTAAACATGCATATATCGGCAAACATAGTATATTTTACTACCACAAAAATAAAAAGAAAAAAGAAAAATTAGCGAGAATGGCTTCCCCGGCTGCTTATCTCGCTAAATCACTAAAGCATTCGAAAGCTGCTTTGACTTAGTTTGCAGGGGCCAAGATTTGGTTTCGATCACTATTTTACTAAAAGAAAACTGTCAAACTAAACAAAAACTGTCAAACTAAACACTTCATGGGATTAAAATGGTAAAGTTGTTCTTGCGATTTTGTGAATTTTAGGGAGAGTATTGTTAGTTCCAGAACGCTGAAGATTAATAAATAAATATATTCGCATAATAAAATAATTTATCATGGCCAAATAAGTTCAATACCAGAATTTCATGTATAAAGTAAGCATCTGGAAGTAAGGCTATCAATACCGCAACATTTTAATGTCGCAGAAAATCTGTCAATATTGCAAAATTATAAAGACCACATGAACTTAATTAGTAGTAATACCTACGTGTTTTTATACTCATATACTGAAATGTGTTCATTTACTGTTAAAAATCTATATTGAAATGAAAACCATTTCCATAAAGATTTTCTTTTCGATACAGATTTTCACGCCTGCGCGGTGCCCTACTAATGGCTGTTCACTGCCTGGTCATCTGCATAAAATTACAGAAACTCTTATGCGTAGAATAACCTCCAAGAACATTTCATTATATATAAGAATTATAGGAATATATAATTATTTCCCGAATCTAAACTCATGATACTACGTAAACAAAGCAAAGTAGGTCATGACATTGGCATCACGAGGTGAGGAAATCAATATCCCAGAGCATGCGCGCTAGCTCTACTTCCAACCAAAAATGTGTTTATTTTTACGAGAATAGTTATATTTACATACCTTTATCAGTAGATATGTATTGCCAGGTGCTTCATCAATGAAGGTTTTAATTTCATCTGTGGAAAATATTTTAGCTTTTTTCCCAATTTACCCTACCGTTATCTGTTTTAACAGGGAGTACAACTTCTTAAATTGGGATATATCAATTCCATGTTTCACATTTAGGGAGTTTTCAATACTAAATGATTTGTCCACAAGGTTGGGGATTTCATTGTTTTCGACATGAGGAATTTTCCGAGGATGAAGTTACATTTTTTGTTATTCTCCACGCCATGAATTTATTACATAAATTTTCGTAGAGCTTTTTTTTATTTTTGTGGAGGTAAACTGTTAATAACCTTACTCGCCTCCTCTCTTACATCAGGAGGCGTGGAACTAAATTCCATATCATTATCACTAGGCCAAAACACCTCAGTCTCCATCTTGCAAATCAACTATCACCATGAATCGGATTTCTTTTATTACCGACGCATGCGTACAATACACATAGCGGTCGGCGGAGTTCATGTTTCGTATGTAGGATATCTAAATATTAAATATTTATTGTATATCTACATGTAGAAAAATTATATATGCAACTCTCACATAATGGTCATTAGAATACTCGTGAGGTTTTTTCGTTCACGTCGAAACTTACCTCTCACTCGAAGGTAACTACCATTATAGGATCGCTGCATAAATAACTATGTATTTGAAAGCTACAAAGAGCTCAGTAATGAAACCCCTGTTCAAAATCTGATGTGCTCCATTCACATGACTTTATCTACCTCTCTGTAACACACTATCGTTAATAAGCATATTCTTTTACTACTTCATGCTAATCGAGATAAACATCAGCAGAAACGGTCTTATTACTTAATCCCTTATAAGTAAAAAGGAAATAAGGAAATAACATTAGGTTAAACCGACAATGAGATGTTTTAAAATATGATTACTAAGTGATTGAAATCCGTGTCTTAGCATGGCGAGGCATTGACAAACTCCCGTATGAAAAAAGTTAAAAAAAAGTATCTTAAAACTGAAACCAATAACAAGGAATATCTCGAAAACGGTGAACTCCACGAAAAAAATCTATATGACATAAATTGTGTGTTTTAACGAGATCTACATCCTTTGTATTGAAAGTGTTTGTCTATCTCTTGCGGTTTACTAGTTATGCAAAATTCAATAAAATTCGTTCAGAATAAAGAGGTCTTCAAAGGAATTCACAGAAAATTTAAGACATCAATTTTATTTGCCAAGTAAATATCTTTTGATTTTAATCAAAATCGTTAGAGCCATTTTTGACAAAAATTTAAAAAATGTTCCATGTAAAGGGTGATTGGTTGCGGGGAGATTTTCTTGAAAATCTTTGTGTCGTATTCTTGGAGGACACTGAACTTAAATACCAGGTTTTGTATTTAACATACATTTCGTTTTTGAGCTATGCTGCCTACAGAGAGACACAGACAGACAGACAGATAGACACAGACACAGTCATACACGCAGGCACACATGGAAATTTTTTTGAAAATACCTTTTTGAATTCAGGGTGGTCCCAAAACATGTATTTCCGGTGAAATCTCGGTAACGAATTTTTGGGTGCAATACCATGTCTTCTCTATACACTATGTACATAGTACGAGTAGATAAAATAAAAAGGAAAATATTTCTGGTTAAAAATTATATCCATTTAGCCAACTCTTAGGAGTTTGAGATCAAAATATGTCGAAGGCTTTATAATTATTTTTGTGCCATTACACTTTTATTAAGCTCATTTCAGTTTCAGGAAACAAATTCAAGACTTTAAAGTTTATTATGTTTAACTCAGCAATTAAATGGGTATCTTTTTACGGCGAAACACAATTGAAACCACCGGTGCCTTCTGTTACAAAAAAAAAAAAAAAAAAAAAAATATGTGTTCCACTCACACGACTTCTCTAACTGTTCCATTAAAAAAAAAAAAAAAAAAAAGCTTTCCTTATATAAGATTAATTTATATACGTCACGCTAATCAGAATAAACATTGCCAAAATTGGTCTTATTGCTTGCTTCTTTGTAAGTAGAAGATAAATGAGGGAATACACTAGGCTAAAGCGATAGTCAGATCTTTTAAAAGCCGGTCGCTAAATTTACTTTTTGCTTGCTAGGAGTAAACAAACGAGATAGAAAAGAAATATTACTCCCGTTTTAGAAAAGTTTAAGCACCTTAAAACTATAATCAATATCTAAAAAAGCGGTTAACTGTACAATAAAAAAAAAAAAAAATCTGATGTAATCTATTCACATGACTTTCTCTATATTTCTACAACAAATTTTTGTTAAAAAGTTTATGCTACCATTTACCTCTAGCTAAGTGAGAAAAATTAGCAGAAATAGTCTTATTACTTGCTTCCCTGTAAGTAGAAGCGAAATAAGGGAGTTACATAGGTTAAAGTGATAGCAAAAGATGGTTGCTATGTGACTGAAGTTCCTTTGTTTATATGGACAGGAATTGACAAATTCCTGTATGAGAAAAGTATAAGTTTTTTTAAGGCTGAAACAAAAAACAAGGAATATCTAAAAAGCGATCAACTCCACGAAAAAAATGTATATAACATAAATTGTGTGTTTTAATGTGCTCTACATTTTTTGTGTGATAAGTTTTTGTCCATCTCTTACGTTTTACCAGTTACAAAAAATTCCGTAATTCATCCAGAATAAAGTAGTTATTCCCAGAAAATTCAAGATATACATATTATTTGTGAAGTATATATCTTTAATATATGATATTTTAATAAAAATTGTTAGAGCCATTTTTTAGAAAATCAAAATTTTCGAAATTTTTCCATGTGAAGGGTAGTTGGGGGTGGGGGGATTTTCTTGAAAATCGTCGTGTCGCATCCTTGGAAGATACTGAACTTATATACCAAATTTGGTATTTAAAGGTCTTTTCGTTTTTGAGCTATGCTGCCCACAGACACACACACACAGACAGACACACACGGACATTTTTCTAAAAATGCTTTTTTTTTATTCAGGTGGTCTCAAAACATGTATTTCCGGTGAAATCTCGGTATCGAATTTTTTGGTACAATGCAATACCTTCTCTATACACTATGTACATAGTACGTATAGAGAAAGTAAAAAAAGTATATGACATACGTTTTATTTCAATGAGATCTACGCTTTTTGTGCAGTAAGTTTTTGTCTAACTCTTACGGTTTACGTTATACAAAAGTAATCCAGAATAAAGAGACCTTCAGATGCTATTTCCAGAAAATTGAAGATATACATTTCGTTTGTGATGAAAATGTCTTAACATATGCCATTTTAATAAAAATCGTTAGAACCATTTTTGAGAAAATCAAAATTTTCGAAAAATGTTCTATGTAAAAGGCAGTAGAAGGTTAGAGGACCTTTCTTGGAAATCTTCATGTCGCATCCTTGGAAGGTACTGAACTTAAATACCAAGTTTGATATTTTACCAACTTTTCGTTTCTGAGCTATGCTACCCACAGATACACTTATACACACATGTTTCTAAAATAATTCTTTTTGGATTAAGGGGTCTCAAAACATGTATTTTAGTGAGATCTCTATATCGAATTTTTGGGTGACATACAGTTCCTCCTATATCCACTATGTAGTACATTATGCACGCGCGCTAGAGAAAGTAAAAATCTGATGTGTACCATTCACATGACTTTCTCCATATCCCTGCAACAAATAATTCTTAAAAAGCTTATACTTCTATTTACTTTATGCTAATCAGAAAAAAATAGCAGAAATAGTCTAATTACTCGCTTCCTTGTAAGTAGCGAAATAAGGGACAACCGTAGGTTAAAGTTATAGTCAAAAGCTGGTTGCTATGTCAATGAAGTTTCTTTGTCTATATGGATAGGAGTTGACAAGTGCCTGTATGAGAAAACTATACGTTTTTCATAGCCGAAACCAAAAATAAGGAATGTCACAAAAACGACGAACTCCACGAAAAAAAATTATATAACATAAATTATGTGTTTTAATGTGCTCTACATTTTTTGTGTGGTAAGTTTTTGTCCATCTCTTACGGTTTAGCAGTTATTCAAAATTTCGTAAAATTTATCCAGAATAAACTACTCTTCAGAGGCTATCCCAGAAAATTCAAGATATATATTTTATTTGTCAGGTAAATATGTTTAATATACGAAATTTTAATCAAAATCGTTAGAGCCATTTTTGAGAAAATCAAAATTTTCGAAAAAAGTTCCATGTAAATGGTAGTTGGGGGTGGGGCGATTTTTCTCAAAATCTTCGTGTCGCATCCCTGGAAGATACAAAACTTAAATACCAAGTTTGGTATTTTTACCCACTTTTAGTTTTTGAGTATTGGGGACCCTAAAACATATATTTCCGGTGAAATCTCGGTATCGAATTTTTTGGTGGAGTGCAATACTTTCTCTATACACTATGTACATAGTGCGTATGGAGAAAGTAAAAAGGTGTACCATGAGTGTGGTAACACGTTACTTGCGATAGCAATGTAAATATATAAATGGTATTATTAAAACAACATAACTATTCTTAATGTTAATAATTAATTATGAGATCTTTAATCTGAGAGGGCCAGCTATTCTTTTCATCGTGGCAGTATAATGGAGAGCCAATACGGGAATCAGTTCGCAGATGTAGGGAAAGGATTTTTCTACACGTGTTATCGATTACACATTCCTTTAGTGCTCACGTAACATCGCCTGCTAAATGTTTAACTATAGCATTGATAGCAGCTGTTTGTGAAGACGAAAGCTACCACCTAGCTTAGATGTGACATTTTTTTCAATAATAACTCCAACTATTCCAATACCTACTAAAACATACTAAATTCCAAATAACAGTTCCAAAATAGCAGTCAAATACCTCCACGGCGTAACCTACACTAGGCTCTTTTTACTTGTCTAAATCGGTTCCTATGGCATCAAGTAGTAATTTCTCAATCCGTTCACAGGAGTGTCGGAAGACGAAACCTTCCAATATGCACGACGAAAGCGTAACGTACTGTAAGCATCAATACATCTGTATAGGATGCTCGGAAATTCCGCTTGCATATATACTTTTAGGACTTGTACAGGTGACTGAGTAGATCATGTTAAGAATAAGATCAACTATTGAAAGCAGGTTCTAACTCGTGCTGGTTTGCATAAGTAGTTAGGTTAGCCGTGACTCAGTACTTACATCAGTTTTCTTCCAGTACAATTCATTAGGTAATCTACTAAAGAAATAATAAGGAAACTTTATTAATTTTCGCATACACTTTTGTTTACAGTTAAATTTAAAAACGTCTTATTGTCTCCACAGAGGTCAGTTAACATTATGATCCACTACGGAATAATACAAAAGAAACAAAAAGCAAATTTAATCATGGTTTACAAACATTTTTGTTTACAATTAAACGGAATAATCTATTTTTGTCTCCGGGGTTTTGATATTCTGATCTGTTTGAGGTGGCGACCTCGGTCGTCGTTGTACACATTGAATCTATGAATTATGTTCAGGTAAAGTCGTTCCATCGCACCTGGTATCCCTTCAATCTGTTGTGCAGCGATTAAAATTGGCGGCAGCAAATCTTCCTCTGACTCTGCTGGAATCTCGTAGACTCTTCATACGACCCCATAGAAAAAGTCCTATGGAGCCAAATTCGGCGATCGTGGATGTCACAAAATTTGACTACCTCCGCCCATCTATCTTTGTCCAAGTTGACAATAAGATGTTCTCGAAACCCTAGTGAAAAATGAGGAGGTGCGCTGGCGTGTTAAAATCACATGTACTGACAATCATTCTATGACACACATATCACCATGTCCAAAATCGGTTTTTGGAAGATCAAGTAGAGCCGTCAGCTTGGGTGGAAGAATGTATGGCCCAAACACATGACCATCCAGAATACCTGCCCACGCTTTAATACCAACTCTATTGGAATCCCTGGACATGCGTGGCATGAGGGTTTACATCTTCCTAGATGCAACTTTCCGGGAATCAGAACACCATTCCTAGTAAATGTTGTTCTCGATTCCCGTTCATCTGTAAAGAAAATGTGACATGGAAGCAGATTCCGTTGATGCAGTGGTGTAGAATTCACGCATAGAAGATAACATGAGGTGTAAAATCAGCTGGCAGTAGTGAATGTATCTTGTGGAGGTGACATGGGTGTAGCTCTTCATTATGCAGAACATCCTAGAGGGTGCTATTAGCAACATCGATTGCACGCACAATTGTGCACTCATTGTTGGGTTTTCACAGTGTGATGCAGAATAACCTCTTCAAAGTTCGGAGGGTGGTGTCTCTGGATCACTACAGTCTTTCTACTGACGGCGAAGGTACCTCTTTCTGACTGCATGATCGTGGCAAAAGCTAACGTTGCGGAAAACAATCTCGATAAGTTCGAAGGATTGCTCTTCCATTATGAAGGATTATGTTTGTGTGTTCTGCAAACATGCATTCTGCCACTAAAGCACTAAAGGACGTTTGAATGGGACCAAGGTAGAGAGGTAGGATAGAGGTGAATTAACATCAACTAGTTGTAAACACTCATCCTGCCTAGCATACCAGGCTTGAAGTTGTTGTAGCAGAAATCAAGAAATGATGCGTTTCTGGACATAGATTACTATTAAAAACAGATTTATTCCACTCCTTCTTATAAGCTCTAACAGTGTAAGGGCAATTTTCGAACACTCGCATATATGTTAGAATTATTGTCTTAGCTCACGTCCGTTCACCTGAGTTTACCTGCATCATTAAGTGCTAAGCAGTCAACCTTTTTGCTAAGAACATACATATAATTTATGAATATCCCTATACATTCCCTGCCTCACCCCCCCCTCTCTCTCTCTCTCTCTCTCTCTCCAGACAATGATCATATGTTTCAAAGCGGCATCTTGGGTAATTGTCGCTCATAAGAGCTTAATAGCGTGATGAAATCTGACGAGCATATTTTCTGTTTAATACAAACCCCGGGATGAGTCCTAGGTGTTGGAATTAATTATAATATCAGTTTGTTTTTGTGGTGAACAACGATGCTATTATTGGTGTGCAAATGAAATGCAAACAGAAAAATAATGCAACTATAAATGTACTATACTGCCATGTCCATTGTCTAAACCTTGTGTTGGTTGATTCTTGTATTATGAATATAGGCAACAGTCATATTTCCTATCTCTTTGGAACTGTATTTATTGAAGGCAGTACACATTTTTAAAAAGTTTGCCAGGAAATTGGACTTTCATTCACCCTGCATTAAAATAGTTAACAACTAATGGGCTTGTAGAACCGAGGCTATTCTGTTGATATTGCCGAAGCGTTGCGTGAAATCACTGACAAGCATCGGAGCGAAGAAAAGTCTAAATGTATTGGACTGATATAACAACTTTTTTTTTGTAGTGTTTAACGCCCGCTTTAACTACTTATGGCACCACAGACGGTGATACTGATGATACATGAATGAAGATGGAGTACCGGTGGAATGCGATGGCGGGGGAAACCGGAGAACTCGGAGAAAACTCGCCCCAGCGCCACTTTGTCCACCACAAATCTCACATGCGGTCGCTTGGGATCGAACGCGGGCCGTCTAGGTGAGGCCACAGCGTGGCCTGCCTACCAACTTAAAAGTTTTAAATTCATAATACTATATGCTACAGATGGGTTTGAAAGTTTAAATACTTACAAAGTTCGTAACTAAATCTCCTTTCAGCTGTATTTATATTCAAGTTTCTGAAGAATGCTTTAGTGAATAAGAGAGACTCAGTGGCATTTGATACAGCTGCTAATCTTTGTGGTCAACTTCAGTCCCAACCCCTCCTACTATAAAACTCAAGGTATCAGCATTAGTAGATAGCAACCCAATTCCGGTTTTTATATAAAAATCCAGATGAAATGAGAACTAAATGTTACCATATTGGTGCAACTAACATTAAACATTACTATACTATTTAGACTCTTTAGTTTATGCTATTGAGGATAGATTCAATCTGTTGTCATTAGTAACCTATTTACCGTGAATGTGCTGCAGCTCCTCAAAATATGAATCAACGACACCAAAGGAAGAATATGTTACATCATCTGTCACATTTAAAGCGAGGCCTCTCAGGATGTATGTGCCGGAGCATTGAATGGCGCAAGGTGCAAAAGACTTTGCTAGGTTGTCCTTAGTGCAAACCCTACTCCTGGATTTTTAGCAATAGCACTGCTTCTCTCTCTCTCTCTCTCTCTCTCTCTCTCTCTCTCTACTTGTCGCACTCGGCCCACTTGTCTGCCCCTTCCACACCTTCAACGCTGTTTCTTTCTCATTCGAATTCGAGTAAGGTCGATGCACGGTACACAGCACCTCTGTACCTCAATTTGTACACATGAGATTTTACGCGCTTCAGAGACCCTGCATTAATTCATAGCTACACAGTTAGGAATAGGGATGGGCAGTAATAATGTAACTGTTTCATTGTAACGGTTATATCAATGTAACGATTACAGAAGTAACGGAGACAGGGACCCAGTAACTAGTTACCCAATAACGGTTACCAAGAAGACAGTGTCCAGTTATAAGCTAAAAAGTTACCAAGTAGGGTGGCATTCACTCTATGGGATTCGTATCGCTTACCTGGAAAAAACATAGTTATCCCGTTATGTAGTATTTATCCTCCACAAGAGGTCGTGAGTGACATTGTCGATTTAATATACCATCTGTCGAGAAAAAAACTACTATCTATCTACTTTGCTTCACACCTCCATACATATGATTATCAACATATATTCTGATGTAATGATGATAGACATTAATGTACATTTGGGCGTTAATGTTTCTTTTCTCTAGGATCATCGCCTTTCAAAATGTCAATTACCACGTTTTATCGACATTCTACGAGCATATTTTAAGCTATTAATTTCTTAATTTCAGTTAAGTTGATCTTGGCAAAATTATGTCTTTTGCTTTGCTATGCCTGCATCACGTCAGATTTATATTTAGGTTGTTATATACCCCAGTTTATCTATACAGTTCAGAATGACTTTATACTTAAATTATATAATATTCTACAAAAATAACTTCGAGTTTAATTAATGCTGTCATCAAAGAGAGCTGCAAGTTTCAACATCCAGTTCGTTAGAGTCACCTGATACCTGCAATGTTTTCACAACAATTGTTGTTTGATGAAAAGCAATAGTGTTGATGTTTATTATAAATTTTGTGAGAAATATCCAACACTTTCCGTAAAAGAATGGTGAAATAAAATTCTGAGCTTACCGGTGTTTCAACTACAGGTATAAGCAGTGCTCGTAAAGAAAAACGTAACTCGGGAAAAGTGGTTGCACTCAGGAAAAACAGAAAACGTGTAAAATACGTCGTGCAAGAATGTGACGATTTTGTGGAGAATACAATTCGCCTAATAGTGCATAATTTATTACTTTCTCCATACGCACTATGTATATAGTGTATAGAGAAAGTATTGCACTCCACCAAAAATTCGATACCGAGATTTCACCGGAAATATATGTTTTAGGGTCCCCAATATCCAAAAAAAGCATTTTCACAAAAAGGTCCGTGTGTGTGTGTGTGAGTGTGTGTGTGTGTGTGTGTGTCCGTGTGGCTGTGAACACGATAACTCAAAAACCAAAAGACGGTAAAATACCAAACTTGGTATTTAAGTTTAGTATCTTCCAGGGATGCGACACGAAGATTTTGAGAAAAATCCCCCACCCCCAACTACCCTTTACATGGAACTTTTTTCGAAAATTTCGATTTTCTCAAAAATGGCTCTAACGATTTTGATTAAAATTTCGGATATTAAACATATTTACCTGACAAATGAAATATATATCTTGAATTTTCTGAGAATAGTCTCTGAAGAGTAGTTTATTCTGGATGAATTTTACTAAATTTTGAATGACTGCTAAACCGTAAGAGATGCACAAAAACTTACTACACAAAAAATGTAGAGCACTTTAAAACACAGAATTTATGCTATATACATTTTTTTCGTGGAGTTCGTCGTTTTTGTGACATTCCTTATTTTTGGTTTTTGCTATGAAAAACGTATACTTTTCTCATACGGAACTTGTCAACTCCTATCCATATAAACAAAGGAACTTCATTGACATAGCAAGCAGCTATTGACTATCACTTTAACCTACGGTTGTCCCTTATTTCGCTTCTACTAACAAGGAAGCGAGTAATAAGACTATTTCTTCAAAATCTTCTCGGGCTTCTAGCCAGGTAAAAACTTGGCTTGACACCAACGTTTCGAAGAAGTGCATCTTCCTCGTCTTCAGGGTGAACTGAAGACGTTCACCCTGAAGACGAGGAAGATGCACTTCTTCGAAACGTTGGTGTCAAGCCAAGTTTTTACCTGGCTAGAAGCCCGAGAAGATTTTGAATTAACACGTCGCCAGGAAAGCTTTAGTTCTTATTTTAAGACTATTTCTGCTAATTTTTTCTGATTAGCATAAAGTAAATAGAAGTATAAGCTTTTTAGAATTATTTGTTGCAGGGATATGGAGAAAGTCATGTGAATGGTACACATCAGATTTTTTATAAAAAATGAGCCAGCAACAATTGATTAAGTGCTGCAGCAAGTTAATGCTGATTCAGAGTTGCCTATTTTAGAATCACATTTTAAAATATTGTATGTGAAACAATAACTTACATTTGGGCCTCAAAAGAGGCCCAAATTTAAGTTATCGCATACCTGTTACTTTCTTTTCGCTCGTTTGTGTTAGAATTATTATATGTGCACCCATCTATTTTGTTGTTACTTTCAATATTATCAACTTTAACCAATAACAGAATATGCTAGTCAGTTGTCAAACTGATTCAATGTATTATATGCCGCGTGTACTCTGTACGGCAATATTTCTGGCGTGAACAGTGGAAGGCTACATTTTTTCCCCACACATATTTGGCCTTTAGGTTTAACTTAACTGACCATCAGGGGAGATAGAATGATTTACATAGAACAAAACACACAAACACTAAACATCCATGCCCATAACGGTATTCGAACCCGCGGCCCTTCCGCAACAGAGCATCATTGCCAAACGTGCCAACGACCAACGGCTACTGAGACCGGCGAAGGCTACATTATAATGGTGCACTGGTTGCCTGGGTTTTGTTTTGCCGCGGATCAACTTAAGGGTGAATATATAATAGTCACGTGACAGTTAAAAGATATGGGGCAAGCTTATAAGAAACAAGGTATATGTTATTCCTTTTACAATTAGTTGTGCATAAGAAGTACAGTTTATAACGTTAGGCACATCTTCGAGTAAAAGTTTAGCCTTGTTTATGGCAGAAATACATAGCTGTACATATTCTTTTTAGGTGCGTACTGGAAAAACGTAAATTACTGTTGCAACCATCAAGTTCTATATTCATATTACGTGTTTATGTTCTATTGTAGGCATTTACGAATGCCTTTAAGGACATGTATAAATGAAAGTTTGAAACTCCAAAATAATAATCCTAGCTTTGTGAAATTTATACCACATATGCAATATAATAAAAATAAATTACAATGCAAATGTCATCGATTTTGTTTTAATAGTTTGGAAGTTAATGGTCAAATTTATTTATGTTTTGGTCACGTCATAAAAAAATCTCTTGCGAAAAAAAAAGGTATAATTTTTAACTCAGGTTCACTATACCATCTACTTTTTGAAATTGCCCTACGTTTCTCTCTGTCTTCTTGGGCTTAGGCTCCAATAATTTTTATATGAATCGACTTTCTTTACCATAAAAATATAATTTGTGTATTTGAGAATTGAGCACATATGCTTAAATACATCTGACAGTAAAACCTAGGACAATTCTTATTCATTGTCCCTCTGTAAACATGTACAGCAAATTTTATTTGTGTAACAGAAAAACTGCTCCGCAAAGAGCATTTTACAGGAAGAAAAATGCTGAAAATATCAATAGCGAGGAAAGATTTGAATGCATGGCGCACATTAAAATCCACTATGTTTGGATGGTTGGACCCAGCATTCCATTTCCTTTCCTCTACTGCTGCTTTTCTGTCCTTTTCTTCTTGCATTGCTGCTTTACTTCTGCACAACTTCGTTTTTTACTTTGCCTGGTGCGTCGAACCGAAGTTGTTCTTGTGAGTCCAGTACAATGTCACCTCTAATGCTTTGACTTCAGGCATTTAAAAAAATTCTGATGTGTTCCATTCAATGACTTTCTCTACATCTCTGCAACAAACTATTATTAAAAAGCTTGTTCTTCTATTTACTTAATGCTGATCAAAAAAAAAAAAAAAAAAAAAAAAATCAGCAGAACATGTCCTATTATTTGCTTCCTTGTAAGTAGGAAAGAAATAAGGGAATACCATGATGTCAAATCTTTTAAAAGCTGGTTGTTATGTGATTGAAGTACCTTTGTTTGTAATGACAGGAGTTGAAAAATTCCCGTATGAGAAAACTAAAAGTATTTTAAAGCTGAAACTAATAACAAGAATATCTAAAAAAAATATGGTCAACTCCATGAAAAAAAATGTATATAACATAAATCGTGTGTTTTAACGAGCTCTACATTTTTTGTGTGGTAAGCTTTTGTCTCTCTTACGATTTACCACTTATGCAAACTTCCGCAGAATTCATTCAGAATAAACATGTCTTCAGACGCTATTTCCAGAAAATTGAAGATATGCGTTTCTATTGTCATGTGAATATCTTAAATATAAGAGATTTTAATCAAAATCGTTAGAGGCATTTTTGAGAAAATAAAAATTTTCAAAAAAAGTTCCATGTAAAGGGAAGTTGGGGTGGGGGGATTTTCTTGAAAATCTTCGTGTCGCATCCTTGTAAGATACTGAACTTAAATATCCAGTTTGGTATTTAACGGACTTTTCGTTTTAGAGCTATACTGCCCACAGACACACACACACATACACACACTGATATTTTTCTAGAAATGCTTTTTTATGGATTCAGGGGGTTCCAAATACAATACTTTCTCTATACACTAAGTACATACTAGTAGTACGTGTACAGAAAGTAATAACGCCTGGTTCCCAAGCATACCCTTTTTGTATTCAGGAATGTTTAAAGTATTTTATGGAATTAAAAGTAAAAAAGTCATGAAATTTCAGTTATACCTTTAAATCTGTATAAAAGTCATATTGATCATAATGTATGTTTAGATTTATGGATAGTAGTTAGAAATGTATAATTAATTATATGCAATATTTAATTCGTGAAATGGATTTTGTGTTGATAATGTCTGTTTCCTCGTTTTCCATGTATAATTTCATGACAAATTGCTGCGTCCTATTAAGGAATGACTATGTAACATGTTTATATCAGAATTTAGTGGCATTGCATAAGTAGCAATAAGGCTAATGTTCCGTATCCGCCACTGGCTCCGGTGAAAGTTCACATTTCTGTCTCACATCTCTGAAAATGTAACGAGGTTTGGCATGCACTACCTATCGTGTGTTGGTTTGGAATGTGGGACAAATCTGGGTCGATCGGAAAAAGTGGGCACGTGAAACAAAGCGATAAAATGTTTACAATTGTTTTCTACTTTCAAGCACTACTATATGAATCACAAACGTGGTATGACAAGACTCTTTTACCACTTCAAACCTTAATGCAGCAAAATGTATAAGTTTCTCCGTTGTTTCCTTCCGAATAGAGAAGTATACAGGGCATGCAAGTGTTCAAATATGATGTAGCAGAGTATAAAAACATAACGGATCTCTCACGTCTGTCTTCTGTTTTAACTTTCTCTAACACGTACGTGTGTAAGCACATAGCACGTAGAGAAGGTATTGTATTCCACCCAAAAATTCTATACAGAAAATTTCCGAAATACATGTTTTGAGAACCCATAAACTAAAACAATTAGAAAAAGGTAAGTGTAACTCAAAAACTAAAAGCCGGTTAAATACCAAACTTGGTATTTAAGTTTAGTATCTTCTAAGGATGCGACAAAAAGATTTTCAGAAAAATTCCCCCACCTCAAACTATCCTTTACAAGAAACATCTTTTTCGAAATTTTTTATTTTCTCAAAAATGCCTTATTAAAGATTTTTACATGGCAAATAAAATATGTCTGAAATACTTGGGAGTAGCTCCTGAAATCCTCTTCAATCCAAATGACTTTTGCATAATTCATAAACGACTGGAGATAGATAAAAAGTACTAAACAAAACAAAAATGTAGATCTCGTTAAAACACACAATTTTTGCCGGGCGCAGGACCGAAGCCTCCCTACCCAGGTAAGCTTAGCAGGTGTAATTAGCCAGCAGGTGGGGTGGAATGGGTATGCCTAATTTTTTCCTTGATTTCTTCCAGTGTACGGCAAATAAGGTTACAGTTGACATGTTTACCGACGAGACTGAAATTACGGTGAGTAGAACAGTAAGGAAAAGTCTACTTCAGAACGGTTACTCTGTCGGATTCCAAAAGTGTTTAAAAAGTGGGATAGCGCGATGGACTTGCAATGTTAAAAGTTATGGTTGGTGATTGTTTTGCTAAAGACTTCATGGCAGTGATGCCTGTCTCGGAAAAACTACACATGGTTTGCGACTATTTAGTGGAAACTTACGAACTGCACTCTTTCCTCCTTCCATGTGGGCAGAACTAAGTTGCCACAGATCAGAGAACTACCAACGTTTGCGAAAGTTTCCACAACAAATACAACAATCAGTTTTATTCCTTTAACCCAGATCAGTATAGATTTCTTGAAGTACTGAAGCAAATTCAGTTGGATACTGAAGTTACAATTAATTCATAAACAAATAAAAAAGTAAAGGTCTTAACCACACTTGCAACTCATGATGCAGCAAATAGAAAATTTCAAAGCTGCAAAATTTTCAAGAATGGAATACGTGAAGTCGATTTCTTATAGAACCAAACCTGGAAATACATGGAAAGAAGATCTAAAAGGGAAAATACCGCTTATTTTGAATATATATTACTGTATGATATAGGGTTAGAATGTCAAAATAACTAAGGATCTAAATGCAGATCCATTGTGAGTAAATTATAGAAAATAGATAATGACGAAGCTGATAAATGTGGAATCTTTTAGGGTGCGAACCAATTCACCTCCTCTTAGTGCACCATGGGTAACGCTAAACGAACTAGAATAACAACCACTAATTCAAATTTAAGCATATGAGGTTCATTTTCTTTTGATACTAGAGCCGTATTTCTTTGTTATTAATCATAAATGCAAAAAATGTAACATCTTCCACTAGAAGTATGTAATGCTTCATCAAATATTATAGACACCAAACTGCAACTGTTACCTGTTTTGACCAGGAGACTACCTGCTTTGGGGAGGCTTGGGGGCAATGTAATTAGGGACCTTTAAGGGCCCGGGAGGCTTCGGTACCGCACCCTTTTTGCCACATGCAGTTTCTTTTTTGCACAGCTAATCATTTCAGATATATTCCCTGTTGGCTTCTGGGCACAAATTCAAGAATCCTGGGATCTTGTAGCTTCTCGTCCACATTTAATTTTGTCTATGCCCCGAATATTGAGGGCAGTTATACGGGCTGAGGGTTCATAACCCGATATTAACTGTGTTTTATGTGTAGTTTTTGAATAGTTTATTTACACTTTTTTTTTATCTATTTAACAGGCGTTAAATAGCTAGTTAGTAGAATTATGTTTTTGTATGCATAGATAAACCCATAACTTCAAATGCCATATTTAAAAATAACAACAACAAAAAAACCAAGCAGTGCGAGATTGGAAGCTACGAACTTATAAGTGGAAGCAAGCCCTTCTTATCCTCTCGACCACCGTAACGTTCTGTGATCGGTTTTCAGTACTCATAAGTTAACCATTGCGCTGTCAGTCACAGGCCAATATAGTTCTTTCGTGTACATTGTGAACACAGCTTTTATGAAGATACACGAAGCTCTTCAATCGACACACGGAATCTACGGATGACTCATTTTTGTATACATGGCTGTACATTGCATATACGTGCTAGAGAATGTAAATGTGGATCCCAATGCGTGTATTTCCGGAGAAATTTCTGTATAGACTTTTTGCGTGGAGTGCAATACCCATCCCTCTACCTACTGCGTACATGATAGTGAAAGTAATAAGCACTCACTGATTAATATCCCAGCAAAGAGTGACATGGATGCATATATTTTGTTCAAAACTATATCAGCATTTCTAGACTAAAAGCAGTGTAGTAATACTTCAGTAGTAATAGTTCTAATTAGCAGATCGAGCAGTCAATCGTTTTTCAATTTAATAAATAATTTTACTCAATGAACCGGCTTATTGAACTGAACTGAACAGTAAATATGTACTATCAGTAGTATAGAGCATGCTGCTCATAAACAAATAAGCGATAAAATTGTCCCTTTCTCTACTTCATCTGTGCTACAAAGAGAAAGTATTGCACGCCACCAAAAATTCTGATACCAAAATTTCACCGGAAATACACGTCTTTAAGACTCTCAGAATATCGCTTTAGCCTACTCTATCCCTATTATAACTATTTGTAAAAGTGATGAAAGCTTATCTCAAGTAAAAACAAGTAGATAGAGGTATAAGCTTTAGTATGAACAGTTTGTAGAAGAATGGGAGAAGAGTCAGAGACATATAAATGAAAAAAAAAAAAAAATAAATAAATAAATATATACCTTATATATAAAATACAGATATACCTAAATAAAATGTAAATAAATATATAAAATAAATATATACCTAAATAAACAATTAAAATAAATATATAGAATAAATATATACCTAAATAAAAAACATCACCTGAATACTCATTCCTCTTCAAACATTCTTAAAGCTGTGAAATAATTGTTTCTTCCACACCAGCCGCGTGTAAGACAGGCGTTGGAAGGTTGGAGTCAGATTGAAACATGCAATGCCATAGTCGGAATTTGAACCACGGATGTCCTGGTTTCCGTCTAGTTGCTCATAAAAGTCCGAAACTTAAAGTGCATACTTTAGGTCGCCACTGAGGTACGTCATCTCCAAATTAATTAGAGATCTTCTTATCATTTACCAGGAGAGAAAAGGTAGACAGTGTGAGAATTTAGTACGGTGTGGCATATTGCCATGGTAGATCAGTAGTAGCATCTGGCTCCCAAGGTCGTATGCTCAGAACCGGCGGAAAGCGATGGATATTTTCGGATGTAAAAATCCTTAGCATGGCTTCCTTCAGAAGGGAAATAAAGCCGTTGGTCCCAAGTCGTAGATTTACGGGTTGTAAAAGAACCTCAAACCTGATAAAGGGGCCTCCGAGCAAACTAAACGTTCTTTCACGCCCAGTATAGAATGGGACATTCAGAATCGCAGCAGTTAATGAACATCCATAAATAAAACTCAATTAAATTCACTCAGGGAGACGTCTACATCGCTCCTATGATGAGCTTAACTTTTTCCAGAGTGGAAAGAAGATATATACTGTGTGAAATATATGCATGAAAAGTTTAAGAAATACCTCTATTTCACATCTTAAAGCTCATCGTGACTGATTAAGGATTGAATAAAATTTTAAACATACATAAATTAAACAAAAATTAAAATAAATAAATAAATTTTAAAATCCTTAAATTAATAAAAAATTAAAATATTGTTTTACCAATAGTATTCATTTATTGCAGTTTTTATTGTTCCATAGCTATAAAAACTTATTGTTATCAGTGGCTTGTACAGTATGTTCGCTGATCAAGCAAAATAAATTATTAAAGAAATGTCATTAAAAATTAAGAGGTCCTCACGGCCTATCCGCAGATTATTCAAGATTTACGCTTTGTTCTTCAAGCAATATATTTTAAGACATATTATCTATCGTAATCAAAATCCTTGATGAAATTTTTGAACATATAAAAAATGTAAAGGGTAGTTTGGGAGGGTAGAGTTATATCTTGAAAATATTCGTGTCTTATCCTTGGAAGGCGCTGAGCTTAAATACCAAGTTTGGTAATCATCAGACTATTTTTTGTCTCTCTCTCTCTCTCTCTCTCTCTCTCTCTCTCTCTGTCTCTCTGTCTTTCTACTTTTCTACCAACTTTCTTGCTACAGTTTATTTACTCTTTC
The DNA here is from genome assembly GCA_030762935.1 of Hymenopus coronatus. Lineage (NCBI taxonomy): Eukaryota > Metazoa > Arthropoda > Insecta > Mantodea > Hymenopodidae > Hymenopus > Hymenopus coronatus. The sequence goes on from CM060882.1 coordinate 114,801,088, forward strand.
ACCTACTTCTTGTTGAAATTCTTCTTTCATTACACATGTGTAAGGTAGTTAAAACGATATAGTAGGCTAAAACGGAAATCAAATGTTTAAAAGGCGAATGTCTATATAATAGCTTTGATATTCCAAGCTCAAAAGATAGGTATGAAAACCCAAACAATAACAAAGAGTGTCATGGAAATGCATAATGCCATAAAAGATTTGTTTGGTATAAATTGGGAACATGCACGATAACATAAATATACTCAAATATGATATCTTGTTATAAAATTTCACGTACAATAACGCATCCTCGTTGGTCTGATGTCACCATCCAGTACACGGTTTCCAGAAGAAAGAATTCATGTGTATATATAAACACATGTGTATGCCTATGTATGTAGGTGTGAAAGGAAAGCTTGTCTCACTGGAAAACATGGCAAAAAGAGTCACTGTTCCTAGGAATAAGAAAGGAAGAAGATATACACATTATAATTACGTTTAAAAGATAAAAGGAAGTTATTTAAACACATTACTTATTAAATATTAAATTCGCGTCTAATAATGTAATGGAAAGTTGTTTACACAAAATTACATAACTAATTTATAAATAAGGAAACCGGAAGCGTTTATACTATGTAGTCCCTTATTAACACATAATAAAAATTCAACCGCATAATTAAAGACTAGTGATGAAATTACGTAAACAATGTGCAAGATTCTAACGGAATCAAATTGAATCATTAACATGAATGGATGTTTTAATTGTAACACAAAATGTGCATTCTATACATGGAATCAAAGCATACATGTATGAGGTAGGGGTCTACAGTATAATAATACATAGGTACATGCACAGAGCGGGATGGTTCAGGCGGTTTCGTCTGGGGTCCGCATTCTGGAGGTCCGAGTTCGTTTCCCGTGGCTGGCCTATCTGACCCATGGGTAGGTTTCTTTCATCTCTCGAATTTCCTCTCCTTCTATGTTGTTTCCATTGTCATTTCCTTCATCCCGCTAACTGTTTTAAGGTTTGGAAATGCCAGCGATTTTGCAAGGTGCGGCGTGGCAGGGAAAAGGGATACCCCGAGTAAATATCTCCGTCCCTCGATTTCGGCTGATTGCTGGGATGCTGCTCCTGGCGGGGGCGTTGGACCCTATATGGAGCGGGAGGCCCGGCCTACATGTCCGACTATCGGGGTGCTTCAACCTGAAACTATAGGAACCCTGGTTCCAGCCGCTCGGTGTATCCTCTTAACTCATTCCTCCCTCCTGGGGGCGCCCCATCGTGAGGCGTCTGGTTTGCTATCGAGTCACCTCCGAAATGAGTCCAGTTCTTAGGTATATGCAAAATTAAACAATTCTGTAAAGCATTCTATTGGCAAATGTGTACAATCAGTATCAGTTTATTATTAGGATATCCTTAGTAAATTAAATTTCATTCATACTAAAAGTTATAAATATCTTATGTTTTACATTTGCATGATTTTCTCTATTATCTGTCGAATATTAGAGGCTATATAAATACTTCCTATATACCATAGCCTATTTTCTATCTACTTCATTTTAATCGACACAAACCTTTCCAGAAATAGCCACATCATACATTTCGTTACAGACAGAAAAGGGATGGTGATAGTAAAATATTTAACAAGTTGACGCTATATGGTGACCTTAAAATTCGATACTCTTTACATGCCACAGAGAGAAACATATGACGATCGGCAGGATTTCAAAAAGAATGACAAAGTGCTGATAAATTCGTGCCAATGGCGGATATCTCGGAAATGGCTAATGCCATAGAAAAGGTAATTCGGAATACATTGTATACTTTAAAGAGGAATACATCTTTTAAAGCCGTGCATTTTCCTCTAACGCTTAACGTTTGCCAGTTATACAAGATTATGCAAATTTCCTTCCGAATGAACAGTGTTTTACAGGTTCTTCCCAGAAAATTCAAATATATATATATATATATATATATATATATATATATATATATATATATATACCTACATATATGTTATTGAAAATGAAACTATCCTTAATATATGATCATGTAAAGTGAAGTTGGGGATGGAGGGATTTTTTTTTCTTCAAATCTCCGTGTCGCGTCTCTGGAAGATATTGATCTTAAGATGTACTAAGTTTGGCACTTGGTTTTTATTTATTTGGTTCTCAAACACGTACACAGGACCTTTTTCTAAAAACACTCTCTTTATATTAAAGAATCCTCAAAACATGTATATTCAGTGAAATATTGGTATCTAGTGTTTTGGGGGAAAAACAATGTTTCCCCTATAGAATAAAAAAACCGGGCTTGTTGGCCGTGGTCCACTGGGCTTCAACCATTGTTCCCCAGACGTTTCGCCTGCATCTGCGGCAGGCATCTTCAATGGCGTGTACATCTCCGTGGCCTCTCAGTAGCGACGGTACTTTTTTCTTTTTCTTTTTCGAGTGGAGTGGAAAAACCCAGTCTACAGGCGACAGAGGGGATAACTCTGCCAAGTGTGGGGGGTCGCCATAAACTGACTGCCCCCTAAAAAAACCACTCCACCGGAGAGAATTCGGGTGTAGGAGTGCAGCAGTACCGCTTGTTGCACCTGCGGATTCAAGGAGCGGGTGTTATGGCTGGCCAGAGGCCATAGCCAGGAGAGAGTGAGGGCAAGGACGCAAACATGACCGGAGCCCTTGAAATATTTGTGGTGAGGAAGAGATACATATTACATGTATATATATATATATATATATATATATATATATATATATATCTGCAGCCCTGTAACAAAAAGGACATAGTCAGTATAACATTTGCTACCCTTTCGGGTAAAGTCGTTGTGTCTGCAGCCCTGAAACATAAGGACATAGTCATTTAAAATATTTCATTTGGTATATATTCTAAGCTAGTTATATTTTTACAACTACTGCTGCCCTGTCTGGCGTAGTCATTAGTTATTAGTTGTGTTCAGCCCTGTAACAGAAAGGACGTAGTCATTTAGTAGAGACGTCATTGGTTTCTCGCGGCCTACCTTAGTGGTTACCCATCCAAGTGATGGCCACGCCCAATGCTGCATTACCTGTAATAAAACCTTATTCTAAGCACATAATAGTTACAATCTATTAGCTATATACCAGAAAAGGTCCGTTAGTGGTCTGCCAGGTCGCCGTAGATTGGGGGTCCCTCATACCCCCGGATCCGCCTTGACTCAGAAAGCAAGGACTTCAATGGCCACCAAACTAATGTCGTAGACACATTCATGGGTAATTTTATTATGGAATTCTTACTAGCGATTCTAAATATTCTTGTACATTTAAATCGGGTTCCCCCAGGCCGAGGGTTCTGTCAAATAGAGAGAGCGGTCTCTTGCGTTTGTTATTTTCAGCTTCATAGGTGCCTAGTTCTTGTATTAGTTCATTACGGTTCCTTATTTTGCGCTTGTACAGGTTGTAACTTTGGCTTTTTATGAACTGCTCAATTGAATGCAGTTTTAGGTCCTCATGAAGGAGATAAGCCGGCGCTACTGGGGGTTGTTTGGCAATTATTCTAATTATTCTATTCTGGAGTGTTTGTAGTTTATGTATGTGCGTTTTTGCAGCGTAACCCCATACAGGGGATGCGTACGTATTGATTGTTCTTAATAGCGTTTTATATAGGGTAATTCCCATGTTTAATTTTAATTGACTATTGGGATTGATGATGGGATATAGTCTATTTAGTTGACCATTAACCTTGGCTCTGACCTTAGCTATATGCCTACTCCAGGTTAGGCCTTGGTCCTTGACAAGACCTAAGGAGGTCACTTGGTGAAGACTAAAGCCTGTGTCTTCCTCGGCTTACTTTAATTCTCCACTTCATGAACCATGGTTCAAGTCAGTCTAAAGCATTTTGTAGGCGTAAGTGTAAAATTCGTGGCTGAGTGGATTGTGTGGTTATAGCAGTGTCATCTGCGTATCTGTACTTGTTGGTTCTTACCAATTCTGGCATGTCATTTAGGTATAAATTGAACAATGTTGGTCCCACGATACTTCTTTGTGGAACTCCTGCTCGGATTTGTTTGGAGCTTGAGACTGCATCCTCTACTGAGGTGTGAAATCGTCGGTCATAGATGTAGTCCCTAATTAGGGCTATCGCAGTGTCAGGAAATTCGTAGACTTTCAGTTTTCTGAGTAGCCATACTTTATCGAAGACACGTTCAATATCTAAATAGAGGGCACCTGTCGATTTGTTTGTGTTGAATCCTTTGGTGATCTGCTCCGTCATTCTTAACAGCTGTAGCATGGTTGAATGATGTGCTCGAAATCCGAACTGTTCGGGTATAAGTATATTTTGTCTGTGTTAGTGTGAATTTATTTGCTCAGTATCACTTCTTCTAATACCTTGCTCATGGTATTTAAAAGGCTGATCGGCCTGTAGTTAATTGGTGGTGCTAGATTTTTGTTTGCTTTTGGGAAAAGTAGGATTTTTGCTTCTTTCCATGCAGGTGGAAACCTGCCGTGTTCGAGCATATAGTTGAATATTTTGGCAAGCAGTATTACTGCCCTTTTGGGTAAATTCTTTAGTACCACATTTGGTATCTTGTCTGGGCCTGGTGTTTTTCTTGCTGGAAGGTGTTTTATAATCTAGCTTATTTCTCCTGCATTTGTTTTTCGCAATTTGTTGTGTGTTCTTCTCTGACCTAAGATTTAGGCTTCATTTTCGACTTCTTGAATGAAATCGTCTTGTCGTTCGCGGGACTGGGAGAAAATATCTCCTCTAAAGTGACCGCAAACGCTTCGGCTTTAGCCTGGGGGGTCTCTGCTACGGTGTTATTAATTTGTAGTGGCGGTATATTTGTGCGTATGCGCGTTAAATATTTCGCAATTCGCCATACAGTGTTTTGTTGGGGGTTGAGATTTTCGAGTGTGTCGTTCCATTGGTTTCTAATGTAGGTCCTGGCCCTGTTATTTGCTAATTCGCGCGCATGATAATATTCGGTTCGATGTATTAGATTCCTAGTTCTCTGCCATTTACGCCTAGCCTTATTCTGAGCTTTTTGCATATCTTTTACGTCCTGGGGATATCTGGCAGTAATCGTGTATTGTCTTTTTAAGGGTACGCATGTATTATTGGTTGTGTTTATGTCCAGTTCTAGTTTTTGGATCGCTTCCTCCTATTCTTCGTTCATGTTAATTTCGAGTTCTGGTAGGCAGAGATCTACCGTAACCTTGAACTCTTCCCAGTCCATCCAGTTGTGTCTTAAGGGTTCTGGTTTTGGCCTAAAGGGATCATTAACTGTCAAGAGTACCGGTAGATGGTCTGATGTCAGCTCCTGCAATACATTTACATCCAGGTCAAAGGGGATATTATTTAATATTGCAATGTCCAGAATGTCTGGTTTTTGATTGGGCATATGTGGTACAAATGTTGGCTCGTCTGGGCCTGTGATTAGATAATTTGTGTTATTTATGTAGTTTAGTAATTTAGCTCCTTATGCATTAGTATTTGTGCAGTTCCAAATTTGGTGTTTACAATTGTAATCTCCTGCTGCAATTATTCTATGCCCTAGTTGCATGATTTTGTCAAGTCATCTGTGTCTACCTCTCCTGGGGGATCGTATAGTGACGCTATGACGATTTCAGTGTTGCGAATAAAAATTTTTACTGCTGTTGTTTCAGCGTGAGTCAATATTGGGGAATTAATCTGGTTGTGTTCTACGCTTGTGTGAATAGCTATCGCAATCCCCGCTCCCCTATGGTCTCGATCATTTCTGTATATATGGTATCCGGGAATAGATATATGTTCTTTATGATTTATATGGGTTTCAGTTAATAATGCTATGTGAATTGAGTGTGTTTGTAATAGATCAGTTAAATCTTTAACCTTTTTGCGTAAGCCGTTGCAATTCCATGCGATTATTCTCAATGTGTCCAAATTAGCCATGAACGTGTCTATCGAGCAAATCTACCAGGTGCAACAGGGCGTGGATAAGATTGGGTGCTGTGATATTGTCCGCCATACCTCTAATCGCAGAGCTCTGCCTGACCAGTAGTGTTTGTGTCATTCTCATTGATGTTTCATTTACGGGCACACCCAATACGCTTATGAGTTGTGCCGTTACCACGCCGAAGCTTTCTGCTTCCTCTACTGGATTTACCGAATTGGTGAGCGACTTTGCTGCTGGGGGAGGCCCAGCAGCCTGTTTTGAGGGACCTGGTTTCGGTTTTTGTGGTTGTTGGCTGCCGTTGTCTTTCAGATATTTTACCATTAATTGGTAATCACCCAGACAGAAGGACTTTATGGCAAAATCACCGGAGACACGCGTTTGTTCAGCAAGAAGTTTGTGAGTTAGAGGGAGTTTGTGTAGCTGTTTCATTATTTGGTGGAATTTCGCGGCCTGGTTTCTGCTAATAAATATTGGCGGGTACGTTGTCAGGAGCGGCCGGCTTATATACTGTGGGAGGTACCACCCTCGCATGACCTGATTGGTCCGGATTGCGGTCCCCTGCGTTCGTGATATGTCTGATTGGTGCACGTGTTTTCTTGTTTGATCTGTTCTGTAAGGCTGGTTGCCAAGTTTTATTTAATCTGAATGTTTCTTCTTTTCTATTGAAATTGTTGCAATGTTTATAGATCTCGATAGCTTCACGGTACAAACGTGTATAGTAATGAGCAGTGGAGGAGAGGAAGTCAGTTTCGTCGTAACGGATCACATGTTCCCCGTCTGCTTCTAGAGGATGCAGTGCTACCGCTGATTTTTCCGGTTGACCCAGACGGCAATGTCTACGATGTTCTGTAAGTCTGGTATTGATGCTCCGTTGGGTGGTACCCACATATACTGCGCCGCATGAACAGAGGATGCGATACACACCTGCCAATGCAAATGGGTCTCTGGGATCTTTGGCTGAGCGAAGGAAACTGCGTATTTGTTTGGTCGGTTTGAAATTGGTGTCTATATTGTGGGTCTTGAGCACCTTGGAATTTCGGTCTGTGATGCGTTTAATAGGGGAGATAGACCATTCCTTTGTTTTGGGGATTTTGTTGCTGTGTTTGTGTTTTAGGCTGTATTTTTGGAAGTAAGGCTCTTCTTAATACGTTTTTCGAGTACCCATTAGCATGAAGGACCTGTTCTAAGAGCTGTAGTTCCTGGCAAAGATGCTGTGGTTCACAGACTGTGGTTGCTCTGTCCACTAATGTTTTTATCATGGCTCTCTTTTGGCTCGGATGATGATTAGAATTTTTATGGAGATATCGATTAGTGTGTGTTTGTGGATTTGCGGTAGACCTTATGTCCCAAAGTGCCGTCACTCTTTTTGGTAACGAGAACGTCCAAGAAAGGAAGACTATCACAATTTTCACGAATACAATTCCCAATGGATAAAAGAAAATGTGTTAGTCTTCCATGGCATCCACATTGCTTTGGTTCCTTCCTCTCCTATGCTCTGATATAGTCTTGCTCTTGCAGTCTCTGGACCCAACAGGATGTCTTTAAAACTTAACAGCCAGGCGAGGGCAGAGAGGTTAGTCCTCAGGTGGAATGGCTGACCACACAGGTACTTCTGGAAATGTTCTAGTGCCGTTACTACTGCCAGGAGCTCTCGCCAGGTAACACCAAAGTTACTCTCTGTTTTGGAGGGATCTTGCTGTAGTAGGCTATTGCCTTCTCCTGGCCATCCTGAATCGGGATAGAATATAGCAAATACCGGTGTCGCTGGCAGCGGTGTCCACAATAAAGCCGCTACCACGTTGTGGAAATCCCAAAATGGAAGCACTGCAGAGTGTTGACTCTGGCCTGAAACGCGGTCTCTGCGTCTTCTGACCATGTACAAGAACAATGCTCTTCCATCATATGAGTGAGGGATTTCGTGGTGCTGGAGAATCGGCGGGTAGCTCCTTAAGCACAGGAACATTTACAACTCTCGTTTATCTTTCGGGGTAAGTTTATCTCTTATTGCTCGTGCCTTCTCTGTGTCCATGGCCACCCCAGATGGTGAAACTATGTGGCCCTAGTACTTCACCTCCTTGCAGAAGAGTTAGCAGCTCTTCACGTTCATCTTCAAATTAGTTGCATGCAGCCTCTGCAGAACCTTGGTCAGGTTCTCGAGATGTTCTTTTAAATTTTTGCCTTCGACGATGGCAGGCAGGCGTCGTAAGTCAAACCGTCCTAATCACTGGTTTCTTGAGGCGCTGGTAGGTTGCCTGCACATTGCAGAGATTAAAGAGCATACATATTAAAATATTTGTATTTTTTAAAGTCTATCTTGTACAGTTTTTTTTTTTTTTTTACTAAAATAAATAATTTTGGCAATACTATACATGCCTGTATAATAGCTCCAAGTATTGGATTTCTATTCTTCATTAAAAAAGGGGGGGGGGAAATATCCATTATAAGAGCAACATTTCTAATTTGGTTTACTGTTTATGCACACATTTTATTTGAAACAGTAATGCTGTAATACAACATCGCATACTTAGTTTTGCTAATAATAGTTTTGGGAAGATGCAGTAAAAAAAGCTCAGCTTGCTAGCATGCATTTTGTGGTTCGCACTATGTTTTGAACATGCAGAAGTGAAACAATTAAAGTCTATAAAATTACTTTTATAGTTTGCATGCAAATTGTACAGAAAATTTGAGTTGCAGCCTTCTTTATAGAATAGAATAGAAATTTATTCATCTGTTTGATCATAGTCATGATGCAGGACACATCAAAAACTTATAACAAGGATTCACGTTGATGGATATATACAACAAGATTAGAAGCAAGAAAAAAAACTATATACAAACTATTTTTCAAAAGTGTTACAAAATTCATACACACACACACACATATATACACACACAAAACATTTTGTTAAGAATGCATTTGTTATACATGCAGATTTATTTACGTATATTTGACACTTTCAAAACAGACCTTTAAGTTGTAAAAACAATGCTCTAACAGGAACTTTTTGACAGCTAATTTAAATTTATGTAGTGCATATATGCTTTTAAGTGCTCCGTTAGGTCATTATAAAGGCAAAGTCCAGTATACATAAAACTTCTACCAAATAAGCTTGTATTGTGGGAAATTATACTTATTTGCCCAATTCCTCTAGTATCATGGGCATGCATTTGTGAATTTGTTGTGTATAAACGAATGATGGATTTAACAAAGATGGATGGTGGATTACTGGATATACAAGCAAGATAGAGACAGTACATTTAATTCTTTGAAAAGGGCTCTGTAACTAGTTCTTTTGTTAACTTTTAATATTGTAGGAATAGCTCTTTTTTGTCCAAATTTATAGGCACTTCTTTCCCTTCCCCTGATAGCTTCCAGGATTTCACTGCAAACTGCTATATTAAAATAATTGTGTATCTTTGAACAGAGAAAGCAAATAGCGTTCAAAGCAGGGGAAATCTTTTCCTTGTTCCATTATGGGGAAAAACAAACAAACAAAAATAACAGATATTATCACTTCTTATACTGCCATCTACCAATCATTTGCCATTATTATAGTATACAGACCACGATGCTACATTCACAATGAAATGCAAGCGCAGATGCAATGTAAGCGCAAGAGTTTGTACTCCTATTATTTAATGTAAGCATTCACATAGAAACACGCAAGATGCAACGCAATGCAATGCAATGCAACGTAAGAGTTTGCAAACTCCAAACTTTATCCTTGCGTTGCGTGCAAAGAGGAAGAATTCTGCTTCTTTTCTCCATGCATTGCCATGAATTCAATAACAAACGATCACACTGCAAGATTTTGCAGGACCTGCTGTACATGCATGCTCTTCTATTTGCCCGTGCTGCCCCATCTCTAATCTTCTTTAAGAGGTTATGATAGTCTCCTTGCGAATCATTCTTTAATTTAATGGATGTAACTATTATCTGTGTATAGATTTATTGGTTCTCATAAATCGAAGACGTAAAGAGATAATTCTTAGTTTATTAAATGTGTGGCTTTATCACTTACTACAGTCTCTATGCTTGTACTATTTTCTGTAATTCTGCACAACGGCTCTATTAATTCTGCCGTCTGCAAAACAGAAACTACCATGTTGGTATCTATAGTAGGAAATAAAAGTGATATGTGCGGATTGTGGTGAAAACACAAGTTATTTAAAATCGGTTAATAAATAGAAGGTGCAGAATTGCCCTGATTTACGTATAATTTGGTGGGTATTGAATTCACGGTCTTAAAAGATTGAATGAATTTTCGGTAAAGCTATACCAGAGGACCAGCACAAATATGAACCTTTAAGAATTGAAACTAACCTTGTAATCCACTTCAGAGTATGTAGGAGCTAATATGTGTTCATTTAGAATTGGAATAAGCCACCACTCCCACCCTGTAAGTACACTTTCTTAAATAGCAAAATTCACAAAAATGTTCATGGTGGGGGAAGATTTAATAGCTGTTGCTAGGCGGGAAGTAAGTATTTATGGTCTAGAAACAATGAAATTACAATACTACCAACGTAGATAAAGTCACCAAACTTCAAAGAAAGAAAAAAAAAAAAAAAAAGTGAAGCTCAAAAGTCACCAACATTCACACAGTAATAATGGAGTGCCAAGGCTGTAAATATGTGAAAATAAGTTTATTTACACACACACTAACCTAAACCTAACACAGCGCATGCTCGCTTCGCTCGCACACTTTGGTGAAACCGGTAGCAATTATTAAAACCGAAGAGTACATGAAAATAAGTTTATTTACACACACTAACCTAACCCCAACACAGCGCACGCTCGCTTCGCTCGCATGCTTTGGTAGAACAAGTGGAAATTATTGAAACCAAAGTAAAGGAAAATCACTAAAAGTAAATTTCACGAAAATCACTTATTTACACAACAATAATTGATTCAGAACTCGCAACACACAGAATGACTTTTAGAATCGCGGTATTTTTTGTATCAATGTTGGCAATCACCCTCATGTTGCAACAAATGCCTCAAAATCAACTAACTATAAAGTGACTCTAGTGGCCGAATAGTGAACAGTTCATTGATGGTTCCACAACCTTTTAATGGCTAGTAATAACTAGTTTTCAAATATTGGTAATTCTGAATTTTGCAATATGAATGTCAACTATGCACGATTGAGACGCCACCTGTCTGATAGATACTGAAATAATAGAAATTACTGTAAAAAAGTAAAGAAAACAAATACTTCTGGTATATTTTAGTATAAATCGCGTACTTTGTTGCAAGTTAAAGTCCAAAAATAGACAAGATCATTTTAAAGCTTTGTAAAACGAAATTACGGTGAGTAGAAGTGAAAAAACTAATGCCTAAATAGTTTTAATAGAAGTTTAAATGGCGGAACCAACATATAGTAATAATGAATTTTCTTATGTGGTATTGTTGGTTATGTTATTCAGTTTGTAATTTGCGGAGCGCTTGAAAGATATTCGCACGTAACTTGCGGATCTAGAAACCCGTGACAACTTCTTGCGTTGCGCTTACGACTGCATTGTGAACGGTGTTTCCTTGCGTCTGCGTTTGTGCTATGTTACGTCTGCGCTTGCATTTCATTGTGAATGTAGCATTACTGCAAAACATCATGAAAATCTGCAAAATTATAGCAATTTAATAACCAACGGCTGCCCCTGCCGTACCCACTGGTCACTTAATAATGCAGACCTTTAAATTTGAAATAATTAAGGAAGTTGCAAATGCCAAAGGGCTTTGAAGCTTTGCGTAGGTACTATCTTTCAAGAAAGTAAACGTACACTTTTTGGTCAGCATCATCAGGCATGAATAGGAAGCAAAGGAAGTATGAGCCCACCTGGGTAGTGTGGTGGTAGCGTGTCAGCTTCACATTCGAAAGGTCGTGAGTTTGAATCTCGCTTATGGCGAGTTGCCCGGATTAGGTTTTTTTTCGGGGGTTTCCCTTATCCTGAGAAGACGAATGTCGAGTAACTTTAAGCTCCGTGGACCCCCAGATCATTTGAGCATCATTTCACCAATTTCATTCATCGTCCGATATGACCAATCTGGTTAAAAGACGTTAAGCTACTTAAAAGACAAAAAAAATATGAAAGCTAAATAGGCAATGGTTGTAGATGTGTACCTATGATGCATACTGCTTTGGTTACCATTTTAACCTGTCGCTCACTTCAAAGCATTACGAAATATGGACTAATTATCACACAGCAAGTTGCAGTTCTTTCCCAGCTGAGCTTTTAACTACATTGCAGTGAAGAATATACAAGAAAAGGAGAAAAACATGGAATGATTCTATAGAACCGACACTTATGTTGTATATAATCTAATCATTCATAAACATCTAGTATCATAGCTCAGTGGTAAAACTACAGATTAATACAGGAGAAATACATGTCCTATACATGTTCAGATATTAATTTATATTTAATATATGACGTGGCTGCAGCTATGAAATAGCAGTTGTTTAATATGCTTTTAAGAGCCATTATTTTTTGCGATCGTCTACTGTTTGTTATTTCTAATAAATGACGTAACTATATTGTAACTAGCAGTTTAAAAAAATATAACCTTTTCAGTTTTATACATTATGCTCCACTGAATTATGTAGAATTGTATTTGCAACTGTTTGTTTTTCTCAAGATGAGAATTTATCAGTTTCTTATACTGCATGGGCTAGGTTATTGCTATGATCAGTAGGATTGATCAGATATTGGCTCATTAAAATTATCATTCAGCCTTCGAAATCACCCAACTTCTGTTTGATCGCGCGAAGGGTAACCTAATTCTCCGGCGTTGTTGCATAAACGGTATGAGAATGAAATTTCCCTTCCTGTTCCATAGGACATGGCAGCCAACCCCTCACCGCTTATTTTATCGCGAGTGGAAGGTTTGTTTTATGTGAGTGATTTTTTAAGTTTAATATAACATATTATTATGGTACATTTACCTATGTGGAAAGTAACAAATGCCTTAAAAATAACGTGAAAATAAATCTAAGTGCTCTATAAGTTTAGTAGCTCTCATGAGAAATGGTGAATCGGGATCAAGGTAACTTCTAGACAGCAAGTTCACCAAGTATATTCCAGATATAACATTTCTTTGTTCGATTTTGATACAAGTTCGAATCCACTACCCACATGCGTTAATAGTCACGTTCTGAACGTTAATTTGTGATGGTGACCTACTTTTTTTTTTTTTTTTAAGTATGATGATATTGATGTATGATACTATAAGATGGACAGTAAGGGGTAGTTCCTTATTCATTTTTATCACATGTAAAATGTTGACTTTTTCGTATAATCATTCTTTGCATGAATAAATAAAAAAATACAATAAAAATTTTAGATATTATAATGCTTTACAATTTCTATATTATTTTAGATGTCATTATTTGTATTTTAGGGCTGCATTATTTATTTATATATTAAGGATACATAGAAAATCAGCAGTTTTTCAACCATAGGATGCCCAGTGGCTTCTGGGGATCTCTTTGCTTTGCTCCAACATAAGGTTCAAATTTGATGAGATATCCGATAAGTGTAGCTAAATACTATCGTTTGAAACCTTAGTGAATTGGCTTGTCCCGTATAAACTGGTTCATAAAGTGGTGGCCATAAAAAGTCCCAATGACCTCATTAAAGGAGAAGTTTGATCCTAGAGGCTTTGTGAAGTTTTGAAACTTCTTATTTAGATGTAAAATTAATGGCTGAGCCTTATAAACTTTATCTTCTTTTCCAATGGAAAAATGGAAATGGCGTGTTATTTATGGACGCTCTTTAACTGCTGTGGTTCTCAGCGTCCCATTCTAAATTGGGCGTGAAAGACCGCTTAATTTTGCTCAGAGGCCTCTCTATCAGGCTTGAGGTTCTTTTACGTGCCGTAAATCTACGACACGGGACCCACGGCTTTACTTCCCTTCCGAAGGAAGCCATGCTAAGGATTTTTACACCCGAAAAAATCCATCGTCCTCCGCCGGATTTGAACCCGCGACCTTGGGTATATGAAGTCAGCATGGTAACCATTACACCACGGAGGACGACTTCTTTTCCAATGCCGCTATTAACTTTAAGATGGTAGATTCTACGAATTTGGTTCAAAAGCAGGGGTACTGTTTGAATCAGGTCTGGTCTCACAGTACATTAATCTATGCATGACCTTACAATATCCAGATAACATTAGAATAGCAATGTATTTGTAGATGTCATCCTGACTTAATTTGTAAGTTATGTCCATTTTGAGCAGCATATTTTGCTGTCTCTCTTATAGAATCTCAACGAAATCATAATCATAAAAAACTGTACGAAAAGAACAGATTTGATGTGCGGAGATGTTCTATGATATCAGATGTAGGATCACGAGATAACTCAACATTTTTATGAAGAGTCTAGTCTTTCCTCTACCCAGTGTCTGGTTTTCCTTAACTCGGATAACGGTTGTGATGGTGATTTGGAACAGCAGGGATTAGCTATTCAGTGGATAATGATGTAACTTCTTAAACAAGGTTGTCATTATTTACTAATCTTACCTCTGCAGTTTGTCCCAGAACCTTTTCCCCTAAATCAGCAACAGTGGCAAGTTGTCCTTCTGAATCACTACCTGCATCATCTGTATCCCTATCCTCACATTCATTTAGTAGAACAAGCATAAATTCAAGCTCCTAACATGTATCAAACATCAGCAATAGTTGCATCTTTATTTTCTGTGGAGTTTAGGATATTTAGAACCTTTTCTAAGTCTCTCTTCTTTTCCAAACTGTATCTGAAATAAACGGGAGTAATTGCCAGAAAATTATTCCTTACTGCCCACTATATGGCATTTCATACGTAAAGATATAAACCAACCCCGTAACAATGCTAATAAAGTCATACATTGTTTAAATATGCTTCTGAGTATTCAAATTAGTAATCCATAACAATATGAGCAAAATTATAAAAATATACATCATAATCTTATTATTACTTACTGCCTAGCCATGTTGAGCAGAATCAATAGCACTGACAAAAAAATCTGATGTGTTCCATTCACATGACTTTCTCTATATCTCTGCAACAAATTAGTTTTAAAAAGCTCAGTTTCTATTTACTTCATGTTAATCGACAAAAAACTAGCAGAAATAGTCTTCTTACTTGCTTCCTGGTAAGTAGAAGGGAAATAAGGGAGTAGTATAAGTTAAAGCGATAGTCAAAAGCTGGTTGCTATGTGACTGAAGTTCGTTTCTATGTATAGACAGGAGTTGACAAATTCCTGTATGAGAAAAGTTAAGTTTTTGGAACCTGAAAACAAAAACAAGGAATATCTCAAAAACGATCAACTCCACGAAAAAAATGAATACAACATAAATTGTGTGTTTTAATGTGCTCTACATTTTTTGTGTAAATTTTTGTCTATCTCTTATGGTTTAGCAGTTATACAAAATTCCGTAGATTTCACTCAGAATAAAGTAGTCTTCAGAGGCTATTCCCAGAAAATTCAAAATATACATTTTATTTGTCAGGTAAATATCTTTAATATACGATATTTTAATCAAAATCGTTAGAGCCATTTTTTAGAAAATCAAAATTTTCGAAAAAAAGTTCCATGTAAAGGGTAGTTTGGGGTGGGAGGATTTTTCTCAAAATCTTCGTGTCGCATCCCTGGAAGATACTAAACTTAACTACCAAGTTTGGTATTTTACCGATTTTTCGTTCTTTAGTTATCGTGTTCACAGACACACACACACGGACCTTTTCCTGAAAATACTTTTTTTTGGATACAGAGAACCCTAAAACATATATTTCCGGTGAAATCTCGGTATCGAATTTTTTGGTGGAGTGCAATACCTTCTCTATACACTATGTACACAGTACGTGTAGAGAAAGTAAAAATGCTTTCCACCATGAAATAAACAACCATATTCTTCACTGCTACTATTATTTGGAATTGTGGAGTTTCTAACTAATATTAAAACATATAAGAAATGTTTGTATTATTGACGGTGAGCCTCTGGAAACAAAAAATGTCAAAGAAGAGCATGCATATAATAAATCTTACGATGGAGTATAATGGGTAAATCGAGATAGGGCAACATTGTATAGTGCTTGGAAATAAACAAAATGGCAATGTTGCGAAATGTAAAGGTTGCTTCACGTTCAAGCAATCTATTGTGCTCTGTTTAATGTACCATTAATTAATTTAATCGCGGCATTCATTACTATTAACAATGCATGTTTGTGACCATTAATATAGTTTGTATACTATTAAATACTTTCCAATGTTATATAATACATAAATTAGTTTCCTACTTTTGAGTCATATTCTCATATAGGATTGTATTTGTGTAGCAATGCTGCATAATTAACTATAAAGGAATCATGTGAGTTCATTCAGCATTTCTAAAAGAAAATATATGTGCTTCCTTATATTTATTGTAAGCTAATGTAAACATTATCAATATATGGCCCAAATAAAGCCTTTATTCTGATAATAGGATTTGAGAATTATAAACAGATGCCTTTGAATGTAGGGGTTTACACGGAAATATTGATTTTAGTAGGAATGTTTGATAGTATTTCCCTGTTTTGTATGCAAAATTTGCAATTTACATTTAATGAAGCATTCGATTATAAAATTGCAATCGTACTGCATTTTGTAAAACGGTGGGAAATGTTACAAAGATATGCGAAATAAAACTAGCCATGTAATCTGCTGCTCTAAAGGAGTTTTATTAGGAAGAGGCTCCATTAATCTGTCAAATGTATTATTTCGCACAGGTTATACAAATAAAACTTATCTGTTGTTCGGCAGTAACATTAACCACGCCATTATCCCAATCACCGCTGTTGCTAACTTACCTTTATAAACAACTCATTCAACCCTGGGAGCGTTTAATAGGTTCACTCCTTAATTGGAACACAACATATTTTCTACAGGTGTAATGAAGTTAAATTTGCAATATTTTCCTATTAGCTTACAGTGATAGCTGAAATGTCTTTACAAAATTGCAAAGTTAGCGCATGGCTGCCATAGAGAACAGGAAGGGAATATGTCATACGGCAAATTCCATTTTGATACCATCTATATAGGAACGCCTGAGAATTAGGTGACCCTTCATGCGGTCAAACAGAAGGTGAGTAAATACTTTTGTGAAATATAGCACATAAATTATTAAGTGGGAAAGAGATTAAATGTATTTTGATCACAAAGAATACCAAACGGGGGAGGGAGGGCTAGATGCGATGTCCACCCCATTAATTTTGTTCCGAAAATTGAACTTGTTATATGTTGAATATAATATTAGCTAGATACAGCATAGAGCACACCATTTCGTACCATTTTTTTTTGTCCCGAATTCATTGGAGGCAAATGAATTTGTCTATCATTAACATTACATTTATTAATAATTACTGTTATTAATTATCCCACGAATTTAAAGATCGTTCTCGGTTTTCAATGCATGATTACATAAACTCGTACTGTTTTTTTTTTCTAGAGAATTTCAAGGACTCATGAGAATTTATCTATTAATATAATTTTAATTAATAATTGTTTTCATTAATTACCTAATTAAATGTAAACTGCCGAAATCTTTCCCCAATATCATTGAACGCACATATACCATTCGGATTTACAGTGTTTCGGTAAATATGTACAATTTGCTTACGATGCATTTTAAGCCGCATATTGAGTGATCATTGCCTTGCAATCCAACAAACTTGTGCATTTAAAGCTCTATTACTTACGTTTATTCCTTGTACATATTGGTACGGAATTGTTTAAACAATCTCATATTGAAAAGGTAGGTCTAGCTTTTCAATTCAACTACTGGGAAGAAACAATGCATAATGATTGATAAAGTTGGTTAAACTAGTACTTTGTAAGTCGCCATTGGAGTACGTCATTTCAAAATAATTTGAGATCTCCTTGTCGTTTGCAGGGAAAATTCGAGGAATTTAAAGTTGTGTCGGCATATTACCAAGGTCGCTCAGTGGTCAGAGCAACTGAACTGAGATCTGTTATTCAAATCCCGGTTATTGCATTGAATTTCTCAATCTTAATATGTATTTCGAACTCCATTCTTTCACGCGGATAGTGTGGAAGAAACAAATAAAAACTTCGTATTGCTTTGTACTTCATTGCCATAGAATACATAGGCACCCAAAGTATCAGATTCGATTCTCAGAACTTATTTGCGTATATCATGAACTAATCTAGTTTTAGGCATGCATACATTTATAATACATTCACGAGTTCAGAAGCATTATACCACAATTAGCTTCAAGATGGCATTGCTTTCAATCCCGAACTGTTCATGAGGCATCTTTTTATTTATTTTCTATAGTATAATTCTTAACCCCTAATTGCATGATTTATTTTGCTACATATCCGTTCTTCTTTTAATTCGCAAACCGGTATTTATATCCGTTTTACCGGCACGACAACTGAAGCGACTTAAGCAGTCGTGATGGTTAAGGCGATACGTAATGAACTGGCCATCCATTCAAAGCCGAACGATGCGAGTTTGAGTGCCAGTGACTGCAGTAAATGTGCCTGTGGTAAAGGATGGGGAGGTTCCAAGTAAAATAACCACTGTAACGGAACGCTTGAATGCTGACGGGGTTACATTTGACTGCGGCTGCATGGATTTTGCTCCTTGTTATTAAAAAAAATAACACTGCAGTTTTGTTGCCAATATATTAACAATTTTACAATATAAAACAGCTATAACTAGCCTAATTTTATTGTAATACGAAATTACAAAAAAAGTCCACTAAAATACTAACAGTTTTGTGAGCCTGGTTATAATACAGGCTCCTTAGAACTTATATGCAAATTCATTGCGAGTGTTCTAAGGATGTCTATGACTGAAAAAAATTGGGCCAACAGTTGCAATTTTGGCTTTTTCGTAAAATAGTATTACTCAGCATATTCCGCCACTTTAAAGCCCACTGAGAGTTTTTCAATTAAAAAAATATACAGCATACTTGTTGACTAATAATCTATTATAGGTGGTTATGGAGAATTTTAACGTAGCCAATCAATAGATTTGCAGCAAAACATAAGAGGTGAAACAATCCTACCTTGGGAAGGAAGACTTCAGCACACGCTTTGATTTGCATCTTGCAAAGCAAGTTCTGCAGAAGGAAAGCAACAACTAAAGTATAAAATCGGAAACACAGCAACAGAGGAGATGAAAACGAAATCAGAGGGTCCAACTCACCCTTCTTGTAAAATACAGTGTACATAAATGAATATCGGGGTTTTAACTCCTTATAATATTTATTATATCCAACTTACTTTTAAATGATATATCAAATGAAAAAGCAACTCAAACAGTTTTGTTTGTTGGCACAAGTGCGCATGTGCGTGCAATGTTTCTGCCGCAATCCGCTAGACAGCGATAGCAGCAAAGATGGCGACTAGTAAACAGAAATCTTTTTGTGTTTTGCAGTTTGCAAAGACCGAATCTGTAGTTACTGTGCAACGTGCGTTCCGTAGTAAGTTCGGTTGTAATCTTCCTAGTGATAAAACATTCGTAGATGGTATAATCAGTTTGAAGATACCGGCTGCCTTTGTAAAGGGAAGAGCACGGGACGACCAGGAGTAAGTGAAGAGACTGCTGAGCGAGTCGTTACTCGTAGCCCAAAGAAATCAGTCCGGAAGGCTAGTCGTGAATTACAAGTTCCTGTGTCGACTGTTTGGAAAGTTGTAAGAAAACACTTACAGCTACGTCCTTACCGTTTACAGTTATTACAGGCTCTAAAGTCGACAGACCACGAATTACGTGCCAAATTCGCAAACGACATGTTTCATGACGATTTTGTGGATCGTGTTGTCTTCAGTGATGAATCGACCTTTCACCTTAATGGACATGTTAACACTCATAGTCTGGGGCTCAGAAAATCCTCGCGAGATGGTACAAATGCAACGAGATTCCCCTAAAGTGAATGTTTTTGTGCCCTATCCCGGCGAAAAGTTTATGGGCCCTTCGTTTTTGGTGAACCTGTTGTAACTGGCACTTCTTACCTTGATACGCTAGAGCAATGGCTCTTCCCTCAGTTGGAAGAAAATGAGCCAGAGAACTTCATTTTCCATCAGGATGGTGCGCCACCTCACTGGCATAACGAAGACGCGATTGGTTGAACGTCACTTTACCCGAGCGCTGGATATGCCGCAAGGGCCCCAATGAGAGGGCTTGCTATGCATGGCCTCCACATTCTCCTGACCTAACGCCATGCGATTTTTACCTTTGGGGCTTCATCAAGGATCGTGTGTACGCGCCTCCGCTGCCAGCTGACCTCCCTGAATTAAGAAACCGGATTGACACAGCTGTTGCCACAATTACTGAATACACACTTATCAACGTTTGGGAAGAACTCGGCTATAGACTTGATGTGTGCCGTGTGACAAAGGGTAGTCACATTGAACATTTATAAGCTTCTTGGTAAAACTGTTTGAGTTGCTTTTTCATTTGACATATGAAGTAAGTTGAATGTAATAAATATTATAAAGAGTTAAAACCCCGATATTCATTTATATACACCCTGTACTCTTTGCAGAAGTGTGCCGATTTTAAACACGACATTTTCAACTTTTGGAACAAAATACATATTGAAAAATCTTTGACAATTGATCTTGGACCCAAACTAGATGAGACACACAGAGGGTCCAATTCACACTCGCTTTTTCTTCTTGTAAAATACTCTTTGCAGCAGTATGTCAATTTCAGATACAAAATTTGCAAATGTTGTAACAAACTACATAGTCTAAAATCTTTAACAATTAATTTAGGAACCCAAAGTAGACGAGACACACAGAAACCTAGAAAGCACATCTATTGTGAACCTGGGGTTAAAATATCAACTGTAAGTTAAATTATTTTGCCGCAAGGGACTTTATAGTAATATGTATGAAATGGCGGCTGTAACATACTTGCAATATACTGTGCCTGAGTATAAATTTCAGAGGCTAGCATTATTAGTTTAGAATTTCAATCATAGGTATCGTTAAATAATGTCCTTAGAAATACCATCTAAAAGTTCAAGTTCCATCACGTCATGTCAGATATATTGGGTCACAATTACAGTGGTTTCTTGATTAGAGAATTTCTAGTTCGCGAGTTCTCCACTATGTACACATGGTGACGACGGCTTAACTCATGCTGCAGATGGCAGCAAGACGAAATCACGGGTTGCGGACGTGAAACACGGCTGGCTAATCTGGCTAACCTTCGTTTAAGATTGGGGAAGTCTGGGCAAAGAGGATAAGTTAACTTAGGGACCTGGATACCATAAGCCACCAGCAGATTTATCTAAATGTTTTATGGGATAATTTTGCAAACATGTTTGACACTTGAATGCATAGTATGCATGTATACATACTTAAAATACATAAATAGAAACTTATGAAAATGTGCGTTCTAGTCACTTTTCTCGGATATGATAGATATTCCGGCCAAAGTAAATTTTTAATCCCTGAAATCATCACAAAGGTAGGAATCGCAACCACTGTAGTTAGTGCATGATGAGTGACACTACAAAGTACACGGTAAACATCGTATCCAATAATCTTTCGGTGGCTCCACGTAGGGTTCTGTACACACCAGGCAAAAACATTTCTCTTTGCTAGCTTCATGGTTGCACGGCTTGGACGGGTTTTCCAGGTTCCAGGCAACGTCTTTCAACGGTTGCTGCTGTTTTTTTTAATATAAAATTTGTCGTTACTATTTTCTAATTTGGGTACTAGCATGTATTTCAGCTCGTCATTTTCTCTCCGTATATTTGAGGAAGCACATTGAATAGTTGGGCAAGGTCGAATATCATGTGGACTGCAGGAACTGGTGGATGGTTCAGGTGTGGGCAATTGCTCTTGACTTGGGCATTCAAGGGAAGCTGGACTATCAGAACTATCTCGAGACCCGTCTTTGATGATTCGGTCGAGACCGAAAAGGCTGAAGTTCCCCTTCCGCTTCTGCGTTTGTTAGACTTCCTGCTGCCAGGCCCGAAAGCCTGGGCTGTGCTTTTGGTGACACTAGTAATGGTGCATAGAAGCTCATCCTTCTTGGTTGCAGGGCCGTTTTGTGCCTTGCTAGAGAACGGGCTTTATGGTTGGGAGGATTAGGATAGTGCACTTACAAAGACACCACTCGCAGCAGGTGACGTCAGCCGTCTTCTCTTATAGTGGCAACTGCTGACTACGCCCCGCCTCCTTCGCCGAGATCGGATAGCCGGATGATGTTCTTGCCCTATGCTACCTAGACCATGCGATCATAAAACGTCGGCCTGTGCAGATGGATGGGGTGAGGCGCACTGTCACGGCGCGAAAGCGCCCTTTCCATGGCAGCTATTATTTCAGAAATGCTTCCGACTCTTGGGCGCTTCGTGACACCGCTGAAAAAAACAAGAATAAAACCCGGCTCCTCCAACAGAAAACTGTGGCTACCAGCAAGAGATTTTCTCGCTTGCAACTGCAGATGAGGACGACAGGGACGAAACCCAGCGGCGGCTCATGAATCTTTAACTTAAGGGGAGGGGGGACTCAGCGAGTCTACATTAAAATGAACTTTTCGACTGGAACTCCGTGCGACAACCCTTATTGAAGAACAATGTAATATTGTATGCTCCTAGCTGGTGAAAACCGACTAAAATGCCGGTCCCCATGGGCACGCTCGCTAAAGCGTCTCGCTTTGGTGCTTCGTGGGTTCGAGTCCCGCCCTGGGCATGGGTGTTATATGTTTGTGCAATGTGTATATATTTGTAAAGCAACAGTAAAAACAGTAATCAGTAAAACCTACGGGGGAAAATGTAAATGGGGAAAGAAAGAGAGAAAAAAAAAAAAAAGCCATACAAGGAAAATTCCCATCACTTTTCTCACTTCAGGCAAAAGCATTCTCGGAGGTTACCTCGCCATTTCCATCGTTCACATCTTTAATTTAAAGCAGACAATTTCAACTGCAGGTACCTTCTTCTATGTACTTAAAATTGATATTTAGCTGTACACGTTTCCTCATATGAACATTTAGTTAATACGCCGCAGGAGAGCTTCAGCTCTTACTTAAGCAGACAATTTCAACTGCAGGTACCTTCTTCTATGTACTTAAAATTGATATTTAGCTGTACACGTTTCCTCATATGAACATTTAGAGTTAATACGCAACAGAGCTTCAGCTCTTACTTTAAATTATTTATTTTTCAACAAAGTCCCTTTTTAGGGATATACGTTTCTCCCGAAGTTCATTTTTTAACCCTCCAAAAATAGGAATTCTGCAAAATACGCCAAAGTCTCCACAATGCCATAATTTGATGTGTTGTGATAAAAGAGCACTTACGTTAAGTGGGTTGTCTCTCAACTCCCTGTCGAATCTGACCAATAACTCACTTAAGTATTGTCCATTAACCGTCTTTTTTTCTTTTTCTAAGAAGTCAATAAGTGACACCTTATGCATTCCAAAAAATTGTCGCCATCACTCTTCCGACTGAGCATTCATCTGATCGCTCCGGAGTATAATGATAAAGCCATCGAAGTCTCGTCGACGGTGACAACTAGACGCAAAAACTCCTCTGGATTTAGCTTAAACAGCACTAAACACAGCTTCGAAGTTGAAAGCCGCATCTGCTTGATAGGAGCTATCATGGCATCTATCGGGCCTACAACTTTTTCATCTGAATCTTATAAATCATAGTTTCTGTCGACACAGCTATGGCCTCTACCACTTCATGCAGTTTCGTTCGGCGATCAGCAGAATAACGCGGACTTTTTCGATATTTCGTGTACCACATATCGAGCATCTTGGGCGCTCTTGATTAAAAATCGGATGTTGAACCACGTTTAAAGTCGTTGAATCAATATCTAACTTTGTCATAGATGATATAAGGTCCCCATAAACAGCATTCAATTATATATACTTTTATATCCTCGCAAGTTTTCTATCCAGAAGTAGAAAGCTAATCACCGCTTTTTCCATTTTAGCCACATGAGCAACTTATTAAAATGTCTGCCAAATCCAACCACATATGAATTAGAACCAAATTTATTTTGGCAATGTGTGACAAATGACAACATATGATAAGCCCGTTTATCTTAGCAACACTATCTATTTTGAACATGGGTACTTATTTAACTGCCCCAATATCTGGTAACTGATACAACAATGTGGTCCAAGAGAAGGCAAAGGGCTGGCCATTGGCAGAGAGGAGAGATGGAGGGTAGGAAGGGGATAAAGGTAGATGGCAAATAAGCTGCACATCAAATTTCAATTTTGATTCTTTACTAAATATGTTTTTACTTTACCACATATTCATTGCGTACCAGATAATGAAGGTATTGTATTCCACTCAAAAATTCAATTCACTGGAAATGCATATTTTGTGGAACCCTGAATCTAAAAGAAGCATTTTTAGAAAACGGTCTGTGTACATGTCTATGGATAGCATAATTCACAAACGAAAAGTTGGTTAAATACCAAACTTGATATTTATATTCAGTATCTTCCATGGATGCAACAAGTATTTCCAGGAAAATCTCCCCAATCCCAATTACCTTTCAAATGGAACATTTTTTAAAAATTTTGATTTTCTCAAATCTGGCTCTAACGATTTTGATTAAAATACACATATAAGATATTTTCATTCTAAACAAAAGTAGGTATATCTTGATTTTCTTGGAATAGCCTCTGAAGACCTCTTAATTCTGGATGGCTTTTGTACAACTAGCAAACTGAGATGGACAAAAAGTTACCACATAAAAGAAAGTGTAGGTCTGTTAAAAGCAGACAATTTATGTCATTTGCATTTTGTACAGTTAATGGCTTCCAAGAAATACCTTGTTAGTGGTTACAATTTTAAGCTACTTAAGCTTCTCTGAAATGGGAAGTTATCTTTGCTTCATCTTTCTTCTTGTATTCCTGGCCTTGGAAAGAGAACCAAATATCAATGACAAATGCATAACAGATGGTATTTATGACAAGTTGCTAATTCTATAAAAGTATTTTGCATAGAGGATCCTTTTACAGCACTTACCTTTCTTTACTCGGATGTCGTCCCCCCCCCCATGTGAAATTGTGGGTTGTCCCTTTTCATGTTTTTTAAGGGGTTCACTTTGGTGGGTATGGGAGTAGCAACCTCAAGGTATTTGAGCTATTTGATTTTGTGGGTTATAGCCGGACCACTCTGCTTCCTGGGGACATAAATAAGAAGGTTAAGCAAACTATCTGTTTAAGATGTTGCACAAAAGCCTTGGATGAAAGCACAGTAAAAAGCAGCAGGGTACCAACCTCTGTGTTTCATTACCTCTTGTATTAAAGATAAAACATATGCATCACTGCTAACAATGCCTAGTTCAACATACATAAAATAAAATATGAATGAAGTAAAAGAATTAAATTTTTCAATATGGAATTGCACACATTTGTTCATGTCTGCTTTCTTTCTTATTGTTCTGTAGATCCATTCTGCTCTTCCAATAGCATTACACTAAACACAAAACAGGCTGCAATAGAATATTGTCCAAATTATCTAGGGCAACCTTCTGTATTACTAAGAACTACAAAATGCATAATTTTAATAGGCTGAAGGTAGGCTGAAAACAAACACAACAAAAGTATATTTTCTATTACTTTTTTCATTCTTTTTCTTTTACAGTTACCATTTAATACATTAACCGATTTGTACCATTAAATACATTAAGAACTTCATAACAATTCCGTGAAGTATAAGGTTTTCACTCTTCTTGAAAATGAACTGTGATCATGCCAAGGAAAACATTCAATAAGCACAGCCACATTCAGTTTATGAATAACTGGAGAAAGAAAGAAAGAAAGAAAGAAAGAAAAAAAGAAAGGAAATGAAATATATTTAAACTCTATTTTAATGTTCTATTTTGAACAGCTTTTATAATTATTATAATTATAAATCTTTTGAGATCTCAGAAAAAAATGTAATAATGGCATTACATACTTTATTTTCAAACTTTTTTTTATGCGATTTCTTCCACAGATGATTGGGTAAAAAATGTAAATGCCTACATAATTTTTTCATCATATATTCAAGAGCTATAGCAAAACTCAAGTCAAACCTCCACTGATTTTGAGTGTAATGTTTCAATGAAGGCAATGGTTGAAAACTTTAATGAGAAAGCAGAGAAATTTTGAATACCTATATATTTAAATGGCCAATGAAGAATGTATAGACTATTAAAGTATTTCTGAAGTACATGTTCTGAAACTGGTTTCAGTAGCATAACTAAAAAGATCTCTTTTTACATAGGTACCTTAATAAAATCTAATTCTGGAATGTAAGCACATTCCAGATTTCTAGGTGACGAACCTCAGCTGATTTTGTTCTAGCCCATTTAATTCAAAAAGTTGATGATACAATAATGCTAATGTCTTGACTTTCTCTCATAGCCAGATTTTGAGTGTAAAGATGCTTCCAACTAGAGCCAATAATGTGTTCTTGTAGGCTTCCATGGCCAGTGTCATTAATAGTATTTGAGGCTTTTGATACGGCATCATCATATTTTTACTTTCTCTATACGTACTATGTACATAGTGTATAGAGGAAGTATTTATTCCACCCGAAAAGTTGATACCAAGATTTCACCGGAAATACATGCTTTAGGACCCACTGAATCAAAAAAAAAAAAAAAAAAAAAAAAAAAAAAATCAGAAAAAGGTCCGTGTATATGTGTGAGTGTCTGTTTGACTGTGTGTGTGTCTGCGGACAGCATAGCTCAAAAACGAAAAGACCGTTAAATACTAAACTTGGTATTTAGATTTGGTATCTTTCAAGGAAGCGACACGAAGATTTTCAAGAAAATCCCCCTACCCCCAACTACCCTTTACATGGAAAAATTTTCGAAAATTTTGATTTTATAAAAAATGGCTGTTATGATTTTGATTAAAATCCTGTATATTAAAGATATTTACACACCAAATAAAATGTATATCTTGAATTTTCTGCGAATAGCCTCTGAAGAGCTCTTTATTCTGGATAAATTTTGCTAAATTTTGCTGAACTGCTAAACGGTAAGAGATAGACAAAAACTTACTACACAGAAAATGTTGATCTGATCAAAACACACAATTTATATCCATAACATTTTTTTGTGGAGGTAACCGTTTTCGAGATATTCCTTGTTTTTGGTTTCAGTTGTAAGTACTTAAACTTTTCTCAGACAGGAAGCGTCCATTTTTCTTTTGTTCTACTCCTGGCCAAGCAAGGAAGCGATTTGCAATGACAATCGAATAATGACAGCTTTTAAAACAATTGACTATCGGTTTAGCCTAGTGTATTCCCTTATTTTCTTTCTACATGTAAGGAACTAAGTAGTACGAACATTCTGCTAATGATTATCTCGATTAGCAAGGTGCAGGGAGAAGAATAATCTTATGTAAGAAATTTGTAGAAGAGCTAGAGAAAGTCATGTGAGTGTAACATATCAGATTTTTTATATACCAATGTTTCAGCCTCTTCATTTTTATGGAATATTCTTCAAAAATTTTGATTAAAATGCCTTCTGTATAAGATATGTTTATGACAAACAAAATGTACATCTTGAATTTTCTGGGAATAGCCTCAGAAGACCTCTTCATGTTGGTAACCCTGAAGACGGCTCTAACAAGAGGCTAAAACATTGGTATATAAAAAATACAATGATTTGGCATCAACCTGAAGCCATAAATACTATTAGAGCAAATAAGTTGCATATTTTAAACAGCATTTCAAATTGCTTCTGATATACAGTGGGACAAATTTCTATTTATAAGTTATTTACAAAGGGAGAAATCAAGTTAAAAATTATTGTAATAAACATTGTATTTTAGTACCAATTTTTACAAAATTGTCCTGCGCAACATAATCATGGCTTGAACATAATCATGACTTCCTAGGCGTGATCACAAAGAAAGAGGTACTTATATAATACATTTTGCAGCATGTTAGAAGTTAATTTTGCACTTATCAGTATCTAAACATATAAAACCAATAGAAAAATTTGGCACACAATACAAATGTTATGAAACTCAATAACATTTCATTCAT
Organism: Hymenopus coronatus; assembly: GCA_030762935.1. Taxonomy (NCBI): domain Eukaryota; kingdom Metazoa; phylum Arthropoda; class Insecta; order Mantodea; family Hymenopodidae; genus Hymenopus; species Hymenopus coronatus. Next base: position 114,828,996 of record CM060882.1, read on the forward strand.
TAACAATTCAGTATAAATTTCCCTTTAATTTGTGCTTTATGTTAGATGTTTATTAGCATTTTAAATGACTGCTAAACTTTAAAAACAAAGCTTGTACAACCATCAACTATCTCCTGGTTTCAATTTTAAATTCTGTAATAAAACAGTAAAGTAAAATGCATTCATGTTCCTGAACTTAAGTCATGAGCTTGTAACAGTGTTCCATTTTGGATTTTTCTTTGTTTGAAATATTTCAATCTTTTTAATCAAATCACTTTAATTCTGCCTAGATCATTTTTAGCCAATATGAATATGGAATATTTTATGTTACACATAATTTTGGGTACTTCATGCTTAACAACACTGAGTTAGGGAAAGAAGCATAATACTTTTGTAAAACTGTTTTACTCCACCAATAGGTCATATTATTTAAAATTATAAACTTGAGTGAAAATAGAAATAAACAATATTTTATACTCAGCTATAAGACTGAAACTGCAGAACATTCTGATATATTTACTCTATTCATATCTAAAGAGGAATTTTATTCCAAAAATCTCTTGTTGCTATGCTGAACTATACCTGGAACAGAACAATTGACTCCATACTTCTTATGATTTTTACTTTCTCCATACGCACTATGTACAGAGTGTATAGAGAAAGTATTGCACTCCACCAAAAATTCGATTCTGAGATTTCACCGGTAATATATGTTTTGGGGTCCCCAATATCCAAAAAAAGCATTTTCACAAAAACGTCCGTGCGTGTGTGTGTGTGTGTCTGTGAACACGATAACTCAAAAACGAAAAGTCGGTAAAATACCATCCTTGGTATTTAAGTTTAGTATCTTCCAGGGATGCGACACAAAGATTTTGAGAAAAATCCCCCCACCCCCAACTACCCTTTACATGGAACTTTTTTCAAAAATTTTGATTTTCTCAAAAATGACTTAACGATTTTGATTAAAATTTTGGATATTAAACATATTTACCTGACAAATGAAATGTATATCTTGAATTTTCTGGGAATAGCCTCTGAAGAGTAGTTTATTCTGGATGAATTTTACTAAATTTTGAATAACTGCTAAACCGTAAGAGATGGACAAAAACTTACTACACAAAACATGTAGAGCACATTAAAACACACAATTTATGTTAGATACATTTTTTTCGTGGAGTTTGTCGTCTTTGTGACATTCCTTATTTTTGGTTTCTGCTATGAAAAACGTATATTTTCCTCATACTGGAACTTGTCAACTCCTATCCATATAAACAAAGGAACTTCATTTACATAGCAACCAGCTTTTGACTATCACTTTAACCTACGGTTGTCCCTTATTTCGCTTCTACTTACAAGGATGCGAGTAATAAAACTATTTCTGCTAATTTTTTCTGATTAGCATAAAGTAAATAGAAATATAAGCTTTTTAAGAATTATTTGTTGCAGGGATATGGAGAAAGTCATGTGAATGGTACACATCAGATTTTTTAATATAGTCTCTAAAACATATACTTTTCAACTCTTTTTTTTTTTTGCTGGTACTTAAGCTTGTTAACCTATCTGGGTGTGCTTAGCTATTGCAGTGGTTTCTTAATCTCTCTTTCAACTCTCTGTTACATAGAATAATATAGGATGTATTTGTATTCCACCCAAAAATTTGATGTTGAGATTTCGCCAAGAATGTGTGTTTTGAGATCTCCCTAATAAAAATAAAAAATTATACATTTTTAAACAGTTTTATTTTCTCAAAAATGGCTCTAATAATTTGACTAAAATAGCACATGTTTAGATAGTTTCATGAGAAATGAAATGTACAATCTTGAATTTTTTGGGAATAGTCTCTGAAATTCTTTTCATTCTGGTTGACCTTTACATAACTCAGTATTCCCTTATTTTCCTTGTACCCACAAGAAAATAAGTAATAAAACTATTTCCGTAAGTGCTCATCTCAATTAGCATAAGTAAGAATAATTTATTGCAAAATAGGTAGAGGAAGGCAAGTGAATGTGGTATATCAGAGATGGCTTCAGTATTCTGAAAATTACCAAGTGAGGTGTAATTTTAATATAATGAAACAAAGGTCCCATTGCATTGCTTCCTGAGCAAGGGAACAATGTGTACTCTAGTCAAGAGGTTCTTCTGATGCCTTTGATTGTGTATTTCTGTGTTGTTTAAATCACAAAGTGGTCATGCAATTATACAAAAGTAGAGATCATAATGCACTGTTGTTGCCTACTGATGATCTTCAAAATTGAGGAAAAAGGATGAAAGTAAGTGCGATATTTATATTGGTTTTACTGAACAAAGGTTGGTGCCTTTTCCTGCACAACCCTGCCTGCAGAAAATTATTTTTATTGTCATTTTTCTAAATATATAAGATATGTAACATAGAACTTGTGTGAAATGTTTGTGTAATTAATTATTAAACTCACTGTTGGGTTATCAGTTATTTTTGGTTAACTGTCAACCGATCTTCCTCCATTGTAAATCAGTTCTACTGTATGTTGTGCAAAATATACATCCTTATCAACCTTCGAGAGAACAAATTTAGACGTGACATGTCTCTTGTTAAAATTCTGAAAATCTGGCAAAATTATTCCATACCTCAAAATGCTTCATTTACCATCTGTATTAATTTCAGACAAGAATTTGAGTCAACTTATACAAATCATCAAATGTGGATATCTCACAAAAGTATGGAAAGTACGATCAGCTAAATCATGTTGTTTTATGGTTTTAAAAATTACTAAGATTGATTTATTTGTTGCTCTAACTGAACTGGATTTTAAGTCCAACATAACAAGACAACTATTAACATAAGCATTATTATATAGTGTAACATAAGCATTTGTAGGATATTTCTCTACAGTATTTTTCAAAACATATTTGTTCTAAGCAGGTTTTAGGTGGCAGTCCAAGACAATAAAACACCATCCACCTAATAAGTTCAACTCTTCTCACCACACTTTAAAAGTAGGATGCAATGGAACAAAGTAACTTTTGCCCATGAATTTGTAGTTCTATAGAAGAACAAGATCAAAAAACTGTGAATATAGAAAAACTTCAGTCTGCAATAACTGTGAAATAGTATCTGATTTTCCTTCATTATACAACAAAAAATAATAGTACAAATTATAAGCGCTTCATATGATAAACTGTAATATCTGCATTATAAAATTACTTAGGCATATTAAATTATAATTATATGCTATTTCTATTCTATATTTTTGATGAATTTGCTTGATAATATTTACAAATGTTCTGAACTTAAAAATAATAAGTGCTGGTAATGGGTTCCCATATAATTATTTTAGTTTTGTTATGCCTCACATCAGTGAGGAAAACAAAACTTTAGGTTACATTCTAATATATTTTTATTTACACATATTACACTATTAAAATTGAAGAAAAAGAAACAAAAATGAAGACAAAAGTACAACAAAATACTACTTAACAGGATTCATTTGTCCATTACAACTATACATATATGTTTTTTGAACATTTTCATATTCACAGCACCAATAATATTTACAGTAACATACAAGTAACACAAAAATACAACAGAACCTTATTTTAAAAGACCCTGTGATGGACAGATACATTTGTCATTTGTAATGATGAAAATATATATTTTTTGCTCATTATAAAATTATGATTTTAGTGGTATATGATACTTCTTTGAAAGCACCATTTTAGGTTAGTTCTTTTATGGTAAAATTGCTAAAAATTCAGAAAAATCAAGTTGATGTGTTAATTAATGCACAATTGATTATACATAACTGAACTAAATATCATTGAAAACTTTGTATTTTAATAGCTTAAGGAAAACAAAATCATTTCCACATTAATGAATATTAGAAACACTTCTACTTTAAAATCACTGGAAAAGTTGGCCAGCACACCGTGATTTGTCAAGTCAAGAATTAAAATTTTAAAATAGAAGATAAAATAATCCTAAATAAAACAAAGCATTAACTGAAGTAATAATAGCACAGGCTCCAAATCTTACTTTTTAATTCAGTAAAATTATTTATCCCATGAGTGACAGTTTTTATTTGTTTATTTTAAACATTTTAATTATCATAATACAAATACAAAATTAATACATATAGATGGAATTTTTGATAAAGTTGCCTTTGGGAGAAGCAATTTCTTTTGCCTGAATTTTATAGTAATAGATTCTCTTCAGAAGTTGCACAACCATTTAGCAAACTTGTATATGTTTGGAACTATACCATTTTCATGGTGACCTATGATCTAAGTATGATATATCATACTTTATTCACCATTTTGATTTTGTACAAAGATATGGGCTTCGTAAATATTAATATAGCACTATGGGTAAAAATGGATACAAAGACAAATTCCCTGTCATCGGAGCTAAAAACTAGACAACTAAAAATGTATGCTGAAAATTAGAAAAGTAATAACCAACAGCATTGACTTTCAGACTCAGATGTGTTCTACAAAATTGTCAAGTTATATTACAATCTTGATTATTTTATGATAATACGATTGCTGGTTTCCAAAAATTTATCACTGGTTACCATGATGTGTACATTAGATTTATGTTTTCTACACAGACTTGTGAAAAAGAAAATGCAGAACTATTTTTGCAAAGTCATTAAAAGCATTTCTAAAGCCTCTGTCCTCTCATTTAAAAAGAAATTAACCTTTGCATCATTATATACTTTGTGCAACCAGCAAATGCATGATACTAACATGGCTGGCACAACTTTGCTAGCCATAAGCTGAATGCTTTCAACATAATTTGAGAAAGCTGATTTACTTATCTTGATTAGATTTAATAAGTCTGCTAGCACTGTTGAATGTTGACATGACTCCTAATGGCGCTCTGTAAATGTAGGGTGGATCAAAGAGGAGACACACGCACAGTAGAACTGTTTGTTTCACTCTGCATTTACTGAAAGACAGCAGGAGTCAAGTTTATTACTGAGCTGAGCTACCATACTTATTGGTAAACTAAGCCACACAAGTTAATACCTGAATAAAATCCAGAGGAAAGCAGTACCTCATTACATAAAATGCAGATGCCAATATAACAGAAGAATGCACATCAAACTGCCATTAAAAAAGACAGTGAAAATATCAATTAACAGTGAATGGGTGAAAATTACAATTGTAGGTTTCACAGTAAACTTCTGCAGCAAATGCATCACATGCATATGAAGCAGGGTTTTAAACAAGCACTGGCTGGTTAAGTCTAGAATCTTTTAAAATATGGTTCTGCTGTGTACATTTTTATGACAATAAGATGCACCTTAAATGCATTTTAATGAACAATAATAAGAAATATTCTAAATTGTATTAGTAAATGCACAGAACTGTTTCTGTAGCTTACACTGTAATATAGCTGTGAAAAGCATAAAGTATTTCTTTCTTTTATATTCATGTATATTCACAAAAGATATAAATCTTCAGCTCCTTGGTTCAAATAAAATCTAAGAAAAATAAATAAAGAGAATATATGAAAGAGGTAAAGGCTGTTCTGATATGAAACATTAATATCAGTTGAAGTGGTACATTCTTGTCATCTCCAATAACTTAGTTTTTGAGGTGCTGGTTGGAAAACCCAGTCAACAAGAGTACACGTCAATGATTTCTTTTTGGATTTTAATATATTAGACAATTCTTTTGTTAGAGGCTGCAAATATTTAGTTATTTAAGTTCTGACATGTAAGTTTATATGCTCATACCTTAAAAGTAAACCCAACCTGGTCTTACCCAATTGTGAAAATTCTGCATCCAAATGTGCTTGAAAATGTCTCTGCAAATTCCTGAATACTTGGGAACATAGAGTCAGACTTAAAAATTCAATGCCATAGCCAAGATTTGAACCACAGATCTCCTGGTCTCAGTCTGGTCACTCATACCACTGAGCTACCATGGCAACATGTTGACATAACATTTAAGTCCCCAACTGATTTGCATTTTTCCCAGCATACTACAAGGAGATCCCAAATCTTCAAATTGTAAGTCACCAATGCAGTATGTCATCTCAAAATAATTTGACTTCTCCTTGTGGTTTACCGGAAAAAATGTGTAGCTAAGTGATTAGTGCAACTGGATGGAGATCGGGAGATACGTGGTACAAACCAGCTATGACATTGAAATTTTCAGTCTGATTACCTTTCCAACTTCTGTCCTATACAAGGCTAGTGTGGAAAAAAAAAAACAATTCTGAATACTTTTTGTAAAACATTCTCAGTAATGGCTTCATTATCTTAATTACATAGCTTATTTCAGATTTCAGAATGTGGTTTAGTTTGTACACTTTTCTCTTGAATAACCTACAGTGAATGAAGTCAGGTAGTTAGGTGAAGCAGTAAATCTTGTAGGCTGCCAAAAATTTGATTAAAAGAAAACAAAAAAATAAAAAACAACCTTTCAATTTTTCTATAATGCTAACGTATGAAGTCCAACATGATACACTATTCAGTTAGGAATATCAAGTCACAAAGTTCTGTTAATTGACAAATTCAGTGAATATGTTTAAGTACACTTCAGTGTTGTTTGTACAGAGAAAATATGACCTATAATGTACAATTCGAACATGCCCTGATTTTTTAAAAGTGCAAAGACTCATATATTGTACACTAAATGTATAACTAAACAGTTATTTTCGCATAATGGTTATAACTGTCAGGGTTACCAATAACGATTAAGTTGTTTGTTTTAATGATTATCACCAGAGCGAGGAAGTTTGTACCAATTTCCTTATGCAGAGTACGAGTGGCCAGGGTTGGCAATCCATGCAGCACCACTTGCATAAGCAAAGTTCAATGTAAACTGCAACCCATTACTGCAAAACAGCTATCACTGCATAACATAGAATCAGTTGGTAGGAAGGAAGGAATTTGAATAGCATCTTTGTTCTGCTCAAATGTGAGTAAAATTAATTTGTTTTACAACCATAGTAAGTTTTCTAGCAGTGCACTTTTGCCTGGTTTTATTCAGAATCCGTTGGCAATTCTAATAAACAAACTGCTAAACGCTTAGTAACAAAACAGCTTCACAGAAACATATTATTGATTGCAAATTTGTTCAGAAAGTTACAACTATTCCACTGTTATAGTCCAGAGGAATGGTGCTGAACTGAATCTGTGCAGCTTGTACAAGAACTGTCAAAACGGATCCACTAATCCTACCTGAAATAAAGATGAAAATGAAAAGAATTTAGGGTTTAGTGTGAATGTATTGCATACAAGCTGCACATGTAGATCCCAACAAATGCTATTTACTTGGTGCTACTGATACATTATGTGAAGTGGAACAAACTTTTTTACATTACAAATCTTGTTTGTCATAATTTAGAATGAGGTTTCCATTTGAAAGGCTTCAGAAGTACATGTAGTTTTCAGTATTATGCAGATGAGTAAATATTTAGTTTAATTCCTGCATTAATTTTTACCTGGTAAGAATCTGAAGATATCTAAGAAATTAATTTTATTATTTGGATATTATTTTATATTCGATGAGTAAATATAACAATTCGTGTTATAATTGCTTGTGTGTTTTCATAATGTACATATGTAAAGAAGGAAATCAGTCAGGGTCAGCCTTATATATGTAGCAATTTGTTATGTTGTACATAATGATCTAAACAGGTGTGCTTTTACGAATGTCTCTTAAGTAATTTTTGTTCTCGAAAAACAGTACTGTTTACCTCTCTCACCTGAGTTCTTATCAATGACTTGTTTTGATGCAGCGAGATGTCGGTCGCAACCTGTATGTGGAACGGCAAATGGTACCAACTTCCTAGTTCTGGTTATCATGTTCGAGTTACAGTGCAATAATGGTTAGCTGTAACTATGTATAGGAACAATGTCTGCTGAGATTTGCTTTGTTATTTGATACAATCTTAAAAGAAGTTTTTCTAGTTCTGTCAACTCTATTATTTCCTACTATGGTAAAATGCATTCTCACTTGCTTCTACATTCCTGCATGCATGCACACTCACACTCAAAATGTATTCCTTCTCCTTAATGGCTTAGGATTTTCCACCCATTAGTGCACTTCTCTTAGCCAATTGCCAAAAAATCATGCAAATCAAGATCAAAAGAATGAAGTTGTACAATATTAATAAAGAATGTTCAACTTACAATTATGATATGTTTGGAAATGGGGCAACACTTTCATCTTCCAGGTATGACTCCAGAAATACTATCATATATTTGTCTTTAATTGTTTGTTATGTAAGGTCAGAGGCGTAAATACCATGTAAATACAATTCCAAAGGAGCATAAACTGTAGGCATACACTTCACATGTGCTTTTGGAATTCACATTTACTTACACCATCTTAGAGAATAGACTTGCTGACATTTTGCAACCCTGGATTTTGAATCACCACTGTTAAAACTATGTATCCTTGTTTTACCTTACCAACACATGTATATTTTATTATGAATCAGCATTAGTAGTTTATTAATACCCGTCATAAATAAAAACTTGCGCACTTAAACACCGATGAGTAACCATCTTAATACAATGAATGAACTATTGTTTTCTTAAGTGAGAACTGATGTGTTAAATTGTGACTGTGACCTACATTTGAAGTGATAAGTAACATGAGCAATAAAAACTAGTAATATTTGTAATTCCATGCAATGATTACCTACTCAAACTTGTAAACATAAGTGCTATTTCACGAGAGTAAGTCTGCATCAATGTATGTGTTGTCCATGTATTGCAAACTGTATAATAATCTTTGAGTTCTGCTAAAGGAAAGTCATGTGAATGAAACTCATCAAATTTTTAAAAAAAGGCTCATGAGGATATATGTGTGTGTGTGTGTGTGTGTGTGTGTGTGCGCGCAACATGCATGTTGTCTAACTCATTACTTTAGAAAACATATAGATAATCTCATATAGGTATAAAGCAAAGTTGATTGTTCTCGCCAGATGCTATATTAGATCAACAATGACACTTATGTCCTCTTGCAGAGAATATTAATACTCCTCTTGTAAAAAGTATTAATACTGTGTAATGGATTAACTATGTAGTTCCAGGTAAATATACCAATACACATACACGAATGATGTCACCCAGACTTGATGACCATTAAGAAGGTAACCATCCCTATTGCGCAGATTTTCTTGTATCCATATACATGCTTTTCGAAAGTTGTCATAGTCTCTACATGAAACCCTATTTCATCTGCAAACAAATGCCAGTTCATTGCCAGTGTGGAAGCATTATAATTTATTTTTCTCTTCTTTCTTTCCTCATTTAAGTTTTTGTTTTAGTTATACAACATGTGGAAAATGGGAGATCACTTTCTCTGAGAAAGTCTTTCTTGATGGTGATGCTAATAATCCCTCCTTTAGATCCTGTATTATTTCCTTTCAGTCTCCTGAATACTTATCATGTTTGTCAATTTATGGATACGTTTCATTTCACAATAGTATCTATATCAACAGCAATCAATGATACCTTGTTGGATTTAATTTTTACTTTATTGCCTCCTTTGTAGGCAGAATTAACATAAAGATTTCAGAGCAAACACATGCTTTCAGATTCACACACACATGCACAAAAAAAAAACTTTAAAAATAGTAGCGAGGGGAGGGGGATTAGAATAAGTGTCATGTTTGAGTCAGCTCAACATGTTTATTATGTCCAGAAAACTCTCCCATCACAAACTATTGTTTACTATGGAAATCAAAATTATTTTGATTAAAAAAACATGTTAAAGATATTTGCATATGATTAATGAAATGTATATCTTGAATTCTCTGTCAAGTCCCCTTCATTATTAATCAATTTTGCATAATTTTGTGTAATTCTTAAGCCATAACAGATGTAAACTAGTTTGATTTGAATTATTTTTTTAAAAAAATTGATCATGCATAATCCGACATGAATCAATTTATATGAATACTATATCAGGGATTATTTGAAAATGTAATGAATGCAGAAACATGAGAAAATGATTAATCAGGTTCATTGGTTTTGTGTTTAGTGGATTACAAGGAGGATTACAGCCTGAGTCTACCAAAAAAAGTACTATATTTTATCTCTATGTTTTATTCATAGCTGATCTGCCTTATTCATAAACTGATCCTAGAATGTGAAACTGGGATCAGCTCTTTAGTTATAGCAATATGACTTGTAACTTTTCCTTTCACTTCCTGTGATTTCATGTGTGCACATTTGAACATCCAGCCTTATGCACATATTCACTTCTGAAATGGCTTGCTAAACATCCACCTTTAGTAATCCTCCAGTCTCAGAGTAATTGGATTTAAATAAGAGCACTTGAGCTCAAATATTGTTTAGCTGAAGTGTGATATTTTGAAGCTGTCAAGGTGCAAAATTCTCTGTTTCTATATTAAACAGTGACATAAAACAACATTTTCATGCATAAGATTCATTCACTGTTATATGAATAGAATGAATTAGTGCTCCTTTATTCTTATGCTGTATTAACACAATTTTCTTGAAACTCTTAAAAGGTTTAATAGTTTTAACTACTCTAGCAGTATAATAATTACTATTCTTTAACATCATGAAAAATTATTTCTTGTTGTAAATGATGTGGATTGGATATCAGTTTATGTATATTTTTGTGTTTTGTATCTCAATGAATTTATGTTCACAAATGTATATATTTAGGATTTTGAACATATTGGTAATCCAGACAAAAAAATAGCACTAATTGTTGTAGTTCCGAAGAATAAGTTTAGTCGCAATTCATCTTAAGTGTTGTTGTTACAATACATAATTTCTTTCATTCTGCTGCATTCATGCACACACACACACACTAACAAAAACATGATCTAAAAAGAAACAGGGGCATAATCAGTTGTTTCTCTAGTCAAACTACCCAATTAAATCAAAGAAGTTAAAGGGGATATACAAATGGGGGGAAAAATAATAAATAAACAAGGCAATTTAATCATTTTTGTTTTATATTGTTTTAGCCATTTATCAGAGATTTCCTGCTCTTGGTTGAGATTTTCCAATATTTCAAGGTACACACTTTTGTCCTTTAATTTCTCATTAGGCTATATAAACAGCATTCCATATTTCAAGTCCAGCAAACATATAGAGAGCCTGTTTTCAAACTTTTGACTTAGTATTCTCACCCTGCATGTTTCATTATGCTGCAACAAAATGTATTGAAATGACACTTTGCTGGTCTGTAATCGTCACACATATGTTAGCAGTTTACTTTGGAAAGCTAATAGCTGATTGTTCAGTTGGCTAAGTATTAGCGCTCATTCTCGCAGGGGCTATAAATTTAACAGGGTCGGTAGTAATTCAAAGCATTGGAAACTGCACTTTGGTGCAGTGGACAGATGGTATTCTGCCCTAGGAGGACTATCAAATATCAGGTCGCATAGTACATACAGCTCCCTGCCAAAGATCAAATTGGTTGGGTTAATCTGGTGAGGTCATGGGTTGAAGAGTGGTTGGCCGGCTAGAAAATTAGTATCCTGATATCCCTTTCTGCTGATTGGTCACAACCTTCCTCATATATTTTTCTAGAGTCTTGATGTACTGATCAACCATGCCATCTGATGGTGGGTAGAGAGATGTGTCTTATGCACTCCAAGTTGCTCCAGTGTTTCCCTTATAATGTTGGACTCAATTTGGTTCCCTGATCACTGTGTAGGTTCAACAGTACCCCAAAGCAGCAGAACATTCTTCTATGAGCCAGTCTTGACTGGGAGTTCTAGTGCAGAGTTGCATGATAAAGAGTAGTCAACTGTATTATGTGTCGAAGCAACAAGAAAATTGTACTACAGAATTATTGTGAAAGCAATGGAATAAAGATATTTACATGTAATCAGTTTGAGTAATAAAGAGATATTTGTTGCAGTATATTGAGACTGTTTAGGAAAACAAGTTATTTTTTTTAAAAGCATTTTTAGACAAAGGTGCATGCATATGTGAACAGCATAACCCAAAAGCAAAAAGTCAGTAAATATTAAACTTGGTATTTAAGTTCAGCAACTTTAAGGAAAGTGACAAAGAGTTTCAAGAAAATCTTCAAACCCCAAATTACCCCTTATATCAAAATTGTTTTATATTTTTGATTTTCTCAAAAATGGTTTTAACAAATTTGATTAAAATATCATATGTTTAAAATACTCTTAATTCTGAAAAAATCATTTTATAACTTGTAAATCATACAAACAGGCAAAGCTACTACAGAGACAAACATCTTAGAACTCACAATTATCTTCAAATGCAATTCCTTGTGGCATTAATCATTTCCAAGATATTCTTTATTGTTGGTTTGAAGCGTATCCATTTAATTACTTTTTCTACATGTACTATGTACAAAGTGCAGAGAGAAGATATTATATTGCACCCAAAAATTTGATACTGAGATTTCACCGGAAATACATGTTTTGGGCCTCCCTGAATAAAAAAAATCTGATGTGTACCATTCACATGACTTTCTCTATATCCCTGCAACAAATTATTCTTAAAAAGCTTATACTTCTATTTACTTTATGCTAATCAGAAAAACATTAGCCGAAATAGCCATATTACTTGCTTTCTTGTAAGTAGAGGTGAAATAAGGGAGTACCATAGCTTAAAGTGATAATCAAAAGCTGGTTGCTATGTCACTGAAGTTCCTTTGTTTGTATGGACAGCAGTTGACAAATTCCTGTATGAGAAAAGTATAAGTTATTCATAGCAGAAACCAAAAATAAGGAATGGCACAAAAACGACAAACTCCACGAAAAAAATTTATATGACATAAATTGTGTGTTTTAACGTGCTCTACATTTTTTGTGTAGTAAGTTTTTGTCCATCTCTTACGGTTTAGCAGTTATTCAAAATTTAGTAAAATTCATCCAGAATAAACTACTCTTCAGAGGCTATTCCCAGAGAATACAAGATATACATTTTATTTGTCAGGTAAATATGTTTAATATCCGAAATTTTAATAAAAATCGTTAGAGCCATTTTTGAGAAAATCAAAATTTTTGAAAAAAGTTCCATGTAAAGGATAGTTGGCGGTGGGGAGATTTTTCTCAAAATCTTAGTGTCGCATCCCTGGAAGATACTAAACTTAAATACCAAGTTTGGTATTTTACCTATTTTTCGTTTTTGAGTTATCGTGTTCACAGACACACACACACGGACCCTTTTCCGAAAATGCTTTTTTTAGATAAAGGGGACCCTAAAACATATATTTCCGGTGAAATCTTGGTATCGAATTTTTTGGTGGAGTGCAATACATTCTCTATACACTATGTACACTATAGAGAAAGTAAAAAAGCATCTTTGGAAAAAGGCCTGTGTGTGTGTACAGCATAGCTCAAAAACGAAAAGACCGTTGAATACCAAACTTGGTGTTTAAGTTTGGTATCTTCCAAGGATGCGACACGAAAATTTTCAAGAAAAATCCCTCCTTCCCAAACTACCCTTTACATGGAACTTTTTTCGAAAATTTTGATTTTCTTAAAAATGGCTCTAACGATTTTGATTAAAATATTGTATATTAAAAGATATTTACCTGACAAATAAAATGTATATCTTGAATTTTCTGGGAATAGCCTCTGAAGACTACTTTATTCTGTATCAATTTTACGGAATTTTGCATAACTGCTAAACCGTAAGAGATGGGCAAAAACTTACCCGCAGAGCACATTAAAACACACAATTTGTGTTATATATACATATATATTTTTTTCCCCGTGGAGTTGGAACTTAAGTCACACAGCAACCAGCTTTTGGCTATCACTTCAACCTATGGTACTCCCTTATTTCACTTCTACATACAAGGAAGCAAGTAATAAGACTATTTCTGCTAATATTTTCTCGATTAGCATGAAGTAAATAGAAGCATAAAATTTTTAACAATAATTTGTTTCAGAGATGTAGAGAAAGTCATGTGAATGGAACACATTAGATTTTTTTTTGTTTTGTTTGTTTTTTTGTGTGTGTTAAACTGCTATTTAATTTTACTTTCTCTACCATGCACAATTTACATAATAGATAGAGAAGGTATTGCATTCCACCCAAAAATTTGATACTGAGCATTTACCAGAAATGAATGTTTTGAGGACACTTTAACAACATAAAAAAAACCCACCAAAAAAGAAGAAGAAGAAATTTGTATAAAAATATCTGTTTGTGCTTATGAACAGCCTAACTCAAAAACAAAAAGTTGGTCAAGTACCAAACTTGATATCTATCAGTATCTTCTAAAGACATGACACAAATACTTTCAGGAAAATCCCTCCACACTGAACTCCCCTTTGCATGAAACATTTTAAAAATGTTTTGATTTTCTTAATAATGTTTCTGACCATTTTAATTAAATGCTATTATACAGGACAAAATGTCTAGCTTGGATTTTCTGGGAATAGTCTCTGAAGTACCCTTCATTCTGGATGACTTTTGAATAACACATAAGAGTTAGACAAAATACCACACAAAAAACATTTTAAAACACACTATGTCAAATAAACATTTTTGTGAAGTTAACCATTTCCAAGATAATAGGTTTAAATTTCCTAATACATATAGTTCTCTGAAATGAGAAGTCATTGGTAAAAGAATGGAATTTCAAGGTCCTCACATAAGCACCAGATCTTAAAAGATTTATCACTTTAACTTAGTGTATTCCTTATTATCTAATAAGAACATTTCTTGTATTATTTTTCTTGATCACATGAAGTAAATAGAAGATTAAAAGTTTGATAGAATAGTTTGTTGCAGAATAGGTACAGAAAGTCATATGACTGGAACATCTTGAATTTTTTTTCCCTTTCTTTCTTTTTTGTGATCATGCAAAAAGGGTGGAATCCAATAGCCATCATGTAACAACTGCTTTAAAAAGATTTGACTATTGCATTCTCTTATGTCTAAAATGATATATGTAAGAAAACCATATGTTTGTCTACAGCAACACGAAGCAGGTAGAAGAACAAGATTGAAGAAAACCTATATAATATACAGTATTACATATACTGAATATAATATAGTTTGTGGGTAAAGAAAGTCCTGTGAATGTAATACATCAGATTTTTACCAAACAATAATTTCAGAACAGATATGAGAGTGAATTATAGCTGAGAGAGACAGTTATGTGACTAAACACATCAATTTTCACATTTAAATCTTAAGATGATATGAACTGATAGAAATAAGATGGCCATTGCAACAACATATCCTATTCCAATACACAATCATGTTTGTGGAAGGTTAGTATCAACATGTTTCTGTGTAATTCTTGATTCTAACAAATATAAGTTTGGTTACAAAAGAGAGCAGCTACTCGTGAATGTAGACAACATAAATAGTTAACATGTCAGAATCTCCAGTTATAGAAATCTTAAAATCATAATTAATTTCACATGCCTTCAGCTAATAATTTCACATATTCTCCTTGCTAAATTCAGAGAGCATAAAAGAGAGAGACCATTGACTCAAAAGCATTATGAAGAATATCACAAAAGTTTTCTGCATCAGGTTATTAAGTTTTATTACATTATACGAGGGGCATACTGAAAGTCATGAGCAACACTGTTTTACAATCTTAATATTTATTTTTAAGCCAAACCAAATACATCATCATAATCTACAGACTTTCTTTCACTTTTCGACATAGTCTCCATTGTTTTGCACACATTTTTCCCATCGTTCTACAAGTTTGGAAATGCCCCTGTGATAGAACTCCGTTCCAGCTGCCCGCTGACCAGCATGCACTGCTTTCCGAATATCCTCCAGCATCTCGTAGCGTTGGCCACGCATCTGCTCCTTCACAGAACCGAAAAGATGGTAGTCGGAGGGTGCCAAGTCGGGACTGTAGGGAGGATGTGGAAGAGTTTCCCACCCTAATGCCCTGATCTTCTCCATAGTGGCATGGGCAGTATGCGGACACGCATTATCCTGTTGAAGGATGATCCTCTTTCCAGGGCGTTTATCACGCAAAGTCCGACAGAGCTTCAGAAGTGCCTTGATGTAGCGGGCAGAATTTATGGTTTGTCCAGGTTCAAGAAAGTCAACCAGAATGCAGCCTTGTGCATCCCAAAAGACCTTTCCCATAACTTTTCCTACAGATTGCACTGTCCTTGCTTTCTTCTTCAATGATGAGTTCAAGTGGTGCCATTCCATATTCTGACGTTTCGTTTCTGGCTCATAGTGATGGAACCAGATCTCATCTCCAGTCACAATACACGTCAAAAATTCATCACCTTTATTATGAAATCTCTGAAGAAGCTTTTGTGCAATGGTTCTTCTCTGAAGTTTGTGGTCTTCAGTCAATAAACGGGAGACCCAACGGGCACAGACCTTTCGATAACCCAAGCTGTGGATCATTTCTTGCACTGCACTATGTCATATTCCAAGTTGCGCAGCAATTTCATTCACAGTGAAACGCCTATCTCCTGTAATGAGCTCATCAACTCTTTCCTTGTTGCATTCTGTAGAGGCAGTTCGAGGACGCCCGCTACAAGGCGCATTTTGCAGACTCGTGTTTCCATCTTTGAAATGTTTCACCCATCTTCTAACACTGCTGGCACCCATGCAGACACCTCCATACGCACGTTGCAGTCTGAGATGAATTTCAGGAGCAGATTTTCCTTCTTTCACAAGGAATTCAATGACAGCACGCTGTCGAAACGAAACATCAATGTCAGCCATTTTTCAAACACCGTCTGTGGGCACGTGATAGAAGCTAATGACGTCACAATATGTCAGCATGTGGCTTAAAGTCTGTAGATTACGATCCTGCAATTCGTTTCATTATATTGTTGAAATTTAAATTTTTACAATGGGTTGCTCATGACTTTCAGTATGCCCCTCGTATGTATGTTTATAGTGGTACCAGCAAATCCCAGTTTATGCACGAGATATACCTTTGTGCGCATGAATCAAGGCATACTAATATCTAGAAACATCCTAAAGCAATGGATCACTGAAAATAATAAAATTCCACGAAAAAATAAAACTTAAAATTTGGTTTCTCTTATGATTATTATATCTTTATGTGGCACTTTTGTTTTGTTCTGTTCAACACAGGAATAATGAACATCCTATGTAGCCATTTATGTATCTTTATCCAAATTTCAACCTTAATATATTTTTCTAAAAACTTTTTTCTTCCATTTCTCAGTGTTTAAAAGGTATTTCAGAAGTGCTCCAGATATTACATAAAATAATTTTTACACTGTGTAAACAGTTGGTATTTTATAAACTATTAGTTTGATGATAACGAAGATGATAAAGCAACACTTAACTGTATAAACACATTTTTTCACTCAGAATTCAGTTAGATTTTATTAAACTCCACAAGAAATATGAATCTTTTTGCTTTATTGCCAAAAGGAGGAACACTTACATTAGCATATAAAAATTAAGTTCGCAAGTTCAAATCTTGCTTAACACGAGTTATGTTTCATATCCTGTTATTAAAGTTTAACTACAGTCCCTTGAAGAGAGTATTAAAAGAATCTTTCATTATCAACCAAAATATCTCAGAAAGGAGCACCTGAAATTTGGGGTTTGAATGTTATAATCTTGCAATAGAACAACATACATGATCTGAAAGACAAATTTTAATTTCTGAATATTTACCCCCTTTATATTTATAACCCTGAAATAAATTAGGTATTGATAATGTCATCTGTGTACTAACCAATGCAATATAATACATACATTTCTATACAGCCCCAAGTGTTATCATTGCCGACATATAAGAACACAAGAAACAAACTGACTATTGACATAGGAGATGTGACAATGAAAAGATATTCATTGTTTTTACTGTAACAAACATTAACATTTACTTATTAATGGGCGCCAGGGTAGTTCAATGGTTTTGTTTGCGGCTGTAGTGCTGGGGTGGTAATTTTAATTTGGCCCTATCCAAGCCTTCACCTCTGAATAGTTCATAATGGAGTATCTCCAAGGCCCAATGTGATTTGGAGACCATGGTAAAGGCTGTAGGTCCTCTCATTCCACAGCAATCCTCATATTCAGCCTGCTTGGTGGCTATGCCTCAGAACTGGGTTCGTCTCACTTGGTGGAATGAGGTAACCTTGAAGGCAGTGCCACATGGGGAGCAGTAGAAAACATTTCATATGTAATAAAAATAAATTAATTCAGAAAAAGATACCTTTTAATTGTGGATTTTAAAATGTTCACTGATGCATTGCTATAAGGGCTACAACAAAAGAATTTCACCAAATAAAAATATACTATTTTTATGGTATGAAAAAATACAACTATGGAATGGAAATGGAAAAAGTTAAAACCTATTTTAATCTCACTTCTCTAACAAGTAAGCCCCATGAAGTTTAACTGTCTCTTTACTGTTTATACTCTCTGACTAAATTTAGTTATACTTAATGCAAACATAACAATTCTGATGAATAATTGTACATTTTACAAAAGAACATATAAAACAAGCACTCGTGTCCAAATTATATTGATAGTAAACATTATAATACCAATTCTAACATTAAATGCTCGTTTGTTTATATGAATAAACAGATATATACAAATATATATTATATATATGAAATTCAAGTTACATGCTAATTATTGTACATAATCTTGAGTAATACACACTTTTATAAACCAACAAAATGGAGAGTGTTTAACCTCTAATTTCAGAAGTTAAAATTGCCATAAAGCATACTGGCCAAAAATCATTCACAAATTGCATATTTCAGTCAACGAAGAAGACATGCATAATTTGCCCAAGGAAGGCAGCACAGCTCTATACCTCTTCAATATGTAATGGCCCTTCAAGTCACTATTCTAGCAGTCTTACATGATGATATGCCATATCCATAATATACACTATTTAAAATACTGGGCTATGCAATTATTGTAGGTATTTCTTTCCAACAGCTTTGATGCAATGGCAACACAATAGCTGTGGTGGAAGGGAAATTTTGCTTACTAAAAATAAATACTATTTTTCATATAACTTTCAAGATAAAACTGGCAATAATTTCTTTATATTTTGAATATTATAAACATTTCTTCTTCATTTTCATGGGCACTTCAATTATGCTAGTTCATTGAGCATGCAAGCTGGCTAAAATGACTCTTCCATTTAAATATTATTTATAAAATATGTTTAAATTTCATAAAATATTTAGAATTAGCTGTAGGAGCAATAGGCATACAAGCTGCATGTTGACCGGTTTCAAAATGCAACCACTGCACAGCAGCAATAAAGAGAACTTAGATAATTTCTTGCACAGCAGCAATAAAGAGAACTTAGATAATTTCTATATCAGGATATGGAATACAACTTTTATATGTGGTTTAAGGAGACTGAAATGTCTCAAAGTTTGGGTTATCATTTATATTTTACAAAATTTCTCTTTTCCAATAAATTATAATACCCAACCATGCGTTCCTGTGCTAACAAATTATATCCTTCTATTGTTGAGGGAAGATGTGAACAATGACTATTTTCCATAAAATTACTAGTTAATATACACAATAAAAGACTAAGCTTCAGAAAATGCACAAAAGAAATGCTAAATCAAGAGAAAGAGGGCAAGAATGGCAGAAAAAGAGAAACTGGAAGAAGCAAACAAATAAAAAAATGCTGAAACCTATCATATGCTGTCAAAATCCATTTACTACTTTGAAGCCTGTTTCCCATATAATCAGGGCTATTCTGTAACTTTGTTTATAAAGATTGTTACTATCATTATTGCAGCTAATGAGTCCTGAACAATTTTGATGGTATTTGGTATTCTGTAACTGTGCTGGTTATGGTGATGGTTGTCTTCTATATTGTTGGCACCTGAAGCAAATTTGTATGTTCTGGATGTGTGCTTTGTTCTTCCACTCTTCTTGGTGTGGCAGTGTCAAATACAGCAGATTGTGATTATTGTGTTCTTGCTTTGTGCAACCGAATATGGAATGAAAACATACTTTTAAAATCACTCAGGACCAGTATAACATATACAATGAATATACAATCGTCTAACAAAAACAGGAAGGCTTACTAAAGTGTGATCCAAAAGAATTGGAGAGCAATGTGGCTGTTATTATGTATTTGCATAAATTAGGAGTTAGTGTAATAAAATGTTACTCAAACAAGCAAGTGCTGCATTGATCATCATTAATTAGGGTACATTTTTATGGTGTTAGATGCAAAAATGTTTTATCACATAGTATCCAACCTGCATATTGCTAAACAGTGTGGGCATATTGTGCATTTCCCTAAATTTGCAGCTAGCATTCTTTATTATGCTCAAACAACAAGCAAGCGCTGCATACAGTTTTATTAATTAGTATAACATATATTTCCATAATCATCTCCAACCATACTGAAATGAAATTAGTTCTGTTACATTCTAAATATCCACATTTTACATTTTTAGCTTCTACAATTCAGCTTGAAGGAACTCTCCTTGCCTTTTCTTGAATTTTGGTAACTGTGTGTTTTGGCATCAACTGGTATAGGAGAAAGAAAGTGGTTGGTTGGTTGGTATCTAATGTTGAGCAGTTGGCAGTGAAGCCATTTGCTCTCTTGCATTCCAGCATTTTGATGTTATATTATCATATTGACTAAAGGTTGGGCAGCAGATTAGGTGGTTTCCATCCATATCTTCTTTAAGTGTACAGAAAGGACGCAGAGGAGTCCGTGGTGTAATGGTTGCCATGCTAACTTCATATACCCAAGGTTGTGGGTTCAAACCCGGTGGAGGATGATGGATTTTTTCGGGTGTAAAATTCCTTAGCATGGCTTCCTTCGGAAGGGAAGTAAATCCGTTGGTCCCGTGTCGTAAATTTACGGCACGTAAAAGAACCTCAAGCTTGATACAGAGGCCTCTGAGCGAAATTAAGCGGTCTTTCACACCCAACTTAGAATGAGAAGCTGAGAACCACAGCAGTTAAAGAGTGTCCATAAATAACACAACATTTACATTTTACAGAGGAGATCTCACTATACCAATCCTGAATAAATGTTTATTGAGACAGTCATGGCCTGTTAGGAGTCTAAAAGTTGCCTCAGAGGATTTTCTTGCTAATGTAATGATTCTGATCGTGTTATTACATACATTTTCTCATGGTTTTCCTTTTGTTTGTAATCTTCTTTAATTTAGGAGAAAGAAAGTTATAGCATAACATCTATACATTATGGTTATAGAGTTTCTGAAGCAGGCCAAAATTTCAAGGATTGTATGGCAGAAAATTAAATGTAAAACCTTGATTATGGATCTCTGGGGAATTATCATAATTGACAAAAATTTCTTTAGAATTAAAGATTAATGCAATGTATAGCAAGAGGTAAGATTATAAACGATGCTGCTAAAATACAAAACTAAACAAACGAGTCAAATGTTTACTATGGTGTTTTCATTTTTGCCAGCCTACTCAAGGTCATTTTCTCTGCTTTACAACAGTCACTCCACCCCATTCAATTCAGTGTTGTATCTTTTAATTCTGATCTCAAACCATGAGGGCTGGTAGAAAAGAAAGATATATTGTACAGCATGAGTGGGGATTACCGTGCGTGACTTTGACTGGACTGGCTAGAGTGAAACCACTATAATGCCATACAAATGCTGTGGTTCTCTGTTATGAAAGTAAAATTTTCCTTAAAAGTTAGATGGTATTTCTCACAAAACCATATACTCTAGAGACATTATTTTCAACTGGTAATGGTGTGTAATAGTGGCTAGTCATCTGCTATGAATGCAAGCGTAAGATATCAGTGGCTATTGTTACTAATCAACGAAACATCAAAAATACTTGCATTTGAAGTTTTCTTGTAATAATCCCCAACCAGTAACTGAAATTTTTTTTGATAGTGTTTAATGCCCACTTTTACCACTTGTGGCACCAAGTACTGGAATGAAGGATGAGTTATGGTGCATCCCAAATATGCACTTTATACATAATTCATATCTTTTACCATTTACCTTGAAAGAAATCACTTTGCATATTTTGCTTGAATTTTGGTAATTGTTCACTAAGGCATCAGCTGTATAGCAGAGTGAAATTTACAGATTATAACATTTTCTGACACACACACACAGGCCAACATTTCAATAGCTGATTGGCAGAAAATTAAATATGAAAGCTTGATTTTGGAGATAATTTTGGGGGGGAAAAAAAAATCAACCCATCAAAATTTAGGTTAGGAATGCCTTTACATTTTTCTCTCACATGCTAGATCATTATTTTCATACTTAGCACATTCATGATTTCACTTAACACCTTATGAAATAGCTTTCTTTTTAGGTTATCAACTAAAAATGTTGTACAAGAATGGATAGGACAAGAAAAGAAGGTATAAGAGAAGAATTAAAAATAGAATCATTAAATAAAATAATTAATCAAAGACAAAAATGTAAAAACCACTTGGAAAGAATGGAGAAAGGAAGATACCTGAAAGCAGCACCCGAATATTCACTGAAAAGAGAACGAGGAAACAATGGAGGAAGTTGCTGACTTTCTGCAGTATTATTCATTTTCTTTGAACTTCCAGATCAAGAATCTGCAAGAGTGTGTCTATTTTCAGCCAATAATAGGAGTATTGGTAGTGCTAATAACAGGATCTTGGCTCCAGTTGTTGTTAACCATTTTCTTCCTCTCAACAAGATGCTGTTGTGGTTACGTTACAGAATACCAAATAGCGCGTAGCATCTAGTAGTGGTTTTAATAAGTTGATAAATGTTAAGTTGGACTGTGTTTCTGTGTAACAATTTTCTTTATCTGTGCACCTATTTATCACTGAAAAGGTAATGCTTTTATTTCTGAAAAAATAGAATTATGAAAATAAATAATTTAAATGTAACCAGTAAGATTGATTATAAAATTAATTTTCAACATAATGCAGTAGTCTGTGGGGAAGGAATTACAAATGTACATTTTTAACATTGGAAAACTAGGTCTATCTGGAGTTCCTTAGTATGGGAACCCAAATATTCTTGTATATTGTCCTAAAATGCTTAAAAAAGTATAGAAGAGTACACTCATGAATAAAAGTAAAAAATAGTGGGGAGAAAAAAAGTAATAATTGTCTCATTTTAAGTTATCTCTTTAAAATACCTCTCACCTGATATAAGATGCTCTGAGAGATGCTCTGCAAGGAGAAAATTCTCAAACCCAGCACATGCAAAACCACCAATCGAGTTTTGTAGTTGAATGCTTTGATATAGCAAAAGAGTGATGCAAACAGAATGTATAGCATCCTGTTCCAAAAGCTCAGGGGCAAATGAAGTTCTATGGAGGTCAAACAGTGCTATCTTTGATTTGGATCTTAGGAATTCATGAAAAGTTAATAATTATGTTATGTAAGTCCACAAGGTGTAGAAATACCAAATAAAGATTGATAAGATATAAATGAACTGAGCAAAATTGAATGCTAACAGTTCTTTTGTTGTACATTTGTACTCTATTTATTGACAGCCAACTCAAGTTCTGTGCATAGAAAATCACTGAACAACACAGCATACACCATGTCACACATTCTGGTTTATAGCTAAGTTTATTTTATTGTTGTGTTTCATAAATTTGAATTTTTTGGAGGGAAAGCTAAACATTTATCAATTGTTATAAGTAACCACCTATTATCTAATATTCCCACAAGAACATTTTCCAGATCTTAATTATCAACAACAATAGTTGATTCAGTGTATGTTTTATAAAAATACGACAGTACAAAGAGGAAAATATGACGTAAGAAGGCTAGCAAGTTAGTAAAACACAATGAGTGTAATATCTATTATTTATTGGTTGGGAATTGCAGCTTATTTCCAAAGAGAATTTGGTCCTTTAGCAATTGTAAAGGAAGTTGCCAATACACTTGTTTAGATGCAGTAGAAGAAATGCTGGTCTGCTGTGGAAAGCATATATGCTGTACAATGGTTACATATTTAATCGGTTGATTCACACAGCAAAACTGAAACACCAAAGAAGTCAGTAATGTGCAGCAAACGTATAAGAGTTAACACCTCATGAGGTGGAAAAATTCCTACCCCTAAAAACACTGAAGTGTAATGGAAATTTTATTTTAAATGTTAGCAAATCATTCCATTTTATTATTGAAGTTTTAGTTATTGTAGCTTTTAGATAAGTTTGTAGCTGCCTCACATGTAAGACTAAATGCAAGGGTACTGTTACAAGCACTTCTTGATGTTTCTTTTAGGTGCAAAAATTTATGTTGCAGGAGCAAACACAAGGGAATAGACAAGCTGTTCAAACCAAGATCATTTATATGTAAGACTGCCCACAAATGGTGTTTAGTTATATTTTTTATGCTATGTTTGGGTAATGACACATAATACAGTGCTCTGACTCAAACATTTCTTACTCCAATATATATAGCTTTTTGTATTCATATTATGTTATCAGCTCATCAATTGACAGACAGAGGGAATCATGCAAGTCCACAGAAGATATCAGTAAAAGTCTGACAGTCAATATTCCTACGAAATATGTTCAACCAATAAATTGTTAATGAGCAATTCTAATTAAGTATTTGTTTGTTATCAACACTGTCAATTGCAAAGATCATTTCAGCACTACCAGTATGCTAGAATTTCGTCCCATGGGAGTTCTTTGACATTTCAGTAAATCTACTGACATGGCAGAACTGTAGCTTTTAAACACACTTGAAAACCATTGTTTGGGCCAGGATTAAAACTGCAAGCTAGGATTGAAGACCAGCTCCTAACCAATTGAACCACCCAGAATAATCAATTCAAGTGTTCATTCAACCCAGATTGTAATTAAAGAAAGATGAATTTTATGTTTATAAATAAAAATGAAAACTAGTGAAATAAAATGTTTCTCAAACTGAAAGGTCTTTTACTCATCACCAGGAGTGTCAAAGTTATATAAAACTTAAAATTTGCAATTTGTATTGGATAAAAAAAATCATTGCTTTGTGCACGTTCGTTATAGCATTTCTGTCCTTGTAGTTATAAACTGGGTAAATTATATTAAGCTCTCTTAACAATTTATTCTTTTTATTTACTACCCAATGCTCTTTATTAGTAATCAAGTGCTAATATTTCTTGTATTTCAACAGCAAGTACACATACACATCTTAATGTGGACGATTCTAATGTATATCTTATCCTTTTCTCTTGATGACAAGAACATGTCTTATAATATGAAATACAAAGTTGAAGACAATGAAGTATTTGTGTGTCTTGCTTACATTACTCTTTTATTAGGCAATACTAGTGGGCAACCTTAGATATAACCTTGGCCAATAGCATTCAACCAGATGAGTTGCTTTGGTCTGAAAGCTAATTCACACACATATAGCATTTCCAAGAATAAGAATGAGTTGCTGTATATTCATGTTATCATTTGCATAATTACAGATACTCAAAATGAGCATACAGCAGCCCAAGCAACCCAAAGTTGTCTGCTGAAAAAGAAAGGAAGAAAAAAAAAAGAGCCATATGATTTAAGAAAACTGCAGTATACACTGTGTTCAAAAATAAAAATGCATGTATCTATTCAATCTTACAATATGTGGAATTCTCCAATGGCATGGTCTTTATAAATTGTAGACCTAACATTCTAAAGAACCTAGGCGTTATGTTTTCAAATTTCATTTTATTGGATCCATTGCTGAAACATCAATTAGAGTGTTTTATAAAGTGTTTTATAGAGTGTTTTATAAAGAGAGGGCTCTGTTGGAGATCAGCCAATTCTTATGCCTACAGATGGTGCTTGAGATATCTTTCCAAGGGGAAGACTTTTAGGTCCCACCAGATGCATTCTGCACTCCTTAGGTGTGTGTAGGTTCAACTGCTCAATAGTTTTGATATAATGGAGGGTAATGATGAATGAAGTTATTGGTGGAAATTCATCTAAGAAGATTAAATGTCACAATAGCAAAATGAAAGGTTTATATAAGTTTAGAAAATAAATCTTGCTAAATTGTTGCGCAAGGTATGTATTGTTAAATGCTCATATTATTTTGTTTAAAGTAAGCACATGCTGTTAATGAAAAAGTACTGTAAAACATAAATTACCAAATGATGCTGATTACTATTTGTCACACAAATAAAAGTTACTGTTTTGCTTTATTGTTGAATGACCTCACATCATTTTCTGTGCTTTCAGATTACCTACAGATGTGATGGCAAACAACTTCAGTGTCAAAATGAGCATGTTTGGTACTCTTTGGTGATTTTTACACTTAAGCTGCAAATATACAAGGAACCTTTTTAATGTATTTAATACATGGACTATCTGTTGCCAGGAGACCCTATGGAAGAAATGAACAAACACAGGCAACGATTTAGTACACACTTCAAGATGGAATGGGTGGACATTCAAGGTATAAAGGAAAACATTCATACCACTTCTTACATTATGCATACTCATGTTAGGATTAATTAAGGGTAGGATTGAACTATTGGTGAAGAAACTCAAGATAGGTCAGACCATTTACTGTGATGATTGTAATGGAATATATTACACTAAATATACAGCAGACGACAATGCACAAATAAAACAGCATATTCTATCAATTCCAAGAGGTGTGACTCCTGTACTCATAAGAATACAGCCAAAGATCATTTAAATACCTGATCTAAATACTAACCGCTTGTACCAAGCATTTAAGTTAGAGAGCCCTAAGACAACTGATCAAGAAATGCAAGAAATTAGTGTTTTGCAAAGCATGTATCAAGTTATATCTTGCAGCCAAAGAAAAGTCTTCTCACCACAGATTTCAAAGACCCAACTAGAGCTGCATCACAAGAGGGCACAACATGCAATAAATGAAATGAAGGAAGATATACCTTCTTCAACAATGGCAGGCAGTGATACCTATTAAGTTGCAAAAGACTTGCACCAAGTGCTGTTTGTACCCACTTGTGCAGTTATGCTTTAAGTTAGATGTCATGCTATAATTTTTGTATACATCATGACACGAGTGATTATATATTTATGAATGAAGGTGAATGGGATGCGAGGGACAAATGAAATAGCGTCATGTGTGTTTCGTGTATTAAATAATTCCACATCAAATATTACAGGAGGGGAAAAGCAATCTAAAGTTTGGAGTGACAACTGCTGTGCACAAAACAAGTAACTATATATTGTTCTCTATGAATCTGTTTTAGTGGCGCACAGCTGTTTTGAATTCATTGAACATAAATATGATACCAAGCTGTAATCACCATTTTGCTTTAATTGAAAAGCAAAAGAGGGTTCTGAAATCATATGTACCTAATGATTTACAGGAAGTGATTGTATCATTCCAGCTTTCTCATCCATTTCAAGTACAGAGGATGATACTGGTAACTTTAGTAACTTCCATGCTGCAAGTGACAGTGTGTTGAATATTACCAAGTTAGATGTCAGATTATTTGTCCTGGTATTTTGTGTGTTAAAAGAATTCATTCAGACACAGATGATTGGCAAAGAGTAAATGTCTTGAAAAAGGAAGAACTATGATTTTACTATGAATAAACATTTAACAGCATGTGATGATCACAAGGTATTCCTTGAAAAGCTAAAGGACCTGGAATCTGATTCAATATCTCTCTATGAACTTTGACAGTTTTATGTTGACACGTACAACAGGGAAAGAAGTAGAGATGTGTTCCTATTGAGAATCAAGACATTCAATAGAAATTTTATTATTAATCATGATTCCGAATGATTGAACAGAAGTTTTTATGTTTAATTTTATTATATCTTTAAGCTGCATATGTGTACAGGATGGAGCTAATAGAAAATGACCAACAAATTAAACGTAGCCCCCTTTGCAATTTTCATGTTTAAATTGTATTTTCTGAAAATGGTGTTAAATTTGTGTCCTCTTTCAGAAAATACAATTATATAGGTATATGAACACACACATGATTGGTTGTAAAAATGATTTAATAATCATACAAAATAACCCAAATTATTTGAGTATAGCATTTTGTAGTGTTTTTCACTCTGAAAGCAGTTTTTGGAGCTTAGCCCCTTTGGAATGTTGGGTCTACAATTACATTTGCATTTGTTTATTTATCCCAAAATCTGAGCTATGTAAAATACAATAACTTTAAACTTTAAATTTGTGATTTCTAAATTAAGATTACCTTCTATGTTCAACTACAGATGTGATCTAACTTCACTTTCACAAAATGTTTTACTCATCCAATGACATTGCACAGATAAAGCTACACATTAAATCTGTGCAAATGCTATGAATGATCATAAAAATACAATGAGTTCATCAATTATAAGTAATGACCACACTGATGGTGAAATTTATACTGTTGGCAAAACTTCTATTGCATTTGCTACAGATCTTATCTATGGTAGATTGAGCCATATGAACACAATATATGTACTACACTACCTGTTTATACTTTATCACAATGCAGGCAGAGTTGTACATGTTATGGCAATAGTGTCAATGAACCTTCCTTTTTCAAACCATGTGGATACTATATGAATCTGCTATCTCCCGAACATATCCCTTTGGGAAGAAACCAACCTGTAAGTATATAAACTCAGTTATCATGCCTGTGCATATAATACATTTTCTAGCATTTTTGTTTCTGGATAATTTAACATTTATAATGGGCACCCAAAAGTCAACCATCACATTTCCAAAATTTTCACTTGTATGCTACTATAAACAGGGATGATTTGGCATAAAACTGAGGGCTAAAGGAGTAAGTAATTTATTGAGGGGGTCAAAATTTGTATGAAGGAAATACATCTTGCATCAAATGTAAAAGATGTAAATCTACAGATCATATGCAACAAAATGCAGGACTTAGGCATGGATGCAAACTGAGTTAAATAATATTTAATCTATTTATAGATAGCATTCTAGATCAAATAATGAAAGTCAATAAGCACAGTCCAGTTATAGGAAAGAAAGAGATACGAAATTTTTGCTGATGATCTTGTGGCTGGAGCATGATAGGGTTAAAGCATGCTATTAAGGAATTGTTAAGATTTTGCATGGAGTGGGGCTTTAAGTAAAACACAAAAATATCTAAGATAATGCTATTTAATAAAGAGGCAAAATTGGAAATACATCTTGCATCAAATGTAAAAGATGTAAATCTACAGATCATATGCAACAAAATGCAGGACTTAGGCATGGATGCAAACTGAGTTAAATAATATTTAATCTATTTATAGATAGCATTCTAGATCAAATAATGAAAGTCAATAAGCACAGTCCAGTTATAGGAAAGAAAGAGATACCAAATTTTTGCTGATGATCTTGTGGCTGGAGCATGATAGGGTTAAAGCATGCTATTAAGGAATTGTTAAGATTTTGCATGGAGTGGGGCTTTAAGTAAAACACAAAAATATCTAAGATAATGCTATTTAATAAAGAGGCAAAATTAAAAAGAGAGGAAAGATGGTTTATAAATAGAGAGCCAATGAGGTAGTGAAAGAATGTGTTACCTGAAGCTCAGATTTGCAAGCAATTGTAAATAGGAGGCACAATCCAAATATACACAATTGAAAGGAAAACTAGCAATGAAAGGTATTAAGAATTTGTTTATACAAACACTAACAATGAATCTGCTCGAAAGACTTTATGAAGCAGTAGTCAAGTCAAAGATGCATCATGGAGTAGATGTTTGGATAGTGTCAAAGGAATCGCTAAAGATTGATGTAGCTCATAGAATATTTTGCACAGAAGTTTTGAATTTACCCAAGAATTCACCAAGGGGTGGCAGAGTTAAGGAAGGTAAGTAGAAAAGGCTTAATAGTAGAAAAATTTTGAAGTACTGTTATCATGCTCCTATAGATGAAATAAATACAAATACAGATTTATGAATCTAGATGACATTAATTTTTTTATTTTTGCAAAGCAATCTTACATCACAATATGGCTATACATTAGCCCAGGTTGTTATCTTGCCATATTCTACCCATGTTTCCCTATATCAAAAAAATATAGTATAAAAGTATCTCCTTTAACACCTTATGATGAAGTATGAATCTCATCTCTTTTTATTGACCATAACCATTTCTTTTTTACTTTGGACAGGTATTCTCCTACCTTTTTACTATCCTAGTTCAAATACTTGATTAAGATTACTTTTCTGTCTAGGTTTAACAATTTCCATTTATACCTTCCTTTCTTCATTGCTGTGTCAAAAACACTGTGTTCCAAATCTTCCTCCTCCACACATATTGGACACTGATTCTGTGGGTGCACATTTCTCATTCTTTTTAACCTCATACTCCTGCTCGAACCGAAGCTATACTCTCTCTCTCTGTTCCTTAGTTGAGTTGTCCACATAGTCTTCTCTTTCCCACATATTTTTTATTAATAATATGATTCCAATGATCTTTCTTCCCATGTTACTAAACAAATTCTGTATCTCTATGTCTTCAAACCTCTGCCTTGCTCCTGTCTAAAAACCCTTAACATTATTTTCCCTCTTTCTCCAAATTTCTCCAAACCACTGTTCTCTAAGTTATTTGTATACCATAGTTCCATCCATTTTCCTTTAAAGATCCTTTCTTGAAATCCCAGATACTGCCTCAACAAATTCTTTTCATCTAAATGTAATAGTCTATACCAATATTTGAGAGCTCTCTCCATTATTACACCTTTCTTCCCACTCTCTGTACTTCAATTACAGCAAACTCATTTACTGTGGCATTTGGCAAGCCTAAAGCTTCTCTACAAAACCTTCTGTGTACTGCAGCTATCATTTCCCAAGTCCCCATATTTCTTCCATATAGCATTTTGGCTTCAACTACCATGTTATATATTTTCTCTAACCATTTAAGATTTATGTCTGTATTCTCTATTTACATCCTCTAATCGCTGACACTGGTCCTTTCCCCTTTGCCAATACAAACTTTTTCTGTTTCTCCCATTTTTCACCCCCATGATTTTGACCCCTAAATATACAGTCTCTAACCAATTTATATTCCTTCTCTCCTTTCTTCCAGTTTTCACACTTGCCCAATTTTGCCCCTTTCTAAAACACTATAATTTGAGTCTTCTCTTGACAATAATATAATAAAAGAATGCTCGAAGTTTCAAAAATATTTAATAGGATGAGAGATGTTTGGAGAGATGGGGATAAAATTAAAAGAGATAAACATGAGGAATATTTGGCTATTAGATAAAATAACTTGAGTAGAGTTTGGAAATAGGTGATGTTGAGGGGGAAGACATAGAGAAACAAGAGATATGCGCAAGTTTTGAGGAAAAAAGTTCTTTGAGATTATTTAAGATAGTTAAGATAAATTGGGGGAGGGAAAAACATGTAGAAATGTGTCAGAAATTGGAAAGAATAGGTCTAGCATGGATGTGCACAGAAGTTTAGTGTAAAAAAAAACAAATAGGAATCAATAGGTAAATGCATTATGTGTGTGCAATTGGATCATATTCTACACTGTTTAATAGGATATGAAAAGGTCAGAGATGGAAAAAGGATGTACGGAACAAAGAATGGAATAATTTAAACAAAGAAATAATAGTGATTAAAATGTTGACGAGTCCAGGCAAAAATGATATAATTCTTAGGAAATGTAAGCCAGAAGTGGATAAGGATCCTAAAGAGGGACAATATATTGTGGACAACTTAGAAACTGAAGAGTTAGTATAGTAGCTCTACACCATACATAATACCTATGAGTTAAAAGTAAGGAGGAGCTAGCAGGTATACACACGAGATTCTAAAACTTTGTTATTCAAATGTTGGTTATACTTTTAATATTGTGGTAACAAACTACAGTATGTTACTGCACAAATTTCATGTACAAATGAAAATAAATCATTCATTCATTTACATGGCGCATGTATGTTACCTTTTCTCTGGAGAAACGAACAATATCTTGTTACATCTTACTTAGAGAATAAATTATATGACACCATTATTATTTTCCCAATTAATTTGATTTATAAGAGGTACAAAGGGAAAAGACTACAATACATTGCAATTAGATATTTCATATCAGGCAAGTAGATCATTTTTAGGAGGTCGGTGTGACCAATTGGCTTGAAATGTCTAATTAGATATATTGATTTGCTAATTTTTTTTACATAGATAGTCACTATGATTACTCCATGTCATATTATTGTATATATATAGCTCCAGAAATTTATGTGAACTTACATCATTTATATTGCAATTATTTATCTATACATTTATTTTGAAATGAGTCTTGTTAGGCTAATTTGCATTGATGTGGTTTTTTCCATGTTGCACTTGAGATTATTTGTGTCAAAATAATTTGTCAGCTGTTCTCCCTGATAGCTTATGTCCTGGATTAATTTATTATTATCGCCAGCAGAAGACTGTTGTATCATCTGCATAGGATATTATCTTAGCCCCATGTGTAATTGGCAAGTCATTTATGTAGACGATAAACAGTAATGGTCCCAATACACTGCCCTGGGGAACCCCATATTTTACAGTCTTACAGGTTGAGCTATAGTAATTTTGATAGTTCACATTTTCGTAAAGAATTTGTGTGTATTGTATTCTGCCTTTTAAATAAGAAGTTATTAAGTTCTTGGATATTCCCCTTATACCACAATTATCTAATTTTTGAATGAGGATATCATGATCCACACAATCAAATGCTTTTGATAAATCAAAAAATAAGGCACTAACCTTTTCGTTATTCTCTAATTTCATAGATGCTTGGTGTGCAAACTTTGCAATCGTAGTAATTGTTGATAGACCTTTTTGGAAGCCATGTTGGAACCCTTGAATAGTGTTATTTTTCTTTAGAAAGGACAAGAGTCTGTTTAAGATTACCTTTTCAAATATTTTTGCTATTTCTGAAGTTAATGTAATAGGCCTATAATTATTTCTATCTTGTTCATCTCCTTTTTTATACACAGGCCGCACTATACTGGTTTTAAGACACTGGGGGAATTCACCCTTCTCTATAGAATTATTGATAAGGTGTGAAATGGGCTTTGCAATAACATGTTTACAGTGTTTTAAAATTATGGGGCTTATTTCATTCCACCCGTGGGACGCTTTGCTTGTTGAGGCTGATATTATATCTATTATCTCACTTTCAGAAGTTGGTTTTAAAAATAGTGATGAGCTTGTTTTACAGACAGTATCAGGATTTATACTGCCCCTGCCTGTTGGAGAGTTCATTCCTACATTTACAAAAAATTCATTAAAAAGTTCACTAACTAGTAATGGGTCACTAATTATTTCCTGTTTTTTAAGGTTAATAGTTTTTTTGGGTTACTATGTTCTGTCTACTTTCATTAATGTATCCCCATGCTGCTTTTTGTATATTTCTAGTTTTATTTATTCTCTGTTTATATGATTGTGCCCTTGAGATATTAAGATTGTCAAGATATTGCTTTTTGGTATTTTTGTATTTTTCTTTATAAAATGCCATCCCTGTATATTTCTGTATTTGGGACAGTTCCTTCATTTCTTGCTTTAATTTAATTATGTGAAGAGGAATTTTGAATGGTTTTTTAAAATGTTTCTGTAGTTTGACATATTTTACTGGGCAGCAATGGTTAAAGTAATTATTAAAAATCCTATAAAATTCATCCCACTTGTCATTTATGTTATTATAAGAATACATATTATCCAAGACTCTTCGCTTAAAGAACCTGCAAGCAATCCAAGCATCTATCCTTTAACTGCCTTTGTTTTTTTATTATATTAACCTTTTGTATCTTGTATTCAATGTGTGCAAAATCAACACATTGTGCATAGTGGTCAGATAAGTGGGTATCAAGTACATCAGCTTTTGAAACTTATTCACCAATGTTGGTTATAACATATCAATTGTTATTTTAGAAAAATTTGTAACCCTGGTAGGAAAGTGGATTAGTTCAACAAGGTTAAATGTTTCCCTCAAGTACTGCATTAATAACATTGCACGGCAGCTTCCCGAATTTATAGGCGCCTCTATGGTTAAAATGGACACCATCTCTTCCAAATTCACTTTCTGCCAGCCAAAAGTTTGCATCAACAAAAGTGTACTATTTATTAGAGCACAGCCAATTCAGTTCTTTGTTGATTTTCACAATTTTCCTATCGGTCACATCCCGTCTTCTTAGCACGCCACTAACAATGATCTTCACTTCAGGTGCTTCAGCTTTCACATAGTTTAAGAGGTCCATCGTCTCACCCATAATTTGTTCCGCACATAGACCCGGTTTGACATTATTGGTTCCAGCATGGACCACCATCACATCTGGTTTATTTTCTTTCACGTTCATCCTTTCAACTTCTGGTTCATGTTGTGTCATCAGTGTAGCCCCATTATGAACGTGGCACAACAATGCAATTATAACAGGAATGGTAATAACTCAACAGCAAATGGAACTAGAAAAGCCAATTGGTCAAAGCAACCATGAGTTTGTTGTACTATGCTATGTGACACACAGGATGTTAGAGGGAGAAGTTTTCATTACCATTATAGCAAACAGAACTAAATTAGTTACTTTTTAGGTACTTTTGTTACCAAAGGGGAAAATTCATTACTTTCATTACCAGTAGAAACTCTGATAATAAAGCGACCAAAACATTTTGGAAATTGTATTAAGGAATGGTTTTAATGTTTTTGGTGGACAAGAAAATATTTAAAATTTGTAGACAAAAATAATCCAAGCATTTAAGTAAGATTAAGGAAGGCAGGACCTTAAAAAAATCACTGTGGGCTGACAAATCCCAAAGATTTTTGATAAATTCAACATTACAATAGCACAAGACAATAGACTCTTTATTAAGAACACGCTACAAGCAAACCAAGGAAAAATTCCTCTAGAAAATATATCAGGCATTTATCAAGTGAAATGTGTAGAGTGCAATAAAGTTTACAAAGGAAAAACAAAATGCAATCTAAAATTCATTCTAAAGATACAAGGAATCTAAAATTCTTGTAAATATAAAAAAATAAATCTACAATACCATCACGTTTTTAAAACAGTAGCCATAATATTCATAATGCTTTGCTCAAAGTCATAGACTAACTGCTAAATTAACGTTTGGGAGATTTCGTTGTGATAAATACCCACCAGGTAATGAACTCTCTAAGGACAGGAACCTATTTAGTTGTTTCTTCCAGATGGTATCATCACATGGTAGTCCAGCAGTACGAGAGCATGATGTGGTGGTCAGATCTATTGTAGAATTAGTTAAGTTTGTGTTTTTAAATCCAACTCAATATTTATTATTTACAGTTAAGTTTAACTTTGTGTGGCATTGGGAATAACATTATGCTGTCTGTTCACTGTGTTTAATGTGAGCAGCTATCATTGTGAAATGCCACAGAACAGCATGTTTTTACAATGTTAAGTTCTGCTCAACAGAGTTGCGCTCAGTTTGAATTTATACAAAAATTCTGTGACATCATACATCCTAACAAATTCATAATTTATAAGTTGTGGAAAAAAAGGAGAGGGGAAGCAACAGTTCTGAAGAAAATTTTGATAAGATAATTAGAGAAGATAATTATTGCAAAGCAAAGAAGTCTGAAAAATTGTTGCCTTAAATTCCATGTTTTGGAATG
Organism: Hymenopus coronatus; assembly: GCA_030762935.1. NCBI lineage: Eukaryota > Metazoa > Arthropoda > Insecta > Mantodea > Hymenopodidae > Hymenopus > Hymenopus coronatus. The sequence goes on from CM060882.1 coordinate 114,864,404, forward strand.
CTCACTGTAAGATCTAAGTACATGCAATTTAATCTCGGTAGATGCACACAAGTGACTAGTGCTCTTCCTTGCAGCAACCTGTCCCTCTTCACGATATAACTTTGCCCATCTCCTCGCAGTGGACTGTGGAACATCACAAATGCTACCCAGATAAAGTTTTTGTAACAAATCCTCATGTTCAATGATTAGGAGGCAGTATCCAACATACATTTTCAAATATTTGGGCTGCAGAAATGTGCAGTATTCCATAATGTGTTGTATAGGTGCAGGCTTGTAGAGATGCAGAAGAGCATCATTTCAAATACCTTTCACAACAAAGAACTATGCATAACATCTTTATATCGTTTCATTCATGAGCATTAGAATGCTGAGCCAGTTTGGTGGTAATGATGGTCTTGGTGGTGCATTTTGTATTAAAGAGCCTTAATGAAGATATGCCACTGGATGTGTTTTGCCTGCTCCTTTATCTCATGCCAGCTCTTCCCAACCCTCTCTGCCAGTCTGATGTGAAATGACTACTGCAACTTTAAGGTTATTATAAGAAGTAGAGCAGTTCTAAATTCATAACAGGTATAAGCACCATGCACAAGCCTATAAGCATACTAAACCTAAGACACATTTAAATTTTGCTAAAATCCCAGAGAAGCAATGTTGATATAAGTTTTGGAAACAGCATATGAACTAACACTTTGGCAAGGGAGAAGGGGGTTGGGTGTGAACCTGTGCTTGTGTTTTAGCAGTTTACACAATAACTGTAGGATCGGCTAGAGGATCAATCAGCTGAAAATTAGTAAATCATGAACTAAAAAATAAAGAGAAATAATATAGAAACCACAATGAGCCAACATATTGCTCCTTAAGGGCTATTAATTTTACACTAAAAATAGCTCTATTTATTAACTGCAATATTCATTGTCTTTTTACAATGAAGAGAGCCATAAAAAGGCATCAAGGCCATTATTTACTACCGGTAAATTTTTCTTGTTAGTATCACTAATATCATAATCATTATTCCCCCACCATTACAGCCCATCTGAGAGATGTAACAGCATGACTACCTAGCAATCTGGAATTTTGAAGCTCTGTTGGAACCAGTTGACTGGATAATAAGTAATACCATGATAAGTATTGGACAACCCTCAGCTTATTTGACTTCAGGTTAATGTGAGCACTTATTAATCATAAGTTTTTCATTATCTGTATTGACCTGGGATGTTGCAAAGGGTGTTATAAATTAAACAAAAATTTTCACCCAGAATACCCTACATAACTATAATAAGTTCTAAAGTGCAATTCATTCATAATCTCTCCAAAATTCAGTAAAGTTATATTTGTTTTACTTACTCTATCTTGTACTTTGCCTTTCCACCATCCTTTATCATCACCTTCTTTACTTAAAACAATTACATGACAACCTTTTCTCAGAGGTATTTGATTAGCTTCCATTGGATCAAAGTTATACTCTGCTATTGCAATTATCTGACGAAATGGCCACTTCAATTTGACATCTAGCCTGAAGGAAACAAAAAAAAAAATACAATGAAAACATAGCTTTATAGTTATAGGAATATTTATTCTGTCTGAAACACTAGAAAGACATTTGTCATTATCATATAGTCAAACATATCATAATGTTTGACTATATGAATACACGTTTTGTCATTAAAAATTGCAGCTCCTGCATAAAGTAAATTTCCTTGGGGCTGTTTACAGAAACAAAACACAATTTAGTGGAAAGACTTATTGAAACTGCAATTCAGTTAATTGTCATAATATCAGCTTTTGTAGTCTTGTGCCTGGATTGGAGCGAATGTATGACACTCCATCATTCTGAAAATGCTAATGCTGACTAGGCAGGTAAAAAACATAAAAATCACTAAAAGTGAGGTCCAAGCTTCAGGATTAAACCCATCCCAGCTGAACTTTGCAGGAGGTCTGTCGAATGCTGAGCGACATGTGGCTGAGCAAGATCATGCAGGAAGACAACTCAAGCACTAAGCATCCCAAGCCACTTGTTCACCCTTAGCATTCACCATTTCACCTCTGCTACCACAGCTATGTGGTCTACGAATAAAAATACTTCAAAGAATTAGAAAACAGATTACATTGTCTCAATGAGGTGCAATACCAAGCTCAACTTGCTCAAACAGCAATTCAGCAGTATATTCTCTTTCATTCAGTATTGCCATAAGTTCTGAGAGTACAATTTAAATGCGCTGTAGTATGGAAATTGTGAATCAAGAAATGTGGCAACGCTGTATATTGTCATCCACAAGGCCACCTTTACTGCTCCACGAGTAACCAGCTTGCAGTGTGCCAGTAGCAGGCAAGAGAGAAAGATGAATTGGGAAGTGAATGAAAATCATATCACTATATTGGTGTTATTTCATTGAGGAAAACAACCTAGGGAAATTTATTCGATGTTAAAATCTCTTGGCATCAATGAGCTATTTGTGTTTCGGACAATAGCAACGGACAAAATGGATGCAACGGTTGATCTTGCCAAATCTGGCTGTCCTAAGTGTGTACACACACAAGGAGTTATGAAAGCTATTCATGCAGGGATTTGATGCAATCCTTTGCGTACACAAACAATTTTGTCTCATAAAATGAACATCTCTTCACGAACAATGCCATATATTTTTTTAAAGGATGATTTACATGTTAGTGCATATAAAAGATACACAAGACATTTCCTAACTGAAAAATTAAAGGAGATACGCCAGGTTCGATCCCAGGCTTTGTTAACGACATATGAGGAAAGCAAAAGCACAAAGCAAAAAACCACACAGCAGTAGTTGGCAACCAATTTTTCATGGTTCATTGTTGCTGCTGACCCAGCGGAAGTCCGGATCTCAATCCATTGGATTAATCTCTGTGGCAGAAGCTCAAGGCAATAGCATGTCAGAAGAGAGACGGTAATATTGAGGTGCTAAAAATCAATCTTGTCAGCTGTTGAGAAAATTTTGCTGGACACACTTCATGCAGCTATTGATGAGTGGCCTCAACATCTTCACTGCTGTGTGACCGCATATGACAATCATTTTGAATGTTCATTTTGTGGCATTTTTGTGTTCTTTCACAATATATGTTAATGGATTTGTATAGTTTTATTTAGTAGTATATGTATTGAAAGTAGCTTATGGCAGCACTATGTATATAAATTGCCTAATTCAATAGAGTGGTCTGCAAGAAGTTGAATAACAACCTTATTTAATTTTCCCTTACAGTTTTCTTTTGTAGAAGAAAAATTTCATGCATTTTATTAGTATTTCTGCAAAGAGTTAAAACAAATCTTATGATATCTCAAAAAATGCAAAATAAATACTTCTCACATACTCAGGAGGAACATATTCTCTCAGATTTTGTATTAAGAATACTACACTTGGACAATCTTTTCTTCAGGTATTCAATGTGCAAAGCCCAAGTTAGTTGGCTTCCAATATAAACTTCCAAACATTTTATACCAATTTGATAGATACAAGGTGAAGCAGTTGATAATTGTTTCAAAGTAAAAAGCAGAGAAGCTGTTCTATCTTTATTCAAGAGCCCATATTTAGATCATTTTCACAATAACAAAAATTATATCATCAGCAAACATTGTTGTATGAGAAGGGATATTACTAGGTGAATCATTAAGTGAAATTAAATACAAAAGTGGACCCAAATCAGAATCCTGTGACGCCACTAATTCCTAATCCACACAACCATTTGTTTTCTATCTATTAAATAAGACTTCAGAAGTTTAATCTAATCATTTTGGATACCATAATAGTAAAGTTTAGCCAGTAAAAAATTGAGGTCAATAAAATCAAAGGTTTTACCTAAATCACATATATTTGCTATAATGTAACCAACATTTTCAAAAGAAAAGTGTATAAAATCCACTACACTTTTAATAGCTACTACAGTACATTTCTCTTCTGATCTTTAGTAAATAAATCAAATAATTTTAAAAAAGTGTTTATTGTACTGAAAATTGTTTGTTAAAAAATTTACCTATATGAGAACAACACTGAACATTTTCAGAAAATCAAACAAAGAAAATTTTAAACAATTTAATATTTTTAAATGTAAAAAGAAGCTAGTAACAGTGAAGAATAACACAAATATTAATATAAAAACAATAGTTGCAACCAATCTTCACTTATCTTTTGGAATCCTTGCCTGGACTAGTTTCGCAACGATTTCATTGCATTATCAACATATCCTTTTGGTCTCTTTTTTGATGTTGTTTATTTACACTGTTATGGTTACTGCTACTAGGTGGATTGTGTACCAATGCATTGCTAACTACTGGAATCAAAACAAATTTGGTAAGAGTGTCAATTGGAGGTATATCAAAAGAAAAATGTATAAAATCCACTACACTTTTAATAGCTACTACAGTACATTTCTCTTCTGATCTTTAGTAAATAAATCAAATAATTTTATAGAAATAATAGTATAATAAATAATTTTATAGTATAGAAATCATGCAATGAATTTTGATATACCTCCAATTGACACTCTTACCAAATTTGTTTTGATTCCAGTAGTTAGCAATGCATTAGTACACAATCCACCTAGTAGCAGTAACCATAACAGTGTAAATAAACAACATCAAAAAAAAGACCAAAAGGATATGTTGATAATGCAATGAAATCGTTGCGAAACTAGTCCAGGCAAGGATTCCAAAAGATAAGTGAAGATTGGTTGCAACTATTATTTTTATATTAAAATTTAATATTTTATTGTTTTTCTAAATATTCCCCTTTAACAATACAATTTTGCATTTGAGTCCTTAAAGCAAAGATGACAGTCTTTCTAAGGCACTTCAGAAACTAGGATCCACTGATAACTAAGAAGTGATTCCACAGATTTTATCTTTTATTTTTGGAAACAAAAAGAATTCTCACAAGATGCTAGGTCAATGGTGGAGGGCTCATGGTACTGACCTTTAGGGCATCCAAATAGCCATTTGTTAGTTTTGCTGTATGCGATGTCATGAGTAAAATTATTTTTCTTTTGGGTGTTTTTCATGAACTTTCAAAAATATGTGCCAAACAACAGTATTGTACATCTATCTTCTAATGCTACATGGTAATATGGCACATTTTATAAAAAAGAACTAGCAACCATCTTCTTATCTGCACTGAAAACTTGTTGAACTTTGTAGGCTTACAAGATCCACTGAGCTGATTGACTTTTCTTTTCAGGGTCAAAACAATAAATCCAATATTCATCACCAGAACAATATGTCAAACCAAAATTTAAAATGCCATCAGACTTTTTCTGCACCAATGAATGCATTGTTTTTGATTGGTCAGTTAATGTGGAGTCCACTGACAACAAAGTTTTCTCACATCTAACTGTTGATGTAAACTGTACCAGTTATAAATTGTTGGCTTAGATGGGGGGATCTTAACAAAATGTATTTCTAAGCTATTTTTTCATTGTTAAGGCACTGATGATGATTTAAAATCATAACAAATTTTAGTCTGGAAAATGCGCTCTCATTTATTTTTGGGTGACCACAAACATTTTAAATTATGATAACTAACTATTACAGCAAATGGAAATCAATTCACAAAACACTAAAAAGTAGTTGTCAGATATAAACAAATTTCATTTGGTTTTAGAAGCTTGGCATTCTAATAACTTTGCCCTCGTATATAATAAGAGAGATTGGCTGATAATACATTGTTCACATATACTTTCTGTTAAGTGATATTTAAACCTTTAGGAAAAACTCCCTGTAAACAATATTTAAAACAATTCATAAAAATAAAGAATTGCATAAATAATTGTTATTAAAAGTGACTTTCAGACCTGTTGCTTTACTTCTTATAAGAGAAAAAAAACTTACCCATCAAAATTTTCCCCTAAACTTGTATGTTCATAACAGTTAATTAGTTCCATAATGCTCTTAAAGAAACGAGACTCAGACAAATAATAATGTGTTGCACCTTCCAGGTCCTTCTCATAAACTTTCATGTGCTTAACTCGATCATCAGTCCTGTAAAAGAGAGTGGAACAGAAGTATTTACAAAGAAGCCAATTAAATCATTAATAAAAAAGCAAAGAATAAAGAGCATAAGTGAAATCTCTTACTTCAAACTGAGAGCATAAGCAGTTTCATTAGGATATGTAGGACCCTGAGGTCTTATCCTTAACAAGTATGTTCCATTTGCATGTTTTTCTAATAAATTTGTTGCCTTTTCTCTTCCCATCTCGCCAACAAACCTGGAAATAATATAATATTAGTGTTTATATTAGCATAACTAAATATGAGATAATAATATCTTTTCATCATTTATTTAAAAGATGTGTACACTCTCTACAAAATCTGATGTACATTCACATAACTTTCTCTATCCTTTATTACTTATTAGTGTGTATACAAACTATTCCTAGAAATGTAAAAAGAAGCTAGTAACAGTGAAGAATAACACAAATATTAATATAAAAATAATAGTTGCAACCAATCTTCACTTATCTTTTGGAATCCTCAAAGATAAGTGAAGATTGGTTGCAACTATTATTTTTATATTAATATTCCTAGAAAGCTTATTTTTCAATCTACATCATTTTAATTTAGCAAAACCTGCAGAAATAGTTACTTTACGTGTTTCATTATACATGCAAAGTTGTTAATGATGCATGGTCATATCAGTGCTGCTGGTGTGCCATAATTTCCTACCTCCATTCTTTAAAATGTCTGTAAATCTACTGATACTTTTAGGCATAATTAAAAACCATCACATGATAACAATGAAACACAGTATGAGGGCGTCTCAATAAGTACCTACATTGGTGTTACTATCATCTTCTATCAATTGTTACCATTGCCAAAATAAATTTGGTACTGATTCATAGATTACTTTGGATTTTGCAGGCAATCCAATTACTGTCCAATGTGTTTTCACTAAAATGGAAATAGTGTAGTATTGTTCAGTGATTTGCTTTTACTCTTAGATGGGGAAAACTTGCAAGGAGAAAAAAACAAAACTGGATTGGGTACCTTTTGCCATTTATGACAACAATTGGATATTGGTTCAACAACTTTTAAGCATCGCCAAACAAACACTTGTGATGATGATCGCTCGGAATGCTCGGCAGATGAAATGACCAAGAAAGTGTTTGAAAAAGTCCACCATATAATTCTTGTAGATAAGCATAACTCCATGGCAAAAGTTCACAAGGGACCTTGGCCTACCGCCTGGCAACTGCATCCCCCATCTAGGCCCTAAGCAATCATGAATGGGGTGCAGTGCTGGAGGGTGAGATGTGATCAGTGTTTCAAGTCCCTCCCGACCAGATGATGTGGTCTTCTCGATCTGGAGCTGCAACTTCTCAATCAAGTATCTCCTCAATTGGCCCTCCCGGGGACCTCACAAGGCTGAGCGCCCCCTTGACCAGGTCTCCCAGTGGGAGAAAATTCCCCACACTGATACTGGGAATTGGACACAGGTCTCTGGCTTGGCAAATAGCCGTGCTACCTCTGGCTAAGGGGATGACCCAATTCTTGCTGATCAATTTGCAGTGGAGAGGCCACAGATATAGCAATAGGAGTGTATGATAAGTTGGAGATGAAAAAGTTGTCAGCCTGATGGCTGCTATGTCAATGGGACCTGGATTCACATTATACTTCGGAAATCAAGCAATAATCAAAACAACGTGGAGCTTCCAGTGAAACTACTCCAAAGGAGGCAAAGACGATGTCATCAGTTGGAAAAATGAAGGTGACTACTTTTTGGGATGCGAAGGGTGCCACACTCATTGACTTCTTAGAAAAAGGAAATACAATTATTACTGGACAATACCTCAGTGAATCATTGGCTCTATTAGACATGAATTTAAAGGAGACATAGTTCCATTTGGCAAAGAAAAAAGTACTGTTTCACCAATTACATCAAACATTAATTTGGAGTTATCACTGCTGAACTATATATGAACTTCATGGAGAATGGGAGAGCCTTGTTCAATCCTGACTGTGTCACTGAACCTTTCAGCTGATTCTTACAGTAAAACACATAATAACACATATGAATTACAGCTACACCATCCTTATTCTCACAACATCGCTACCTACAATTTCTTTGTGTTCCCAAACATTAAGAAATGGCTTTTATTTACATCAAATGAGGACATCATCGAGATAGGTTCCTATTTTGCAGAGCTTGACAATTACTATTTTTGGAGTTGAAATACTGAAAGAAACATTAGGAGAAGCGTATATGCCTAAAAGAGGACTATGTTGAATAAATAATGTAACAAAATGTCTCTATGGCTTACAATTCTGTATACAGTAAATGTCTATTTCAATGCTCAAATTTATCTCTTGTCGCTATGATGCTCACTCAAATGCTTCAGCAGTCCCTTCTACAAGTGTATGCTTTGAATTCGCTGTCAAAACTGAACTCTGCAAACTTGCCAGTCTCACTTATTTACCACTCGATGTGGCAAGAAATTTTCTGAAGTAGATGCCATTACTGCACTTGTAAATTAAACACAGGTGTGGCAAAGCTGTACTTTGATGTAAACTGTCAGCTCATACTGTGTTATTTTATGCACACCTGCAACAATAATCTATAAATGATGGAAAGCAAGCCATTCATACACGTAAAGTGATTCAGGGTGTCAAAGTATATGCAAATGCTACTAGCATGTGGCTACATTGCCCCCACCTCAGGGCTAATCATCTTGACCAGTACCATTGTAGTAGGCTAACCGATACAAGTATAACACCAGCCTCTTCCCTCAGGGCAGGCCCTGGGTGTGAAGGATGGCAATTTACACCACAAGATATTTCCTTGAAATGGTTGATGAAGTTTGAGGCAGCTTCCTTTGGCCCAGATAGGGTGATATAGCCACACTTGATTCACTCTGCTGAAAACTTCAACTGTTGGCCTGCCAGGCATGACGGGTCCTCATCTGGTTGCTTGCTACCTTGATGTGTTGACGAGTCATCTCATGTATGTTGTGAAGTCAGTCTACAAGATCCTCCATGCAGTCGATTGCTGGCGTTATGTACCCAGGGGGACTCCCAAACATTATATTACATGCCAAAGACCAAGCTGGCTGGTGTCAAGGATTGCAGAGTAGTAGGCAAGCAGTGACATCCTAACATCCCAAACTCTCCGATGACTGGACATGACCTTCCACAAATGCAATTTTTTTGTAATTTTATTTCTAGGGTACACCTCTGAAAACCAGATGATGGCATATTGTATATTCCAAGAGGTGGTAGACAGAGCATGGAGTAATACTCTCCTTTTTTCTTGACTTGAACATCAGTAAAGAGTAAATTAACGGAAAGTGTAGATTCATCAAATGTGATTTATAAGTATTCAGAAGGTAGATCAGAAAATCTTTGGAAGAAGAATGCTTTCATATAACTGGCAGGATGGGTTAAATTCTTATACTTTGCATAAGGACAGCCTCCTACTTATGATCTCTTGATGTTTGACTACTGAACAATTAATCTATCCCAAGGATGAATGCAAGTAAGCTGTACAACTCCTATCAATCCTTCTGTTCTCTATGTCTAGGATGCTGCAGTTAATGGAATAGAAGCTCTAAGAACAAAAGGAACAATATTGTACTTCTCTATTAAAAAAAAAAAAAAAAAAAAAAATGTACAAATGTGTGTTGTCTGTAAAAATAGATGGTATATTAATATGTAACAAGATAAGTGTTGAATTGTAAAGCTATCTTCATTTACATATAGTTTTTATGCATTTTTCTTTCTTTTTTTTTTTCTTAGTTTACAGGTTAAATTAATTAATTTATTGTATTTTATATTTGAGACACTGAATCAAAAATATTGCTGGTTTTAGGGAGAACTAAATTTTCATTAATGGTCTGAATTTTTTTCCATAAGATTCTGCAAGCTCTATCAGTGATTTTTCTAGAGTTTTGAATTTTGTTTTGTTTTTGTAAATAATGAAGAGACTTTTCATCCATTTAGACTATTATACACCAGAAGTGAGTATTTACAGCAAATTAAAAATAAATTCAGTTGGTTTCAGTTTATAACTAATATTTTAACATCCTGCATTTAGCTGTTAATTGGGAGTTATCACATGGTACTAAAAGGATTATAACCAGATATGAATTGACTGAACTTACCACAGATATTCGCCTAGAATAGGATCAGTCCATGGTTCAGGTACATGCCTATGATGTGAAAGAGCAGGTCGAGGTGGAGGCACTGGCAAGCCACATCGCCCAGAATATGGAATGCAGCTTTTGTGAATTGCAATTGCACACCTGATGCATTTATATCCCTGTAAATGAGAGAAAACATGATGGAACTGCAATACCCTAATCTGTAAGCCTAAATCATTGATTGAGAGATTAATATCAATAAATAAGATTTATAACTTGAGTATGAACTTTTCATTTCAAGATATACTTGTCTGGTTTGCAAATGTTTTATAAATTCTAAGATCATTTAGTTAATACTTACCTCCCTTACACAGCATTTGTCTTTGCCAGAAAGGATATGTGTTATTTTTCTTGGATCTGATTTAAATACATTTATATTTTATTTAAAATTAATTTGTATTGCTTTTATGTATATTTGGGTTCAGGGAGCTAGAGGTGAGCAGTGGAGGAAGAAGATTGTGTATGTGGGAGCTGTCACTAAGAAGAAAAGTGGAATAAGTGAAATTTGGAGTAAACCCTACTGTGTATGCTATGAGAATAGGGCTACTTATGGCAAAGACAATTATTAAAGGCAAAACTGAACAAAATATAATGATGAATTGGCTGGTACTTGGAAGTGTAATACTAATGTTGTTAATGATGGCAGGATTGAACTAAATCCAGTTCCTGTGGAGATATAAGCAATGCTAGAGAAACTTGGAAAAAAAACCTGAAGAAAGAAAGAAAAAAATACTGAATAAGATAGATGGAATGGAAGAATGCATAAAACACAACATGCAGCAAGAGCCAAAGAAATAAGATATTAAAAGAGGTATGTTAGGAATAAGATGAGAGGTAGATGGAATAAAGGAGAGAATGGATGAGAGGTTAGGAGATTTAATTTGGTGTTTACAGGAGTGGAGGAGAGAAGAGGTATGGCTACAGTATAGTGCAGTATCCAGTGAGGAAGAAATGATGGAAAAATGAAGAGGGGAGACCACCGAAGAAGTGGAGAGAATGCAGAGAGTAGAGGAGAAGAAAGTTTCATATCTTCCCCTCAAGGGAGCATCTTGATGCTATAGAAAGAGAGTAAAACAGCAATGGAACAATGTCAGTTGCTAAGTAAACAAACACCAGATAAATTTAGATCTTTCATGAGAAAATCAGGATCACAATAGCAGACAGTAAGATTGTGGTTCTGGAATTGTCAAGGTCTGTAACCTTACAATGATTACTGGGGAAGATAGACTATTTGACTGTAATAGACATATGGTTAAAGGAGGACAACATAGATATAAGGAATTATAATTTTATACAAAGAAGTGGAGGAGTGATAGCAAAGAAGCAGAGAGTACCAGGAGAGTTGGATTTTTTATTAAGACAGCATAACAATTAAAGAAACTTATCCAGGTTTAAGGAAGTATTATGGGTTATAATCCAAGATAACAGCTAGATGACAGTAAACTATGTATAGGAATAGTATATAACTGCCCCAGATAACTGACAGTTCCATAACCAGAACTGTTCCTTCTTTTAGCAAAAGATAGAGAAACGAAGATAAATATATAGAGGATTTCAATGTAAGAACAAGAGAAACTGATGTGAATTGGGTGGATGAATAATAATGCATTACAAGAAAAAGAAAATATTATACATTAAAGATAAAGGTACTGATAGAGGAATGAAAAATTTATTGAGTTTTGTGAATCAAAAGTGCTTGATATTTTAAATGGAAAATGTGGAGAGACCTTTCGGGAATATACTTTTATTAATATAAATGGCCAAACGTTATTGATTATGTAGAATGGTTAAACCATATTAAATGCATGGTAAATAACTTTAAAGTTACAAACTTTTGTACAAGTAGTGGTCATTTTCCACTAACAGACATAAAAATTAAAATGGAGAGTCTAATGCTATATCAACTAGAGGAAGCAAACACATGCAGGAGGGGATATATTAGATATAAACAGAAGGAAGAGTATAAGTACAATTTTGATAATGCCTTAATTCTGAGAGAGGACAAATATGTCAGTAAGGATAACTAAAAACACAAAAGATGATAACATTGAAAATCCAATTAGTAATTTTATTCATTATGTGTTGAGCAGGTGAGGAGATGAAAGTAAAAATCTAAGGAAATATCAAAAGTAATGATTGGTTTGATGAAAATATTAATAAAAGGAGAGTAAAAGAAAAATTGGTGAAATGGAAGGAGATAGAAGGCATGACTTCTAAAAACGATTAGCTATAAGGCAAAATTTTTATGATGAATTACTAAATGGTAAAAAAACATTTTTGGAGAAAGAAAAGTATAATGTAAACAAAATATTGATGGGTATAAAAACATTTATAGTTAATCCTAATGTTAGTACAAAATAATTCTTAATTACTTTTCCAATTATATGCCTGTGAAAATTCCATAGGAGATAGGATAATCCAAGAAATAAAAAATAACTATACCGACATTTTGGACACAATTATAACAGAGGTAAAGTAATGAACCTCTTCTTATTAACGCACTACAACTTTAAAAAGTTTTGGCCTTCCCAACAATTTGTTTCTAGACTTTTCTATCTTGTACGCTAATAGGCCAGTTTTTTATTTTCATATACTTAATGTCATGAACATCTATTTTTGGGATGGCCCCTTAATCTTGTGTTCAATGGGGTCCATTTGTAAATTTTTTCAACCATTCTATCATCCTGGGTCCTGTTGATATGTCCAAACAACCCTATCTTAAGGCTTTTATGTGGTTAATGGTATTTTCATTTTTGACTAGTTCATTTAATTTCTTATTATAATATATTCTCCATTTATTACCATTTGTTTAACTGCTCCAAATACAGTACGTAATATCCTTCTTTCAAACACAATTAGTTTGTTTACTCGTTTCATTAAGGACCCAGGTTTCATATGCATATGTTACAATAGGTCTGAGAAGTAATGAACCAGATTAAAAAAATTAAAAGAAACAAAGATCCAGGAATAAATGGTATAACAGGAGTATTTATTAAAGAATGGTGACCTAGGTTAAGTTTAATTTGATTGAAAAGCAAAAGACATACACCAGAAAATTGGAGAAAAGTAATTATATAGCCAATATTTAAAAGTAATGGGAACATGGGTAAACCTAATAACTACTGGGTATAACTCTACTATTCAATGCAGAAAAAATATATACAGGGATCTTAGCAGATACACTCCAAAATGGGTAGAGAAATATAAAATTGATAGTGTGGGGATAGTGTGTCTGCCTAACATTCAAGAGGTTATGAGTTCAAATCTCGCTTAAGCTGAGTTTTCTGGATAAGGTTTTCTTTCAGGGGTTTTCCTTATCCTGAGAAGACGAATGTCAAGTAACTTTAAGCTCCATGAAGGCCAAGATCATTTAAGCAACATTTGACCGATTTCATACATTGGACTTCAGGAAACTAAGACAAACTGTTGACAATGTACTTGTTATATAAACATTAGTATTTGAAAAATAAGAGAGGAAAATTTTTATATGGTGTTCATTGACATAGAGTTGAAATTACTGTGGTAAAAACTGTTAAAAACAATCTAATGAGTTCCATTCACATCACTTTCTCTACATTTCTGTAACAATTTACTCTTAAAAAGCTTATTTTATGCTAATGAAGATGATCATTAGCAGAAATTGTCTTATTACTTGCTTCCTTGTAAGTAGAAGGGAAATAGGGTGATACACTAAAGCAATAATCAAATTTTTAAAAAGCTTTTTACTATCTAACTGAATTTTGCTCTCTTTGCATGGCCAGGAGTTGACAAGTTTCCATGCGAGAAAAGTTTAAGTATTTTAAAATTGAAACCAATAACAATGGTCAGCTCCACCAAAAAAATGTATATGACATAAATTGTGTGTTTTAACAAGATCTACATTTTTTGGTAAATAGTTGTCTATCTCTTACGGTTTACTAGTTATGCAAAACTCATCCAGAATGAAGAGATCTTCAGAGGCTATTTCCACAAAATTCAAGATATGGATATCATTTGTCATGTAAACATCTTTAATATACAGCATTTTAATCAAAATTGTTAGAGCCATTTTTGAGAAAATCAACATTTTCAAATTTTTTTTTCCATGTTAAGGGTACTTAAAATCTTCTGTGTCACTTCCTTGGAAGTTACTAAAATTAAATCTCTCTCTCATGCACATGCCTTTTTCTAAAAAGGCCTTTTTGGATACAGGGGACCCTACATTTCCTATGTACCATGTACTAAGTAGAACAAATAAAAAGGGGTAAGTAATCAAAATATGATGGTCTTAAACGTTTAGCTAAAGTTAATACCTTTGATGTAAAATATGAGGTTGTAAAGCTAAGCTCAATCTTATTCAATTTATGTACTAATGACATACTACAAAATATTAACAGCAGTATAATAGTTTTTTGCCTGTAATAAATAATATGCAAATGCTGCCTTGCTTTTTGCAAATGACTTGATGGTGGGTTTCATTACTGTAAATGACTTAAAACTATGTTTACAAAAATGGACACTTACTGTGCAGAATGTGGATTCAAAATATAGACAAAACACCATTTATAGTGTTTAAGAAGGAAAAGAAATTGAAAAAAAGAAACATAATTATGGAGTGGTCTGCCATTCACTTACTCAGGAATTAAAATAGACACAGGAGGTAAATGGAAGAACTAAAGGAGATCAGCTTTTACAAAAGGGAAAACAGCAATGTCGGCTGTTAGGGGATGTCTATACAACATGCTAGAGCTGAAGGTAAAATGCTGCAAAGGGTATTTAACTAGTGGTCGAGGCTCATATTTTATATGGTATTGAAATATAGGGTCTTGAAAATAGATGGCAAGTTGTGGATTTAGTGCAGGATGTTTTGTAAGGAAGTACAGCTGCAACAGCTCTGAAGTAGTTCAAATTAAAATGGGAAGAGTAGCAAGATAATGATTATGAAAAGTGCTTTGAAATACTGGTATAGGATCATGAATTTAGGAGTAGAAAATTTGTTAAAACAATAATTAAAATACCAAGACACAAATTTACAAAACACGGGTTGAATAGATTAATTAAAAAATAACTTAGAAATAATGGATTGGGGTATGTTTGAAGGAAAAGAGAAACAAACAACAAAGGCTTTTGGAAGGGTATTAGAAAAGGGTTTGAGGATACTTAGATACAACATTTGTTTAGTCAGATCAGAAGCAGATACCTAAATTAGGGTAGTTTTTGTGAAAGGTAAAGAGTAAATGGAAATGGTCAGTTGAAAAACATGGTACCTAGATGAAATTTAAGATGGCAAAGGATAGCTATGTAATATGGCTAACTAAGTAGGGTTAAAGTCAGTCCTAACAATGTGCTTGGCACTTTGATAAATTAACAAATAAATTAATAGTCAGATAACTGAGAAGAGGTCATTAGTATTTTATTCCACTTTGCTTCTTTCCTCCATATGACCTTATTGCCCATATAAATTATGTCTAATCCATCTAACTAGAGATGTAGATCTCTTATGAATGCTTGCTTCTAACATCATCTTAATCTCTCTCTCTCTCTCTTCTTCTTCTTCTTCTTCTTTTTTTTTTTTTACATCTTTGCGAGCTATTGTTAAGGCTTTGTTTATAGATTTTTTTTGCTCCCTTTTAACATTCTTTCCTTTTCTTACAGTCCATTTCCATTTGTTTTTTTACTTTCTCAAAGTACTGCCCTATGTTCTTAAAATATTTGTCTAAAATTTGATTTATACTAGTAACAGCATATGTAAAATATATTGTATATATTCTCCCCCCCCCCCACATAGTGGAAATTCACCTTGCAGAGAATCCACACTCCTGCTCTTAACCATGCTATCCCCCTTCCCTCTTTTTTCCTTATTGGTATTGTGTTACAGGGGTAGTAACAGTAGTAGGACTACAAGATGCTATTAATAAAATCTTGTTAGAAAAAAAAATAAAAAATAAAACAATAGTGTTTAAAAAGAGATCAAAATTAAGAAAACATGATAGATAGCATATAAATGGATATCAAATACAAGAATTGGATCATCTAGGAGCAAGATTCTCCAGTAACAGTAGGTGGGAGGCACAGTGTATACAGAAAAGGAAAAATAGCCACGAAAGCTGTCAAGATATGTTTATATAAAATGCCCATGTTGACAAACACATTTGGGAAGTGTTAAAGGAGATGTTAAAGATTGATATGGTATAGTACACTCTACAGAGGGGTTTTGGTTAATTACCTCAAGAGCACACCCATAGGAGTAGGGCTGGCAAACTAGGTAGGGAAGTGATAAAACATCAAGAATATTGAAACATTTGTACAGATGCATCCTTAAATTAGATGATGACATAATAAACAAATGTTTTTAGTAATAAAGGTATGTAATGCTAAGTTTGGAGAGATGGGATAATTGCTATTAGGGATATCTGGCTAATAGGTAATAACCCAGATAGTTTTCTTTAAACTTTTGTGTGAATCAGGAATATCCTTATCTTGCAGTGTGAATAATGATTCTAAATTTGATTTGTCCTTTGTTGTTCTGAAGCTTCGTTTGAAGTATTAACGACAAGTTTGGTTTTCTCTCCTTATTTGATTTTCTTCTTCCTTATTGTTTGCATCCCCCCAAATTAGGAGAGTGAATAGAAAAATTAATTTCCTTACTGCTTCTGAATTTTTAATGGAAAGACTTTACTTATTAGTTATTCATCATCTCTCTTGTACACACATTTTCTTTTTATTAATGATTAACAAATTTATTTCTATGTAATGTTCTTTCATTTTTCCTCCTTCCTGAGGTGAATGAGAGCACAACTTTAATATTGGCTTTTCTTTTTCTAATATCACCTTTTTGCACCCATAAACAAAGATTATGGTGTTCATTACTCTTCAAAAATCATTATTTTCTCCATTAAATTTAACAGCACTGACTAGTACATGGAATGGATCCGATTCTGTGTCACATGATACATCAATTGAAATACAGATAACAATAAACAATCCAGTTGTGATTTGAGCCTCTGAACTATCAATCATGAAAACGACTCTATTGACTCATAATTTTACCACTTGGGTATCTTGCCCTTCGCTTTGCATGTCTACAATTACCTGCAGTTAGCAGAAACTCCGAGAAAGGTTATCACTGGCATACTGGCTTATTATTGATTTTGATATATTACAACTGGCTGTGACCATTACTGTCCTAAGTCAAAATGTTCACCTAACGCTCCTCTGCAATCCTCGAAGATTTGTTGGTTGAGTTCTACAACATTCTATATAATAGCTACTAATACTTTTGGTTTATTGTTAGATGCCAGTATAATATGCAATTAACAACAAACACTCTTAAAATATATTAAAATGTTAACTTATCATCAAATGGCAACACTGATTAGAGGGTTAACATTACATTGTGAACTTTCTGCATTTTATATGATGCAAACTTACAAAAGATAATATACTATGGCCTAATGCTTTAAGTACTTTGTCACCCCAGATGTAGATAATAAGTAATCACTACTCCCTTCTAGTAAAATAAGAAAGAAAGAAAAAAAAAATTAGATCAGAAGATTCCAAATGCTTACCTGGAATATTAGCCCTTTCAAAAATTTGCTGCAATGATTACATGTTGTAGGCTTATCAAATGTGTGCATAATGAACTTGTGGTCTGAACTTTTACAGCTATTTGGCTCAATGTTATCCCTAAAATAAAAATCAAATGAAGATCAAAACTTCAACACTGTACTTTTACTATTATCTCTTATTTTTATGTCACCAAAAATAAACATAAAGATGGAGTAAAAACAATATTTCACTTACAAAGCTTCTTGAATTGCCTTTATCCATTTGTGCTTAAGTTCCACTGTGCGTGCATACATAGTGTATGCAGTACGTTCACTTTTCTTTACCAGGTACCATAGATAACTCCACCTTGCATCCTTCAACACTCCCCTGCGACTTTCATCTACTCTGTATTCTGAAAGACTCAACGATTCTGAGAAGCAGTACTGATCTGTCTGTAACAAAAAAAAATTCATAGTTTTTATGAGCATGAATAGATGCATTATTCTATGAATGTTTCTAGCAAATACTATGTTGAAAGTGATGTAGCATTGAAGTTAATCCAAACTCTGTTTCATTAAATCATGTTATCTGTAGCATAATGTTAAACTTTTTTTTGTTGTTGTAGCTTAACATCCTTTAACCTGGTTGGTCATATCGGACAATGAATGAAATTGATGAAATGATGCTCAAATGATCTTGGGGTCCATGGAGCTTAAAGTTACTCGACATTCATCTTCTCAGGATAAGGGAAAAACCCGAGAAAAAAAAACAACAAAAAACCTTGTCTGGGTAACTCACCCTTAGCGAGATTTGAACTCACCACCTGTTGAATATGAGGCAGACATGCTACCACCACACTACCCAGGTAGGAATGTTAAACTTGTGTTAACATCACCATAAGGAGTGTTTAAAGAGTTTAAGAAATGTTAGAAGGTGCTGGAAACCAAATTTTGATGTAAAATTTGCTGCTTTTGACATTTAAAATTGCCATTTCTAACCAAGAGCTATGCATCATAATAAATTTCAAAACCTGTAAAAAGCGATATTTTGAGTGATACAGCCTAAGACCATCTACATCAGCCAGATCTTAATATAAAAACAATAAGGTCATCCTATGGGTCAGCTGTAAATGCAGTGAAAGCAAATATATCACTCTTGTAACTACTGTTACCATCTCAACAAAAACAAATTGTGTATTAATATTAAAAATTGATTCAATAAGAAAACTATGAAATAAGGAAAGCTTTTTTTAAACATGTGAATATAATAATGGGATCATTTAACAATGAGTCAAAAATTTAAACACTTAAATGTTGTGATGTTTTAAACATTTTAAATTTCAATTCATTATTAAACAATTTCATTATAATGGTGTTCCACTATATACAAATACTCATTATTTATATGTCAATGTAATAACTGTTATAACTACTTTGTGATAACATAACCTACTTCATACAATAACATGACATGTTGCTACGCTCGTCAAATTGTTGTGCATTACCTAGGGGAAATTAAAGGATGTTGTATAAACTGTTCAGTGCTGTTTGCTGACCATGAACATTTTATGCAACAGCTTTATGTGTAAAGCTAGGGTGTGAAAAACAAACTATATTTAGGAAGTCTTTATAAAAAAAGAACTTAATTAGAGGATCTGCTGGGGAATATATTCCTTACAACAGGTATAAGACCACATAATTAATGCTGTCTTTATCATACGAGGAGAGTCCGTAAATTAATGTCTACAATTTTTTTTCATATAGAAAATATGTTTATTGTCAATGAATGCTACTTTTGTAGAAAGGTGGAACTTTCAGCTATTTTTCAACCTAATCACCATTGTGATCGATACACTTTTGCATGCCCTGTGGCATTTTTGTATACCCTTATCATAGCACTCTCCCGCCAAGTTGTGATGGTAGCACTCGACCTTGTTTTTCATGTTGTGAATCTGGAAATGTGTTTCACCGAGGTGTGACCAACTCAGGAAACAGATGATAATCATTAGGTGCTAAGTCTGGACAGTAGGGGGGATGGGTGAGGATGTCCCATCCGAACTGGGCTAGGAGATCAGCCGTTGCATGGGCAGTATGGGGACGAGTGCTGTCATGATGAAAAATAACTCCCTTCATCAGCATTCCCCTCCTTCGATTTGAATGGCACAATGCAATTTTTTTCAAGCGAGCAGTATTTATTGTTTTCTGGTGGCATAAACTCGCACAACAATACACCTTTTCTGTCCCATTACACATTGTCATTCACCTTGCTGGCAGAAAATGTCTGTTTGAACTTTAGTGGCTTTGGCGAATTCAAATGCCGCCATTGACATTCGTTAGTTTCTGGGTTGTATAGTGCACTCAGGTTTTGCCACCAGTGACAATTGAATCCAAAACTTCCTCGCCCTGTTCTGCAAAGCGCTCCAGAAATCCGTGGACCGCTTCAACACATAGCCGTTTATGGTCTTTGGTGAGCATTTTGGGGACCCACCTCACACACACCTTGCAATAATGCAAATGTTCGGTCAAAATCTTATCAATTGTATTCTTACTGACTTCAGGGATAAGTTCGCACAGCTCGTGAACTGTTACATGCCTATCTTTAAGCATTTCTTGTTCCACTTTTGCAATTTTTTCAGCCAAAAGTGAAGGCCGACCAGAATGCTGTTCGTCATGGACGTCTGTACGTCCATCCTTGAACTCTCTGACCCACTTTTACAAGCTTTTGACATCCATACACTGTGGCCCATAGACTTTGCATAACTGACAAATGCCACTGGGGGTAGTGCCCTTGGCACTCAAAAAAACTGATCACTGCATGCAACGCGCATTTGGCGGCGGAAGAGAGGAGCTCCATCACGAACGATTGCCCAGCCAAGACTAATGGTTGCAATGGTTCAGTGTGGTGGGGATTTGAAGGGGTGAAACCAAGCTATATGCCAGCGTTGCCAGATCTAACGTAAAAGTGTTCATGGCTCCTGCACCTTGGAGACCTTATTTTACGGATACGCCTCATACCATAATATCATATCTAAATTAAATTGCATCCCATACCTCTTGCTAAGAGAGCACCAAAGTGGGATTGATGAAAATAAAAATGGTTTAGCTGAAAGGGTCTACCTTCTGCAGATTTATTTATTGAATCTGAGCTGAACTTCCATGAATAGTACATAATCTACTTTCATTACTGAAACAAAGACTGAAATACATCTTCAGTATGTTTGGATGGTTCGTTAAGAAATATGCTAAGAAAGGCATCATCTCGGAGCTTAGGCTTTCTTGGGGGAATAAAAATTGGTTCACCATTTAATACTGGAAATATATCTCCTTTCATTATAAACTTATCTTTAAAATGTTTTATGCACACCAATGAATTATTTCACAACAAAATTGTCACAATAACTCTTGTCCTTTTTCTTACAAAACAATGTCATAAGAAAACCTAAATGTTGACATAACACCACAGTTGGATTTATAACCACAAACATAACAAGAATGGTCCATATACATATGTACAAAAACATAAAACTACTTACAGTTATAAAATATAAATGAAAGGAAAATTTTCACAATGAAGCACTTAATTATATTTAATTAATAAATATGAGTCACACACATTCTTATGCTTAATATAATAACATTGAATTCTTATACCCCTTATTTCATTTGGTAAATTCTCCCACTTTCACAAAAGGAACTCTTCTTATTCTTCTTCTTTTAATTGTACCAATACTTCAGTACACTTTCCACCTTTATAAACTAACTTTCCTAGAATATTTCTTAGTTGGGTTTGTAACACTTCAAGTATCACTTACGTATAGTTTTTCCAGACCGGTTTTGAAGCCATGTGGGCTTCATTGTCAATGGTTTCCAACTGGTTTTAATGAAAGGGTGTTTTGGAACACTGATACGTTCCAAAACACCCTTTCATTAAAATTGTTCTTAATTTTGCCAATTCCACTAGAGCAATCTCATTTGGCAAAGATCTAGGTTATCCTAGTGTAAATATACAAAATAGTCTGTTTATCATATTGTTTTCCAGCCCTCATCTGGCTCAGATTTCTACACCATAAATATTTTGCACTCTACTACTAAACCATGTACTCTTTCCAAGCATTTTATTTGCATATTTGGTAGTTTATTTCAAAACCTAATCACATTTATTGTCATGTTTCCTTCTGCTAGTGCTTTCCTTTTTTGATCACTCCATTTTTCATTACTTGACAGTTTAACCCCAAGATAATCAATTTCTGAATCCTCCCACCACCACTTCTATTGTTTTCTTAATTTGTATCCATTCTTTACTACCATGATCTTAGATATTGTTTTATTTATCTTGAGGCCCCAGTATTTACAGAATGTACTTATTTCTTCTAATGATCATTTCAAACTACACTTGTTATAGCGCTTGTAACTAAATCAACTGCAAAAACCAAACCTGGTATTTCTCTAATGTTTATGGTCAGCAAATGAATACTACTTTTTGCTTATTTCCTCTAGGACATCAATAATAAAGGACATCAATAATAAAACATGTATTGGACTTAGTTTACAATCTTGTCCTAGAACTACATTATTTGCTACTTTATTTGTTAACCTCCCCTTTTCATATTTTATGTGAAATTCATTTCCCCATAGACATTTTCTATCACCTTTATAAAGCACTGGCTTACTCATTTTTTCCCCTTAATTTAATCCAAAGTGCTTCTCAGATGATGGTATCAAAAGGTTTTTCTAAATCCAGAAACAATAGGAATATCCTATCTCTTTTATTACTGAGATAATTATCTATAAGTGTTCTAATTTAAAAATATTTTTGACTGTTCTTTTGCATTTTCTAAAGCCTGAATGAAATACTGAAGATTTTGCTTCATTCTCCAAGCAGTGGTTTAAAATTAGCACAAAAAGATGCCATAAGTGGATAGTTAAGTAAAGATAGCAAGAAATTGGTCAGTTTTTAAAAAGGTGAAAAAGAAATGGAATTGGAGTGAAAATAAAGAACAAACACAAATACACAATACATACAACACAGAGTAGATCTTAATGATTAGAAAATGTATGTATTTAGTATGTAAATAGGATATGACTGGCAAAGGACCTGGTGTAAATGCCATGTGTATTCCAATGCAATTTGTTTAGCATAAATAAACAAATAAAATAAATAATAAAGGTAAATTGAATACAACTATTTGGTAAATCTATGATTTTTTTTATTTATTATCACTTACCCCTTTTGCTTTGCACATCAGCATGACTTGATCGAAGATGAAGACATACCTGAAAATATATATGTCAATTATTCATGTGTAAGAAAAGAAAAATTCTTTTTCTTTTGTATATCAATCCTAGGAGAAATAAATCTGTTATAATGCATGTTTTCTTTAAATAATGGATTACTCTGTAGTCATATAAGCCAACCATAGAAGAATCATGGGAAAATTAATTTAGAACAATTGAAATTAATTGAACATGGAGACAGTATTGTCAATTCATGTTATAATTATGGGAGCATATGATAATTTGAATGTTTGTACAACTTTTGATATTACTAAACATATAATAATATCCCTGTAGTGTTTGTATTACAGTGAATGATGCAATAAAGCATGAATCTGAATTTGGCCCTTGTGGCCTGTCTCCACCCCTCTGAAGTATGCACCCCATATCCTGCACTCTCGCTTTCCTTTTTTTCTCACTGCCCTTAAGGCTAGAATTATTAATTTAAGTGAACACAGTACTGTCTAAAAAATTTATAATCAGTGATGACACTAACAAAATTGATATTCCCTGCAAAAGAAAGAATATTTCTGAATCTGGGAGCTTCTGGAGTGCTAGAGGAATTTCCACTGACAGTGATTTTGTTGCTGACACTAGATAGATTAAATACGTTCATTCTGTTACACCAGTTTGTGAAAGATGTGTTGAGTCTGAAAATTTACAAATCATTGAAAAGAGGTTAAACACTAAGAGAACTAATAGCAGTTCAAAGTGGAGATGAGTAGATCAAAAAACTAATTAATCCTGGCTGTCATCAACATTATAAGTACTGTAAAAATGAGCATAATTATCATCTGCTTTATTTTAGTACTATTAATTTTTTTTAGACATAAATCTATAATTCTGAATGGCTGGACTGATGTATTTAGTTAAAAGTTGGCAACCCTGTTGGGAGATCTACAGCCAAACTGAAACCAGAAGATATGTAGTAGGATAATTTTTTATTTTGGCTACTTTTGAGTAAAAAAAATTGAGAATAAAGGATATTATTAATAATATATGTAGAAACAGGAAATGGCGAATAAAATTCTTAAAAAAAAAGCTAAAAAAATGTTATGAATGGCAGTAAAAAAAAAAATTGATATAATAGCTCATGTCTGTGGAAAGCAGTAAATAAAATTGTTAAATAATTTGAGGCAGTTTCAATATTTGAGTGTAATGTCCCAAAAATATAAATATTAAATAAAACTAAACTACAGTTGCAATGAATGCTCTTTTAACATTTGTAAAACATTGTGACATTTTCTCATTAAAAGGAAATGAACAGTAATATTGCCTACTAACTACACAGTACAGTGTATTCAGCACTTTAAAAAGGATGATAACAAAATTGACATAAAATGATACCATACTTACCTCACTTTGATCTTCTGATTATCATGTGCTTTAATTCTAAGCTCACCATCTTTGAGTAGTCGCCCATAATCTTTCAATTCAGTATTTTCAGGTAAACGCCAGCCTGAGATGTTGTTCTATAAAGGAATGTTACAAAACATAATGTTTATATCTTATTTTATACTACTCCATTTAAAACAGTCCATTACACTGAATTAATAGAAGTTGAATGATTCCATTCCTTTATTTAAGCAATTATATATTAAGTAAATGGTAGAAAATACAACCTCACAAAATTACAATGAAGGTATTAAGTGCGGGAGTGAAAATTTATGTCATGGTCAATGCTTGGGGTAAACTGCTTGCTCCTTGCTATGGCTATCTGGGTTTGATTCCATTGTTGTATTTATGGTTAGTGAAGCTACATTTGGAAAAAGTTTCCTTTGCCACTCATTTGGCAATTTGTGCCACCATCACCATCCTCATTTTTAAATTAATTCAAATATTCAGTGTAACTTTCTCCATCAAAATAAAAGGCACATACTAAAAATGCATAACAATTATTCTTTCACTCCTTCACAAGTTTTCTAATGCTTGATTAACAAGTGAACTTGTATTGTAGATTACTTTATACATTTGTATCCATATTTTAATTTTTCTATTACAATTCACACTTTTTAACTTTTTTTTGTATGCGATGCTAAACACTTGGGAATATTATAATTTAATTAAACATAAAAGCTGCACATCTGCTAGACAGTAAAAGTTCTTAGTAAACTTAAAACTCATACTTTTTCCTTTGATATCTGGCCCAAAGTGTGATGTGGTGAAGGGCTTGCAAACACAAAAACCCTTTTAGCCCTGATGGCTAGTGATGAGATTAGGAGAAACTTTGCTTTCTGTAGTTAATCCTGTAGCAGAGCTTGTGAGCCTGTAGTATTCATAGTGAGGGTGGTTGAGAATGTGAACTAATGGAATACCCTCAAGAGCAACAAAGCGACAGTCAATGTTGGCAGGAGAGTTTCACGATTTGGCTGAGACAAGGTGATGCTCCAGAACCTCCACAAGCATCTGGGGATCTGCAGGGTGATTCTGACAGATCATGTGGTTGTGTTCGCAAAAAGCAAGGTGGTGAAGGTGTATCTGGAGGGCCATACAACCAGTTGAGTCTAGAGGATCCAAGAACATAATTTTGCATCAGAATATTAGAAAGAAAGAAGTCACCCCAATGCAGATACCATATCAAGAAGACCCTGCCTAAAGGTGTGCAGACACTGCACTAAGATAGAGGAGAAGGAACATTACACAACAACTATCATGTAATTTTGGTGGTGCCTGCAAACGAATGGATAGCACAGGTCTGAGGATGAGCAGATGACAGACATCACTTGGGGCCACTCTGAGAGAAGTGCAAGCTAGGATTAAGCTGAGCTGGGCAGACTTCACACACAGAAGTAGTATGTGTAAGTCTAAATGGTTCTAAAGACCAAGAAAAATGTAATGCTTAGAGTTCAGTAGCCACCTGATCGAAAGATTCAGTGGATCCTTCTTGAAATAAGTTGTTGGAAGTCCTGGATCATACTACTCCGACTTATGGACACTGTCCCAAGTTTAACAACCATAGCAAGGACTATACCATGTGGTGAAGAGGATTAATAATGCAGCTATTGTATTCAGAGGCTACCCCAAAGGAGGAGTCTGGTGGTACACTTAGATTGTCTAGCTCGCTATGATGGTGTTGGACAGGATGACGACCAGCCTTGTTGAGGAAACAATATGACTAGGTGCCCAAATGCATATGTGGGTTATATTTCTACCTTGTCCCATGGATTCTGCCAGGTGTGAACAAATTCCACAAAGAGTGCTTACATAGCTGCCAGTATTGTTGGGAAGGTATATATATATATACAGAATTTTCCAGAATTCAAAAGCACAAGTTGGCAGGATTATAGAGGTGTTCTAAAAACATAGTTTGAGATAGGCAATCTATTGCCCCTTTTGCCAAATGTCAAAGTTATGGCCTGTTTTCTGGATTGCACAATAGTGGCCATAAATTAAAAGAACATGGACAAGGGGTCCTATTTTCATTCAGAATGTCTCATTGCTATGCTAGTAGTCAAAGGAATGCAGTACACAATATTTAAAATTATTGGACTTCCAATTTTGCCAAAATTGCCTATTCTTTGAGAATGTGCACGCCACTGGCAACTGTTTGGTTGACTTCAGATCATATGTAATTAATTACAGCTCTCCGCTAATACATACTGCTGGGCGAGTCGGTATAGTGTTGGCTCATGAATCCCTTTCTAAGTTCCTATCACTCTCATAAGGTTATTTTTTTATTTTATGAATGAAACCTATAGCGTTCAATATTAAATTCAGTAAATATTAATGAACCTGCATAGATAATGCAACACAACAATTAGGTTTGTTGAAAATATTTATCTAATATGTGCTTTGAAATGTAGAAACTGAACTAATATTTAGCTGCGGAATAAAACCTAATCTGCTACTAGGGTTCAAACATTGGTACTTGGGTTTCGTCTTGCTATTGTGTCATTCTAACTACTTAGGCTTTTGTGGTCCTAAGCGGCGGTTATGCTTCTGAAAATCTTATCTAATGGCTACATGTGACTGCTTTGAAACCATGAATTGTTAAACATTGTGTTCACATTGTTTAACAACACACATTATGTGTAAGCAAATATTGTTTCAATATTTGCTTACGAAACACAGATCATACAGTTTGACATCCTAAGATAATCTAAGCTATGATTTTCTGATCTCATGTGTTCTTTGGTGCCACGTGGTATCATTGCACATGCATAAGGTACCAATAATATCAACCCGAGCAATTAAGGGCCTGTTTAACTGCTTTGTTTATCACTGCAAAAGTCACAATTATTGTAATGTGTAAGTACATAACACCTCAATATATGATGCACTTTATTTTAGAAACTCCTTGGAAAGATACAAAGAAGTGTCTCCTTTAAGGTGTTTAATGCAATCATTACTGAAATGTTCTCCATTGCACCTTCATGCTAATCGTACATTACATTTATTTTATTTGTCAAAACAAATAAACTGTATTGAGTAATGCAGCAAAGTATGAACGTTTCATTATAAAATGCAAAAAAAAGGAGACAACATAAAAATAAAGTACCTATGGAGGCTTGAACCTTGCAACATCTTAACCCAAAGCCCTCACGCTAACCATAACACTAAATAATGCCACCTTATATATATATACACACACACACACAAGGTATACCAGAATTCAACGGCACAAATTGGGGAGATTGTGCAGGCATCCAAGATAAACAGTTTGAGATAGGGAACCTATGGGCTATGGGTTCTAAATTCTTTGCTACAGCATAAAAATATTAAGGGTTAGCACACCACTGTTCAAACCACAATGGACCATCATGTGAGCACCCAGATACACATGCACACACACATTCTGTTAGGCAGGTGGGCTTGTGCTCCTGCTCACCTAGCAAGAGAGTAAATATGGGACAGATACCCAGTCACTTCTTCCAGCTTCTGAAGAAGGCCATGGAGTTTACAATAGCCGAGAGCTCAACATTTATAAATTTGACACAGTTGATTACCTGTGAAACTAAATCAGACTGTTTTATTACAGTTTAATTTGTTCCCAAGAAATTCTACACTAACAAAGCTAATTTTGTTTATAGGTTGGCATTGTTTGGTATGCAGAAAATTATGACTGACAATTTACATACCTGTATTGATCTCATAATCTGCAGCATGTCACTGTCTCGTTTCACTTCATTTATATACTCAGCAACATCTACCATTGCCTCTTTGGCTCTTTCCAATCCTCGATAGTCCTCATGGTTCTAAAATTACAAAAGTTATCTATGTAAAGCAACTGTTAACTTTTAGGTTCAGATAGAATGTGTCACGAGATTTAATGAAGGTGCTATAGTTTTGCTACGAAATGAAAACTCTTTTAGAATTAGCTTTCAATTAAACAATTAAATACAATTACAGCTAATGCCAGTAAACACATTAAAAATGCAAATAAAACATAAAATTGTTACTTACAGGCTGAGTTTCACTTATCAGTTTATCTAAAAGTAAGTGATATTTCAATATCCTCTGCATTGGCACTGATAGTATATCACGAAGTTTAAACTTTCCATTATTAGCTTCTTGTTGACACCTCTGGAGAAAAAAAGAAAACATATTATACACTTGAAGAAAACTAAGTTTGGTATGAAGTAGAGCATTTGGGGAATTTTACCAATTTCTTACTTTCTTGTTTGCTAGAACTTTCTTCAAAAAGATGTTATTTTAGTTGGCCCAAGTTTGTAAAGAAAATATGCTTCATCACTACTGGGAAATGTAGGAGCATATTGCCTACGAGTGTTTTCCAATTAGTTTACCAACATTTTTATTCAAAATAATAAAGCTCTTCTTAACCCATTATGGTTAAATTTAATTATTTCCTAAAATGTTTGGTTTTGATGAAGCAGCAATATTAGCAAATACTATAATACTGCATTGAAAATCATTGAATTATTTTACAAAGAGAATTCACCAGACCACACAGCAGACAATTTTATGTTTCCATCATAACTCTGCTTCTTTGTGTGCAAGAAGAATCAATATTCCTTTGTCTTCAATTTTGTTATCCACATGACCGGTGGTTTAGTATAATTTTGCCTATGAACACGTGATGAAGTAGCATCTGCTTGGATAATAAATTATCATTTTTCAAATTTGGTATTACTAAAATGTGCTCTTACTTCATTCTTTGTAATGCTAGCATGGCCTTCCGCCCTAATATTTAGACAGTAAAATTCAAAATTGGGTCTGTTATTGTTTGAATATTGTGCTTAAATGTACTTTTTTCTATGCTATTTCTTTTTTTCCAATTATTAGGCCAATAGTGCAGGTTAATGCATTGCTGAAATGCTTTGCTGATAAATGACAGTATAATTCAAAAAGGAAAGTTAGTTAAAATACCATACTTAGTATTTAAGTTCAGTATCTTCCATGGATGTAACACAATGATTTTCAGGAAAATCTCCCCACCCGCAGCTATCCTTTACATGGACATTTTTTTTGAAAATTTTGACTTTCTCAAAAATGGCTCTAAAGATTTTGATTGAAATGCCATATATATAAAATATTTATATGACTCAGCAAAATCGAACGGTCTACGATTTGTTTCAGCAAGACAAGAAACAAATCATACATTACAAATACTTTTTAATTCATCCTATTGCATCCTCATCCTTATTATTCTTGATGCATATCCTGAATTTTGGGAATAGCCTCTGAAGGCCTCTTCACTCTGGATAACTTTTGTATGACTGGTAAATCGTAAGAGATAGACAATCTACACAAAAAATATGGATCTTGATAAAACACAAAATTTATGTCATACTTTTTTTTTCTAGTTGACAATTTCTGGAATATTCTTTGTTATTGGCTTTAATTTTAAAATACTTAAATGCAGTCTTATCTCTTTTGTTACTCTTGGCCATGCAAAAATAACCAAATTTCTTGTTTCACATAGCTACCAGCTTTTAAAAGATTTGACTATCAGTTTAGCTTATTGTATTCCCTTATTTCCCTTCTACTTACAAGGAAACAAGTAATAAATCAATTCTGCTAATGTTTATCTCCATTAGCATGATGTAGATAAAAGAATAATCATTTGTAAAAATCATTTGTGGAACAGGTAGACAAAATTATGTGAATAAGACACATCAGTTTTTTTTCTTTTCAAGCCACATGAATACGACTGTTTTCTTTGTGATTTTGCAAGTGATACATTGCTTATATAATAGGTAAATTTGCAAATGATTTGTTGCTTATACTTTGACATTGGTTTGATCAATGGTAGTCATTTCAGAGAGGTGTAATAAATACACCAGGACTTGATTGTCAGGGTATGTTGTATGTATGTACATAGCAAGTTCTATACTCTCATTACTGTATAGGATACATTTTCTGTTAAGTTAGCGAACATCTGGGTATGTTATCATGAAAACTCACAACTGACATACTGTTGATTCTTTTTACACATGTTGCCAATTTGTTTTGGGCCTTATTTGGTATGCAATATTTCAGTCATGATAGATCAGTTCATGGGCTGCATTTTCAATGCATGAAAATTAGGAATAGACAAGATATGCAAGAAAACATCAATTAATAAATAAATTAATATTTATGTTTACTAAAGTGATCACATGCTTTGTACAAGCAAAATTACTTTAACAATTGCATTGTGTAATCAAATAATATTATTTTGTTCTGCAATTGGACACATTATTTTCCTCTGGTCAAGCCCCATTTAATTTTGTTCTTTTAATGAATACTATGATTAACGTTTATTGTTTATTTCAAGGTATAGTTGTGTGTGGTTGTGATTTGGTGAGATGAGTGAAATGTATGAACATTTATGCAGCTATAATGGTGCAGTGTGTATGTACCACTATGGCTTGTTTTTTGAAAGTATCATGTATGATGCCGTAATTACTTATATTGTTGTAGAATTCAACAGCAGCTCATGGCTAAAATGACATAAAGAGCTACATAATCTATTAAAGTAAAAGTTATAATTATTACATTATTATTATTATTAGTATTATTAATAATAATACTAATAATAAAACAACAACTTTTAAAAGTAATCTATAAAATCAATAATTAATTTACAACATTTTATCAAGAAAATTAATCTAGAAACAATTTTATCTAAGTAACAATCAAAAGCGTTAAAATAACAATTCTTCACCTATTTTTCTTGCTGATGCCTGCTTACTGGAAATAAACCAACCCTGGGGTTGGTTTATTTCCAGTTTCTTTCTTTGTGTTAGAATTCTAATGCTGGCATGGCCTACACTAAGGAAGTTCATGTTACTCAGTACTAAACTGTATTTTCTTATGATGTAGTGCCTAACCAAACCATTCTTTAATTTGAACTACAAGCTTACATTATGGAGTCTTGGGGCATGTCCATATTACCCCAGTTGCTCAGATACATTGCATTTTAATTCTTGGAGTAGTAACGTGTTTAGAAGAAGATTAATAAGGAACTGTAAATAAAAGTATATATTTTTAAATATCTGGTGGTATTTATTATTGTTTTTGTGATAATTATAAATAAAAGATATGGTGGGGCTAACTCTATCAAACCCCTCAAAAGAAATGACCACTGGTAGAGTTATTACATAATTTGTTGTTAGTCAGCAATACTTTGACAAAATTTTGGTAGATGGGATTGGTACTATGCATCCCCAATGGTTGCTTAATGTTTTATAGCGGGGGTGTAGGAGGTGTTTATGTGTACTGTCCTTGTTGCAGTTTTGCTTCATTGGGTTTATCACAATGTACCCTCAATGTTGTTTTATTAGTGAAAAAGTCTGATCAAATATTTACTGAAATATTATTGCTGGATCAATGAGATGAAAATGTTGAAGTTTGTTTGCTATGTGGCTATGTTTACAGATGTGGTTTAATTCCCCCCCTCCCCATTTCTATAGCCCCCTTTATTTTGGGGGACTTTCACTGAAACTTTGGTGATTTTTGAACTTTTACAGTAGGTTTTTCACATGTGCATTCCTCTTACATGCATACTACCAGACTCTAAGGAGGGTAGAGAATACTAATTAAAGAACCATTTCTACCCTCCAACCAGGAATTGAACCCGCAACCTCTGGGTAAGAATTATTATTGTATTTTCCTTGAACCATGTTTCTGATCAGAAAAAATTGGTGGCATGGATATACAGAAATACTGCTTCTATTGATGTTTAAGGACACACCAAATCTACAGTTTTGTTGATAATTTAATTATACTGCATGTGTTGGCTTTTTATTACCTGGCATAGGCAGCTAGAATTTTGCCAGTTCACTATAGTGCAAGAATTGCATGTTCAATTTCTTGATACGTGATACATGAGGTAATTTGCAGTAATTTTGGACTGTTGGATATTAGTTGGTTTAATGCATTTCTATTAAGTGTGAGTGAGATATGTGCAGTTTTAAGATTAGGAAGGTGTTGAACTATGCTCCTGATACATTGAAGAGATGAGTATGTTTAGATTTTTGCAGATTTTTTCCCCCATCATGTCACCATGCTAATAGAGAACAGGAAAAGAAGAATTCAACAACATTATATGCACAGACTCTGGAATGTAATTAAGTAATGAGTGGTAGGGTATGAGGCAGTAGATAGCCGCTTTGAAAATCTGATACTTTATTTGGGATCACAGTAGCATATGTTTTCTTTGTTTTCATACTTTATGTGTATATGGGTGATAAGATGCACTTCTGCAAAGAATCCTATATGTTGAAATGGAAATTATAGGTCCTATAGTTGAGTGCTATCTTGGAGCTGTAGTTGGCGGGTGCTGTCCTTTATTTAAGTGATGAAAAGCTTGGTGGTGTGGATATGTTACAAGACATACAAGATAGAAATTTACCGTTACCCAACGTGTGCTATTGTAATTAACAATAGTGCTTTATTAAGTCCTGAATTCATCCAAACAAGCTACCCAAAACAATTAATTTGTAAACTGCGAAAACTCATCACACTAATTTAATAACATGATTTTATTATACATCAGTAGATCAGATTGCTGCCTTGATATGCAACAAAAGTTTATTTTGAGGATTTAAGTGACAGTGAAACTGTGCATGAAAATGTTATCAAACATACCAAATTGTTGGCAAACTCTAGGTTAACTAAATTCCAGTTATCTAGCATTCATTATATGGTATATTCCATTTAACCAGCAGTTAGCAAACCTTGGCTGTTAACTGGAGATCATAATACATGCCTTAAATATGACCATTTCATTGTGAAGCCCCAAGAATGAAAAATTTCAATATTTTCTCCCATTTAACTTCCCTGAAAAGGCATACATAGTAAAACTGTAGATTCTTCTAATCATCATTAATTAATTTATTTGAAAGGCGAACAATAATGTCATTACATCCTCGAAACAAGAGAAGTTAGGCCTAGCATCTGATATAAATGACATTTAACACTCTTGAGAGAACGTAGGCTTTCACGGCCGGAGTCAGTGTAACTAAGAAATGTTTCCGGGCTGTTTTGCCGTGGTCTGCTGGTGTTAGGAGTACCAGATGTTTCGTCCACAACTACGGTGGACATTTTCAGTGGCGCAGTCGAAGTTTTCTAGGAGAAGGTTTCGCAGCTAGAAAACTTCGACCGCGCCACTGAAGATGTCCACCGTAGTTGTGGACGAAACGTTTGGTACTCCTAACACCAGCAGACCACGGCAAAATAGCCCAGAAACATTTCTTAGTTACATTTAACACTCTCTCTCAAAAAAAGGTGGGAGGTGGAAACCATTGTAGTTCTTGGATGTTTATTTTCTTATATCATCTTAAGATTTATTGAAACGTAATATTACACTCACCGTCACTTCCTGGTTAATCATCCGATTAGAGCTGCAAATGTCCTGAATACGAGCTTGAGCATTTGTGAGGTTAGCACAGTACTCTCCATACACTAGGAACTTCTCCCTCCAATTGAGGAACACCTCACTGAGTCGAGTAGTGCTACCAGGTGCTACTGCCTTTTGTAGCTGACTATGAAAACCTGTATGTACTTCAACAAGCTCCTGTAGAACATCCACAAATCTTAACACATGAGAAATTACTTTCAATCACATTATTCCCATAAGGGCAAACTTCTCAGGCCCACTTATGTCTAAGCTTTCAGAGTTTATTCAACATATTTATTATATAAAATGGAGTGCTAAGTGAGCATTGAAAGAGGAAGGATGTGTAAACAGTGAGCTCCTGAAGTGTGAGAAGAAAAGTGGCAAAGACTGCAATGGAAGTGGACGTTTCAGTATACAGGGAAAGAATAGGATTATTCATGAGAATGAAATTCAAAAAAAGGGAGAATTGAGGGAAACATGATGATGAACTGCTTAATAATGGGAATCATAATTCTAGTTCTATTAATGGCTGGAGGTGTTGAAAATCCTAGTTCAGAAGAAATTCAGGCAATTCTGGAAAATCTTTTGGAAAAAATTAATAAAATGGATGGGATGGAGCAACAATTAGAAATCAATCTGAGCAAAGTAGCTAAGGAAATAAAAGATGTGTGGAGAAGAATCACTTTGGTTTTTATAGGTGTGAAAGAGAGAAGAGATGTCTGGCCAGTACAATAAATATCCCAAATCTAAATATGGAATTACAAGAATGGTAGATTTTGGAAGCCTGCCACGTAGAAAAACATACAAGTAAAAGACCAATCATCACTCAGTTTTCAACATTTGCAACTAATATGCAAAATACTTCAGCAAAGATGCTAAAAGGCATAAATATTTTTATCAACAGGAATTTAACACCAGCCCAAAGAAATATAAAACAAAATTTAATCTGATATATGATGGAATCACGAGCAGCAGGAAAACTTGCATGTGTTAGAAATTTCAGGTTTTGGACTGAAGGGGTAAACGCAGATTCTATTGGCGAGAGAGACATGCGCAGTGGACCAAGCTGAGAGAAAATCAGTCAGCAAACTTTTACCAATCTACAGGATCAGCATGCAGTTTCAGCAAATACAGTAAGACAATGTCCAGCACTGAAGAGAGTTGAACTGCAACACAGCATATGATGGCACTAGCTACTTCGGAAGATATGCCTACAACAGAGTGAGTAGAATGGGACAGCTAGACACATACCAGACATATGATGAAAGGTAGACTATGACGTCAGCAACTGCATACTTCAGATAAAAAAAAAAAGGTGAGTGCCAATTTTGAAGAAAGAGACAGAAGCAGCATGTGATATAGCAGAGAGGGTGAAGCAGGCATGGAGACAATACAGCGTGAGCAGTGAAGAGGAGGGGGAGAAGGCAGCCAATGTGGTCAGAGAAGAGGGAGATGAGAATATTTTATCTTCTCCTTATGGTAGCGTACTTGTGCTACAAAAAAACAAGCAGATGCCAATAGAGGGTATTAGGAGAGAAGCAAAAGGACACTGGAGAAAGAGCTGTAGCTTTCTTGGTGACGTAAATCTTTGAAGTTCTCTCAGGCTTCCAGCGAGGTGTAGATATGGAGAGGCACCAACGTTTCGGGAGCATACATTGTTCCCATCTTTAGGGTTACTGAATGAATTGAACTGATGTGGTCTTCTTATAAAGATATGTTCATGGGTTCCTTGCGGGCCAATCAGCATGCCGAGGCATGGCCGGTGAGGTGGAATGGAGCACGGACATTAAAGAAAACATTGCAATTCAGGAGTCTCTTCTAAGGGTCTGATTTGTGTTTCTCTGCTGGCTTTTTTGCAGGTCTAAGGCTGGTTGAGAATCAGGGTTACAATTGAGCAATGCTTGGACTGGCCTTAGACCTGCAAAAAAGCCAGCAGAGAAACATAAATCAGAGCCTTAGAAGAGACTCCTGAATCGCAATGTTTTCTTTCATGTCCGTGCTCCATTCCACCTCACCGGCCATGCCTCGGCGCGCTGATTGGCCCATACGAAACCCACGAACATATCTATATAAGAAGACCACATCAGTTCAATTCATTCAGTAACCCCAAAATGGGAACAATGTATGCTCCCGAAATGTTGTTACCTCACCATATCTATACCTCGCTGGAAATCTGAGAGAAGTTTGAAGACACTGGAGAAGTTTATTTTACCAAGGGGTGGAACGGGATCATGATAGGCAGATGATTAGGATTTTGGAACTGTGAAGGATTAAAAAATAAAATATACACAGGATTTCTACAGCATATACTGGGGACACTTGATTATTTGGCTATTGTGGAAACATGGTTAAAAAATGACTAACATATTGTATTAAAACATTTTAATTATGTAGGAAGAAAGGGAGGGTTAGGATTTTTTGTAGAAAAATACTGAGCAAAACAATTAAAGAAACTTGGTCCAGTTACAAGGAAGTACTGTGGACTGTGGATAATAATGGAAGATAACTATTATATGACAGTATAATATGTACAGGTATAGTGTAAAATCCCCTGGCCAACTCACAATTCCATAAGCCAGAACTGTATTATTTTTTAGATAAAGATATAAAGGTTAAGAGACAAATACTTAAATACAGAAAATAATCAAGGGAAATTTTAATATGAGAATACAGAAAAGTGATGTAAATTCAATTGAAGGTTGGGAAATTAATAATGTAGCAGGAAAAAATGAGAATAGACATAGCAAGGACAAGGTTATAGAGAGAGGAAGTGACAAATTTGTTGATTTTTGTGAATTAAAACACTCTTGAGATATTTAATGGGAAATGTGGTGGGATGAACATGGAAAATTTACATTTATAAATGAAAATGGCCAGAGTGTAATTGATTTTGTATTATGGTCTAGTGATATTAGCTATATGGTAAACAGTTTTAAAATATCAAACATAATACTAGCAGGCATTTTCCACTAATAACTTACATAAAAATTAAGTCACAAAATGTAAAAACTGGAGAAAAAAAAATTAATAATAATAATAATAATAATACAGGTTTTTCTCTGTATTATTTATTAATACCTGTATTAATATATAAAATTCAAATGGAAGGAAGAATGTTGGACAAATTTTGATTACCTTCTTGATTTAGAGATAGGAAGAATATGCCAAATGGGATAGTAAATTACTTAAAAGAATATGATATTGAAAATGCAATTAATATTTTGAATTTTATTGTTTTGAGCAGGAGAGGAAATGAAAGTTAAAAATAAAAGAAATAATAGGAATGAAGATAGGTGGGAAATAGGGGATATCCAATCTAAAGAAGAATATCTAAAAAGTAAAGACTACTATATCAAGTTACTAGAAAATATCTATGGAGAATAAAAAATACTAACAAGTTAATTAATAAAAATAATGTAACTAAAATATGGAAGGGCATAAAGGAATTATATAAAAAAAAAAACACACTCAAACCTGATATATATAAAAAAGAATGACTAGCTTATTTTTCAACTGTGTATATATATATATATATATAAGTTTAAGCAAATACACTATAGCTTAATACAAGACACTCTGTGACATTTTGCGCGACCCACGCTGCCAGCGCATTCTAGCGGGTTGGCCTTGAGTGGCGATCAGCTGGTGTTGCTATAGCTTCAGTATAGCCTATGTAATAGCAATAATGATTAATTAAAATGTAACTTAGCTGTGTATCGGTCTACACAGTGTTATTAGGATTATCAGACAGAGAAATACTGAACCATGTCTGGTAAGGTTTGTGGAAAATATGAGGACAGATTTAATATAAACAAAAACTTTTGTCACTGATGGTTCAGAGAGAGCAAATAGATATTTTATTCGTCCTGTAGATCATACATATGTACATGCAGTAACTTTGAACTTCTGAAGATTTCCAAGTCCTGTTTCCACTTTCCACGAGATAAAACAATATAAGAAGATTATGTTATTGTAAAATGTTAATGTACATAACCACTCCAGGGAAGCAATAATATGAAAATGAGATCATTGCTGAACATCTCTGAGGAAAATCCATTTATTGAAATTTATAACTGTAGAGTGTATTTCTTTCATGATGCTCCACACCTGTTGAAATCAGTGAAGAATAATTTGAAACGGCATTCTATAATTTGTGAAGATAGGTTTCTTGGAACCATATTGTAGAATTTTATAAAAAAAGACAGAGCCATGAAACCTCGGTTAGCTCCAAGGTTGACCAGCCAATGTATTGAACTGCCACCTAAAAGCTATCGCTAATTTCATTGAAAAAATCTGATGCGTTCCATTCACATGATTTTCTCTACAGCAAAGCATTGTTAAAAATCTGAATCTTCTAATTGTCTCATGCTAATCAAGAAAAAATTAGCAGAAATTGTCTTATTACTTGCTTCCTTTTAGTAGAAGCGATATGAGGCAGTACCATAGGTTAAAGTGATAGTCAAAAGCTGGTTGCTATGTGACTTAAGTTCCTTTGTTTGTATGGACAGGAGCTGACAAATTCATGTATGAGAAAAGTATGTTTTTCAAAGCTGAAACCAATAACAAGGAATATCTAAAAAACAATCAACTCCATGAAAAAATGCATATAACACAAATTGTGTGTTTTAAAGAGCTCTACATATCTCTTACGGTTTACCAGTTATGCAAAACTCCGCAAAATTCACCCAAAATAAAGATGTCTTCAGAGGCTATTCCCAGGAAATTCAAAATACACATTTTATTTATCACATAAATATCTTTAATATACGACATTTTAACCCAAATCGTTAGAGCCATTTTTGAAAAAAATCAAAATTTTGGCAAATTTTCCCATGTAAAGAGTAGTTGGGGGTGGGGGATTTTCTTGAAAATCTTTATGTCGCATCCTTGGAAGATACTGTTTGGCATTTAATGAACTTTTCGTTTTTGAGCTACGCTACGCACACACACACACACGTGTGCGCGCATGCAGACATTTTCCTAAAAATGCATATTTTGGAATCAGGGGGTCTCAAAACATATATTTGCAATGAAACCTTGGTAGTGAATTTTTGGATGCAATATAATACGTTCTCTATACACGATGTTCATATTACGTGTAGAGAAAGTAAAAATGGACTGTCTATTTGACATTTTCAACTCGTCTCAAAATCATTGTGCTAAATAGTTGCACTATGCAGTAAATGACGAACATAAACATTTACTGTATTTGAATGAATTATGAAAATTCTTAGAAAACCACTGTTATGAATGGTCAGCGTAAGAAACCTGCTTGTTTTAATGCACATATTGGCATTAAAATTATTGTGGTAGGAACTAAAATGTCAATATGGTTTCTCATATTTACTTACAAGACGACTCACACAAGACTGTTTGGAAATTTAGTTTTCTGTTATTAGGGACTAGGGTGGGAACAATGTAACCCCAGATTCCTCAAAATTCAGACAATGTCTTGGACTTGCAATTATAAATCAGTTATTACAATCGTCTGAAGACAGTAATTGTGCCTATGGATGTAAGCAAATTTTTAGTTCTAAAGTCTGATTTACCTGAAAAATGTAAATCATTTGTAATTCAGGCTTCTACACTAATTATACCAGAACAGCAAAAGTGATGATTTTCCAGTTAATGTTCAGTAGCATGCAGATTCATATGTATGCACGTGGATATGTGCAAAATTTTCTCATGAGAAATGTATAAATAGATAGGTAAACATTGTTGAGAGCAGAAGTAGTAAATTAAAATGTGCATTTTGCTCTGAAGCGTTATGGAAATGCTAGATTCATATTTCACTACGAATCTGCTTATACAATGTACATCAGCAGCAATACTCAATTTAATGAAAATTGTCTTCATTATCTTTCTGACAGTAGACTGCATGTTAAACTAAGGTTAAATATGTGTGTAGATGATGCATTATTCACTTGCTAATGTGAAAGTTGTAAATATGTGTTTATTGGCAAAGCTTTTAATATGTTAATAAAATGTTATTTGAATGATGAAAATGGAAAAAAGACCAAGAAAAAGCCAGGTAGAAACATTAAAGCAAAAAATGCCATGCAACTAAAAATAATTCCTATAGACGCAATCAATACCTTTACATTGTTTTTCTGCATTGTTTTGTATTGTATTGACAAAATATTGTTTGAATAAATAAAACATAACATTGCTTATTATAATATCATTATTGGGTTTCCCTTTCCTAACATTCAAATCTAATCGCTTGTTCCGTAAGGCCTGGCCACTAGGAGCGCCACTGTATACCTGTCTCTCAGCTTATCACAGGGGAAAATGGAAGTGTCCAGTATTAACCTATAGTGTATTTGGTTTAAGCATGCAAAGGTAATTCTCAAAGTAGAAAACAACTACATTGAGATTTTGGATAGAACTATAAGCGAGGATGAAGAAATGAATCAGATCAAAATAAATAAAAGAAATAAAGCACCAGGAATAGATGGTATATCTGGAGAATTTATGAAGGAATGGGGTAAAAATCTGAAACAAGTTAATGTATTAACACATTTGACATAATGAGAACAAAAGGATATATACCAGAAAGTTGGAGAAAAGCTATTATACAGCCCATATATAAAGGTAAAGGGGATATGGACAAACTGAATTATTGGGGCTTAGCCTACTTCAAATGTTGGAAAAGTTTATCAGGAATCTTGGTAGATTGTAAGCATGGGTAGAAAGGTACAACATCCTCTCAGAATTTCAAATGGGCTTTAGGAAAGGGAGGAGAATTGTTGATAATGTTTTCGTTATAAAAACTCTCTTAGACAAATACTTAAGAAATAAAAAAAGAAAAATATATATGACTTTTATTGATTTAGAGAAAGCATTTGACCGAATAGGACTAAAACTATTACAGTACACACTATTAAAGAAAGGGGTTAGTAATCAAATGATGGCTATTTTGAAAGGATTATGTAAAGATAAGTTTTGCATAAAACATGATGAAGAGGCAATAACTAGAGAAATGCCCCAAGAAAAAGGGCTGTGTCAGGGATGCAAGTTAAGTCCAATTTTATTAAATCTATTTATTGATGACATACTACAGAACATAAGTAACAGTAATTGTCTTTTGCCTTTAATAAATAATGTACGAAACCCTGGTTTCCTCTTTGCAGATGATTTGTGGTGGGCTCCATTAATATAGGAAATAGGTATTTGATTTTTATTTTCATGCTTGCCTTTATGTAATTTTTGATTTGCTTCTTGTCTTACTGAGACTAATCATAGATCATTTGATTTGTCTAAAATTGTCTTAACAAGAAATAGATATTTACTGCATAGAATGGGGACTAAACGTAAACATAGAGAAAACCCAAATGCAGTATTTAAGAGAGGATTTAAATTGAGTAAACATGAGAAATGCAAAAAAGGAAGTAAATAATGTAAAACAGTGTGTGATTACATTTATTTAGGAATAAAAATAGATGCAGGAGGTAATTAAAGGAAACAAAAGAAAGTAGCATTAGCAAAAGGAAAAGCAGCAATGATGGCAGTGAGAGGATGTTTATGTAAACACCAAAGATGGAAATGAAATGGTTGGATATACAGTGCAACCCAAATACATCTGAACTCCTGTGCTGTGTTTTTTCACTGTGCACACGGAAACTGATAATACACAGCTGCTGTACACAAGGTCACGGTGCTGACTTGTTTTTCTCTGCTCTGAAAATGCAGTATTAAGCCAACGGTGATATTGTGTGGTTGAATTATTACCAGTATGCTTTATTATTTTGTCCTGTACTTAGTCACAAAGTGTATTATGACTCAGCTTTGTTTTCTAACACACAGCATGTATTTATTTATGATTTGTATGAGTTAACATATTTTGTGAGTAGAGTCTCAATAGTGTATATTGACCCACATTTAATATTTTTCACAAGGCTAGGTTCCACCTTCACGGATATATGTGTACACAAAATAATTGTTATTGGAGCTCTGAGAAACCTAATATCGTTCAGGAAATACCCCTTCATGTCGAACAAACTGGTATATAGTGTGCCATTAACAGAGAAAGAGTTATAGGCTCAATTTTTTTTGAGTCAATAGTTGACACCCATACACACGTGAATACAATTTTGGCCCCCTTTTTTGAGAATTAACAGACAGGCAGCGTGATTTTTTTCAACAAGACTCTGCAACAGCTCATACAGCCAATTTTTCAATGAGAACAACTGAAAGTGTGTTTCAGGACAGAATTATTAGTAGAGATTGGTGCTTCCCCTCAGCCCCTCGACCTAACCTATGTGATTTCTATCTCTGGGGTAACTTAAAGTATAAAGTGTACAAGACAAAATTACCAACCTGGAAGAATTAAAACAAATATCTGCCAGGAAATTGCTAACATTTTTCAATCTGAACTATGGCAAGAGATGGATAGTTTCCTAAAGAGGTACAAAAAAAGTATGGACAGTGGCAGTGGCCAGTTTTAGCATTTCCTTTAATAACATTGGTAAGTAAAGGCTTTAAAAGTAGTTTTAAAAATGTTGCATGGTTTCATCTACACCCTTCTATGATAGCAGCAGACGGCAACAAGTAGACAAAACAATGTGCAGCCAGTTCAGACATTTTTGGATCACCCGGCAGTATATAATTCAGTGGTTGAGGCTGGATGCTATGTGGTATTGAAATATGGGACCTTGAAAATGGATGGAAGTTGTAGCTTCTGTCCACAGGATGTTTTGTAAGGACGTTTTGGGGTTGTCAAGAGCAACAGCAAATGAAGTAGCCCAAATTAAAATGGGGAGCGTGGCAAGAAAAGGATTAGTTATGGAGAGGGCTTTAAAATATTGGTATAGGATCCTAAATTTAGATGGTAATTAAACAATGTTTGAAATACCAAGAAACAAATTTACAAAGTACTGGTGCATAAATAATTAAAGAAATAACTTAGAAAACAATGATTTAGGTGATGTTTGGAGGAAAAAACAAACAAATTATAATAGTTTTAGGGAGGGAGCAAGAAAAAAGATTTAAAGATATAGAAAATAAAAAATTGTTTAGTCAGCTATCAGGGAAGATATCACTTGTGTTTTATATAGCCATAAAAATAGCTGGGAAAGAGAAAGATATATAAATAACACTAGCCAGGAAGAAAGGAGGGGCATATCATGGTTAACAGTAGGAATATGGAGGCTAAAAGAACAACAAAATGCGCACCCACAAGGTGAATGTCCATTATGTGGGGGAAAGGAAGATGCTCAACATATAATTTTTGATAGTAACAAAACTGAGAAATGGAGATAAATGGTCAAAAATGAATAGGGAATCCCATATAAATAAAATTATAGATAAAAACTGTAAGACATTGGGACAATATTTATAAAAAGTAAAAAATAAATATAAATGGACTGTTAAAAGAGAAGAACTATAAGTTCATAAGCATTTAGTGGTAATGGTAGGTACTGTAATATGCTTTTATATAACTTAAATTAGACTGCCCAATGAAAAAGTGGCCTGGGCCAAATTCTAGTGGGCAGTACAAGATATGTATTGTACATATTTCCGAGTGCTTCAATAAACTTAAACTTAAAAATATATAAAATCTAGGAGACATAACATATTAATATGATTATTAATATAATTCATTTTCAAAAAGGAATGTTATCTAAGCATGGGTAAATTAGTGCATCACATGTTTTGATCTGAACATCTTTATGCATATTAATAAAATATTGTGACAAAACTTTACCTATCTTTGCAAATAAATTCACATGAACAAGCTTTGCAAATCATCAACTGCATCATCAGCTTCTTTGGCTTGTTTAACCCTTTATTTGCTAATGGGATTGAGAGTGCCTCCCAGCAGAATTTGTATGAAATTATGTAACTCAACAGCCCATTAGACCTGTAGGGACAGATGGCTCCCATTCCAAGTAGTTTGTGCTTCCTATACTAGATGTCAGCACAGTCCAGATGCCATTCAGAAGCCTGTACATCAGCCTTGAATGTGACCAACTGTAAAGCAAATACCTGCTTGGTGTGGGAAATGATACTGCACAGATCCATAAAGAAAACCAAGGTATATACCTGAACTGAGGTAAGTGATAATATTGGT
The DNA here is from genome assembly GCA_030762935.1 of Hymenopus coronatus. Lineage (NCBI taxonomy): Eukaryota > Metazoa > Arthropoda > Insecta > Mantodea > Hymenopodidae > Hymenopus > Hymenopus coronatus. The sequence continues at coordinate 114,908,211 of CM060882.1, forward strand.
TTAGTTACCTTTATTCTTAATAACATTAATTTTGATAAAATATTGATACAGAACCCTTGAAGTATTTAATTATTATGTAAAATGTTATTGAGAGGCATATCAGTCAGGTCTATGACAGGGACTCCACATGTTTAGGTTAGATTGACTTCTGGTTGCTTTTCTTCATTGTTTATAACTTTTTCTGCCTTCAAGACCATTTACAAATAAAAATATACTCTTTTTTTAGTGCAATATGTCATTCTAATTTATAGCCTTAGCTATATAAAAAAAATTGTTTTGTTTCAGGCTGGCTACCAATTGTAGAAGAGAGCTTACATATACAGAAATTCTTGCTGAGATAGGATATTTTCCAGATTATATTGATATACCATTTGAATCGAGTAACGACAGTAATAATGAGTAGTACTTTGCAGAATAATATTGCAAAAACTCTTTAGGTATGTACTAGTATGTACCAGTAGTTCATAAAATTGCAGATCCTGTAGTAAATGCAAATGCATTTATCTTTGTATAGTTAGATTTATTATGAAAATAAGTCCCATTTATGCTGAGAGAAAAATAATTTCCAACCCACATTTTCTTTGAAGTTTTCAATAAGACAAAAAGGTTCTAAAATATAACATACCTTTATTTTGCAAAATATTATTTTGAAGTCCTCCTCTTTGAGCAAATGACTTAAAGGTATCATAAAACACCTATGTAATGTTGTCAGCACTTCAACATAGTTCTTTTCTGTTTCAACCAGTTCATTTATAACATAGTCACGTTTCTCAAAACTATGTGCAATAGTGGACGGGATCTGTAATAGTAAAAAATTGCATATTGTTATTTAAATGATACAAAAACAAGTGAATTAATGAAACCCTGAAAACTATAGTAGGTTGAAAATATTTAATTGCTGTTCTTAATCAGCATGCATTTTACCCTACAAGTATGTAGCTGACAGAAGAAAACTTTATTTTCCTTTGTTTGTTTGTTTTTCCTTAATTCAGCCTTTATTGTTGTAATGAATAACTTGCAGCTTTTCAATTACTATACGTTATATTATGAAGTAGGACAATTCAATAATTAAAAGAAATAGAAAACTGAAATTATTTGTATTCAAAATCCAGACTTTAAGGCACTTGTCTTTCTTATGACTACAATAGTCACTTTCCTATATCCAATTGTAAATCAACCAATGTTAAAACACATATTTATTTTTTCTAGTCTTTAAGAAATTAAAACATCATATTTGCATTTCTCTCATTAAGTATAAACTTAATATTTCAGTTTGTTTTCCATGCACCTAAAATAATTCCTAATGATTAAGAGAAGACTGGCACATGTTACGTGGATGAAGGCTTTCTGGCTTTGTCTCGAAACCTTAATAGCACCTAATTCTTAGAAATTTCAATGATATTATTGTATTTAATAATCGTGGTAATAAAGTTGTTTCATTTTTCTTTGAATTTCATTACTTTAACATCCATACATAATTACATTGTTTGCTATCAGTGCCTTCATTTTATGCTAAGGCAGCAGATTGCGCAAATGCATGCTCCATGCACAGTCTACTACACTGCAGGGTTTTCCATTCCGTAACTCCCATGTTACTTACTCACGAGTGTTGTAACATACATGTAATCAGCAATAATCTTGTTATAGATGTTGAAAGTGGTGTACATCTGAGTGATTTTTTATATTGTGAGATGAAATTACCATTTACATGCATAAGTTCTTCTTGTCTAATGTTCATAATTTCTGAACTAGTCACACAGCAGCATTTCAATTTTAAAAACTTAGTAGCTGTATGAACAGAGGTGAAACACTCACTTGAGAGACTAGATGAGCATTCAAATGCAGCACCAATTCCTTCTAGCTTTCCTCCATTAGAACATGTTGCTTTCACTTATTTGGTTTAACGTATAGTGTTCCCATTGCACTAAATTTATTGACAAAACCTCTCACAGTATGTGTACCCAGAATTAGATAACAAGGAAATTGCTGCTGAAATTGTCTACACACCTGTTTACACAATTCAGTTTTCATGTATGCATCATTCATAAAAATAACTGATTTTGTTGGCAGGCACTTCCTAATAGCAAGCATTGATTAATAAGAGAATAACATTCCCAAGGAAATCATACACAACACATGTATTGTCGAAACACTTTATAACACGAAAGCACCTCTCACCTCGACAACCCGAGTTTGATCCCAAGCGGCTGTATGTGAGGTTTGTGGTGGACCAAGTGGTGCAGGGGGTTCCCCCACCATCGCATTCCACCGGTGTTCCATCTCCATGTATCATCAATGTCATCACCTGCAGTGCCACAAGTAGTTAAAGCGAGCGTTAAAACACTACAAAAAAAAAATAAATAAATAAATAAAACAAAGCAATGACTGAGACAGCCCAGGCATAAACTTATCCTTCACACATCTTCAGTTGTTTCTGCACAGTGGCATAATACTGAGATCACTGCTGTCTAAGCCGATGTGCATATAAGGTACTTGTGGCCTTGGCATAAAATGAAGACATGGCATTAGCTTGCTTGTTATTCTATGTCATTTGGCAAGCTTGGTTTGAGTCAGATTAATAAGCACAAAAGAAGCAAAGAAAGATCTCAGTAACTCTCTCAAATCAATGCTGATTACATGAAACAATAATGCAAATTAACGAAGAATCAATTGTATTAAACAAAAAATCTAATATTCCATTTTATCAAAATTAATAATCTTATGTAGGTTTGTTTTGCATCTATGGTATGTTGATGAAATACAAATAGTTGTTTTCTACTCTTCATCGAAGTAAAAGGCGTGCTACAAATGGGGTAAAACAGATGGTTGCCTTGGTGATTGTACTTAGAATGAATCAGTTTCCTAAAATTTTAAAATAATAAATGCTTACGATTAAAATATCCTTTTAATTAAACACCCTGTAAACTTAAAAAAATGTTTTTTCAGGATAAAACAGAAATTATTTACCCATTGGTTTGTGTGAAAACCTGAGATTCCTATGATTATACATACACCCAAAAATAATTTGGTGTGACAGCATAGAAAGCTTCACTACATCTGTGCAATGGAATGATATGTTTAACGACATGCCAGTCTGTGTTTTCAGTTTATTGTTGGTGTTGTATCATGGCTTAATATTATAAAATGCATTACTTTCTTAACTCATGTTTAGAATCAGGCCATATCAATTCAAGCCCAAGAAAGGTCTGATTGTAAGACCTGAGGAAGAATATATTGGGAATCCACAGCTGATTGATGTAGTTTCAGGGAATGCATTTAATCAGAAACTCATTGTGAGGGTTTCTTCTGTTGTAAAAGTGTCATGAAAATATAAAGGGAAGCACTGAGAGTATCACACTGCATAATTACTTTCATTCTGTTGTACTAAACAGACAAGCATTGAATGCTGTTAGTCGCATTTACCTGGTGAGGGCAGAACCCAATTTTTTACGAGTAATGAACAATAGGAATAAGTGATATGTAGCTTATAGACAATATATCTACTGGATTAATTCTTGAAAGACCTCCAGAAAAGGAAACAAAAACATCATTCACCTATGCATAATTAAAAACATTTGGGACAAATGCCTTGAGCCTAACAAAACGTACAGACACTTTCAAGCTGCTGAAAGAAACATTTTGTATTTTAAATGAAAATTTAATCCTAAATCCAAAACTACCCTGAATTTAAAAATAGTGAAGAGTTTTTCAAGTCAAGTCAGCTTTCTTTTTACAATACTAGGCTCATGTCTATTAAATACTCAGTTTTGGCCATTTATTTGATGAAGTATGAATGCTAAGTCTGGAGAGAGAAGGCAACAACTTCCAGACAAGACCTCTTATCGCCCAGCTTATTTATCAGTCTGCTAGAAGACATATTTCGGAAAATGAGGCTGAACTGGGGAATCCAGATAGATGGATAGAAACTCTGTGATCTAAGGTTTGTGGATGACATCATTCTGTTTGCAGCTTCCGTTGAGAAATTAAATGGAGGAATACACGAATTAGCCCAGCAGAGCAAGAAAGCTGGACTAGAACTAGATCTTGAAAAAACAAAACTAATGACCAACAGCATCGAAGAAATTATCCAAATAAACAACAGAGAACTAGAATATGTCACACCAAATACACCTACCTAGGATAAACAGTGACATTCAACAATTCTACCCGCAAAAATACAGCGACACGTCTTGGCAGCATGTGTCAAAATTCTGGAGCCTGAAATTTATCCTCACAAGCAAAGAACACAATATAAGAATGAAAAAGGATATTCTGAACAGCTACATCTTTCCTCTTTTACTATATGGAGTCCAAACCTGGGCCCTAACAAGCAGAGAAAGAAAAAGGTTGGGAACATGCCAAAGGAAGTTGGAGCCTCTGTGGCAGAATCTGCAACAAAGGATTGAGGAAGATGACAGGCATCAAAGATGCAACATCAGCCACCTACATAAAATGGAAATGGGTGGACCATGTCATGAGGATGGATCACAACAGATGAGCACACAAGATGACAGCCTGGCGAAGAATCGGCCAAAGGAGCATAGGCCGGCAGAAAAAGGCAATCTGAAACTTCACTTTGAACAGAATTGAACAACAGCGGCCAAGGATCATAGAGAATGGAAACTACTGATAGAGGCAGCATCAAAAGAAGGTGGATCTTTCCTGAACTGGCTAAGCAGAACAGCCATCTTGCCAGCCAAGAGGCCCATGCCCTACAGGGATTCTATGGGCCAATTCTAATCTTAGCTTTATTATACGAGGGTTGGCTGATAAGTCCCAGACCTCACGCAGATATGTCGCCACTAGGCCAGTTAGACAGTAGCATCATATAGTTTAACTCTATACTAACTTGAATCCATAGTTTTTTAGTTTTTGAATGACATCATTTTAAACAAAAATACAGACTTTTCATGAAAATGGAGGATTTGGAAGAATGAGTAGTGATTAAATACTTCCATTTGAAAGGCTTAATGCCTAAAGAAATCAAGGAGGAAATGGAGTGCATTGAAAGACTCTACCCCTTCATATCCAATGTTTAACAGGTGGGTTGCAGAGTTTAAAATGGGACGTATGAACACTAAAAATGAACCTCACTCTGGATGCCCTGTAGAAGTACAACTCCAGAGATCATTGAAAAAATTCATTGTTTAGTACTGGAAGACCGCAGATTAAAGTTGTTTGAGATAGCAGAGGCTAAACATATCAAAAGGATGTGCAGGTAACATTTTAAGTATTATTTTGGGCTTTTGCAAGGTCTGTGCAAGATGGGTGCTGCATTTGTTGACACTTGATCAAAAGTTGCAAAGAAAAACTGTTTCTGTTAAGAATGTGGAGTTCTACCGTAAAAATCTCAGTGAATTTTTGAGACGGCTTATTACCATGGATGAAACTTGGATATATCACTACATTCCAGAAAGTAAATCACAAGTCAAAACAGTGGCTTGTGCCAAGAGAACCAACTTCAAAAAAAGAGAAAGTCAATTTTGTCAGCTAACAAGGTGTTTTTTTGGATGCACAGGGAACTATTCTTATTGATTACTTGGAAGAGGGTAAAAGTATCACTGGTGACTACTACAATGTTACTGCAATGTTTGAGTGATGAGATGAAAAGAAAAAGACCCCATTTAGCAAAATAAAACAAAAATCTTGTTTCAACACAATAATGCTCCAGCCTATTGTTCAGTCATTGCAATGGGAAAAATGTGCAAATTAAAATTTGAATTGCTTGAACATCCATCCTATTCACCAGATCTAGCACCCAGTGACTGCCAACTGTTCCCAAACCTCAAAAAAATTTCTTGGAGGACAAAGATTTCACAACAATGAGGTCATTGATGCGGTAAACAGCTATTTTGAGGACCTTGATAAATGGCACTACAGAGATGGTTTAATTAAATTAGAACATTGATATAACAAATGTATTAGCCTTTCTGGAGATTATGTTGAGAAATAAAAATAAATAAATAAATAAATTAAAAAAAAACCTTTCTGGAGATTATGTTTGGAAAAAAAAAAAAGTATATGCTGTTTTCGTTGAGAGGCTCGGGATTTATCAGTGACCCTCGTATGTAGGAAACATATATAAGGAAAAAGAAAGAAAAAATATCTTATCTGATGTATTCCATTCACATGACTTTCTCAAACTGTTCCACAAACAAACGTTTCTTCAAAAGGTTATTCTTTTAACTACATCATGCTAATAAAGATAAACATTAGCAGAATTGGTCCTGTTACTTGCTTCTTATATATAAAAGAGAAATAAGGGAATGCAGTATGCTAAAGAGAATCAGATCTTTTAAAGCTGGTCGGTATATGAAACAAATGAAATAAGAGTTATCTTTACTTGTTAGGAGCAAACAAAGAGAGGCAAAAAGAAGGATATCTTCCCATTTAGGTAAAGTTGAAATAGCTTAAAACTGAAACCAATAACACAGAATATCTTAGTAAGGATTAACTCCACATTTTTTGTGTAGAATTTTTATTTATCTCTTATGGTGTAGCAGTTATACAAAAGTTATCCAGAATGATGAAGCCTTTGGAGGCTATTCTCATAAAATTTAAGATATACATTTTGTTTGTCATAAAAATATATATTTAGCCTATAGTAATTTAATCAAAATTGTTAATGCCATTTTTGAGAAAATAAACATTTTCAAAAAATATTCCATGCAAAGGGTAGTTGGGTTTGGGGGATTTTTGCTGAAAATCTTCCTGTTGCAACCTTGGTAGATACTGAACTTAAATACCCAAGTTTGGTTAGGTTAGGTTTCCATTTCTGAGATATGCATGCACATGCACACACACCAACTCACATCCCCACCCACACACAGACATACCTTTTCTAAAATTTCTTTTTGACTCAGAGGATCCTAAAACATGTATTTGCAGTGAAATTTCGGTATCAAATTTTTGGGTGGAATACAATACCTTTGTTATCCACTATGTACATTGTACATATGTGCTAGAAAAAGTAAAAAGAAAAGGCCAAGCAGACTATGTATTGCTAAATGTGCAGGTAGAACTTCATGTTCTTGAAAGCTTGTGGAGTATCCAAATGAACCATGCCCTTTCCTTCTTTCTTTTTTATCGCTCTCTGAATATTCAACTGTCAGACTAGTCTTCTATAAACTACACCATGTAGACCAGCTTATCTGGTTTTACAGCTGTGACTGAGGGCTTTGAACTCTAGCATACCACTTGGCCTAACCTGAGAAAGGTGGAATTTAGTTTTCTCTGTAGGTCAAGTTCTTTAGGCTCCATAAAATGGCATCAAATGGCCGTCTTTTTTTCCGTGTATATTTTCTCCCAAGACCTCTCATGTCATGTCAGCGTACACCGAACCACCTTTCTTAATCAAGGAATTTCTAGTACATGAATTCGCCAGTATTTACATATGGTGATGAGGGAGCAACTCATTGCCCACAGATGGCACTATAGGATGAAATCACGTCTTGCATTTCCATATAACAAACATTATACAGAAAACTGTCTTCTAGCAACAGTGAAGTTTAATTATAATTAAAATTACTTTATTTTACAAAGGAAAGTAAATCTTTTGGTCATTAATGTACTATAAATTATATATGTATTTTCCCAAATTGTTCAATGATTTTCTTATTTCCTTTGGCAGATTTACATAAAAACAACTCTTACCATATACATCTTATTACAGCACATATCAGATTGCAAATTGTTTTACTGATTCTCCATACAAAACAAAGGAGAAGAAAAACATTGCTAGTGAAGCAGTATTTCTATATAAACCAATGAACAAATAAAACCATAAACAAAAGGTGCATGCCAAATGAAAAGCAAATTTTACAATTTAGGTAAAAATTAAGCAGTACAGAATGCCAATTATCCAGATTGTAGAACTTAAACTGAAGCTCATTAGATCCAAAACAAAAATGCCTGTAACCTTCAGGGTGAACTGAAGACGAGGAAGATGCACTTCTTCGAAACGTTGGTGTCAAGCCAAGTTTTTACCTGGCTAGAAGCCCGAGAAGAGTTTGAATGTAGATCTCATTAAAACACACAATTTATATCATAAACATTTTTTTTTTGTAAAGTCAACCATATTCAAGATATTCTGGATAAACCACTTAAACTTTTCTCAAACGGGAAGACATATTTTTGCTCATTTTTCATTTAATCCTAGCAAGCATAGAGATTGGAATTTCAATTGTTTCACATAGTGACTGGCTTTTATAGGACAAGACTATTGCTTTAGCCTGTGCATTTTCTTATTTCCCTTCTACTTACAAGGAAGCTAGTAATAAGACTAATGTTTTGAATAAAAGTTTTGTTTAGTGAAAGTTAAGAGAATTTCATAAGAATAGAACACATAAGAGTTTTTCCCTTCTATTTACAAGGAACCAAGTAATAAGGTCAATTTCTGCTAATGTTTATCTCAATTATTATGAAGTAGATAAAAGAATAAGTTTTTTTAAATAATAATTTGTTATGGAGATGTAGAGAAAGTCATGTGTATGGAACAGATCAGATTTTTATTTTTATATGGTATGTTCTTTGAGTTTAAAAAAATTCTACATACACTACTGCATTTGTAGGTCATAACTTTCTATCAGCATTTCTTCCATACTTCAGGCAACTTCATTCCTTTAATATTTTAAATTATCCAAAAAATGTAGAGATTTCCAGGTTTGTAGGCTGTGGTCCATTAGATGAAATGTCACTCACCATGACTCTGCCAGGCATTTTTAGATGGTTGAAACTAAAGTGGCATTATTGAGGAGCACCTGACTTATATATAGGTGGGAGAGATCACCCTCTCGTCCCTCATTGATCAATCATCCGCCTGTCCCTGAGTGGCTGCAGAGACTGCCGTATGATTGCTCTGGTCTGGTTTACTGCAGCTTTACTTTGGACTTATTGAGCAGGGGATCCAGACTCTGTGTAAACATGTCATTTCTTCTTTCTAATTAAAATTATTTCCATGTTTATAGATTTCAATGGCTTCTTGGTATAGCCATGCATGGTAATAGACTGTGTCGTCCAATACTTCTGTCTCATCAAACTTGATGTTGTGGCCCTTTAGTAGTGCATGCTCAGCTACTGCTGACTTTTCAGTGTGCCCTAGTCGGCAGTTGCTTTTGTGCTCTTTTATCCATGTTCTTAAGCTGCGCATGGTAGTACCAATATAAACCTGGCCTCAGCTATATGGTATGCGGTAGATATCTTGCATTAAGAGAGGGTCCCGTTTATCTTTTGCCAATCTCAGTTGGCGCTTTAGCTTTGTGGTGGGTTTAAAGATCACTTTTATCTTTGCTCTCTGCAGAAGTTTGCCAATGCAATCCGTCACACAGTGCATATATGGCAAGAATGCTTTATTCTCCTGTTTGGTCATTTCATTGAGGTTTGTTGTTGATCTTAGATGTGAAGAGCAATATATCTCCTTGTTGCTATATCCATTGGCTTATAAAGCCTGACACAGGTGCTCAAGTTCCTGTTCCAACAAGGCTGGTTTACAGATATGTTTAGCACGTTCTGTTATGGTTCTTTATTATGCCTCTCTTCTGCCAGAGGTGGTGGTTGGAGTGTCTATGTATATGGCAGTCTATGTACATTGGTTTCCTGTAGACTGTATGCCCTACCGACAAGTCTGGTTTTCTGGTTACCAATACATCTAAAAAACGAATGTTCTGATCTTTCTCCTTCTCCATTTGAATTGCATGTTTTCATTTAAGTTGATGTAATAAAGGAATTTTACTAGTTCATCTCCAAGTAGCCAGATTACAAACATGTCATCCACATATCTCCACCACACTTTAGGTTTGTGAACAACCGGTTTTGAGGGCTATTTCTTCAAACTTTTCCATATAAATGTTTGCAACTATGGGACTGCTCATGGCAACTCCATCTTTCTGCTCATAGTAGTTTCCATTCCATAGGAAGTACAGCTGTGATGTTTTTCGGGAAGACCTTGGCTACGTGAAACAAGGTGTCTTGTATAGGAACCCTTGTGAATAGTGAGGTGACATCTAAACTTATAAACTGGTACCGTGGTTTCAATTTTATCATGCTCAGCTTTTCGATGAAATGTGCCGTATTCTTAATATATGTCAGTGTTTCTGATTTGTGACTGTAGCAACTTTGACAAATGCCTTGCTAGCATGTAGGTAGGCGGTCCTATTGCACTGTCTATTGAGCGTAATGACTTACTTTCCTTGTGTACGGGTAGTCCATAGAGGCTTCGCTCTTGATGATAGTCTTCTGTAGATCATGGGGTGACCGTTGATTTCTTGATTAATTTATTGGTTGCTTTTAAAATCTTATTTGTTAGGTCCTTCTGTAATGTCTTGTGTGTTCCAGGTTCTAACAATTTCTCTATCTTCTTTTGCATCCTTCCTTGTCCATCACTACCATGGTGTTCCCTTTATAGGGATTGAGTATAATGAGACACTTATCATTCAATTTCTTGATGGCTTGTCATTCCTCCTTACTCAAATTTGCCCTGGGTAGTTTGGAATGACAGAATCCATGAAGTTTCGGACCTTATTTCTTCTGCCTGAGCTGAAGGTAGAGTGTGAATTGCAGCTTTAATATTTGCTATAATTTCTTCTCTAGGTATAGCGGATAGAATTATTGCATAATTTCCACCTTTGGTTAAAAGTGTGACCTCATTAGTGGACAATTCTTTGCTGCTAAGGTTTACCACAATACATTCAGCATCCAGTTGATGTCTTGGCTGGTTGCATTGGCTACTTTCATATTTTGTTTTCTGCCTGTTGGACACAGTGATGAAAGTACTCTCAGCCATGCAGTAACTGAGACTGTCCAGCTGAATCTAGTCATCATATGTGAGTTTATGGCTAATGTCTAAATGTAACTTAAAAAGCAGGCTATCAATGAAGGCCATCTGTTTGACATAGACACGAATGAGTTCACGTACGATGGCTTGCTCAGTGCAATTGTATATACAATGAGTTTTGTCAGACTTGAACAGCCTCTTCATCTTGAATAAGTCAGGTGTCATGCCTGTGTCTCAGTAGCTTCGGAGAAAGGCCAGTGATACAATAGTTTGTTCTTTTTCTTCCTAAGTTTCTCTGTGCGTTTTAGTTTCTGTGATATTTCCTCCCCATAGAGGCTTTTAATATGCATGCTTAGGCTTTAACGACCAGCATTAATCCAGTAAAATATAGAGGTTTCCGGATTTATAGGCCTTGGTCGATTAGATGAAATGTCATCTGACATTTCACCCATGTCTGCGCCGAGCATCTTCAGAGGATGATTCTTGGTGATTGAAACTAGAGTGACGTGATTAACATCACAACATGAAGCAGGAAATACTTTTTGATAATGTTTTAAGTGAGAATGAATGACATTTCTGCACCTCTAATGGCAAGTTTAGAAAGCATTAGGTAGATTATGACTGCTTGGTTGGTTAAAGAAGATTGTCTGGTCTCTAGAGGCAAGTGGAAATAACTGCACCCAAAATATAAAGGATTAATTTGGTGGTTGAAATGCTAGCCTCTAAATCAAGAGATCCTGCACTCGCTAAAGATTGGGAATTTTTCTTTAGCTAGCATTATTCCATACTCTCCCTAGAAAATATTAGTATGAAAGAGAATGAGAATATCTCGGTGGGGTGGGGTGGGGTGGGGTGGGGTGTGGTGCCATGCAGTGTGGAGTGGTGTGGTGTGGGTTTGGTGTGTGTGTGTGTGGTATGTTTGTGAGTGGTGTGTGAGTGGTGTATGTGTGTGTGTGGCGTGTGTGTGTATTTAAAAACAACTAAAGATTAATACAACAGTAAATGAGTGAGCACAATTGTCCTAATAACTGTTCCAAAGGCAAAACCATCTATAGATCTAAATGTTAAAAAATGAATATAAATGAAACAAAAAATAATTAAATAAAAATAACTAAACAGTTGCCAAAAAATGTTAACTTCAAATAATTTCCTTCCTAAGAGTTGAAATTTGTGAGAAGGTACTGTTGCATAGAGGTCAACCTAAATCTCAACTTCATTATGGAGAGTAAAATTGATTTTCTATTTCCTTAAAATTCACTAATGAGAACATCAGTACTCAACCAGTATCTCTTAGTAGTAATTAAGAGGGTCCAGCTATAAATTTTGCTAAGTCAATCTGCCTAGGTGTGAGGCTTTTGGTCTCCTTAGGTTAACTATCAAGTTAGTACTTTAGTTTAACCTTCTTACTTTTTGCAAAAGTAAATTTGCTAGATGTCAAAATTTGTTGATTTATGCATAGCTTTTAAAAGTTGGTCTAATGGCAAACTCCTTTATACCAAACTTAATAAATATTTGCAAAGCTTTGATTTTCACCACTGTTTTCTACAAATGCAGCTAGAATTAATATAGGCAAGCTACTAGTGAATTTCTGCAAAGGAAGTAGCTAGATGTACCTCCCACCATGTTAACATTTTTTAGGTTGATAGAAAATTTAAACATTATAAGTTAAAAGAGATGGAAATGCATTAAGATTGTGTCATTTGTAAAATAACTTCAGAAAGCTGTAGAATGTGAATGTCTATGTTAAGCCTATGTTGAAAATTCAGACAGATGCTTTGAAATGGTGTAAACTCTTGACAAATTTTCAGCCATTTAAAGCTATGTGCAATATATGTGACCCACTTGGAAGGAAAGATGATTTACATAGAAGCAATACAACACCTTCTAATCAAGTGTTTAATGCGAGAGTTTATATTTAAATTCTGACAACATCATTAATTACTTATTAACAACCTAATTCAAATACTACAGAGGCATGTAGCCACTCTAATACACTGTAATTATATTCAGCTTTAATATGAGTATTAAATTGCAATTACTTCAATTTATACATTTTGTAACTGACTCCAAGTTTTCTGTTTTGGCTAACTTCATATACAGGGTAAAGTAGTTGAATATGACAGATTTTAGACCTTTTGTGGGCCACTCAGAACAAGTTAAAAGAAAACACATAAGAAGGCAGTTCAATAAGCACCTGTGTTTCAAAAATATGGTTATGCTAAGGTAAGTTGGTGTTACCATTGTGTACCGCCATTTGTTACACATTGCCAATGCAAATTTGTTACTGATTCATAAGTTAATTTGGATTTGACAGGCATTTAAGTTAGCTGTTCAACGTGTTTTTGCTAAATTGGAAAGTATTGTTCAGTGATTCACTTTATAGTTTTAGGTGGAAAAACTTATGACACAAAGGCAAAATTGGATGCTGTTTATGGTGACCTAATGTTATCTATGACAACAGTTACATATTGGCTCAATGACTTTAAATCATCTGTTTTGAAGAGGAGTACCCATGAAACCTGGCAGATGTGATTACTGAAGAAATCATTGAAAAATTCCATATGATTCTCACGAAACAAAAGTCCACAAAGTTGCAGATACCATAGGTGTGTCAATGGGTGCCGCATTTGCTCAGTAGACAGCAAGTGAATGCAGCTTATAACTTTGTAGCCGAGTTTGGAGCTATTTAAGTAAAATCCGAAGGACTTTTTGCATAGTATTGTCACCAAATATGTCCATGAACCTGGTTTCATCATTATACTCCAGGCACCAAGAAACAATCAGAACAGAGTTGCTTCCAATGAGTCTACTTAAAAAAAAATGGCCATTGGTCAGAAAAGTGATGGCAAACATTTTTTGAGATGCAAAGGGACAAAACACTGTAGGAATTAATGCCCCTTTGGCAAAGAAGAAAGTGTTGTTTCACCACAATGCAACAACACATTGATCCAGAAACTTTGCCACACTACATGAATTACATTATAAATTACTACCACATCCCCCCTTATTCACCAGATCTAGCTCCCTGCAATTTCTTCTTGCTCTCGAACATGACGAAATAACTTGCAGGAACAAAGTTTAAATTAAATGAGTAAATCATCATGGATACAAAAACATATTCTGCAGAGCTAGACAATTTCTATTTTTTGAAGGTGTTAAAAATTGGGATATATATAAGGAGACTATCTTGAGAAATAATTAATTTAATTTAATTAATTTGTGTTTGAAAAAAAATGGCATTTCCTAACAGGGTAATTATTGAAGTGCCCTCACATGTGTTTCTTGTGAGCTCATTAATAATGTATTTAGATCATGGACTCCATATGATGCATACAGTATGTTTCAAATTTTTGGATGATGCTTATCTCGGCCTACAATATGTATATGTACCACTGTGATAGTATCTAATTGAAACAATTTTTGGCAGGAGTGTCATCTTGATTAAAATATGTTTATATGAATAATTTGCTGTAAAGCTTTGAAACTAAATTACTATTCTGATAAAGTCATGTGACTGTTAAGATCAAGATTTTTATTGTCTGCTCACTTCTGTGAATCAGGATAAATATGTACCCCATAACCAGAAATGCCTTCTCTTGGCTTATGCACATTCTCTAACTGATTAAAAATGTGCCAATGTGCTAATCGTTAAATTGCATAATAGTTACATGATTTTGCAACTAGACAAAAATAATGAAAGAACAACAGAATATGGAATATTTCAGAAAAAATTAGAGTTCAAAAATGTTATTTGATAAACATTAGAGGTATATATTTTAAGATTTGTATTTTTTTGAGCAGTAAGTTAATGTCTATTATGGTTTCCCCCTCTTCGAAAATTAATTTAAAATGTCTGGTTTGTTCCATTCACATGGCTTTCTCTGCATAGCTGTAACAAATGATTGTTAAACAGCTTATTCTTCTATCTACTACATGTTAATTGAAATAAAGATTAGCAGAAATGGTCTTCTTACTTGCCTTTTTGTAAGTAGAAGGTAAATAAGGGAGTATACTAGCCTCAAGAGATAGCCAATTTTTTTAAGAGTTGGTTGCCATGTGGTTGAAATCCCTTTCTATGCATGGCCATGAGTTTACAAATTTCCATGTAAGAAAATTTTAAGTATTTTAAATCTGAAACAAATAACAAGGAATATCTCAGAAATGGTCAACTCCAAGAAAAAAATGTATATAGCCAAAATAATTATTTTAACATGGTCTACATTTTTTGTCTCGTTAGATTTTGTTTATCTTTTACAGTTATGCAAAATTCATCCAGAATAAAGATGTCTTTAGAGGTTATTCCAAGAAAATTCAAGATATACATTTTATTTGTCATGTAAATATTTTTAAATTACGGTATTTTAATCAAGACCGTTAAGAGCCATTTTTTGAGAAAATCAAAATTTTCAAAATTTTTTCCATGTAAAGGGTAGTTTGGGATGGAGGGAATTTTTACAAAATCTTTGTCCCGTCCCTGGAAGATACTAAACTTAAATACCAAGTTTGGTAGTTTACTGACTTTTCGTTTTTGAGTTATCGTGTTCACAGACCCTAAAACATGTATTTCTGATGAAATCTCGGTATCAAATTTTTGGGTGGAATGCAATACCTTCTCTATACTCTATGCAGGTACAAGGTACGTATAGAGAAAGTAAAAGAAGAGGACTTAACAGGCTATTTCCCAAATTTAAGTTACATTATTTTGTTATGTCAATAAGCATGCAACAATTTAATCAAAACCGTTACTGTTACTTTCATGAAAGGAGAAATTATCAACAATTTTGCATGTTAAGAGTTGTTTGGGGATAGAGGAAATTTTCTGAAAATCTTCTGTTGTATCTTTACAAGACACCTACTGAATTCAAGTGTGACATTTCATTTCTAAGATACACTGTTGCAGACACACTGCACTTACACAGAATTCTTTGTAAACATCTTTTTTGTGCATTCAGGAGGATTACACATGCAAAATTGGTAAGTTTAGAGCTGAATAGGCTAGATACTTCCTCTATCTAATTATTCAGTGGAAAACAAACAAATTTTGGTCATTTTTTATATATATTATGATGAAAAGCTGTTTTTATCCAAATGAGCTTTAGAAGTATCAATTATATTTGGAACATTATTGCACTTTTTATATTGGGCACACTTTATGTGCTATTTCCTGAGCAGCTTTGTGAAGCTTATCTCAGTTGGGGTTCTAATTTTAAAACAAATATATAATAAATGTATACATTACATTATTTGGTAATTAATCATTGGGTATTCAAAAGGGTATCAGCTGTTAGCTTCAGTTCATTGGTAACCTATATACACACACTAAAAAAAATTCAAAAGTATGTGTATGCTTACTGCACATATACAGGGTCATCAAATTAAGTGGCCATGCTTTTAACAGTACCTGAGTCATGGTCATGCACCATATCCTTCCCAACACTTTTCCTTGCGAGTACCATCTTATGCATTGAAACGAATAGAACAAACAAACTCAACTAAAATCATTATTATTTCACAAATTACAATATTGAATGTCCCTTACATTGCTTTACTTTTCAAAGATGGAAAAGTTCTCCTTGTGCTCAGCACTGTAGCATCTTAACAGATTATTAAAACATGTTGCAATTCTTCTTGGGATATGTTGGTTATTTCTTCCATATATTATTTTGCAGTTCTTGTAATGTTTGGGGATTAGATTATATGCTTTGTTTTTCAAACTACTCCACTGCTTTGAGAGAGATTTTCTTGGCAAACGTTTTCACCGTGCACAAATATCATCAATCTTTTCCTCTGTTAAAACATGTTTCTTACTTTTTTGTTTCGGTCTAATACTGATCTCGTTCTTTTAAATTTCTCGACTATTTCATGAACTGTTCTTCTGTTAGGGGTATCAATATTAGGAAAGCATTTCCAAAATGCTCTATGGCACAGAAATGTAGATTTGTGTTTATTAAAGCTGCAACAAATGAAAACTCTTTGTTCTGTAGTATATTAGACCATACTTCTCTATTGTCTTTATCATATACTTGGCAGGAGTCAAATAAATGTAAATGGCATGTTATTTATGGATGCTCTTTAACTGCTGTGGTTTTCAGCGTCCCATTCTATATTGGGCGTGAAAGACCCCTTAATTTTGCTCAGAAACCTCTCTATCAGGCTTGAGGTTCTTTTATGTGCCATAAATCTAGACACGGGACCAACGGCTTTACTTCCCTTCCGAAGGAAGCCATGCTAAGGATTTTTATGCCCGAAAAAATCCATCATCCTCCACCGGGTTTGAACCTGCGACCTTGGGTATATGAAGTCAGTTTGGCAGGAGTCATAAGGAACTGTAATCTTAATGGGCTAGTGGTGTGTGCCTAAGACCCAAGTGCAGAATAGAGTGTGGCTGCTTAATCTGATGGCACCATATATGCACCTATTCTAATATTTATTAAAAATATAGTATTCTGATTATTGTGCTTTTTGTTTCAACTTCATATACACAGGAATGGAACTAATTTTACAAAATGTTGTGATTTACAATCACATGTAGAATTTAAAATGATACAACATGAAAAATAGGTGGTAAAAATCCTAAGAAATGATTATGTCACTTCACTGTATGAGACCCCATTCAGCTATAGTTAATGTGAAGATCCAAGAAGTTTATTCTGGTATGAATGAGTAATTTTTTTACACAATGTCTTTCTACCTACAGAAAACTGAATCCAAATTCCAACGTTTAACAATTGCACCGTTTCATACAATATTGATATGCCATTGGTTGCTTAAATTCAAAATGTTGTGTTGTATCACTATGAATCCTAACATGGCTTGTGTGTAAATTACACCTTCCAGAAGTCTGAAGCTTAAATCACCAGTCATAAAGGTGTTAGTAGAATGTCCATTCTTACTATACATGGCACCACAGATGTTAGATATTGATGATACATGAAATGAGACTTAGACAAAGGAAATTTGGAAAGGAACATTGCAGTTTCTCTAAGTTTAGAGTACCTCCCTCCCATTTAACAGTTATGAGGTCTGAGGAAAACCTGGGGAACCTCAGTCAGGGACAAACCTGGCTAGTTTTGAACCATGTACCCCCGGTTCACAAGTCTGTGCCTTAATGATCTCAGTCACTGTGTTAGCATGCAGGAGTTGCAATGAAGTAGATAAGCTGCTTTCTGCTTTACTTGCCGTACTTTTAGGCGTACACTTCAGCATAGCCCAATGTTGATGGCCCTAAACAGCAAGGCATAGTGAGGAATCAGCCAATCTAAAACCCCAATCATCTGCGTGACAAATACAGCAGATACTCTTATGAAAAATTACACATTCTGAACAGTTTGAAAATTCTTTGTTTAATCTAAGCTAAACATGGATGAAAATGTAATCTACTGTACCAGTTACACCACTGGATAATTGGCATTATATTGTGATAAACCTTTATATCACCTGTGACTCTGTGCGCTGTTGTTTGATTGAACAGAGATCCTGGTAAATCTCTTCATTGTGGATACTTGAATAGTAACTGCCGTACTCCTCATCATCCATAAGAGAACATGAAGGCTTGTCATCACTGCTATAACACATGCACACGCAACACAACAGATTTAGTAAACATGCAACAGCTTTACAGCAGCTTCATGCAGTGCCTCTCGCTTGCAACTAACCTAAGCAAAGTACATATTACCTAACCATATTGCAATAGTTAAAAACACAACTCATTAAACTCTTTAAATACAAGCACTGAGTTCACTCAAAATGTGCAACTAAATGATGGAGTGTGGATTGTGAAACAAAGGTGATACAAATGTAAAATGTTTTTAAATAGCATAAATTAAACATTTCTTTATGTTTAGAGACCAGATTACCTTGCATATGAATTTTATATGAATCAAATCATAAGCCTTTCTTTGTCAATCTCAACATTTGCTCAATGCAAGAAAATACATATTTTTACTAAAATTATTAAAAACATTTTTTAATCTAGTGGTTTAATATATGCTGTATATTGCTTACATTTACAGAGCTAAATCAGAAACAACATTGAAGACATCAATTATGCAATTAAACTGCAATGTTAACATAATTACTTCACTTGGAATTTGAATAATTTATGTATGTTAACTGTGAATCACAGTTTGGTGTAGAAACATACATGAGAGGAATATGAACATCTGCTATAGTATCAACCGCTGTTTACAATGCATTATTTAAATGCAAGCAAAAATTGTTTAATCCCAATGCAAAACTTTATATCATAATGCACAGTCTTTTAAATGCAGTGGCATAATTGTGCTATTCTAAGACTGCATGACAATGAAATCTATTTGTAAAATGCAGTATTGTTACTTTCTTCTCTAACTACGTTTTAATGATTTGCATATAGAGATTTACTTTTTTAATACCAAGGTGAACTATGCATTAGGAATCTTTCTTACAGGTGATTCCTTTCTATTTATCACCTGAAAATGAAAAACTTAACTTGAGAAGAAATTTTCTGAGTAAATTCTTTTTGTAAGAAAATTTGACAAACTTTGCAGTTAGTTAAACAAATTTATCACTTTGGATTTAGAATAAGTTACATTATTTTTTACACAAACTAAGTTTTTAAATCTGGAAGATTTTGAGGGCACTTGTCATCAGTGATTTGGTGGCTGAAGCTTGTTCCCTATGCCTGAGTTTCATCATGCTGCTGACACTTATTTGTAGGGTAACAAAGCTAAAAAAATTACTCATTGGTGGGTTTTCAAAACTGGCAATAGTATCAGCATTCCTGATATTTTCTCCAAAATTCAGATATAAAGAAAAAGAAACTTATTTTACCAATTTTAAGGCTTTACCAAATGTATGGTTATTAGACCAAAAATGGTGTGATCAGAGGATTTGTCTGTTTTATATTTCTTTGGCCTTCTTTCAATTTCATGCTTAAGCTTCTTTTGGTTTTGATCTGGTAGATTCTGGATTTTTGTGTCTCCAGGACTATGTTTTAGAGTGGTTTGCATTAAACAAAACTACTTCATAATCAATAACAAGTTCTACACACAAACCCAAGAATTAGCTATGGGAAGCCCTTTGTCACCCATCCTGGCAGATTTATACATGTCATTTGGAAATACACATAATAAATGCCCTTCTTTATATCTACAACTTTTGGCTCAGGTATGTACATTGTATCTCTGCAATCATACCAATAAAACTCAAGGAAGAAGCTCTGGAATTGCTGAATCTAAGGATACGAGAGACGTTCAATAAGTTCAAAGAAAAAAGATAAGATTAAAAAAAAATCATTTTTAGTGAATTGTTTTTATTACTTTCTCTACACATACTATGTACATAGTGTATAGAGAAGGTATTGTATTGCACTGTAAAAGTTTATATCGAGATTTCACTGGAAATACACATTTTAGGATTCCCTGTATCCAAAAAAAGCATTTTTAGAAAAAGGTGTATGTGTGTGTGTGTGTGTGTGTGTGTGTGTGTGTGTGTGTGTGTGAGTGTGTGAGTGAGGGGGGGGGGGGGGAGAACATAGTTAAAACACATTAAGTCTGTTAAATTAAGTACCAAACTTGATATTAAATTCATTATCTTCCAAGAATGCAGCACGATTTTCAAGAAAATACCCCCAACTACCCTTTACATGGAACGTTTTCAAAAATTTTGATTTTCTAAAAATGGCTCTAAAGATTTTGATTATTATACCTTATATTTAAGATATTTTTATGACAAACAAAATGTATATCTTGAATTTTCTGGGAATAGCCTCTAAAAAACTTTTCATTTAGAATGACTTTTGCATAACTGATAAACCGTAAGAGATATAGAAAAACTTACTATACAAAAAATGTGGATCTCATTAAAACACACAGTTTATGTCACATACATTTTTTTTGTAGAATTAACTGTTTTCGTAATATTCTGGATTATAGGTTTCAATTTTAAGCCACTTTAACTTTTCTCAAATGGGAAGACATCTTTCTTCTCATTTGTTTACCTCTGGCATGCAAAGAGATTGGAATTTCAGTTGTCCTTAAAATAGGCATCTGTTTGTGAGATGGCATCTTCATTACGCATGCATTCTTTTACACCGAGCCACTTTCTTTGGGGGCCAAATCTGATGAATATAATGGATGTTGTAATAATTCAAATCTTAATTGTACAATTTTGCCATCGAAACTGCAGAGGGGTGCACCCTTGCATTGTCTTGAAGGAAGAGAAACTTTTTCTTTGCCAGATGAGGGCGTTTCTTCTTGATTTCTTCATTCAACTGGTGCAATAACAATGCATAATACTCTCCATTTATCGTTTTTCCTTTCTGCAAGTAATCAATGTAGACGATTCTGCATGTATCCCAAAAACTGAGGCCCTTACCTTCTCTGCAAATTTCATCACTTTTGCCATCTTTGGAGCAGGTTTACCTTTAAAAACCCACTGTTTCGACTGTACTTTTGTCTTTGGAGTGTAGTAGTGTATCCATGTTTCATTCACATTTATGTATTGATGCAGAAACTCATCAGGACTGCGATAGAAAAGTGCCAAACCAGCTACCAAACCAATCACTTGAGTATGCTTATTCTCCGTTGAAAGCAAACACAGCACCCATCTTTCCGAGACCTTTGTCAGACCTAATGTTTGGTGCAAAATTGAGAACACTGCACCTTGTGATATGCCTGTGGCCTCTATTATTTTGCAAACTCTGATTCGTTGATCACTTAAAACCATATTCTGGATTTTGTCAATAATTTCAGAAGAAGTCACTTCTACTGGACGTCCAGAACAATGTTCATCATTTATGGATGTACAACAATGTTTAAATTCATTTATCCAAAGGTAAATTGTTGCAAACACAGGAACAGATGTGCCATGAACTTCATCCATTTCAACTTTTATCTCTATCAGTGTTAAGCCTTTTAAATAGAAGTGTTTAATCACCACAGGAACTAATTTTTTCCATCTTTCTAGAGAAGCACAAGATTATTGATTCAATTGCCTATGACAAAAGAAACCACATGATAAATATAGTTGAAACTTTAACTGCCATCTAGTAAGAGATGATGGTAACTAAATACAGATGTTTTTTGATGCTACGAGTGTAATTTCTTGGATTTTCTAGGGAGTTATTGAACGTCCTTCGGAGTTGTATAAAATTAAAAATGGAAACAGGAGAAGATAACACCTTACCCTTCTTGGATTTTAAAATAATCAGAGACCAGGAGAAATTTAAATGTGAAATCTACAGAAAATTGGTAGTGGATAGCTAAATAAGTTTGATTCATATGTTAAATCACATTCCTCTAGGGAAACAAGAACAGCAATCTGTTTAGGGAGTTTGATTCATCTATACAAAATTTAACTGACTTTGATTACATTAGAAGAAGCTATTATATTTGTGTGACTATGCGCCCATATAAAGGTGCCAATAACTTGCCACCAAATTTCATTTCTTCCACTGCACATTTAATTTTCTCCTCCATCTTCCCCTTTACAGATTTCAAGGTCATCATTTCTGATTGTAATGATTTTATGATTTTATCATCTCCTCAATCCTGCTCCTGACACCAATGTAACAAAATCTCTTTATTACTTTGAATTCTGATTAAAATAAGCATCTATTGCAATGGCATGGCACAGTTTTATCTCTCATTATGTTGATGCTTGTAGGTCATTGATAACTGCAATCTCTAATTCAATTGTACTCTTCAAAATCACCTTTAAACTCAACTTATGGATTGGTTGTCTTCCCATGGCAAGAAATTTCCAAAAGTGGAGTCATTATTGCTTGTGTACATACATGTAGGTGTGACATTGCAGAGCTTTGATGAAATGCACTTGCTCCTCATGTGTTAAATTTATACACTGCTGCAACAATGAATATGGGCATGTAAAGCAGACTGTGCACATTCAATAATTCAAGGCATAAATGTCTGCACATGAATGCATAGTCACAATATGTACATCTGTGGGAGGGGGGGAAAGAGAGAGTCATGTCTGGAACTCCAAAAGTTCTACACAGCACAGTGCTTGTATACACCATTTGCAATACAGTTATATAGCAGCAGCAGCAAAAGTTGTCACAAGTTGCAAATCTTAATATTACTAACCCATATGATTAATAATCATAATCAAATACATGACTTAAGCCTCTTCAACAACAAACTATCAATATTAACCAAAAATATTGACACAAAACGTGATACAGTATGCATTGTAAGGCATTATAAACCTGCCACCTTCCCTGTGCAGCACGGTGACAAAATTTAGGTGACTCCTCTGGTGAGGGTTGTAGGTTGTCTATCCTTTAACCTGGTGTATTTCCTCATTTCCCTTCAAATTTATGAGGAATTCAGTCATAAGTTCTCTCAGCTGGTAGAGCACCTGCTTGCTGTACAAGGGGTACCAAGTTCAATTCCTGGCTGAGAGTAGAGATTTTTCTCTAGTCCAGATTATTCCCTATCCCCCCCAGAGTCTGGAAGCACAAATGTGAGTGTGAATTGTAATCTAATGATTAAAAAGACCATTCTGTTAATGTTTATCTCCATTAGCATAAAACAGAAAGAAGAATAGTCTTTTTTAAAAAGTTTGTTTACAAAGCAGGTAGAAAAGTCATGTGAATTGAATACATCAGATTTTTTAATGGTATTTAACCTCTGCTCTTACTACTTACAGCACTACAGGTATTGGCAATGGTGATAACATGAAATGAAATAATTGGGAAAGGAAATATTCCAGGTCTATGTTTATTTTCCTCCATGCATTTGCCAGTTACGAAGACTGAGGAAAACCTCTTTCTCTGGATTTTTATCCAGTTGGGCTTACTGTTCTGGATTACCAAGATCGTCAGTTTGTCCAGTCTCCTTTGAACTCCTTTTTATTAAATAGGTTCTTTAATGTGTTTTCCATGCCAGCACTTGACATCTTCTTTTATGTTTTGTTTTGGAACACCATTCCGATATCCACCTGGAAGGCAAGGCAAGAGCAACAACCCTCAGTAAGGGAAGAGGGTCCTGGTGGGTTTTAAATGAGACCTCTTTACGAATCCATGTCTTCACATATTATTAGAGTCTACTGTAAATTTTATTTTAATTTGCTACATTCAAAACAAAGTGCAGCTCTCTCTAAGGGCCTGCAGCTCTCAAAATCCAGATAGTTGACCACCCCTGTTTTATAATTTCCTCTAACATCAAAATGTAGAACTAAAGAACTGGCTGGAACTTATTATGCTTCATCAGTTTGCAAGACACAATACCACAGACCACATAGCCATTCAATAGTATTACTCTCGATACCTTATTTGGAATGAAAAGGGGTCATTGGTTGAAGCCTTGCTTGCTTAATAGGTATAATGTTGAGTAATCACTAAATTCAACTGCCCCTAGGAGTATTATTCATCCACAGTTCTCAATAGAAATTCCATTTAAATAGCATGAAAATACACATTCATTGTTTATCTGCTTTGGTCACCTCTAAATTCATTTATGCTTATGATTGGGCCTAGATAAAGATGAATATGAAAACACGTTCTAATCAGCATGAGTGGCCTCCCTTCCCAGGATGACTGTTGCCAAGGAATACCCAGGCATTATGGAGTAGCTAGATATAACAGGCAAATGAATTTTAGTATATGATATCTAAATAAGATATCTGCCAGTGAAGTTTCACCTAAGGTTTCGATGCGATCATTCCCTTGTTACTATATGCTAAACTATCATGATGAATATGGGGAATTGAATATAAGAGATACTCATAAAAGCAGTTCTCTTTTTTCTTAAAGTCTTTCAACAATCCAGGCATGACTTTTGAGATCATAATCAGATCAATCTGATTAAACAAAAAGTTATCTGATATACGTCTTCTCTGTTAGTCTAGACACAGGAACCTAATGTGACATATTGTCTACCAAGAGTTGTTAATATGTAAGAAAATGTGTAATGTAGATTCTGCTTGAAACTATTTAGAATACCACATACGCGTACCAAAAGATGAAAATAATACATCTGTCCATACTCTGCAACATTTCTAACAGTAGAAACAAATTCTTTCAGTAAATAAAACCTAAACACATTAAACAATACAGAAGCTGCACACCTACTCTACAAATAAACCTCACATGCTATCAACCTGTAAACCCAGGACAAGAAAAAGAAGAATGCAAAACATGCAAAACACAACACAATCTTCATTTCTTTTTGCTATACCTCTGGAGGGGAAGAAGACAGAGTAACATAACATAGTTCTTCATATATTTCCTCTTCATCTTCAAATTGTGGACACTTGATTGTGAACTGCTTCCAGCTAGGATCGTTGTATTCCCAACTTACAGTTTTATGTATTGGTAAAACTGCCCCACCACTGCAATTAAAGCAATCTTAACAAGCACTCACTTTTATTTAGTGCATAACCACTGTTATGCATCTCTCCATTATTGGGGATAATCAATTAAAAATTAGTCTTGTAAGAATTAGGACTATACTTTTAACAATACTGAATGATCTTCAAAAAGAAATAGAAATAAATATAATAATATTTCTTGATGACCAAGTTTTATTGTCAAGTTACTAAAATAACTGCAGGGAGGAATAATTGAATTGCTCAAAACTAAACTGAATGAATCTTACAATCTCAAACTGAAAACTAAGATGATTGTTTTTAGAGATAAAGGATACATATAATCTAAGATTATGCTAGAAAATAAAATTGAACATAAAATGAGATGATCAAATGGTTTCCCACAAACTATTAAAATTACAATGCATGATAAGATCAGAAGAGATACAGTTATAACTACAAAAATTCATGCAAATCCAATGAGGCCCTTTGGAAGTGAAAACTGGATTTTAAGAAACAAGAAAGCAAAGAAGCAAATTATAGCTTTTGGAAATGTGACTGGAATAAAATACATTCATAAATGATGTAATTAGAGAAACTTATAGATCCACAATATAGTGGATACTGCAGATGAATACTGATCTGCTTGGTGGAAAGCTTATACAGAATGGCTGAAAAAGAGATTAGCAAAAATTACTATTACTATAAACCAAAAACCACACCATGTGTTGACATAAAACTTGACAGGTGAGTCATTCCATGGCATATTGCACTAATTCAGAAAAATTTGACCTTCATGTCTCCGATTTCATTTATATTAGTTACTTTTTCTGTGAAGCAAAAATGACACATTTTATTTCTGGTATTATTTGTTGGCTTATTTGAATATTAAACTACATAAGTCATTTACACAATTTCAAAAAAAAAAAAAAAAAAAAATCACAAACCCATCTGTCCATACTCTGCAACATTTCCATTAAGGTTACAAACATAATTACAGGCATCTTCCTTTAAAATATATTTTGAAAAAGTAATTTGGGGATGTTCATACAGTCCTAGAAAAAAAAACAAAAAACATTGGAATTTCAAATAATTACAAAGAAATTAAATAACTTACCAAGTTACGCAGTTGTCTTGTAGAACTTTACAATGATGGCATTGCATACAAGATCAACTTTGTGTACAGTGGAAGTGTCATTGATCATTTTAGCCCATAACATTTATCACAAGACATGAAATCAACATCCCATGGTTTAAAATTCCAATAATAGGTTTAAATAAAAGCAGTCATTACATTTCTCATTATACTGATTTTTAAATTAATAACAGATTAGTCAAAAAGTTTAAAATATCTGTCATAGTCCCTTTGCTTTGATATGAATAGTATTTTATTATTGCTAGAGATACAGATACTGGAAGAAAAATAGTGAAATTATAAAATACCTAACACCAATTTTGCTTATATCTTGACTGAAAAAAAAAAAAAAAAAAAAAAAAAAAAAAATTAAATAATTATGCCCCTTGTATTCTTTGCTATAGAAAAAGTTGTAAATTATATTAGAAATGTTCTTCTCAACCAGTTAGTTTTCTTAGAGTTGCGATAGGATCTACTCTGGGTTGAAAGCTCTCTCTCATTGCAAATCTCTTAACCATAATATCGATGCCATCACTAGGTCCTTCCCCATGGGAAGTAGCAAAAATGTGCCACTCTGCTCAAATTTTAAAGACATTTTCATGGAAATAATGTTTGAAAAAACTTTTCTTTTTAATACTGAGCACCAGATCCATCTGAAAAACATGCTATTTCAAAACTAGTAATAGTTCTGATTTTACATGGGAGTCATGTTTTAAGCTTTCAGAAATAGCAACAAAATCTTTTTATTCCATATATGTTGGTATTTTCTTTATAGTGGTCCATCAAAGGATGAATCATGGACTTCCATTATCCCAGTGCACACCTTAAATGCAATCTGGAAAACAATAGTAAAGTTTCTAAGAAACTGGCTGTCATTGTATTTGCCTTGTGCTAGATTTTCTTTGCACTCTTTCAAAAATAATTTCTGTTGCTGAGCTATGAATGCATATAGTAAAAATCCTCAAGTTTTTGAACTTCTGCAATCCTCAATCAGCCATTGTGAATTGGTAATTTCTTGTGTAGATTGTTAATTGAAGAGTTATCATAAATTATGTATTAAATTTTCAGTGACTAGGTATTACATTTCTTTAAATAACAGTTACATGATGGGAGAATACAGATGATTTGCGATAAGCAGTCCTAATTATTAGTTAGAATAGAATATGAATATTTCAGTTAAACGACAAACTGATATCCATCAGTAGCTTAACATTTTCATGATGAGCCAATACAAACCAATTGGATGCTGCAGGTTACAGGGAGTAAACATTAATTTAACCTTAATTCAGAAAATTTTGAAAATTCTATTTTGACATCCAGATATATATCATTACAATTTTAGAAGTTAAAGCTTGTGGTCCCTACATCCCTACACCAGTGATTAATAACACAAAAAGTCCAGGTCTGCTGTTTGTGGATGACTTAATGGTAGGATCAATAACAATAAAAGGTTTAAAATTGGCCATTCTGCAATAAATTGGGGGCTGAAAATGAACTAGAAGAAAACAAAAATTATGGTGTTTAAGAAAGGATTGAAATTAAGGAAGAAAAGTGGTTTAGTGAAGGTGGAGAAATTCAAATTGATTTGGAATTTTCATATTTAGAGGCGAAGTTATCTAGCATAGGAAGGTGGGACAGGCAGATAAGAAATGCTGTGGAAAATTGAAGATTAACTATAAGTGCAGTAAGAAGATGTTTGCATATAGCACCAACTATGTAGAGTGGTTTTAAGATAATTTATTTTGCACTGGTTGAGTCCAGATGGATATATGGAGCAGAAATTTGGAGAATCGAGAAAGGGTGGAAAAAATTGGATTTAGTGTTGAGAACATTTTGTAAGTTAGCATTAGCATTTTGTAAGTAAGCACTATTGTGTATAGTTAATGCAGGAATGATGGCAGAATTATGGAACGTTAGTGTCAGAGGTCAGATGATGGAAAGGGTACTGAAGTACTTATTTCACATTCAGCAACTGCCAGAATTAATTATTCTGAAAATATGTTTACGGTTTCAAAGCAATGTGGTATGTGAGATTAAGCAGCAATTGTTCCAAGAATGGTTTAGGAGATGTGTGCTACAGAATGGATAATCCTAATAGGGGTTTTGGAAAGAAGCAAGAGGCAGATTGGAGGATATGGATAGACAGAATCTATAGGCACAGATGAAAGAAAAAAATCATTGCAATGGTACAAGGTGAAGGAAAATGTAGGAAAGGAAGAATATCTTAAAGTTAACAATAAGAATGATAGATTGGGGATGTCATGGTTCTGACTAGGGATATGGAAGCTTAAAGGTTTGAGAGCAGGAGTGAGAAAGGGACTATGTCCAATTTTTAGGTAGGAGAAGGTGGAAGAGCTACACATAAAGTTTAAATGTAAAGAGACAAATGAATGGAAAGTAGAGTTGATTAAACAGTAGTGGTTAGGGAGGGATAATGAGCTAGGAATAATGAAGTTATTCAAGGACCAAGGGAAACTATGAGATATAGGGGAATCCTTATTAAGATAAAATGGACAAGGTATATATACACTATGTGATCAAAAGTATCTGGACACCCCCACAAACATACGTTTTTCATCTTACGTGCATTGTGCTTCCACCTACTGCCTGGTACTCATTATTCGCGACCTCAGTAGTCATTAGACATCATGAAACAGCAGAATGGGATGCTCCGTGGAACCCACAGACTTCGAACATGGTCAGGTGATTGGATGTCACTTGTGTTAGAAGTCTGTACACAAGATTTCCACACTCCTAAACATCCCTAGGTCCACTGTTTCTGATGTGATAGTGAAGTGGAGACGTGAAGGGACATGTACAGTACAAAAGCGTACAGGCCAACCTCGTCTGTTGACTGAAAGAGACCCCCGACATTTGAAGAGGGACATAAAGAGTATTAGGCAGACATCTATCCAGACCATCACTCAGGAATTCCAAAATCATCAGGATCCACTCCAAGAACTATGACAGTTAGGCGTGAGGTGAAAAACCTTGGATTCCATGGTTGAGTGGCTGCTCATAAGCCACACATCATGCAGGAAAATGCCAAACGACGCCTCGCTTGGTGTAAGGAGCATCAACATTACACAATTGAACAGTGGCAAAACGTTGTGTGAAGTGACAAATCACGGTACACAATGTGGCAATCCGATGGCAGGGCGGGGTATGGCGAATGCCAGCGTATGCAGTGCCAACAGTGAAATTTGGAGGTGGTGGTGTTATGGTGTGGTAGTGTTTTTCCTGGAGGGGGCTTTAACCCCTTGTTTTGTATGGCATAATCACAGCGCAGACCTATATTGATATTTTAAGCACCTTCCTGCTTCCTATTGTTGAAGAGCAATTCGGGGATGGCAATTGCATCTTTCAACACAATTGAGCACCTGTTTATACTGCACAGACTGTGGCGGAGTGGTTACATGACAATAACATCCCTGTAATGGACTGACCTGCACAGATCCTGACTTAAATCCTATAGAACACCTTTGGAATGCCGACTTCATATCAGGCCTCACCGACCTACATTGATACCTCTCCTCAATTCTGCATTCCGTGATTGAAAGTATGCCTGTGAGAGTGAACACTGTCATCAAGACTAAGAGTGGGCCAACACCATATTGACTTTCAGCATTACCGATAGAGGGCATCACCAACTTGTACGTCATCTTCAGCCAGTCAACCAATTTTTTTCTTGTAGATAAGCGAATGGATCACAAACGTATGTGTGTCCTGTGGAAGTTCTGCAGACATAGTGTGTATGTAGAACAGTAGTTAGCTCTATGATAGCTAGTAGTAGCGCAGCGAGAACCTGTGAAATGAGTCAGTTGGTAAGTGTCATGCGAGATGGAAATAACCCGTGTTGAGCAGCACACTTACATTAAAATAGCCATTCTCCGAGGGAGAAATGCAATGAAATGCCACAGTGAATTAGTGGAAGCCTTGGGAATAATGCCCTACCATACCTTACTTAGCACGGTGGGTATGAAAGTTTCAGCAAAGACGTATGTCAACAAGTGATGAGTAATGTTTGGGATGACCTGTGCCGTCATAGAGCAGCTCCTGGATGAAGACCGATGATGGATGCTACTGGAGTTAGAACGGGCAAGTGGCATCGAGAAACACACCGTCCACAGGATATTGTGTAATGAGCTGCACACATGCAAAATCACATCACGATGGGTACTGCATGCACTGATGGAAGTTCAAAGGTGGGTGCACTATGCAATATGCTCAGACTACCTTGCATGCTGGCATCAGGACGGTGATCAATTCTTGTCATGAATAATCACCATTGATGAATTTGGGCCAGGGCATATGAACCAGAACTGAAACATCAGTCCACACTTGGATACCAAGGAGGCAGAAGTTTCCTCAGAATCCTTCCCCAATCAAATTGATGGTGATCGTCGCATATGACGTCAGGGGTGTCATTGTTTGCCACTTTGTTCCACATGGCAGAACAGTGACCGCACAGTACTACAGGGACTTCCTGGTGCAACAGGTATGGCATGATGTTTGGGAGAAACGTCTGGATCTTGTGGACAGTGCAATAATCCTGCACAACAATGCAAATCAACATAAAGCAGTGTGTGTTGGGCAGCTACTACGATGTTGTGGATTGTGAAGAACTGGAGCACCCACCGTACTCTCCTGACATTTTGCCCCGTGACTTTGATCTCATTCGAAAGATTAAGGAACCACTACGTGATAGGTGGTTTGCAACACGAGAGGACATTGCTAATGCTGTGCATAAATAGATGTCCTGATTCACACATGGTGTGGCAAATGGTATTCAGCACCTCCCACATTGTTGTCAGTGTGTGGTGACAGTAGCAGGGGACTACTTTGAGGGTCTTTAGGCCCAGGTTTATCATGCCAATTGTATATGTACTGTGTTGTCATTCTTTTGCACCATGAAGGCCATATAGCCCTGTATACTACTGTAATAAATTAGTGAATTATGATATTCAGTGCTATTTATTGTCCACACATATAGTTAACACCTTGTCTTTTCGTCTGTATATGTCACATTTTCCAACTGGACTGGTATCTTCAAGAAAATAAATAGTTGCCATAACTTTTGCCCCAACCCTCTTTTTTACCCACACAACCAACACACACACACGCACACACAGTTTAATTAGAAGAGCACACTGTGAACTAATTTTACTGTACAGATGATGTAGTGATTATGTATATATGTAAAATAGAGGTTGGCAGCATACCTAGATAATGGCCTGGGCCACAAGAGGCTGCCACCATTGTATTGAACTTATCACTCAAATAAATTTTACATTATTATTATTATCATTATTATTATTATTATTAGCAGGCTTTTCTGCTCCTGAATTCTCTTACCACTTTCTTTAACAGAAACTATATTCCTTTTACTATGCATAATCCTAGTTATGACCATGGAACTATTTCATTCAGAAACCTTTTATAATACAGATATCTTCCAGATTTGGGGTCAGAGTTGCCCCAATTCCCTTTTATTTGGCCACCATTTAGATATTTATTTCATCTGAGCTGAGATATCAAAATGTTATATTTCAAGACCAGCTATGAAAAATTGTTCATTTGTATTTTAAGAGTTTTATCATCTGTTTCATGGAACAAATCTATTAGTTTTGCATTATTTCAGAATGATTTGAATTTTCATTTATAGTAGTCTGCAATAAGGAATACTTGACCCATCATGTAGCACTTTCTGCAACTCTGAAGAATACTGTTTTTGGGACAAGTTTTGTTTTGTTTTCTTTTTTACTGGTGATTCTCCTATCACCGTTAACTCTTCAATCTCCTTATGTCTACTGGGATCCATTTACTGCTTTAATGGCAGATGAGGAAGAGCTATTATTACTATCTGAATTTTCTGTTCTACTGAAGTTGTACTATCATTAGGTATAAATAACTCACTTGTACTTTGTTTCTTTGGATGTCTTGATATTTTCATTTGGGAATTATTGCTAGGGCTTGGAAGTTAATGACTTAAAAGTGACTGAAAAGTGACTATATAATGACCATAAATTTATGAAAATATGGCCTAAAATTATTGAAAATGACCTATAAAACAATGTTATATTTATGAAAATAATACATAAAAATGTGAATAATAAAACCACAAAGACTCATTGAAAACTGCACATAGCTTTATTACACATTGCAGTAAAGAACTATAGATATTCGTAGGGTCTCAAACTTGAAGGATTGTCAATTATCCTGAAGAACATTTCAGTAAATGAAAAACACTTCAACACTTTGGGTGTATAGCTGAAATAGGTCATATCTTATAGCAAAAGGTTTCCACTTTATCACATTTATCAATTTTGCACTTATGGGCTGGCACCATAGCTAAGTTAGTAGAGCACCTGCCTGCTGTGCGAGGGGTCCTGGATTCAATTCCCAGCTGGGGAGTAGGGATTTTTCTCTAGCCCAGATTATTCTCCATCCATCAGAGTCTGGAAGTTTAAGTGTGTGTGTTTTTCTTTTTTTTTCTTTTAATCTATTGAATAAAACGAAAGAAAATAGAAATCCAAAACACATACAGTACATGAGTTAAAACTATTGCCAATGGGCAATATGTTCCACAGGGAAATGCTGCCAATAGGTTCATGCACTTAAAGACAGGGCATAAATGTGGGTGAAGAAAATAATCTTTAGTAACCAATATTCTTTTATAGCATTTTTAAAATCTTCTTGCTTGGTATATCTTGACCAATTTTTCCTGCACAGTGTCCCAAATGCTGCTCGACCCTTCCTTTGTAACAATAGCTATGTGCAGCTTTTGTCTCATTATTGGTGTTTAAATTCATGCCAAACTTTTCAAATCAGAATCAACCAGTAAATACTGAGATATTCTATTGCTTTTCCTATCAAAAGTATCAATCACTGATTTGGCTACATCATCAGAATTGTCAGAATAATGTAACAGACAACTCAGAATGATGCAGCTATTGGTACATAACATCTCATAGTTCAGAAATTGCAAGATTGTATTGTCTGCAATATTGAAAAAATCTATTCAGCAGCAAAATAGGAAAAAATGCAACAAAATAAAAATGTCCTAAAAGATGACCAGTAGATAATAAAATGCTGAAAAGTACAAAATAAAATGATGCCATTTTCGTTCATCTTGAGGCAAAATACATATATCACATCTAGCATTTTCTAGAATGTTTCAGAAAGAAAAAAAGCAGCATGACATTTCATCAACTCCCGAGCCCTAATAATTACATACTTTCAAATCACACAAGCTTAGGCTTTCCAATTTGTTAAATAGTCATTGCAGAGGTCACTGTCCTTAACTTTATATTTTTAATTCTATGGTCAATAAATTTGAATGGATGAAAAAAATAATTAAAACTCTGTAGCAATGAATCAGCCATGATTAAACACAACCACACGCAAGCTAGAACTCATACTGAAAGTTAACTGGCATTGTAGGACGGTGACATTTATTTACACCAGGCTTCTTATTTATATGTCCAAATGGTAAATATAGGAGGTAGAGTGATTCCTACCACAGATGTTCATAACAGTCTTTTTATTCAATCCAAGGGACTCACCTCCACACACCATCTGTAAACTATTTATAAAATCGGATAGGTAGAGACAGACTGAAAAATTCAATGCCATAGCCAAAATTTGAACCAAGAATCTCCCAGTCTCTAGCCAGTTGCTGTACCTCTGAGTTATTATGGCAACATGCCAGCATGGCATTAAATTTCTCACATATTTCCAGGTAAAACACAAGGTGATCTCAATTATTTTGAGATGACAACCCCAATGGTGACTTACAATGTCTTAAGTACTTTCAGTCTGACTCTACCTATCCAACTCCTGTGTTACATGGTTTGTGTGAAGAAACAATTAAATTAATACAGTATACTCCCGATTATTCCTGTACGGATTATCCATGCATCCCCTCACCCCCTCAAAAATTATTTTATTTTAATGTCAACACATGTTTTTTTTCGTTTCTCCATTATCTCTTTTATAAATTTCTTTTAATGCACTCGTTAACATAAAAAAAAAAAAAGCTGAACTTGTTTTTAATTTACACAGAATAGGGAGGCCTATGACAATGGCAATGATACTTTGTT
Source organism: Hymenopus coronatus (assembly GCA_030762935.1). Classification (NCBI taxonomy): domain Eukaryota; kingdom Metazoa; phylum Arthropoda; class Insecta; order Mantodea; family Hymenopodidae; genus Hymenopus; species Hymenopus coronatus. The sequence goes on from CM060882.1 coordinate 114,942,529, forward strand.
GTCATGTGATGATCTTTTAAACAATGGAGATGATATTTACTGTCACGCGGAGGTCCTTTATTGCTGTTTTCTAAAGAAAAACAGTACCTATGTACAGAAACAGAATAAACTTTTGAACAAAGAATACATGTTGAAAAAAGCTTTTAAAAGTAATTTCCTATTTACATATGTATGTAAAAGCATTAAATTACAAGTTTCCCGATTATTTGCGTTTTTGATTATTCATGTTGCTTCTCCCCCACATTACAGCAGATAACTGAGAGTATACTGTGTTTATGAAATCACTTATTTGAATTGCATTTGAAGCCAATATTAAGTACAATATTTCAAAGTTTATGATTATTTATATTTAAATCAGCTGTTATTAATTAAAACACATTTAAAGGATATTATCCCCTAAAAGGGACCAAATTATGTTTTAACTTAATCTAAAATTATTATTAAAACTGCATTTTTACTTCAAAATGTCACAAAGATGAAAATTCTTTTATTCATATAATCTTTGGCACAGTGATTTTACATAATATATCATGGCAATTCACAGAAAAAATAATATTTACTAAATTGTTAAATAGTCGTATCACAGGCCAAACAGAAAATACAATGTTTTATTAGGAGAAAATACTAAAACATCAAGCTTCAGAAATGTTTGATTTGATATGGAATGACTCAAGTAAAGGAGTCCCAATGGTTTGAATGCCTACAGCTTGTTGTAAAAGAATAATATAAGCAGTACCATTTTCGTGATATTAAGTAGATTTTGCACCACAGCAACTAAAAGGAAAAGTTTCTAAGAAATCTCAATAGTCCCAATTTGAACATCTATTTTTAAGTTAATTTAATTAAATAAAATCATATCAATTTGGTGCTAAGGCTGAAAATTTATTTGAATTTATGTTTCAGCCTTTCTCACAATTTCATTTTATTGAAGACTGCTCCTTTAATTGGAAACTAACTTTTCAGAAGTTGCAAAATGTCACAGGAATCAAAGGAGCTGTATAAGGCCATTTGCCATGAGAAATAGATATGGTCTGCATGCAACAATTGAATTAGCAAGAATATTGTGTAGCCAAAAGTTGATAAAGTTCTTAAAACTTTAGAGCTGGGGTTCACAAATTTGCTTTGCACAGACTGCGCATCTCAGGACATCATGACCACTTTCAGAAAATAAAATAGGTAGAATAAGGACTAGGGATATTAAAGAATAAGAAAACAAATAATAGAATCCAATTATAACTAGAAATTAAATTCTGAATGGAAATTTACTAATTTATCTCTACACATTAACTTTCAAGACATAAAATAGGCCTAATAACTCTACTGCAGAAAATTATTTTGAATAAAAAAAGCTGTCCAAGTCTTTAAAATATGTTTAAAATGCACATGAATAAAATTATATTGAGTGGTTCGCCTGTCCCTTTTTATTTGGTTTCATGCAACCTGCATATTACAGTCTTACCTGTAAACATAGTTTTGAAACATTGAGGATTAACAGAATGACATAGACTGAATTGATGTAATAAAATTTTCCACTATTGCTGAACATGCATGTAGATACTCCTAAACACTTTAAACGACTCCAGTGCTAAAAAGTCATGCATGTGTATGTCAATGCTATGTGATTGTAAATATACATCTATAAACTGCAATACTTTTTGTCCACCTAAATAGTATTACAGTTGGTTAGTGCACTGTGCATCAAGAATGAGTTACAAAAGGCTCAATTTAGGTTTGAATCCTATCAAAACATCTTGCTCTTTTCTTTCCTTATTTCTTCCACATATGGCACAAACCAAGATGGGCAACCTGAACAATTCTTGGCTTGCTTGTGCGTTTGTTTTTCTATTATTATCTTAATTTGAACCATGGACACACTCAGCAGATATGGAAACATAACCTTAATCAAGCAAGCTACAAGCACTATGTTTGCTTAAAATATGTACACCTCTGTGCTTCTTATAACTTTGTAACCATTTCTTCCTTTCTATAGCTTAGCTGTTTATTTAACCTTTGATCATTATAATTTGTGTTACAGAAAGTATGATAGTTGCAGATTTGCTGTTACAAGCATTGTAGCAGTAGCTACTAAACACACATGTTTTTAGAATGACTTAGGTCTTGCTGCTAAAACATGTTATCCTTTGAAGAGTAGGCGGGATTTATGTAGTAACAAATAGCCTGCAAGCATAGTAATATTAACCTTCTTGATTTCAAGACATTAGTGTTGCATATCTGCAAAACAAGGCCTATTATCCTTTGAAAAAGAAGGCTGGATTTATGCAGTAACAAATAGCCAGTGAACATAGTAATATTGGCCATCTTGATTTCAAAACATTAGTGTTGCATATCTGCATAAATAATAAGGAGCAGGTGAAACATTCACTATAAGAATATAGTTATATATAAAGCAAAGTTATATCTAAAGTACTAACCCAAAAATGCTTAAGCTTAAATACTTTTATAGATTACAGAATCTTGCTAATTAATTTTTTGAATATACAAAACTGCATTTCTTTAGTGAGACAACTTAGAACTTACTTTGTGTTTAGATTCCGGTAGATGTCCTCATGTGGTGCATTGTTTTTACAGACCAAAAAGCCTCTGCAAAAGGAAAATATAATAAAATATGTACTGGAAAATATAGAAATAATATTTTGGAAAAGCATATCATTTTAATATAAGATTATTCGGGAGCAAATTTATTTCTAATGGAAGATTGCAGCTTATATCTAATCAGTAAATGACTTAAGAACTATCACATATAAATGTAATATGGCCAAGTAACAATACTTTTTCTTCCATTTTGGGAACATTTTCTACCCCATTTATTACTTTCTCTACATGTACTATGTACATAGTGTATAGAGAAGGTATTGTATTGCACCCAAAAATTTGATACCAAGATTTCACCAGAAATACATGGTTTGGGTCTCCCTTAATAAAAAAAAAAGTCCATTTTTGGAAAAAGGTTTACTCGCGCGCATGTGTATGTGTGTATGGACAGCATAGCTCAAAAACGAAAAGACCGTTACATACCAAACTTGGTATTTAAGTTTGGTATCTTCCAAGGATACGACACAAAGATGCAACTGTAAACCATAAGAAATGGACAAAAACTTACCACACAAAAAATGTAGAGCACATTAAAACACACAATTTATGTTATATACATTTTTTTCGAGGATTTGATCGTTTTGAGATATTCCTTGCTTTTGGTTTCAGCATTGAAAAACTTGTACTTTTCTCATACAGGAATTGGTCAACTTGTGTCCATACAAACAAAGGAACATCAGTCACCTAGTAACCAGCTTTTGACTTCACTTTAACCTACAATACTCCCATATTTCGCTTCTACTTACAAGGAAGCAAGTAATAAGACTATTTCTGCTAATTTTTTCTCGATTAGCTTGAAATAAATAGAAGAATAAGCTTATTAATAATAATTTGTTACACAGAAGTAGAGAAAGTCATGTGAATGGAACACTTCAGATTTTTTTTACTGAACTATTAGGGTTACTTATATTTAAATCTTTGCTATACTATCAAAACTGTAGCAAAAGACACAGTGGACCAAAACTAGAACAGAAGAACCCATTTTGCATAAAAACTCTCTTCTGTGATATCACGAATCCATAGTTAACGTAACTCTCATCAGGTGGTATTATGGAATTAATTCCGATGATCACAGACATTTATAAATGTATGAATTTTTCCAATCTCTTTGAATAAATGTTCTATGGAAGCAAACCATGCATTTCATCTTTTATTGTTTATTTTGCACATTCACAACTTCCATGTGTGTGTGTATATATATATATATATATATATATATATATATACAAGAGTCAGCTGATAAGTCCCAGGCCTCACACAAATATGGCGCCACTAGGCCAGTTAGATGGTAGCATTGCATAGTTTAACTCTAGACTAGCTTTTATCCATAGTCACAGGTCAATATTGTTTAGTTTTCGAATGACAGCATTTTAAACAAGACAACTTTAGAGGTTTCATTAAAATGGAAGATTTGGAAAAACGAGCAGTGATTAAATACTTCCGTTTGAAAGGCTTAACACATAAAGAAATTAAGGAGAAAATAGACAGTACATTGATAGACTCTGCCCCTTCAAATTCAATGATTAAAAGGAGGGTTGCTGAGTTTAAAATGGGACGTACGAGCACTAGTGATGAGCCTCGCTCTGGACGCCCTGTAGAAGCGCCAACTCCAGAGATCATTGAAAAAATTCATCGTTTAGCAGTGGAAAACTGCAGATTAAAGTTGTCTGAGGTAGCAGAGGCTTAAACACATCAAAAAAATATGCAGGTAATGTTTTAAGTAATTTTTTGGGGTTTTCACAAGGTCTGTGAAAGATGGGTGCTGCGTTTGTTGACATCTGATCAAAAGTTGCAAAGAAAAACTGTCTCTGTTGAGAATGTGGAACTATACCGTAAAAATCTCAGTAAATTTTGAGATGGCTTATTACCATGGATGAAACTTGGATACATCACATAACTCTAGAAAGTAAATCACAGTCAAAACAGTGGACTGTGCCAGGTGAACCAACTCCAAAAAAGGCAAAGTCAATTTTGTCAGCTAACAAGGTTATGGCGATTGTTTTCTGGGATTCACAGGGAATTAGTTTTATTGATTACTTGGAAAAGCGTAAAAGTATCACTAGTGACTACTATGCAAGCATTCTGCAACGTTTGTGTGATGAGTTGAAAAGAAAAATACCTCATTTGGAAAAAAAAATCTTGTTTCACCATAACAATGCTCCTGCCATCATTCAGTAATTGCAATGGGAAAAAATGTGCAAATTCAAGTTTGAATTGCTTGAACATCCACCCTATTCACAGATTCACCCAATGACTGCTACTGTTCCCAAACCTCAAAAAATTTCATGGAGGACAATGCTTTCACAACGAGGAAGTCATTGATGCAGTACACAGCTGTTTTGAGGACCTTGATAAATCGCACTAAATAAGATATTAAATAAGAACGCTGATATGACAAATGTATTAGCCTTTCTGTAGATTATGTTGAGAAATAAAGGAGAAAAAAAAAATAAATGATGTTTTCATTGAGAGGCCCGGGACTTATCAGCCGGCCTCATACGTCGGCTGATAAGTATATGTGTGTGTGTGTGTGTATATACTATTCACCAATGCGATTAACAATAAGAGTTCTGAAACTTGTAAAAGCTTAATGTGTCAGCAAATGAGCAGCAGGAGCGGACGAATGTTACTCAGTCTAGGGTGCACTGCTGGAATGCTCTGAACAGGTTCTTCCTGACATAGCACCCACACTGGAGTGGCTAATTGCTTTCTGATGTAAAGTGGTGTATTGGAGCCTCTGGACCCAATGAGCATTCTAACTCTCCAAGTTCTTGAAACTCATCAGCCAGGTGAGGGCAGAGTAGTCAGTCCTCAGGTGAAATGATTGACAGTACAGGTACTTGTGGAAGTGCTCTAGCATCTTTACTACTGCCAGGAGCTCTCATCAGCTAATACAGTAGTTATTTTCTGCCTTGGAGAGATCACTCCTGGCCATTATGGACCTGGGATAGAATGCCAAAAGGTATTGCTGACAATGGTTCCAAATAATAAAATCATTGCCAGGTTGTGGAAATCCTAAAACAGTATCTCTGCAGTGTGCTGACTTAAGAACTTTACCTTCTTCTGCCCACAAGCATGACTGGTGCTTTTCTGTCAGTCGAGTGAAGGGTTTTACTATATTAGAGAAACCTCTACTAAACTGGCAATAATAGCTGCATAGGCCCAAAAATAACTTTCATTTGCCTTTCAGGCAAAACCAATTTCTTATTGTCTGAGCCTTTTCCAGCTCCGTGACTGGAGTGTCTGATGACACTATGTACTCCAAGCAGTTCATCTTCTTGCAGAAGAGTTGGCATTTCATGTTCAGTTTCAGGTTAACTGCAGGTTAACCGCCCGAGCCTCTGCAGTATCATGCTCAGTGATGCTGTTACCCACAATAATGGTATCCAGATCTAGCAGGCAGGCATCATAAGTCAACCTTCTCATCACTGATTCCATGAGGAGCTGCAGAGCCCAAGTAAATTGCTAATGTTCTTGGGCCATTAAGAATGCAGTCTTTTCCTTCTTTCTGGGACCTAGGGCTACCTGCTAGATTTCAGGTTTAAAGTCAAGAATCACTAGCCACCAGTAAGTGTATCCAGAGTGTCATCAATCAGAAGTAAAGGCAAACAGTCCATTCTGACAGCAATTGGATGTTCATATTGGCAAGCCCTTCACCATTACAGATCTGATTAGTCATGGCTGCACCTGTGTCTACAAATATCCAACAGAGCTTTACTTGTATCCAGCTGTATGCGATAGGCTGTCGTCTTCTCTTCTACATAAGATACATAGCATCACACATGAGATTGTTAAAGACGGCACCAACATGCCCCTTGCCACCCTAATCCTTATTCTCTTCACTTGTTTGTTGGCTTGGTGTGAACAGTCCTTCACTAGAAGACTACTTGAAAATCATTGTCATTCTGGCTTTTTACTGTCATAGCGAGAATTCCTGATCTTCAAGGTGGATGCAGCTGTTATATTGGCTGCCTCCTTTCAAAGTATGGCTGTTAATGCTTTATGGGCTGTCTTATAGCTGTCAAGCGTCACGCACCCTGTCGCCAAAGGAGTATGCAATTTCCTGAGACTTGCAGTAGGTTCATTAGAGCTATGTTCAACAGCCTAGGCAAACTTTTGCATCATATGCCTGGGCTGTTGTAGCCTTAATTTGAGCTGACTACAGCCAAGCAATGGTTCCCAAGCCCGTTCTTGAGCACCTCCCAAATGTCTCCAGGCACCGCAAACACCAAAATTGTATTCTGTACTTCTACTGCCCATCTCTGGAGGCTATCAGCTTGCAGCTTTCTCCTCTGCTGACTATCTGTTGTGGGTGGTGGGAGAAGGATTTCAAAGATCGACATCCTTTCATATTGAAGATGTTGGGTGTGTTCTGATGTTTCAACCTTCAAATCCTTAAGCTTTCTGAGCAGTATGCTTTCCATCAGTTCTGTTCCTTGGCTATGCCATCTACTCTCTCCGCCAAGGTGTTAAGAGTTAGTCATGATCTTTTCCATCTTTTCCCCAAGCTATTCCACTTTTTCACCAAGTTCTTCTTCACAGTGGCAGATGTTCGATAATTTTGTTCAATATCGTTACCTTCAGCCTTTCCATTCTGGATTCCATCTTCTCTATTCCAAATTTCACTTCCATCTTCAGCACTTCAGATTCGTTTTCATATTCACCTCCTCCATTCCTGATTTAATTTTTTCTAGCTTCTCCATTCCAGATATAATTTCTGACTTACTTTCCTCTATACTAGATTCCATTTTTGTGTCCTACTTCTTCATTTCAATCAATTATGTTTTCATTTCTCTTTTCCATTAAGATGTTCAATCCCACTACTGACACCAATGTAATAAAATTTCTTTATTGCAATTTGTATTGATTGCAATAATATCTTTAATTCATTGCTGCAGCACAATTACACCTCTCATTGCTTTGATTCTTGTTCAATTGCTTTGACTGTCTTTCTAATACAAGGTTACTCTCTGAAGTTATTGTTGACATTGAACTGAAAGCTAAGTTGCCCTCCTCCTTATGACACACAGAAATTTCCAGAAATAGAAGTAATTATTGCAAGTATTCTTTACACATACTAAGGTCAGCTGATAAGTCCCAGGCTTCTCAATGAAAACAGCATTTAAAAAATTTGTTTTTTCTTTATTTCTCAACATAATCTCCAGAAAGGCTAATACATTTGTCATATCTGTGTTCTAATTTAATTAAACCATCTCTGTAGTGCGATTTATCAAGGTCCTCAAAATAGCGTTTACCGCTGTGAAATCTTTGTTCTCCAAGAAATATTTTGAGGTTTGGAAACAGTTGGCAGTCACTGGGTGCTAGATCTGGTGAATAGGGTGAGTGTTCAAGCAATTCAAGCTTTAATTTGCACATTTTTCCCATTGCAATGACTGAATGATAGGCAGGAACATTGTCATGATAAAACAAGATTTCTTTTGCCAAATGAGGTCTTCTTCTTTTCAACTCATCACTCAAACGTTGCAGTATGCTTGCATAGTAGTCACTAGTGATACTTTTACTCTTTTCCAAGTAATCAATAAAAATAATTCCCTGTGAATCCCAGAAAACACTTGCCACAACCTTGTTAGCTGATAAAATTGACTTTGTCTTTTTTGGAGTTGGTTCACCTGGTGCAATCCACTGTTTTGACTGTAATTTACTTTCTAGAGTTATGTGATGTATCCAAGTTTCATCCATGGTAATAAGCCTCTCAAAATTTACTGAGATTTTTACGGTATAGCTCCACATTTTTAACAAAAACAGTTTTTCTTTGCAACTTTTGATCAGGTGTCAGCAAATGTGGCACCCATCTTGCACAGACCTTGTGAAAACCCAAAACATTACTTAAAATATTACCTGCATGTTGTTTTGATACGTTTACAGCCTCTGCTATCTCAAACAACTTTAATCTGTAGTCTTCCAGTGCTAAACAATGCATTTTTTCAATGATCTCTGGAGTTATCCTTCCACAGGGTGTTCAGAGCAAGGCTCATTACTAGTGCTCGTGCGTCCCATTTTAAACTCAACAACCCACCTTTTAATCATTGAATATGAAGGGGCAGAGTCTTTCAATGTACTGTCCACTTCCTCCTTGATTTCTTTAGGCGTTAAGCCTTTCAAATGGAAGTATTTAATCACTGCTCTTTTTTCCAAATCTTCCATTTTTATGAAAACTCTAAAGTTGTCTTGTTTAAAATGATATCACTTGAAAAATAAACAAGCTATTGACCTGTAACTATGGATACAAGCTAGTCTAGATTTAAAATATATGATGGTACCAACTAACTGGCATAGTGGCACCATATCTGTGTGAGACCCGGGACTTATCAGCCGACCCTCATAGGTATGACAATGCAGAGCTGTGATGAAAAGTAGCTGTTTGCACTGTTTTAAATGTTATGCATACCTGCTACAATGAGGAAAAAACTTTGGAGGCATGCTGTTCATACATGTTCAACAATTCAGGGTGGTGAGGTGTGTGCATTTGACATGCAATCAGAATATGGTTTTCTGATAAAATCTATTATGGTGATCAAGAAACTGATGTTTGTTTCTCTGCATACAATCACTGAAACTGTATGCAATGAAATTGGAAAGTAATTGCAGGAAAAAGGGGGCAAAATGTAACAATTAAAATGGTAAACTAATAACATGAGAATAGGATACTAGAAGAAGCAAAATATGATGATAATATAAGTAGAAGCCTCCCAGGTGGAGGTATTACTTTCACTGATCTTTGTCTGTGAATGAATGCGTGTAACCTTTTCTTTTATGTGTCACTTCTCCTTCGCCTGTGATGCACCAGCAATGGTCAGAGATCATGCATATTCTCTAACAACCTTGGTGACAATTTTCCAATGGAACCATTCACTATGTCCCTTAAATGGCCAGGCAAACTGTCTAGGTGTGACATTGCATAATGTAGTTTTAAACACATCTTGCATTCTAACTCTTTAAACTTCAAATACTTTGTAGTAATCAGGCTGCTTATTCTGGCCAAGGAAATAATGTACCAATGTTTTGAAACTTCTCCAAACTTTCTGTGCTGTTTCTGTCATTGTACTGAAGTGTTCATCACACATCAATTTATGCACATCCAGAGCAACAAATATTCTTTGTTTTAACTTTGCTACACAGCTATTAAAAATAGCTTCCTGTTTTGTCCAATGCTTCTACATACTCTTCATCAATCTTAATTTTATATGCAGTGGAAACAATAAAATAATGTGTGGATCAACCAAAATCTCATTCACAAATTTTTCAATCCCATTTGCAGGTTTTCCCTCTTAGTCACTCCCTCTTATTCCAATCTTATGATATGCTCTACTGTCCCATTCACACACATTTAGCAAGGCACCTTGATGTAACCTGCTAGTTGGTTGGGAAGAATACCGATAACTTTTAAATCACCACATACAAGTCAATTGTGTTCTTCATATCTCGCATTTTGAAAAACTGCTTTCAACATGCTGTACTCTCTCTTAAGTGTACTGGATACATAACTGGAATTGAGGCTAGCTCATTTCCAATATGTAGTAATAAATAAAAAAATAACCTCCATTGCTTACTTTCATACGTCTGAACATACATTTTTATAAACAGTTTGGAAATGTCTTTGCAGAACACCATTAAACCATAAATAAAAAAAAAAAAAAAAAAAAATAAAAAAAAAAAAAAAATCATTGAAGCTTTATGACAATTTCTGTACATTGAATATGACTTACAGTGTGCAAATAAAATTTTTACAGGTCTTTTGAGAGTCCCAAGTCTCTTAACAAATTAAGCTGATTGAATACGAGGTATGCATTACTATCAGAACTATCTTTGGAATGGTCAGATTCATTGCTTTCATTACTTCCAGTTCAGAGACTTCAAATGTATCCATTGCTGCTGGAGAGGAGGATTGGGAGCCGCAGACTATGAAGGACAAATCTAACCACTGAGTCTAAGTTCAGATGCACAATTTTGTTCATGTTTCTTTTGTTGAAGCCTGCTGCTTTCATATAGAAGTATCATTCATGCCATACCATTGGAATAGCAAAATTCAAATACTTCTTTTTACCTTCACTCCATTTCCTTAATTGCTTCATGCATGTATGACACACAATGTGTACAGCAAATGATTTCTCCTAATTTACAAGCTTGATGCCAAAATAAAAAAATTATGTTTTCTGAACAAATCTGATATTTGTCAGTGTCTTTTATTTATCACACAAGTTCCACACATTGTTACAAAATATATCAGGGCTATTTATACACTATCTTCCTGACATTTTAAACATTACTTAATGCCTTTTAACAACTCATATAAGCATCTCCTTTTAGCCCTCACACTCAGTAAACGGTTGATTTCTGAGGCAAAGAATGTCAGCATTCTGCCCCATCCTACACATAAGTAATGTTGCCACATTTAGAAACTACAAAACATACATTTTGCAGTCAGCTGCTTCCAGTGAATAGCCCACAGTAGTTTGGGTGGAGTAGGAGGTATATGTGCAGAGAAAACTGAGGATAATGGAAAAAAGCTGATATAATTTTTCATGTTCAGAGGTCCCAAATTAGTAAAGAACGCCATTTACTCTGTAAACCCCAGAATTTATGTTTCACGTGTAATTGTTTCACATTTTACCAGGGGAAACTTTTTTTCTTAAATACTTAACATGACTTGTTTCAGGAGTTACACAAAGCTGCTAACCCTATCTGATATTTATTTACATATAAAATAATGTGCCCTGAAAGAAAGTGTTCTTGATGAAAATTGTCAGACATTTTTACACTCAAAAGGTGGTTGCTTTTCCCAATCACTACCTTGAGTACACCATGGTAATCAACCATCAAGGCTCTAGTGGCAGAAAGCAGGCATCAGTACACCTTACTACAAATGAGGATTTTTCTTAAGGCAAAAATCTATGAGTAGGTATTAATTTACGAAGATTTTTTTATATAATATATATATATATATATATATATATTAATAATCAACAAGCTTTTTACTAATACTTCAAGTACCAGGAGAGTTTGCTATGTTACTCTATGCATTCCATTACCTTTAGTTATGCTATATACTATCCTACACTTAAATATATACTTACGGAATATTGGTCTTTTGAGCTTTTGGACAATTTGATAGCTTTGACAGTGTGTTGAGGACACGATAAAAGTCTGTTAGCTCAAATAGCATGGGCGGCTCAAATAAGTCTTCTACTCCGAAATTGTTGTTGCATGTTAGTAGGAACAGCTTTATGTTTCGAAGGCACAGAAACTGCAAAGAACCAAATCAACAACTGAGTGACAATATAAATTAAATGTAATAATGTATTAACTTAATATTATTCTAATGGATTATTTTCCAAAATTGAGACTTTTGTTGATAGCTTCACAGCTTTCTACTAAGCAAATTTCCTTAAATTTGATTAAATTTGTTATGAAAATTTCATCTGATTTTAAAACGAATAAACTTTAAAAGAGCTCCCCTGTAAACTTTACAAAGTACTAGATTTCATTTCAACATCAAATTATGTTAACTGTTTCTTTTCAGGAGAATTATGTATTATTGTTGTACAGTCTTATAGTTGTATTCCAAATGCCCCCACACATAACACACACGAAGAAACATTGATCCACAACATGCAACCTCCTTCTGTATCCTTTTCTCAACATGTTTTAGTTTCTGAAGAGGAGCAGCAGCTGTAGTCTTTCAGAGAGATCACAATTTTCTTAACTTTATCCGGAATGTTTTTATTCAACTTTTTGTAACCGTTTAAAATTAGGCACCATAAATGGCAGTTATATCACCTAAGAAAAGAAAGGTATAGATAGGAAAGAAAATGAAATGATCCCCCAGGCCTTGAATACTCTAATACCATCAGGGTCGAAGAAAACAAGAGTTGAGTCAAGCAAGACTGGATAGGAAAGATAAAAGAGGGGATCTGATATGTGGAAAGGAAGAAATATCAGTCCAGGTCAATAACTCGCCAAGCTGACCAGTGCTTATTGGTGAGCAGCCCTTCCCTTTAGTTCATTACATAATTTTATTTAGATATGTTCCTTTAAATCTTCAAATTATAGAAGCAATTAAAGGGTCTCCTTTCTATTATAACGAAATTGATTTGTGATTACTAACAGCTGTACTGCGTGCACCATTTCTATAGTCCATGTTCTACAGAAGATGTACAAAAAGCATATTGATTCATACATAACATTCAAAACAAGAAAGATGAAAAAAAATACCTCTTATTTATAATAATAAAATAATTACAGACGACAATGAAATAGCTAATAAATTTAATAAATATTACACTAATACCCATAAATTATCTGCAAATAGCAAAAAAGAACAAAAAATATTAAAGAAACACATTAAAGAATATATAAAATCAACAATTAAACTTAAAGATAATATACTTAATCAGGAATTCAAAATTAAAGAATTGAACATTCTAATTATAACTTAAAATTGAAAAAATCTCCAGCACCTGATAATATACTTACAAAATTCATCAAACATCTGGGGAAAAAGGAAAATTAATCCTAAATCTCTACAATAATAATAATAATAATAATAATAATAATAATAATAATAATAATAATAATAATAATAATACCTATTTTGAAATCAAACAAACCAGCAGAAACTTTTTCCCAATAGCACTTACCCGTGTATTAGCAAAAATTATGGAAAAAATGATTTCCAATTGTTTAAATTGGTTTCCAGAAAAAAACTTTATTTCAACTAAACAAGCAGGATTTAGAAAACTGATTCAACGCTTTATTGATACCAAATATAATGATAAATTATCAAAATATCAACAGACACACCGTGGCATGCCTCAAGGCAGTATCCTCAGTAGTACACTCTTTAATATTTATATCAATGATCTTCCATTTCAAAAAAAAAAAAAAAAAAAAAAAAAAAAAAAAAAAAAAAAAATTAAAAGTCTTAATGTTTGCAGATGATGTAATCTTATGGAATTCTAAACCGAAAAATCAAAATCAACAATTAATAAATATAGCACAACACTCCTTGATGACGTTACAGAATTGGACATCTAATAATTTAATGAAAACTATTACACAGAAAACAAATTATCAACTATTTACATTAAGGAAGAAACCAATAAATATTTCCCTTCAACTAAATGAAAAACTCTCACAGAAACACATGAAGCCAAATATTTAGGTATTGTTTTTGATACAAAATTAACATGGAAAAAACACATTGATAATATAATCAAAAAAAGAGGAAAAAGCTACCACTATTAAAAAGACTGACAGGCAAGAAATGGGGAAGCACTACACAAACCTTAAACACTTTTTACAAGATGTATATTAAATCAACATTTAAATATTGTGAAGAGATACTAATAATTGCAAATATAGAAAAACTTAATATTCTACAAAATCAAATTCTTCGCCTAGTACCTGGAGTTGTTAAAACTACCCCAGTACTTGCTCTACAAATTTTAACAAATAATCCAAGACTTGAACTTGACATTGAACAAGCAGCCATCTTACAATATGAAAACTTAATCAGACTACCTTTTAATGACTGGAAAAAAAAACCCACAAGTAAACCTAAAAACTCAACTAAGTTTCCTTAATAAAGTCAAACATAGATTAAAATTCCTTAAATAAAAAAAAAAAACATACATACAAATATTAACCCATTAGAACTATTTGATATTGAACACTATCTACACTTAGCTGAAGAATGTACAAAATCTGAAACCTCTTTGTGTGTTCTGAAACAAATGACACTAGAAATAATAAATTTAAGATACCCTTCCAATGAATGGCTACATGTTTATACTGACGGCTCTAGCTTACCAAATAACAATTGTACTAGTGCAAGTACAATATGCCCTCTCTTAATCTTTCTACAAAAGATTAAGTTTAAATACCACAAATTTTGATGGAGAGATTTCAGCAATACTTCAGAGCTTACAAAACCTACTATATCATATAAATAAATTTGAAAAGTTGTACTATCATCTTACTCTAAAGCAGCATAACATCTGATGTAACACCTAATAATTTAAAAATTGCAGAATGCCACAAAATCATAAAACAACTAATGAATTTAAATAAAAGATTAATACTTCAATGGATACCAGCACATTGTGGAATACAGGGTAATGAAAGAGCTGACTTTCTAGCCAAGAAAAGTAGTAAAATTACATCCAATTCATCTGATCCAATAAGTTATCACTCTATCAAAAGAATCATTATATCAATACATAATAACAAAATTAAATAAGATAATGTATTACAAACAAAAGTAAAATCATGGGAAAATTTAAGTAATCACAAGACCAGAATCACTACAGTACCAACAAAATCCTCTGTAGCAACATTTAGACAGGCCATGACTGTCTCAATAAACATTTATTCAGTATTGGTATAGTGAGATCTCCTCTGAGTCCTTTCTGTACACTTAAAGAAGATATGGATGGAAACCATCTACTGCGCTGCCCAACCTTTAGTGAACATGATAATATGGCATCAAAATACTGGAATGCAAGAGAGCAAATGGCTTCACTGTCAACTGCTCAACATTAGATACCAACCAACCAACCAACCAACCAACCAACCAACCAACAATTTTCTCAACTATACAGGTACAAATACTCCTAATATTCCTTCTCAAATTTTTCCACATGTCTGCAGAAATTTTCCCTAGCAGATTTGGTGTCTTCTGATATAACTTTTAGGGTACCTTTGTACAGTTTTCATGTTACATTTGCGGCCATGTCATGTCCTTTCACCACACAACAGGGTTTAGACTGCATATGTGAAGTGTCATGTATATGATGTATGCCCCAATGACTTTAAAAATGCATCAGTCTTGTATACTTTCTTTGCAGATTTCATTCCTTTTATGATTTTTACAGTTTTATTTTACACACAGATTGTCTGTAGTCAGTACCCTTATACTGCAACCATATTTTCACTGACTTCAAAAGTTGTGGGCTCAAACCTGACAGAGGGTAATGGATTTTTTTGGGCATAAAAATCCTTGGAATGGCTTCCCCAGAAGGGGAGTAAATCTGAAGAATGCAAAAGAACCTCAAGAAAGATAAAGAGACTTCTGAGCAAAATTTCCAGTCTTTCACGCCCTAGATAGAATGGGACACTAAGGACTATAATCCAGATTGCACATCACAGTCTTTGCCTATTAACTTATATTGGCAAAATGAACATTCTAGATCATACAATGTCAACTTTGCATGCTTAAAGAGGGGAATTTCACTAACAGACACATTTTCAAGTTCACTTATGTGTTGGCCTTCCAAAATTTGAGAGAGTTTACAAGGATTTAGTACCCACTGTTTTCTCAAAGCAAGCCTGAAATTTTTTCTTACCTCTACTTTTGCACTCAAAATAGTGTGAAGTTGTTTTTCAACAAACTGTATTTCTTTAACTTAGTTACTTTATAAACCAACAGAATTTTATTTTTAGTTTGTTTAATGAATAAATCAAGAAATTAAAATTTGTAGATATGAAGGCCAAGTCACATTTTCAATTACCATCACATATTAAATTCTGGATAACCTTAATTACAGAAGCACTTTCTTTGTCCAGTTTATTTACTACTGATGCAAATACTTCAAAATGATCATCATAATATACTGTGACTTTAATCCATTTACCCCAATGTGTGACTACCAGTGTTGGAGGCAATGAAAGATCACGCTTTTAGCTTGTCATCATTAATAAGATTTTGATTTATTTACATGTATCATATGCGAGAAACTTACACTTAGACCTTGGGCAAATTTCTTCATATATGCTGCAGAATCCATAAGGAGAAGCAATGCATTGTCATGTTTTACACCATTCGGCCATAAGGTGTCCAACGCTTCATTAACCCACTGACATACAATTTTATTGGAAAAGTTCTACCCTGAAATACAGTGTGTCCGTAAAGTCATGGTGCACTTTTGACTGGTCACAGGAAAGCAACGAAACCAGATGGAAAGTGAACTCTTCACCAAATACCAGGAAAACTCCCAAAATTTCATACATATTCAGTGCATCGATGTGGGCTCCATTTATTGCCCTAAATAGATTTAAATAATAATAAAGTTCCTCACACACATTGTTTTAAATGATTAATGTCATTGATACGTTCGTCGTATACATGTTGTTTCACATAATCAAATCCAAAGGCGTCATCCGGGGATCGTGGTGGCCATGGCTTGACACAACCCCTGTCTATCCACTGCTGGGGGAATGTTGTGTCCAGAAACCCAGAGCAATGTTGGCATACTGTGGAGTGCCATTATGTTGAAAGATGACACCCTCTGGAAATTGCAGCACTGCATACAATTCCAACATGTCAAGCTGGTTGATTGATGTCATGGTCTACTCCGCAAACAAAAATGGTCCTATCACCTTATCATGCATCAGGCCACATCACACGTTCACTTTATGGCTGTCATGTTCGTACTCTTCGTAGGCATGAGGATTTTCAGCAGCCCATATTTAAACGTTATGGCTATGAACATGACCACTAACATAGAATATCAACTCATTGCTAAACACAATCGTCTGCAGAAATCGGTTATCATTGTTGATCTCATACAGCATATCTGTAGCAAATGGGAATCGCTTGGGTCTCTTCATTGGTTTGATAGTGTGCAACAGCTGCATTTTGTAACCCGTTAAACATAGGCATTTCTTTAAACCCTTATGAAATGTAAGCTTGCTTAGGTGTAATAGTCAAGCACGCACGCGCTCGCGCGCGCACGCACACACACTGGTCTTTTACGGTTCCTTAGGTAACTCTCCCATATTGCCTCTACACACTCGTCACTGACTGATGGCCTGCCAGAATGGGGTTTGTCCAACAAACTGCTGGTATCTTTCAACAGTTTATCCCACCCATGACTGTTATTTCTATGTGGTGCAGTTTGTTGTACATGCAATGATATTCACGTTGCACTTTGGTCACAGATTCAAATTTAGCAAGCCACAGAACACACTGAACTTTCCTCTGTATGGTCCACATCTTGACTGGCATGGTGTGGATGGACACAGCTGCTACACAGTTAATGCTGTTGCTTATCACCTGCTTGCACATGGTACTACAGAAACTTAAGAGACTTTTCCTTATATTTCGTAAAGATTTCACATGTCTATCTTATTTCATTGCTTACCTGTGACCGATCAAAAGTGCACCATGACTTTACGGACACACTGTAGCCACTAATAACATTAGTGTCTTTAGGATTTTCAGCAAAATGCCTAGCTGTTGAAGAATCTATTTCACCAACAGATTAGTATTGTGCTTGAGATGGAACATTATATATCATATTCCATTATCAAAAATTTGTAAATTATAATGGCATACAGTATCACTAATGTCTGGTGAAGCTGCTTTGTAGCATTCCCATTTTTCTCTTTCTTATTATTATCAGTCAGCATACCATCAGAAGACAAATCACATCCTCTAAAAATGATTGCCAAAGCCTAGAATTTTCCACTTCAGCTTCTCATGCAATGATGAAAGTTTGACAGCTTCTAGGAGAAATGATTCCCCTAAAGCTTTCTTTTGGCAACACAAATTCAATCTAAAAGAAAGTGGCAAAACAAAAGTGAAATTTTGTCAAAAATTTAGCCCAGGGACCGTTTCTTTCTAGGTATGGGGAGCTTTTACAAGCAAATAACATCACACAAGACCAATAGCATTACTTCCATTCCAAAGGAAGCTATGCTAAGGATTTTTACATCTGAAAAAATCCATCACCCTCCACCAGGTTTGAATCCACAACCAACTTTGGTATTAGAGGTTAGCATGATAACCTCCTTACCACAGAGGGCAACTTTTAATAGTTTAGGAAATACATCAATACCATCTTTAAATAACTAATATTACAAACTTAACACAAAGAACTAACTGAAAGCATTTTCATAATGTGCAACCTTCAAATGAACATAAAGTAAGATTTTCTAAGTTTCTGTTGCCTTTATAATATTGAATGCATGAATAAAATTTATTATCATTAATAAACATATAGTACTTTGTTACATTTCATACAATAATAGACCTTCCTTCTTTTTCGCTGAGTTTCCTTCCTTGCTAGTTGCTTGTTACAACACACTGACATCCATTATTGGTGTATAAGAACTTTTAACTAATTCTGGATAATTCTACCTCCCCTACCCATTTTCTTTATTATCTGACAATGTCATACTATTTTGCATGCACCTTTCCTAAATATTTTCCACAAGCTATTATAAAATTCTCTCCTACAAATTTGCTGGAAAAGTGCTCATGATCTTTTTATTTTCATAACTTTCTAAAATTTCCTGTATGCTCCAAATCTATTGAAGAGTGTTCTTTGACTCATTTTGTACTTTTTAAATTTAACATGCTTTAACTTGGTAGGTCATAACAGACGATGAATGAATAAATGGATGAAATAGCCCAGGTTCCATAGAGCTTAAAGTTACCAGTTAAAGACCTGGCCTTTTAACTGATTTCCATGAAACTTGGTGCATACACACATGCACATCTACACGTACTTACATCTCACTTAAAGAATACATGAATAAGTACACCCAAAGGCAGAGCAAATCTCTTCAAGTGCAGTGTACCCTGGATTCATAAGGGAAAATTTTCTCTTGTTATAGTGAAGGCAGTTTCACTTGCTCCTTATTTTGATGTTAGTTAATTTAAGTGAACAGCATGCAGCTGTGAAATTTTGTTTCCTATTCGGGAAATATGCCACAGAAATTGCTGTGATGTCAAATTCAACTTATAAAGACTTCATATTTCAAAAAATCTGATATTTCCATTTGCATGACTTTCTCTACACTGCAACAAATTATTGTTAAAAAGCTTATTCTTCTATTTACTTCATGCTAATAGAAAACAATTAGCATAAACAGTCTTATTACTTGCATCCTTGTAAATAGAAGAGAAATAAGAGAATACCTAGGCTAAAGCAATAGTTAAATCTTTTAAAAGTGGTTGCTATGTGATTGAAGTTCCTTTGTATGGCCAGGAGTTGACAAATTCCCATATGAGAAAAGTATATAAGCATTTTAATACTGAAACCAATAACAAGGAATGTCTCAAAAATGGTGAACTCCACAAAAAAACTGTATTAAACATATATTGTGTGTTTTAACAAGCTCTACATTTTTTGTTAAGCAAGTTTTTGTCTATCTGTTATGGTTTACCAATTATGAAAAATTCATCCAGAATAAACGTGTGTTCAGAGGCTATTCCCAAAAAATTCAAGATATACATTATATTTATCATGTAAATATTTTTAATACACAATATTTTTACCAAAATTGCTTAGGGTCATTTTTGGGAAAATCAACATTTCCGAAAAATTGTCTATGTAAAGGGTAGTTGGGGAAGGGGGGATTTTCTTGAAAATCTTCATGTTGCATCCTTGGAAGATATCAAACTTAAATGCCCAGTTTGGTATTTAACAGAGTTTTCATTTTTCAGCTGTGCTGTTCACAGACAGAAACACACACACACACTGACAAACACACCACACATGCATGCACACATATATTTTTCTAAAAATGCTTTTTTTTTTTGATTCAGGGGTCTCAAAACATATATTTCCAGTGAAATCTCAGTATCAAATTTTTGGTAGCAATACAATATCTTCTCTATACACTATACACATAGTGCATGAAGAGAAAGTAAAAATGTGAAATGTCAACTTATGACACACCGTGCTCAGAACAACCCGAGAGGAGATTCACTTTTTCTTTCTGCAGATGAAGAGAGACACGAAAGGGCAACAATTGGAAATGTAGAAGAGATGAAAAGAAGTATGAATTGGTGTCAGTCATCGCAACAGATTATGTGAAAAATGTTTCAAACAAAATAACAAATTGGACAAATATACTAAGTGTATTGGGTAATATTTTGAAAGTGATAAAGTTGTTTTGTTTAAAAAAATTGTTTGGGTACTCCCTCAGTGTATACAATTTCAGCAAATGAAATATACTACTTAATACTAAGATGTGCAACATATCTCATTTAATGAAAGATAGAATCATAATGCCTCTGATAACATATTAATAAAATTTTGTCAAGTTGAATCTTATGACTGCTTCCCATTATTTGTGTGCATAGCCACACAATGCATTATTAATTTTAATTTTGAATCTTTTGGTATGCCTTTCTTGTTATCCTGGCCATAACAGACATAAAGAACAAACACAAATTTGTGTATGTTTCAATCTTTGCTGTAATGTTTACTTTCACTACGTAGTACATGGTACATAGGCAGAAAAGGTATTGCATTCCACATAAAAATGTAATACTAAGATATCACTGTAAATACATGTTTTAGGATCCCCTTTATAAAAAAAAAGAAAAAAAAAACATTTTTAGAAATAGATCCATGTGTCTGTGAACACATTAACTCAAAAACAAAGTTGGTAAAATACCAAACTTGATATTTAAGTTTAGTATCCCTCAAGAATGCAAGACAAATATTTTGAGGAAAATCCCCCACTCCAACTATCCTTTACATGAAAAAAATGTGAAATTTTTTATTTTATCAAAAAAGGCCAACGATTTAGATTAAAATACTGTATATTAAAGATATTTACATGACAAATATATATACTGAATTTCCTGGGAATAACATCCAATTCCTCTTTATTTTGGATGAATATTGCATTGATATAAACAAAAATTACAACAAAAAAAAAAAAAACAAAAAAAGATAGATCTCATTAAAATTCACAATTTGTGTCCTATACATTTTTGTGTGGAGTTTACCACTTTTGAGATATTCCTTGTTGTTGGTTTCAGTTTTAAAACACTTCAAACTTTTGTTTGCTAACTCCTGGCAATGTAAAGAAACACATTTTATCCACATGGAACCAGGTTTTAAAACATTTGACTTGCTTTGGCCTAATGTATTCCCTTGTTTCTCATCTACTTACAAGCAAGTAAATAAAACATTTTTGGTAATGTTTATCCGGATTAGCATGAAGTACATGTAAAAAAAAATTCTAATGTGTTGCATTCACATGATTTTCTCTACCTGTTCTGCAAACAATCTATTCTTACAAAATATTGTTATTCTTTCTACTTCATGCTAAACGAGATAAACATTAACACTATTGGTCTTTAAGTGAGTAGGCAAATGGTAACACTACATCATTGAAAAATACTTACTTGGAATCATTTTGAGAACATGTTTGTTCCCAGCCTCAACAATTTTCCAACTGATTGGTATTTAACAGTGTTTTAGTTTTTGAGCTATGATGTCCAGACACACTAATGGACCTTTTTCTAAAAATGCATTTTTTAAACTCAGGGGACCTCAAAATGTATCTTTCCAGTAAAATCTCTGTATTGAACTTTTAGGTGGAATTAAAATTACTTTAGGATCCTGACAGTTAGCTTTGAAGGCTACGAAAATAGTGGTTGCTATGGTAATGACAGTTATTGCGCTCTTAGATCCCACACACAATTACAAGATAAGGGGTAAAGGTAAAGAGGGATTGCTTGTCCTAATTGGAGTTGTGTGGTGGGATCATTGAGATACACGGTCATCATCATTGCCATAGAAACTGTCCCTCTCTTAGTATTTGAGGTAGCTTCAGAATCCATATGTAATTTAAATCTCATTGGATAGTAATAAACTAAGCAGGATCAAGTTCAGTTTTAACATCTTGTATATATATGGGCAAAAATACACTGCTCAAAAAAATTAGAAGAATACATGTTTAAACCAAAGCCAAAAATGAAATTGAGGCAATGTAAATGTTGAGTCAGATGTTATGTATTGAAGTACTGTTTAAAAATACAATGAAGTTCTTCTAAAAATTTGTTAGCTTTTCTTTAAATAAATCAGTGAAGTTGAAAAAATCTGTGGAAAGCAAAGTTAGTGCTCTTTGATTTATTGTGTTTCAAAAACAGGTTTTAACAGAAATTTGTGGTAAAAAATTGTTATTTTGTGTTCTCTAAGGCTAATACAGAGGAATGAGATATCAGAATGAAACATCTGTTGTACATGCAGTTGTGTGAATGAAAGATGACCATTCCATTTGCTTTGTCTCCAGGATTCATGTCAGTCCTTCTGTCATCCATAGGGCTTTGAGATGATCTATAGAGACATGTGGGTTCAAGAGGTGGCCTGGACAAGGGCGTAAGAAGAAAACAGCAGTACAGGATAGATATCTTGTCTTATCAACTTAGCGCAGTTGCAAATCTACAGCCAGAGATCTGCAAAATGATGTACGAACTGCGACAGAGTGGCAATTTCTAATATGACAATAAGAAACAGGCTGAGAAATGCAGGGGTGAGTCTAGAATCCCTGTTAAAGCAGTTCGTTTGACACATCAGCCTGGCTGAGTATTACTCAGAATCATGTCAATGGAAGGCTATTTTCTTCACAGACGAGTCAAGGTTTAAATTGATGGGTTCTGACGGTCGCACTCGTGTATGGAGACATTGTAGTGAACGTCTTGACCCAGCCACTATTGCTGAACATGACAGATTTGGAGACTATTGGGTTATGATTTGGACTGGCATTATTGTTGAGTCTCGAACAGAGTTTGTGACTGTCTGAATGCTGACATTTACATTAATAACCTTATCCTTCAACATGTTGCACCCTCTACTTATGGAATGGACTCTAATTTTCTTCTACAGCACAATAATGCTGAACCCCATATGGCACAGTTTCAAGGATGTCTTACAAGAATGCTGAATTTGGGTAATTGATTGGTCTGCACAAAGTCCTGACTTCAACCAATTGAACATTTGTGGGATAAGTTGGATAAAGTTGCTCGCAAGTGGTCGCTGTGCCACAGAACCTATGAGAACTTGCAAATCCACTCACTGAAGAAATTGCTATTAGGAGGCTGGTGCGAAGCATGCCACGAAGGTGTTATGCAGTTATTGCAGCTCATGGAGGACACACTAGGTACTGAGTGTTGAAATAACTATGTAAAGATTGATTAGTAAACAATGTAACCGTATACTTCCACTTTGTTTTGTGCATCAATCATTAATTTGACCTTATTTCCAATCCTGTGAAATAAAAATTTATTATAATGCATATAATAATCTTACACAGTTCTTCAATCTATAATTACAAACTGTAAAAATTGAATTGTATCAATCTTTGTTTTGGAAAAACATGTATTCCTCTAATTTTTTTGAGCAGTATATAAACTATCACCTCATTTTGGTTTTCAAAAAATAAACTTTTTTTTTATCAAACAATTTATTTATCAATTTTGACTCATAATCATCAGAGCTGAAGCTAAATCTGTGCTACACAGAACAATAAACGAAAGTTGCCTCTCGATCAGCACACTGTCAGTTTGATGCTTTGCAATGTTCCACCATGTTGCTAACACTAGCTCTAGCAGCTTTGCACATTTTCTGATTTTCAAGTATTGCCGTCCCTAAAAATGCAAGTTGTGAATTGCAAACAGTGCACATAACCTCATCTTCACTGCCACTTTATTTCCCTTTAGAAATGGAAATACCTTTTCTAACTAATCTGAAAAGACACGTGTCCTTTTCAAAATTTAAGAACTTTTTTTTCAATAGACAACAATGGAAAAGTACATTACTGTGCTAGAATGGAAGCTTACACATACTTAGGCAAAATGGAGTATAAGAAACAGATCGTAAACTTATTAGAATACTGTTCTGAAAGCACTATTATCTTTATTAGAAAAAGTACAATATTGTAACAAGATGCATCAATTTGCATGGTCAAAATAACTAAATCTTTGATACAAGTTACTAAGAGGTCATGCCATCTAGTAATCAAAATTGAAAATAGCTTTTCGCATTCGGATGTATTTAACAAGAAAATACCTTAAGATATCTGTCCATTCTTTTAAAAGAGTAACATGGACATGGGCACCACTTTTAAAATACACTGTACAAAATATCTAGTAACCCCAATTAAATGCCTAAAACAACAAACCAGAATGCATTAGTACTTCCTAGTGTTCTGCTTAAATGGAATGGAAAGGTATCTAATTGGGCTCTCTAATGGAATTCTGGAATAAAAAGCTAATCTGGCTACCAAGACAAACGGATCAATTCCCAATATAGGGGGGCTACTGAATCACTATATGTATTAACACATGTCTCTGCAGAGTATTTTGTCAAAATGTGGGGAATGCACTCTAATAATAATAACACTAATTCGCTCATAGGTACACTGCATGTTTTAATGGCCCTTCTATAATAAAATTTTCACTCTTGTCACTTCTGTGCCTTACACACATCACACCCGAAATATCATGGGACACTACATCTGCTGTTCTTGTGTTGCTAACATTGGCAGGCTATAAGCCGCAAAGCATAGCGAAGGATTGAGGGCCTAAAGCTGCAAGGTGTAGTTGAGGGATCTATGAAGCTAAAACCCCAATGAAATTAATTCAGGATTTCTTTGAATATAGTCTTCCGTAAGTAATTAGCAAGTAAAAAATGGGCATCCATGATTGGGGTGAAACCGCACAAGCAAGTTGTAACTTATAAAGAACTTCCAAGAAAACATTGAAATAATAGGAAGAGAGGGATACTCTTAGATTCTGCAATATTAACAAGCTGCGGTACGCATACTTCCCAACTGTTTGACTTGGTTGATCAAAATTAAAACTAAATTTATCAATTAATTAATGTTAACAATAAAACAAAAGAATGGTGCACCAATGTACCTGTGACATTTGTGGTTTCTGGTTGACTAATTCCATTTTAATACACCCCGGGTCCAGGGTGTTCAATAAGTTGCACAACAAAACCCCATCTCTTAACGTGTAAGCTAAATCCGCTACTGCAGCCTCTGGCCAATTTGCCTTGTGATCTTGGCGCAAAACGCTACATCTAGTCAACCATTGTGCACAGTCTCTCCAAGCTTCACTGTCAGCAGCCATAACTTCCTAACCAAATCACAAATCAGGATGACATCGATTCAGAAGTTCCAGATTTCCATTTTAGATATTCGCATAATATCTGCTGCTGCGAAAAAGTATTTACTTGAATTTCGCCCAACACAAAACAATCAATGACATCTATGAAATAGCCATGACAGATATACACAGCTACCAAATTAATAAACAAAGTACGTTGCATAACGTGGCTTACAAACCTCAAAAATTGAAACAAATATAGAATTGAATTTTTGTACTCTTACTGGCCATATTTATAATGAATATAATCTATTAGGTGTTAGCCAAGTTCTTTTGAAACTACCGTAAATGGCACCATCGCGACTGTGGATTGAACATGGATAAAGTTGGTGATATTTAATATTAGGGGTTTGGAAGTACATTAATAGAATAAAAGCTGAAGAAACTCTTCACCCCATTTTTGCATTGCTCCCAAACAAAAATTATATTTTTGCCGTCAATACCAACATGCTCTTAAGTCTTTATGCGGTGAAAGGAAGCATTTAATAGATCGGGTAAAGTCGCTAACATTGAACAAGCAAGAGCATAGATTATGCAAGAGCTTCAATATGCTAGGGGAACAGGAACTAATAATTCCACAGAAATTTACTTCCGATCAAAGGAAATAGTTTTACTTTTTCATAATTTAAAAAAATAAATAAATAAAACTACACGAAGCAACTCATCTATCCTGATATACAGGAAAAATGTTTATACACCGGCAAGTCGGTTCGCATTGGCATTGTTGGCACTGCTGAACATAAGAACCATAAACAATAACCATGGCGGTGAATTTGAAACTTAAACATCTGTTCCGACTTCCGACTGTCATTACTTACAGGAAGTCCAAGAACCAGTCATAGGTAAATATCACTATATTTACAAGAAATAAAATCGACAATCTATATAAGTATCGATTACCACCTTACAAGATGAGAGGTAATTCGCCAGATGACAAAAATTCTTAAGGGCGATCCCTAATCCTGAAGCTATTCAATATAGCCATTAGTGATGATGTAAAGCAATAGATAGAGGATATGTGTGTGTGCGTGCGTGCGTGCGTGTGCCAATGACATAGAGTCAGTGGCTGCTTGTAGCCGACATTTTTGGGCTGTCTGAAAATAATTTTGCTTAGTATTCACAATAATAAATTACAACTATCAGTTTTATTAGACATTTGTTCACTTTTTGTGCTATTAGTCACACAAATAGTGGTTTTCAAAGATGTAATATAGACCTCAAAAATTAGTGCAGGAGCCAAACATAATTTTCTTCAACATATGCTAGATAATATACATGCAACAAATAAAAGGATGGTATTAGAGCATCATTTAAACTCACTCAAATCCAAAAGTAATGTTAGCGAAATGAGCTGCCATCTCATCAGAGTAAATTTTTTTTCACACAATCACATGCACAACACTGTATGCAATGCAATATTACAATATTTCATAAATTAAACTTTTGTTCATTTATATACAAAATCAATTTTTCTATTCTTTAATTAAAGAACTTTTCCATCAGTCTTTCATGTTCTTATTTACTCTCTGCAATACTAAAGCACTGAGTCTGTTGTTTGTCATTGTATTTCTTAAAAATGTCTTTACCCTCTTCAGAGTGGAAAAGCAATATTCAGGTTCCGCAGTTGTCATTGGCATTGTTATTACATTTTTCAAAAGTTTTGTGGTTTCACTGAACACTGATGAAAGGTTATTTTCAAATAAGAACTGAAGCTTTCTTGGCGACGTATTAATTCAAAATCTTCTCGGGCTTCTAGCCAGGTAAAAACTTGGTTTGACACCAACGTTTCAAAGAAGTGCATCTTCCTCGTCTTCACCCTAGAAGCCTGAGAAGATTTTGAATTAGGTTATTTTCAGTTTTGAACCAAAAAGTTTCAATATTAAGGTCATTTCTTCATTTAATAAGAAAAAAGAATTGGATCTATTTAATATGAAATAATATTGGAAGTATTGTAAAGCAAACCTATGCTTTGAAATGCCATTAAAAATAGAATTTGGGCAAATTTGATCATTTTGGGAGGATAGGCCTTTGTTCTTTTTAATTCAACACATCCCTCACATATCAATCCAACTATAAATTAGCTCCAAGCCCCTACATGCCTTACTGAACAGACTAGATAAACTGTCATAAAATGAAGAACTGGACTGGAGTGCAAGAGATTCCCAAGGTTGCGCGTAATACATTGGTTGTAATGGGAAAACAGTGAAATTTAAAATAGCTATAATTAAGTCATAAAGATACCTGAATAGGAAATAATTGCGACAACATATTCTTATTGATCAACATCTATGCATAGGGATTATACTTTGAATATCCTGTTAGGAGTTGAATAAAATCACTTCATTAACTAGATGGAATTTCATCAACTGAACAAAACAAAAGTAAATATTATCATGAACTTGAATATCGCATTCCTGCACTTAAAGTGTTTTATATACAGGATGTAAGCATCACAGAAGGCACTATTCTTTTTTTGCAGTTTCTTCTCAGTGATTCCATGTATACTTTCTGCCTTTTCTTTAATACACAAAATCATCAACAAGAATTATAAAGAGAGTTTGTTAAGAGTGTCTCTGCAATAAAGTGGTCAAAATGCTGAATTAAAACTGAAAAATATGCTGGGTTCAATTCTAGGCTGATGAAGCTATTCTTATTCCCCACCCTCAAGAGCCTGAAATATGAATGCGATACTGAATGTGTTAAGTTAATCGAAAAATACAGTTTTAATGTACACCTCAACAATTTAAGCAGTCGTTATAGAAGGTCAAGTGGTGATACGATGACATTACCTGGCGGTATGTAAATAAATATAAATAAACAAATAAATAAAATGATTTAGCAGAAAAAAAACAAATGCAATACTGTATTTTCAGAGATGATATGGTAGTATGAAAATAAAATAAACGTGAAATTATTCCTCTTAGTAAACTACATTCCAGACGTTAAGTAAACATTTTCTATCAGTTTTTAAGTTATATTTGAGTTAGATAGATAAGATAGGTATATTAATATGTGCACCAGAGAAGAGTACGGTCTGTGCTTCCTGAAATAATTTATAACAAATCTAAGATTAAAATTGATTATTACTTAATATTCTTTATGTTCTAACACTTTTGCAAAATTCCTTTTTGCACCCTCTGGGGTTGTGTTTCAGTCTTAAATTATAAATTTGAAAACTTAACTTAATCAAGATTTCGGGTAATTTTTTTTAACTTAAGACAACTTATAATATTGAGTCTTAATATTTTAGCACTGTCTTCTAATGCTAATGAAACATATACAAAATACTATAAAAATGAAATTAGAGTTCTCATTAGCTTTGTCAGATGAGAAGAGAAATTAAATACTGAAGGAACTGTGTCAGGGTTTAGCATCATCTTGCTTTTATTCTCATGGAAACAATTTTTTGCAAAATACACTGAGTATAGTCTGTGATATTTCGGTGGCAGAAATTTGTTGGGAACCTAAAATAAATTATCATTCGTTTAGTGCCCAAATGAAACCCATGAGAATAGATCAGAATAAATTTGGAACACAAATGTTACCATTTATTCTTACCAATGGAAAGTGGTCTTGGAATCATTTTTCCAGAGGTTGGAATTCTATGCAGCATAGAATTACACAATGTTAATTAAAAATTATTAAATTATTAAACCCTAATACCCTTAAACCACCTCACTTTTGAAGTCTTTTAAGCCTACTGAACATATGGCAGAAAGCATGTTTGCCCTCTACCTACCTATGCGCAAGAGGTTTCAATTAGCGACAGCACAGCAGTGTCAGCAATGAGTCTAGGTAATATTAATTCGAAGGTATTCGATTAGCTCCAACTCTGTACACAGTTTTCCCTGCATTAGAAAAGTTGGATAGGATTGTAGTACTTGTGTGAAAACTTTTTCAGGGAAATTTCCAAAGAAATCCTTAAATAACTCGTTACACAGTAAAAATATAGCTTTTAGATGTGGGTTATAAGCAAATCTATCTGTCAGATATCTTCTTGGCTTCTCCTACCCTTGCCCTTTTCATACATTTTCTTTTCTTTAGTGTTTGCAGAAAATCTTTGCATATCTGTTTGTGTACTTAATCAGCATTTAATCTTTCCTTTTCCCATTTGTTGTTTAAACATACGGATTCAAAGTTTTAATTCACACTATCTATGCTCTTCTTTTCAAGTTGCTGGTACAAAAGTTCTACATAGGTAGGATTTTACTGTTAATCAAAAATAAAATTTGGGTCTCCAAGAGCTCTTCTATAGCTCTGACTTCATTTATTGAGGTTGTATTAGTTCGGCTCTCTTCAATAATTTTGAAGCAATCTTCCAGTTTTTTATATTTTTGCACACAACATTGACAATACAAATATTTTAATTCTATCTTCTTAATGCGATTCTGTTGAGTCTTGCCTGCATTACTTTCTTTAAAATATCAGATTGCAAAGAGGAGTTGGAAAAAAATGCTGGTATCTCTGAGAGATTTGAAAAGAACATACATATTTGAGAATGATTAAATTGAATTGGTATGTACAGCAGTAGACAAAGTACACATATGGATGTTTCCCTTTTTTTAACCTGTACTCTACCAGTTCCTCCACTCATAGCATTGGCCCCCATCAAAGGTTTGTGCAATGTTTTTCTTTTGTATTTCTAAGGAGTGGGTCAGTTTCATTCCTTATACACTTTGCCATAGATTTTCCTTCAGGATTCACAAACATCCAAAGTCTCTCATATACAAATTCCTCATACACGTACGGTAAATCAACACCATTTGATTGGAAATGGCAGTTGTATCATCACACTGAATGGTAACAAATTCAGAAGCTTGTATCTGTTCTATTCCCTTTCTACAGATACCCAACATACAGTCTAATAATTCATTCTGAATAGTTTTCGAAATTCCTTTGAATACTGTGGCTGTTCTAAATATTCCTTCATTGCTGTATCTAATTCAGTTGTATAATCAATGAAGTCCCTGTATACCCTTGAATTTGAAGATGTTACAGGCTCGTCATGGCTTCATAGTACCAGTTCAAACACAGTGCAAAACTTAACATATGAACTTAACCTTTTTAAAATAGGTCTATATTTACTCGCTTGAATGTTTTGTTCTTTAATATGGAATCTTTCATGTTTTTAAAATTTATTCTGTAAAATGGTTTATATCATTCACACCTTTAACTGTCCATAAACAATTGGCACATTTAGGAGCAAACAAAACAGAAGAAACACCCTGAGTCTCGCTCTGATGTTTCAAGGCATAATAATTCTAAAGGAGTTGACTTCAAGTTATGCACACTCAAACCATTATGGATAAAAAGAATGTAAACAGCATTCATGTGTCACTGGCCACACATCAGAAGGAGTTGCAAACTTTAAAACCACAGATCCACTCATATGCCTTGTATACGTCCTTAGAATTAAGCTGAGTCTTAAAAACACAGTATTCATTTCTTTTAGTTTCCACATTTTCTATTAGAATTTGGGTGCGGTCTACCCAAAGATTTTAAATCTATTTTTTCCCTCAAGAGTTAGCCTTTAAAACTGCACTTCCATAAGTGATTGTACAGAGTTACCATGCTAACTTCATAAACCCAAGGTTGCGGGTTCAAACCTATTGGAGGATGATGGATTTTTTCGGGGTAAAAATCCTTAGCATGGCTTCCTTTGGGAGGGAAGTAAAGCCGTTGGTCCCATGTTGCAGACTTACGGCATATAAAAGAACCTCAAGCCTGATAAACAGGTCTCTGAGCGAAATTAAACAGTATTTCATGCCCAGTATAGAATGGGACGCTGAGATCCACAGCATTCATGAACACCCATAAAAATAAACTTCATTTCATTTTTTTTTGTACAGAGTTATCCATATTATTTTTTTGCCAATGCAATTATAAATTCACCAGCAACACTCTGTTTAAGTAACATTAACTCCACAAAAAACATTAAAATAAGGAACTTGCATATTTTAACACTACAAAACCACTCAGGGGAAAATGTATTTGGCATGGGCGAGAACGCTCTGGATATTCACATACATAATGTAAAAACTCCGCCACTCCCTCCCTGTTATATACCAATTGGCAAGTGGAACAGTGTCAGCACTAAGCCCATCATGCCGGGACTGTAGATATAAAAGCTTCACTTTTAACACCATGTATTTTCTCATAGTTTAAAAATAAGCTGATCCTAATAGTCAGATTGCCTCAAGATTTTCTAGGGGGCTTTGCATCTTTATAAGGAATCATCCCTGCTTAGCATAAGTATCAATGACACAACAAAGTCTACAAGAGGCATTTGACAACTCACCAGTTGGGCAGACAATAATGACCACAATTTAAACACTTAACATTTTATTGTCATCTTGTACTCAAATTTTTCAGCCTTACATCAAGCATTTTTTCCATCATGGCATTTAATACCTTAGCTCCACTGATGACTCTTCCCTTCAAAGCATTAAAATGTTCCCAGAGGTATTCCAGGGCATCAATGCGTGCAAGTTCCTTCATCCTTCAGCTGAGCTCTTCCCTGTTTTTCTCCATCATGCGATTCATAGTCATTATTTTATCTCTATCTTCTACATGTAGGATTTCATTTTCATCTGCACTTTCTCTAATGAGGAGCTCAGGAGCTCACTTTTGTTATTTCATTTCTCATCTTCTACATGCTGGATTCCATTTTGGTTTTCATTTCCTCAATGCTGGTTTTCTGCTTCTCTTCCATCTCTCCATGCTGGATTCAGTCCCAGGTTTCATTTCTCATTTATCTTCCCATTTCCAGCTTCCATCTTCTCCTCCATCATCACTCTAGTTTTCATTTCTTCCATGTCACTGCTCATTGTCGCTATTTCACTTCCCTTCCTGTCCATCTTCAACAATTTTTGAAGCATCTCTTCCATCTGTACTTCTTAATCCCACTCTTAACCAGTGTGACAAATGTCTTTATTAACTCAAAAATTGGCTATAAATAAAATCTTTAATTTACTGCTGTAAACAATTTACTCAATTCAAAATCTTCTCGGGCTTCTAGCCAGGTGGACGCTATTGGCAGCCCTACCTATCGCCTAGCTCGTCATCTGGCACATCTGCTGCAACCAATAGTAGGTAAGTGTGTTCACCATGTGAAGAACTCTATACAATTCGCTGAAGTTCTTGACAGCATCAAAGTGAAGCCATCGGACCTGTTAGTTAGTTTCGATGTGGTATCTCTCTTCACCAGAGTTCCCCTTGCGGAAACAATACAACTATGTCAGAACACTTTCCACCTGGTATTACTGCACTGTTTAGTCACACACTTACTTCCACTTATTTTCTGTATGGCAACACCTACTACGAGCAGACAGACGGTGTTGCCATGGGCTCTCCTCTGTCACCAGCTATTGCCAACTTCTATATGGAGTTTCTGGAGCATGAAATACTTAACACAGCCCCATTAAAACCTACACATTTTTACAGATATGTAGATGATACATTTGTAATTTGACCGCATGGACTGCACACTCTTCCAGATTTTCTTGCACACCTAAATAGCTTCAGATCACAAATACAGTTCACAATGGAAGTTGAGAAAAATGCTTCCCTCCCCTTTCTGGACATTCTGGTCACCAGAAAAGCGGACAGAACTCTTGGTCATGCCGTCTACCGAAAACCTACACACACGGATCTTAATCTCAACGCAAACAGCTTCCACCATAAGTCACAACG
Organism: Hymenopus coronatus; assembly: GCA_030762935.1. Classification (NCBI taxonomy): domain Eukaryota; kingdom Metazoa; phylum Arthropoda; class Insecta; order Mantodea; family Hymenopodidae; genus Hymenopus; species Hymenopus coronatus. Next base: position 114,975,770 of record CM060882.1, read on the forward strand.
AATGGGCATTCTCAACACATTGTCACATAGAGCAGTTTCTGTATCAGACCCAGATAATCTGCAAACGGAATTTCAACACCTAAAATTCACACTCCAACAAAATGGATATTCAGCCAAGGACATTACATCAGCGCTGAAAAGAGCCGGACGAGAAAGAAACCCCAGCAAGAACACTCAACAAAAAGACAAGCCAACCGCCATAGCCTATATACCGTTTACCGGCAATTTTTCGGGAAAGATTAGTAGACTACTCTACAAATATAATGTCAAAACCATCCATAAGCCACCACCTAAAATCAAAAATTTGGTCAGGCCAGTTAAAGATAATCTAGCTCTCAGAGTACCTGGTGTTTACCACATTCCTTGCGAATGCAGCGCAGCGTACATTGGCCAAACAGGATGCACTATTGCCACACGCGTTTGTGAACAAAAAGATCAATAAGGCTTATGCAACCCGAAAAATCTGGACTGGCTGAACACTGTATAGAACAAAGCCACAGAGCTAGCTTTACCAACACCAAGATAGTGGCAAAGTGTTCGAACTACTGGGAAAGGAGAGTAAAAGAAACTTTAGCCATCTCATCTGAAACAAATAATCTAAATCGCGATTCTGGCCTACAATTAAGTTCAGCATGGACACCAATGTTAAAGAGCCTTAATACCTAATGCTCTACCTGCAGTCTTCCAAGACTTATTTTCTAGCAGGTGCGTGCTCAAACACAAAATATTAGCCGAATAACTGCTATAAATAGTTTTCTACAAAGTCTGTGCCCATGTCTCAGTCATCTTAAATACCAGGCCATAATATCACGCGAACCAATCAGATGTTAGCTTCATCCCAGCTCTTATAAATACCAGTCTCCGCAAGCTCAAACCATCAGTTCACCCTGAAGACGAGGAAGATGCACTTCTTCGAAACGTTGGTGTCAAACCAAGTTTTTACCTGGCTAGAAGCCCGAGAAGATTTTGAATTAATACGTCGCCAGGAAAGCTTCAGTTCTTATTTTAATTTACTCAATGCTTCAACACATAGACAGTTGACAGCTTTCTTATGTCACTGCTTGCATGCCACTGTGCGCTAACCTTCCAGTAGTACTACTCATTGTTACTGATTGGCTTCCAATTCTTCCTTCCTTTTATAGCTAGAAATGCCGTCACAGAACATTCTGAAAAATTATGGAAGCTTAATCAACTGGAAGAATCTGGCATGTTCCAGACATGTTGCATTCTAAAGCCTCTGGTCATTGATGTATTGCACTTCCTGCAGAATCTAAGGACTCCAATTCCACCAATTCACATACCAAGATGATGGCACTCACATTATTAAAGCTTGTTCTTCTAATTGTTTCTCGTTAAAGTTTACATCCGAGTCTTACAGACCGCATTGCATGGTGCAGGGTACATAATATGACTTAGCTAGGTTGACAACAGTGTAAATTTTGACTCCTTGATTTGTAATAACATTGCTCTCTCTCTCTTTCCTTATGTTTGTCATGCTCCACCTATCTCCTTTTGCCCCTGTTCCTCATCACTATCCCAAGTCAATCCAAGGTAGACAGATGCAAGGTGCAGAGAATGGCCGCATCTAGGTTTGCAAAGTGCAATTTTAAGCTTTGAATAGGTCATGGTTTACACAAAGGCTTTTGTTACACATTTTGTTGTAGCTGCAATAGGAATATAGTTGCCTTAAGCAATAGTTAAATCTTTTAAAAGCGAGTCACTACTTGAAGGCTTTGAAATTCTGTTTTTTTGGCATGATCATGATCATGAAAGTTAGAAGAAAAGATTGATGACTACAATCGAAAACAGTATAGCACCTATTTGACAATTAAACCACCAACAATAAAGAATATTTGGACAATAAATGGATACTACAACAAAAAATCTGATGTGTTTCATTACAAGACTTTCTGTTCCTATTCCACAAAACTACAATTCTTACTAAAGCTTAATGCTTCTAACTATTTCATGCCAATAAAGATAAACATTAGCAGAAATAGTATTATTACTCAGTTCCTTATAAGTAGAAGGGAAATGAGGTAATATACTACGCAGAAGTGATAATGAAATCTTTTAAAAGCTACCGTTGTGTTACTGAATTTTGGTTCACTTTACATGGCCAGGAGTAAACCAACAGAAACAGGAATGGCTAATTCTTGTTTTAAAATTGAAACAAATAACAAGGAATATCTCAGAAATCATTATCTCCACAAAACAAAAAAAATGTGCATGACATATATTGCATGCTTTTGAGTAGTAACTTTTGGTCTATCTCTGATGGTTTACCAGTTATGCAAAAATCATCAGAGGGTACATTTTATTTGTCATGTAAGTATTTTTAATATACAATATTTTAAACACAATCATAAGTCATTTTTTAAAAATTCAAAATTTTAGAAATTTAATCCATATAAATGGTAGTGGCACGCATGCACACATGCACCTTTTTCTAATTTATTTTTTTAAATTTTTTTTTTTTTGCTACGGGGAATTCTAAAATGTGGATTTTCATGAAATCTCAGTAATGGATTTTTGGTGGAATACAATATGTTCTCTACTTGTGCAAAATGTATGAACTAGAGAAGATGAAAATATATTTTACATAAATTGTACGTTTCAATGAGATCTGCATTTTTTTGTATAAGTTTTCATGCATTAAGTTTTAAAGTACACAAAATTCATTCAGAAAACTTCATAATTGCTTGCAAAAAAACAATTTAGATGTACTTACCTTTATTGTCATGCAACTATTTCAAACTGATGGTATTTTAATCAAAATTATTGAGATCCAATTTTGAGGAAATCAAACTTAAGGAATATTTTTCTTGTGAAGGGTAGGTGGGGGGAAATTTTGTTGAAAATCTTGAAACTCATCCTTAATAGAAGATGCACATGCACTAAGTTTGGTATCTGACCAGTAATTCTGCACGCGCACGCACACACACACAGACAAACTTTTTTTAAAACTGTTTTTTTTTTTTGGGGGGGATTGCATTTAGGTATCCTCAAAGCATATACTTCTGGTGAAATCTAGGAATCAAATTTTTGCGATGGTAGTAGAAAAAATAAAAAATCTATGTTACATTCAAATGACTTATTCTACCCATTGTTTATTATTACATAAGTTGTACTAGCTATGCTTACAAAGACTTAATTTTATACCCCACTTAGATTAAAATAAAAAAGAAATAGTTTCACTACATATTTTGCTGTAGGTACAAGGTGGAAAGAAAGTGAAGTGATGGGCAAACACTTACAAATGATTCCCTATATGCTAGTATTGAAGTTACTAACACTTTACGTAACATCATCAGAAACAACTAAATATAACAACATTTAAAAAAAAAAAAAAAGAAAAAGACAGTTTATTTGAAATAAACTGTGTGTTTTAAGCAGCTTTACATTTTTTATATAGTACATTTTTTGTCTTAACTATTATAGTTTACCAGCTACAGAAAATTATATGTAACTCTTAAAAAAATAGAAATTCAAAGACTGTCCCAGAAAAATTCAAAATATACGTTTTCTTTATCATAAATATTCTAAAAATGTTATTTTACTCAAAATCATTAGAGTAATTTTTGAGAAAACAAAACAATTTGAGCACACACACATTTTTCAATAAATGCCTTTCATAAGGTCTCAAAATGTGTTTCCAGTGAAATCTCAACGTCCAATTTTTGAATGGAATGAATACTTCCTCTACCTATTATGTACATGGTATAGAAAGTAAAATCAGTTTGTTTCTTTAAAGGTCCAAAATGGTTTAAATTTGCACATAATTTCTATTCTTGCTTCCCCAGATATTTTGAAAATCTTTTTGAAGTGAATTATACTGTTATGAAATAAGAACCAGACTTCATTACAAAATTACTCATAAAAACATCAGACCAACATTTAAAAGTGTATTAGAAACTGCATTAAAGGAATGTATCACAACCCAAGAAAGAAGAGGAAAAAAGTCATCAGTTATATAAGTTTATTTTAAAACTGATAATATCTCTTCAGATGCCATGCACAGCCACCAGTTTCTACAGCAAACACCGTCTTTCCCCTGACATGTGGGGACAGCATCTACTTTGCACTGCCCAAAGCTACCTTTGCCTCGGGTGCCTTTGCTGCCACAATTGCAGCTGCAGATATGGCTACCACCTCAGTGCTGTTCCAACATTATCACTGGAGTGCTTTGGGATCTTCAGGCACAATTTGTGCTGCTTGAGCTAATTTACTAGGTAGATTTTTTTCTCCAACTCCCCTCGCAAATGTTTGTTTCCTCTAAATGAGAATTGAAAAAAAAAAGAAGGTAATAGTTATAAAATAGCCGTATATCACTTTATTCATCTCTGGCTATATGTAGGAAGCAGCTCAGCAACATGCAAATGAATATACAGCATTGAAGAAAACTTGTAGTATTTCTTATTTAACAAAATCAGAAACAGTTTAAATTCATATGAACAGCTAAATACTTTTATTATACATGGTGATTATATAGAGCTGACACATTTCTTTCATTAATTGCTTCAAAACGTGTTATGCTAGCGACAACTTATTATACCTAAATTTTAGAGGAATTTTGGGAGATTATTTACCTCTATAGTAAATGTTGAAAATGTCCTCCATTCTGCATAAGGCACAACTCAACACATCGTTCCATGTTACTGGCCACTCGTTGGAGGACTCTGTTGTCAATAGCTTGAATCTCCTTTGTGATGTTGTGCTTCAGATTATCCAATGTCTGGGGATGTGGTGCGTAAACGCTGTCTTTTAAGTAACACCATAGAAAGAAGCCCAGGGATGTCAAATCCAGAGATCTCGGTGGCCACAGGTTCCTGAAAATTATCCGGTCGTCAAAGAAACTTACAATTAGGTTCATGGATTCATTTGATATATGGCAAACAAGTGATGTAATCCAGTATTGCTTCATAAGGAAGAGTTGTTTATTTAATGTGTACTGCATTTTCACATTGACTACAGGAACAAAATGTCGAAACAGCTGCCAACAATGCAATTAGGAATAAAATATTAACATCTGCGCATCTAGTGACAAGGAATCGAAACTCCAGAACATTCTGCTTAATTTGGTGCTAAAGTTGGGTCATTGAATGAATTTCCAACGGAATAATTAAAGAAAGAAATGTGTCAGTTCTATATAATTCACTCTGTAGTTTAGAAGCTGTTGCAAATATACAATTTCATGTTGATGATGAGGAAGTGATTCCTTGAAATGAGTTGCAAGGTATTAACACAATTTAATGATCATAATTAATTAATGAACATAATTTAATTTAGTTAATCTTTTCATTATGTCTTCTGATTAAAAACAATGAAGAGCTAAATACTTATTTGTGAAAGCCTTTTTTTCAGTTTAGCAGTGTTATTTAAAACAGCAACAGTGAAGCAATAATTAATGTCATCAAAGGTAATAATCAAATAAGGAAAGCAAAGTCTTTGTTCCTGAACATGACAGAATTTTATTCTTCATAAACAGAAATACAGTCACATCAAAATAGATCAGATTCTCTTGCACAGAATTAAGAGATGTATGATAAATGCACTTAGCATTAGTAAATACAGCTTTCTTTGGAACTACATTTTATAAATACAAAACATTGTATTTGTGGCTCGGAAGCCTTCATATTCATATATTTCAATGCACAACTGCTTTTCAATATGAAGAGAATAATGAAAGCACCAATGTTATAATCATTAATCATGTTTGAGTAACATGCCACATTTGCCAAGATGGTACAGGGTCAAACATTTTCAGTAGGTTATATTTATGTGTCTATTGGGCTTTATAATACTTCCTTTTTCAGTTTATTGCAGCAAAAACACTGTCAAATTCAAATATACATTCTGTTTTCAGCAGATTTTCATTGGGAATTTCATCATATTCTCTTATATATCATTTGACATGACAAAAATATATTTTAGAACAATTCATTAAATCTCTTGAGAGGTAAAAACACCAATATACCTTGTAATAGTAAAATTCTTATAAAACACCAATAGACAAACATTTTTATGTCTTCTTTAATGTGATTAATACTGATTTTAAAATTATCTGGAATTTGTATACACTCTGTATGAAACATATACACATTCTTTTCTTTATATAGTGCCTTTTACATTAGATTGATTTGCTAGGTCATTTAGAAATGATTTGACACAGTTATTTCTTTGAGTTCTAAGAAATATTATTGAAGTTCTAAAAAAATAACATAACCCTACTAATGAATTATCATGAATAACTGCATCAAAATACATCTCTAAGTTAACTGCTTTCAGAAATGGTGGGGAATCCAATTAAAAAAATAGTTGAGCGAGGGGAAAGAATTATGTAACTGTAATTAGCAATTTCAACTAGTTTATAAAGACAACAATGAAGAACTAGAAATTGACATATTTACAATGAAGTATATCACCTAATGGCATGTGATGCAAATACTTTTGATTATGGTGAATAATGCAATTAAAATAAATACATACTGAACCCTTATATGGTAATAACCAGAGCTTGGATGTTAGGCAAAATGCCTTTTTTAACCGGAGAGTTTATATGAAAGACCTATTAGTGATAAGCACGTTTCCACAAATTTGGGGGATGATAGGTGCAATTTTTAATTTGCCTTTTTTGCCTATTTTAGCTCCCTTTGCCTATTTTAAAGTTAACTACCTTTTTTGGCCTTTTAATCTCGTTATTGTATATTTTATTTATTTTTAACACATTTAAAAAAAAAGCTTGCATGTTCTTCTGTCCATAATTATTCCACTCGAAAATGCTCTGATATTTATATTAAAAAATGCAAATATAGTAAAACCCTTAACAGTTTCTCATGTATATCTGTTAAAATTTTCAACATTTACCTCAGAACATTAAGACTCTTCCACTGTTAGACTTTAAGAGGAGAATCAAAACAATCTTGAAGGCAAATCCTCTTTATAGCATTTCAGAAATTTATGACCTGAAATGGGATTAATCTTATCCATTTTTAAATGTATTGTTTAACATTATTGTATGTAAAATGTTTCATTAATTTTTATTCTCATGACGCATACTTAATGACTGAAAATAAACTATCTATAAAAAAAACAAAAAATAATGGTTGTATGAATTAAAAATATGTATTCATCTCTCACAGATATTTGCTGAGAATCTTATTCTCCATCAATACATACATATATTTCCAAGAAGTGTTTTGTAATAGGTTACTTTGGAGTTTACCAGCAAAAGAAAGTATTACGTGGAGGATGTAGAAAGGAATGCATGTTTGCAAGTGTCTTCTGTAAGATTTGTATTATTCGCCTCCCTTGCCTGATGGTCAACTCATCCCTTTTCAAGCCAGGTAGCTCTGCAAAGTCATCTTTTTCTCCAGATCCCATTATTGCTTACTTCGAACTCTCTAATCTCTTCTCACACCCCTCTTTTTCAGACAATACACAGTTGGGTTTTCCCCAATCTCTGAAAGAAAGCAGACACACTCTGGCCTCAGCAAATAGAATCTGTTACTTTGAGACTGAACTTGTATTAAACAACTCCATCTGTAGTTTTCGTGATTATTGCAATATTTATCATGCAGAAAGTGAGTGCACAGTTAAGTAGTAGTTAAACTGCATGGTTATGTCCACGAATTCGGTTTAGATAAGCGCCTCAGCAAATAGAATCTGTTACTTTGAGACTGAACTTGTATTAAACAACTCCATCTGTAGTTTTCGTGATTATTGCAATATTTATCATGCAGAAAGTGAGTGCACAGTTAAGTAGTAATTAAACTGCATGGTTATGTCCACGAATTTGGTTTAGATAAGCACCTCAGCAAATAGAATCTGTTACTTTGAGACTGAACTTGTATTAAACAACTCCATCTGTAGTTTTCGTGATTATTGCAATATTTATCATGCAGAAAGTGAGTGCACAGTTAAGTAGTAGTTAAACTGCATGGTTATGTCCATGAATTCGGTTTAGATAAGCTATCTACCGATGGTACTATTCTGATGTGCAAAAGTTTGTGAAAAAACAATTAACCATGAGAAAAGGTATTTTATTTTACATTGCAACAGCAATGCATAAGACTGGAATTACTAAAATGGGTGGCAGAAGAATATCAACAGCGATTGCAACAACTAGTAAACAATCTCAGTTCTCTGGATCTATGCAAAGCTTTTTCCAGCATGAAAAACCTTCTCTCTCGCAGGTGACTCAGTATGTTAGTTGACAACCTAAAAAGCATCTTGTTTGGCTTGTAACCAAGAAAAGTGAGCACATATGAGATAGTTTATTAAGTATTTGTCTATTTTTGTCTGTTTCAGTGATTAATAAACACCTATTTCAAAGCCTATTTTTACTTTCTCTACACATACTATGTACATAGTGTATAGAGAATGTATTGTAATGCACCCAAAAATTCGATACTGAGATTTCACCAGAAATATATGTTTTGGGCCCCCCCTGAATTAAAAAAAAAAAAAAAAAGCATTTTTGGAAAAAGGTGCATGTGTGTGTGTATGTGCGGGCGCGTGTGCGTGTACAGCATAGCTCAAAAACGAAAGGACTGTTGTATACCAAACTTGGTATTTAAGTTCAGTATCTTCCAAGGATGAGACACAAATATTTTCAAGAAAATCCCACCACCCCCAAGTACCCTTTACATAGATAAATTTTCAAAAATTTATATTTTCTCAAAAACGGTTATAATGATTTTGATTAAAATATCATATATTAAAGACATTTACCTGAAAAATGAAATGTATATCCTGAATTTTCTGGGAATAGCCTCTGAAGACTACTTTATTCTGGATGAATTTTACAGAATTTTGCATAATGCTAAACCGTAAGAGATGGACAAAAACTTACCACACAAAAAATCTAGAGCAGTTAAAACACACAATTTATATTAAATACATTTTTTTCGTGGAGTTGATTCTTTTTGACATATTCCTTGTTTTTGGTTTCAGCTTTGAAAAACCTACTTTTCTCATACAGGAATTTGTCACCTCCTGTCCATACAAACAAAGGAACCTCAGTCATATAACAACCAGCTTTTAACTATCACTTTAACCTATGGTACTCCCATATTTCACTACTACTCACAAGAAAGCAAGTAATAAGATTATTTTTGCTAACGTTTTTCTAAATTAGTACAAAGTAAATAGAAGCATAAGCTTTTTAATAATATGTGTCAGAGATGTAGAGAAAGTTATATGAATGGAACACATCAGACTTTTACTATTTTTAGTTCCTATATGCCTGCCTATTTTAACCAAAATAAATGCCTAAACATCCGGGCTCTAGTAATAGCCATCTCTCAGACAGATATGTTGCACACGTTGGTGTAGGTTGGAAGCACTGACTTATCTTTTGGTCCTGCCCCTTTAGCTATTTATCATCTGGTTCTTATCCATGGGAATGGTACAGTGCGTTGAGCCATCTGCTGTTTGTCCTGGCTATTGTTGCTGATATTGTTGTCCACACCTAGTATCTGAGGCAGATATTATTATAAAGGTAGGTTTTTCCTTCGCATAGAAAAAATTAATTACACTACATTTTTCTAGAGAAATATGTATTTTTCTATATGTTTGTTTTTATTTTTTTATTACATTTCATGTATGTACATAATTATAATAGACTTATTAGTATTCTAAACCTGTTTACATTTCTATTATGCAGTTTTATTTTCAGATGTCAAGTAGAGCGTAATAAATTATCAATATGGCCTTCCTTCATTATGAAAACAGTGATGCAAAGTGCAACTCTGATGACTCATATGCTCCTGAAGGAGATCACTTGTCAGAATCAATTCATGAAACTGCATCTGAATTGGCTTGGATGATATAAATGATTGCTTCAACAATCATGAGCAGTAGTTTAAGAAAGATCAGGATGAGCCATCAGAGTTATTTTATGGTAGAAGAAAATGCTTCATCTGGAATTCAAAACCACAAGGATGCTGCAGAAAAACTATTTAGAAAATATGATAAAAATAAATATTCTGGCTTGCTTAGGTCCTGCTTCGGCTTTGGACAATAATCCTGACCGCGAGAAAATCTGAAAATACTTTTTTTTTTTTTGGATGACATAATAACAGAGATCATCGAAAATACAAATAAGAAGTTGGTATAGATTAGAACAAGGTTCCAAATGAACAAATGCGTCATACAAAATAACTGATAAAGATGAAATCTTAGCACCGATCAGTCTAATGATTTTCTGTGATATTTTCGAATCTGGCCATGAGAAACTGGCATCTCTTTTTTGCACTGACTATACAAGACACCCTATTTTTCAAGCAATGATGTCTTTGAAGAGATGCGAAATGTTGATCTTGACTTTGAGATTTAATTTTCATCAACTATACCACAGAGAAAAGAAAATGTTCCTGCTGCCTCAATTTCTCACATCCTCTTTTATTTATCTCCAAATATCAGAAGATATATTCAATTGGAGCTCACACTTTATTCCTTTTAGAGGTAGATGTCCTTACAGGGTTTATATGCCAAACAAACCTGCTAAGTATGGCATAAAGGTAATGTGTCTTACTAACACACATTTATCATATCTCTAAAATGCATAAATTTATGTGGAGAAAAATAGCAATGGTATACCACTTTCACCTCAGGAAAGGAAGGCCTTTTCAAAACCAACACAATGAGTCATTCACCTCTGCAAATACATTTATGGTAGCAGCAGAAATGTTACTGCTGATAACTTGTTTTCATCAATAGAACTTGCAGAGACATAAATTGACATATGTAGATAACCAAATTTCCACCAAGTAAGAAGAGAGAGGTTGGATCAAGTATACATGATATATTGATTGATGTTTGGAGGAATTTAGTGACAGTGACGGCCAAATTAATAAAACATACATGATATAGTTTGACATTGCTACCTTTTGTACTGAAAAGAGCAAAATAAGTTAGTTATATTGCTCTCTTTCATGCACCACTCTAATATATGATGAGAAAACTAATAAGCCGAAAATAATATCCTTTTACAATGCTAAAAAAAGTGGAGCTGATCAATTAGACATGAAATGCAGCAACTATTCATCAAACCACAGAGCCAGAAGATATCTTACTACCTAACATCCATCAGTTGTTCTAATGCATATGTGATGTTTTATGAGAAATGTGGCCAGATGAACAGGTTTGACTTCACAAAGCAATTTTGGAAGTTATGTTTGAAGAATCACCTAGAAAAGAGACTGCTAATTTCCTGTTTCACAAACAACTTGAGACAAATCATCAGGACTGTCTTAGGACACCCACAACAGGAATAGTAGAGGTTTGTACAAAGAGTGACAGACTGGAAAAATGCAAGAACTGTCACTATTGCATCTTACTAAAAGTAGGATGACTGCCTATAAATGCATTGAGTGCAGGGCACTAAACTGTTTGAAATGTTCTAGAAAATTGTGTAAAATATGTGTGAAGGAATTTTAAACCAGTTCATACATGTGTTCATGTTATTTCTCTTTTTTGTATAGATTTTTTTTTAAACTACACATCTTTTTTTATATTCAAGTATGTAACCTCCTGTTTTCTGTAGATTGTAATTCAGTAAATCTTATACTGTAAATTTCTTATAAAATTAATCATGATAAACTATTATAGTACACATGTAACAGTTTGGGCTCAAAGATTCAATAATAGAAACCCCATTAAAGTGTCCCTGTCTGTTAAATGGATATTATTGTAAATGTACAAACTGATATTATCATTTAAGGATTAATGCTGCGATATATAATGGAATAATTTGCCACTCATGCAGTTTTCAATTAAACATTTTCAAAATTAAATTTTTAAGAAATTTTGGCTCTTAGGAGTTCTTCTACATTCCGGTAAATCTACTGACATGGGGCTGTTACTTTTAAGCACACTTAAGCCAGTAAACAGCTTTGAGGACCTGAGAGAGAAACATAGGTAATTATAATTCATTTTACTTTGGGATGATCTTTGGTTTTATTGCTGTATCATAGCAACAAAACAACATTCATACTCATACTGAAGGGCATGAAAGTAAACAAGGAGAAATGCCTTTAAATATAATAAAATATTATTAGTGAAATATTAACTAAATCTGCATTGTCTTCCCTGTGGCATGAGGCTGGAATGCAGAGAAGCACCAACTGTACTATGTGTGACTATGCATACACCTGGGAGTCTTGGCAAATAGATTTCTTACAGTTCATCATTACAAACCAGGTAAATATTTATAAATAATGGCTAATTCTACTGTTAATAATACACTCCCCAGTTATTCACTCATTCAGTACAGTCCAATTAAGGATCAAGCTGTGATTACTGAAGCTCAGTATGTCATAAGCATGAAATTCATGCTCTAGCCCAGGTCTGGCAGGCAAAGTGAAAGAGGTATGAACTTATCCTCCCTCTTGTCCCCACTACTCTCTTTCTACTGTCATGTAGAGCCAAAGAAACCAGTTCATTCTGGCATTAGCTCCGTGGCATCCTTATTAGTGCAGTGGTGCATACATGTGCAAATGTTTAATTGGAACTGGGAGAACAAGTATTTTTTTGTTCAAGAACAACTGCCACCTCTCTACTTCTCTGTCAGGTGGAAGGTAAAAGGAAGGAGTGATTATAGGAGTAGACCAATTTACACTGTGGGTGCTTATCTCACTGGCCCTGCTCTAGCCAAACTTGACCCAGCATGAATTGTACAACCTAAAATAACAGGATTTGCATTTTACTTAGCAAACAAAAGGTTTACAGAAGAATTATGCATTAAACAACCAAAGATATTAATAATGTACTAAATCTATGATGTCTCCTAACCCACATGGATGGGTTATTCTTTTGAATGCACACCCCACATTCTGGGGACCCATTTAACAACCTACTGTATTAGAATTACATCACCTATAATCCATTTTTGGGATGGTATCAGTACACCTGAGTACTTACATATAATGAGTTTTGGGTGGCCAGTTTATATAAGATATGACACCCTGAAAAGCTTGCTGATGATTTTAAAGTACCATGTGGTGGGTTTACAATTTAGTTGAAACCTATACAAAATTAAGGACAGTTTATATCTAGATTTTAAAGCATTTCCCAAAAGTTTCAAAATAATTATAATTTCCCCCCAAAAATGCCTGAGAACTGTATGCATATACTTACAGTCTTGTTTAATAAGTATATAATTTAGGTATTTGGCTACTTGTTCATAATAATGAGTCTAAAATTAGGACATTACTTCCACTCTATCATTATCACAAAAAGATCAGCAATATCATCATACTTGTGTCTAAGAGTTTGGAAGCCCTTATAGTAGTAGTCCAAACTTTGGCTGTATTACCCTAGTACTCTGTTGGAGAGATGGGAGAAGAACACCAATACACATGGGTACCAATACACCATGAAGGGTGGGAGCTCAATAAGAAAAACTAGCTACTGTGCAATGCATTATGCTCTTGTACTTTGAACAAAGGATTGTCTACCATTAGGAAGTAGTTGAGTTATTTGCTGCCAATGCAGTGAAGGTCCTTCTTTGTTAAGGTTTGAGAGATGTATTCAATGCAGTTTGCGCTCATTTTGTCTATAATATAATCTTCAATTTCTTTTCTCTTAAGTTCCCTTCTCCACTCACTGCACCACTGATGAACATATTTAGCCAGTGAAAGGAGGCTTTTTAAAACAAATATTGTTTAGTCATGCATTTAAAATGTATTGTTAATACAAGTTAGCCTGCATTTGCCAAAGCTAGGTGAAACAGCCATGAATATTACTTTTTAATGCTGTCAAGCATTAATTTTATTATTTTACATAAGAAAAGAAAATGCTTTCAATCACTATCTGTTATTTTAACTGCACTGACAGAAATGCGTCGTCATTTACATTATCATAGCCTTGTTAATGATGACATGATTCCACTGGTAAAAGCATGTGAATGGAAAATATTCATGGCATAAAATGAGTAGAAAATGTATGTCATCATCACCTTACAATGGTCAACTTTCAATACTAGCTTGGCAGTCTTAATACAATGTATTATTATCCTAAAACAAATCATTATCAGTTCTTCTGAAAGCATGTGAATATGAGTATTTCTCAGAATTATAGTCAGAAATGACATCTGAGAATAGGCAGTTGTACAAAGTGTTTAAACAAATATAATTTTGTTGTAATAAAGAATTAAGCAAAAGTCAACCTAGTTTTAGATGTGAAAATCAAATTCATAATTCAAATTTTAAATTGAGCATTTTGTAACCAATTAACCATGTTTGAACTTGAGATTTTCTCAAAGAAAAACTGACTGCATTTATGTGAATAATACACTATGCATATATATCTATGAATAAGTAATTCTCTTTAAAAAAAGAAGTATCACAACATTATTCTGCACCATACAGTCATAATCATCTTAATTCTAAAGAATATCATAAGCTCAAGCTTGTCACTTTTACTGGCCTTTACAATTTAAAAGAGCAATGTTCTATATGTTTACATAAATCACAAAATATCTTTCTATTCTTTGAAACTTGTTATAAAATAGCTTTTCTTTAATTGTCAAAATGGCCATTAATGGCTATTACAATTATTTTGAAAATCAGTCACCTTTGTACAAATTAAAGCAGATTATCAAAGTTCAACACCTTAAATAATGTGTTTGGGCACTTTATTAAATCTTAATCTACTTAAAGCTTAATTTTTTTTAAACAATGGTTTGAATTAAATTTCAAAAGTTAACTTCATTATAACTCACATTTTAACTGGCTGGCATAGGAAAATTAGTTAAAAATAGAAATACAAATTTAATATGTGATAATACACAATGCTGTTGTGTACAGAAAGCTGTACAAGTATAATGCCTAGAGAGAAAGAGAGCTCCAAATCAAAATTATTTTCATGTTTTACAGCATATTGGATAGAAACTATTTTGTTTTGTGGAGTCCCCCATTTTCTTCTCTTTTAATGTGATTGATGCCACACATTTAGAGTAATTAATGCAATAATTTTTCAGACATCTTTTATCTGTTATTCTTTTGTAGAATGCTCATTTTTACACTCCTCTTACCCATTAATGATTACAGATGGAGCAGGATACATTCTATCATGCGGTAAATAAGAGAAGCTTATGTTCTCGGAAATTATTAAACATACAATCATCTATTTGAAAGATTTGGATTCATTGATATACAAATACTTTACTTTTCCCCCTCCTCAATTTTAGGATTGCATATTAAACAATATAACTAAAATAGAAAAACATTTAATCAAAAAAAGCATATATCTTTCTAAATAACATAAAAGTAATCCTTCTACACTATCCTATAATTAGGAAACAGCACACAAGTAGAATGCTTAGCTCTACTTGTACTATTTTAGCTGCAAAATGATTTCCCTTTTCTCCCTTCCTCCTGCTCTTTGTCCCTATCTTTACTATAAGCACGTTATGCAATGTTTTGAAAACCTGGTTGTAAAATGATTATGTGGTGTTGATAAGGAATTAAATTACACGCGCCCACCCATACCCCCCCCCACACACACATACAACTTCTAATAATATACATACTTATACAAATATAGACATAATCAGTAGAATTTAATTCTGTGTAATAACACAGCTTCATTTGCTATTTAATTTTACCAAAAATATGCCTGTTCCTTCTGCTTGTTTGACAAACTGCACATTCCCTGTTGTAACAAAAAGATCACAATTAAAGATCCAGAATTATATGCCTAACTGGATTATGTGCATAAATAATATAAATGAAAAATTGGTATAGCTTCATAAATATATTCATTGTATTAGTATTTGTAGACAGTAATATTTTGCATACATATTATTCTGATAAACCTTTGTTATGTACACTTATTCACAAACCCAATAAGTGAGATATTTCTATTTTGTTTAGTTCATGATCGACTATAACCGTCTCTTTGAGAAATTAATTAAGGTATACAAAGCCTGTTCTCTTCATGGGGTGTGATGTGTATTATATATCGTGTTTCATAGCTATTCTAGTGAGAGAAGGTAACATACACATAGAAACAGTTTAAAAATATTATTTTTTGTTGTTGAGTAGGCCACTATAAATGCTTGCATTAGTTACATGAACTGTTTGATAAATTTAGTAAATTTCCATGGAATGTAAGACGTTTTGTTAAGTGGTGCCACAGATGGTAAGTGATCTGTGTAGTGGTTTTTAAATAAAATTCTGATAGATGTGAACTTCAGTTAATCATAATTGTTGAGATCTATCTAAAGTATCAGTATCATATAAGCTCTAGGAGGGCAGGGAGGGGGGATTAACAAAGTACTTCAAATCGGAGTTGAATGAAGTTCATATGGACTGAGCACTGTCATCAAAGACCATTTATTTTTGGATAAATGAGTTTAACTGTGATCAAAGAAGCACTAAAGATGAAGCATATTCCAATTGCCCATTGATCTAATCACAAAGAAAATAATTGAAAGAAGTCCATATCATAATGTAAGACAACCAAGTGAAAGTGCAAGATAGCTGATGCTGTAGATCTCTCAATTGAATTAACTGCACAATATTCTGTATTTAAATAAAATAATTAAATATGAAAAAGTTGTATACATATTGGGTAATATGACTGATGAATATTGATAAAAAAAAATGCACACAGAAGAATATTTCAACACAGTGACTGCCACAGTTTATTGCTATCCGTCGGACTTTTTGTACCAATTTGCAACTATTATTAAATTTTGGCCCATCATTTTGGAGATGATAAAGCAGGCTTAACAATGAACAAGGTTGATGAGAGCACACCAAATAAGACAAGAACTTTTTTAAGCAGGAAAAGTGGTGGCCACTATTTCCAGGGTAAAATTCAAATAGATTACTTGGAAAAGGGCAGGCTCTATTATCTTCAATGTTTGGTTATTTGAAACATGCGTGAATTGAAAAATTGGCACACAAAAGTGCTCTTCCAACGAGTCAGTTCTCTCCAGGCCCATACACAAATAGTCACAATGCCAAAGTAAATGAATTGGACATTCACTCAAATTTCTGGATTTAAACCCAAGTGACTTTTTCATATTCTCAAACTTGAAGATTTGGTTTGATGGGAAGAATTTTTATCAAATGAGGAAGTGATCATCACAGTCAATGGCATTTTGCAGAATTCAATAAATAATATTTTTCTGATAGCATGAAACAAATTGAAAACTTGCTGATCCAAGTATGTGGTTATTGATGAAGATATTCAGAAATAAAATGAATATGTTACGAAAATATAATTTTCACTTGCATTTTTACCAGACTTTTTTTGCCCTAAGATTTTACAAGGAAAATGTTACTATTACTTTCATTATATGTGAAGAAGATATAATTAAATGCTGGAAGAAAGTATGTCAAAATATTTTAATATAAAATGTACAATTATCTAATACATTAAATTTAAAATGGCTTTACCCATATTTCAAACTGAGTAACGTAAGAGGTATAGTTAATGTTCTATTTTGTACTAATTAGGTAATGAACATTATTTCCTATTAGAAGGCAAAGTATACTTTTATACTATGCAGGCATGCCAAAATTGCAGCAAGACAGCCATATAACCAACCGATATTGGAGTGAAGGAGAGGCAGAAAGGGGTCATTTTCCTATCAAAGTATTTACAACACAAAGTAAGGGGGAAACCATAAATGTCATGTACATAATAAACTACTAATGCAAGGCATAGTTAAGTAGCTTTCTGTACCACAACAGCTGTTTCAAGGAGTAAATCTGTCGTTCTAATCTGTTTCATAGGCCTAAGTTTACAAACCCCACATACTATTAATCTTATCTTCTAAAACATTAAATTAATGATTAACAAAACATTAAATTTAGTTTTCAGTCATTGAAAATAACCACAATATAATATGTCCAACAAAATTCTTAATAGTACATACAAGGAAAATAGATCTTTGGTTTCACGATGGTAAAGTAGAATCACAGAAATCTAAGATAAACTACTTTTTCACTACCTTTGATCTATTGCACATTCTAGTATTCTAGTCTATTTGGTACATTGCTAATACAGTGAATCAGTACTACTAGTGAGATTTCTGTTGGCAGTTTAATTAAAGAAGAGCTAAGAATATACAAATCAAAGTGGCAAATCATTTTTAAGAACAGTACTAAACAGCACATTCAAGCTTTCTCATTACTTAATCTATATAAGTCAATAAGACACTGCAGCAAGATATAGATGTGCCATAACTATCTGTAATGCATATACCAGAAAAACACTTGTTTAGAAATCATAAACATTCAATGGCAGATTCAATTAAGTTATAATAACTGCTTACAAACATTCTCTATTCTGGCATCCGTTCTCATTCACAGTATATTGTGAACCAGAATGTTGTATGTTGCTTTTGTTCCCATTTTCATTTCTATTCTGGTTTCCATTCTCAGTTTATTGTAAACCAGTCTTAACTCCTCTGGTTCTTTCACATAAACAAAAGAATAAAGACTTCTCTAATTTGGAATCCCATACAGAACTGCTATTTACCATCAGTTTGAAACTTTAAATCTTATTATCATACATACTGAAGTTTCGAGCAAAATGATAAGTTAGTAGAAATGTGTGATGAAAACTGCAAAGTTATTTTGTTTTTTCTGGAGGCAAATGAGGAAGCATCACCAACATATATTCTGCTAATAAAGCTATGGAGGGATATGGTAGCATGAAAATATTATAAAACAATAATTAAAAGAAGTATATTAAGTCAAATTATTTGCAAAGTGTATTCATAATAATGATACAATTTTTAGCTATATATTTGTTCCAAATAGAACTAGGTTGGAATCCACAATTTATTAAAATTGACTGCTTATCCAAACATTAACGTATAACAGAAAGTGAAAATGAACAATCCTATGCTACCTGTATTGTTTACCAAAGATTCTCAAAAAGGACGACAGGATGCAGCTAATAATTAGTAATATAGATTCATCCACCAATACAGATTCACCTTCTGACCAAATGGTTGGTGGAAGAGCTAAATCAATTTGAAAAATTTGAATCCATGAGTGTCAAAACTGTTCTGATTTTATCAAAAAAACTGAAAGCACAGTTGTAAAAAATGGTATCTTTCAACATAAAATCCTTGTATATGAGCATTCCAGTAGAGAAGCTACCAAAATTGATAAAATGTTGGCTACTTAGAAATAACAGCATTACAGATAAAATTGATGATTACATGAAATCAACAAACCTATGTGTGGAACAAAATAGCTTCATGTTCAACCAGCAAATTGTGGGCTTAGCTATGAGGTACTCTTTGTCCCCCATCTGGCAGACCTCTTTGCAAGTATTCTTGAGGCACATGTAACAAAAGCATTTCCACATTACTTTTGATGCTGGCATAGATATTGAATGACATGTTTGCTATTGTACCAGAGAAGCTAGTTATAGATGTGGTTAAACTGTTGAATTCACTGGAGAGAGCAATAAAGTTCACACCTGCCTTTTCTAGACTTAAAAATCATGAGAAATCAATTAGAATATGAAATCTATAAGAAACCAACACATGTAGTCAACTACATCAAATGCAATCAATTTAACCCAAAACCACATCAATATGCCATTTCCCATAACTTGAGTCACAGACTAGTCAACATTTCGCTAACAGAAACCGAATACAAATGAGAATACCCACACATACATGATGTAGCAAAATTGAATAATTTCAGTTCAAACTCCATTGATAAGATAATTCATATACAAAATGCAGAAAATGCTAAATGAAACTACTATTTTGGAAAAGCTAAAAAATCCACACAGTTACTGCAAATTTAGTTCCATTCAAAATACTTCTGGAAATTTGGGAAATTATTTAGAGATTACAACATTAACCTGATACCACAAAATAATACAATGTCAGAAATCTACTAAACCACCAAGATAGCATACCAGAAACAAAATTATCCAGCATTTATCAAATGAATTGCCAAGATTGTAGCAAAATATACAGTGGACAAACAAGGAGAAATTTGGAAAAAAGGAACACATGAGAAACATTAGATTGAAATACATAGACAAGTTCGCTATTACTCATCATTTTTGGACAGAGAATCACAATATAAACTCAGAAATAAAATCAAACACTTAAAACAACCTTGGGAACTAAACACATGGGAGAACATCTTTAATCATAAGCATGAAGGAAATCTCATGAACTTTAAGATTCTTGCCATTGATGACATCATCCAGTTAACAAAGACAAGAGATGGCAGTGCAACTCTTATTGGAACCAGTCACAACACGGGAGCAGCAGTTAACAAATTAACTGAAGATAGGGAGGATGCTCCCTGAAACTAATCTAAAAAATCTAATGTGTTCCAGTCACATGATTTTCTCTACAACTCTGCAATAAATTATTGTTAGTTAAAAAGCTTATTCTTCTATTTACTTAATGCTAATTATGAAAAAATTAGCAGAAAGGGTCTCATTACTTGCTTCCTTGTAAGTAGATGAAATAAGGGAGTGCCACAAGCTAAAATGATAGAAAAATCTTTTAAAAGCTGGTTGCTATGTGATTGAAGTTTGTTCCTTTGTATGGACAGGAGTTGACAAATTTCCATATGAGAAAAATATAAGTATTTTAAAGCTGAGACCAATAACAAGGAATAACTCAAAACATTCAACTCCATGAAAAAAAAAAAAATATATATATATATATATATAATAAATTGTGTGTTTTAACGAGTTCTACATTTTTTTGTGAAGTAAGTTTTTGTCTGTCTTTTATGGTTTACTAGTTATGCAAAGTTCTGCAAAATTGATCCAATAAACATGTCTTCAAAGCAAATTCAAGATATACGTTTTATTTGGCATGTAAACATATTTAATATACAATATTTTAATCAAAATTGTTAGTTATTTTTTGAGAAAATCAACATTTTTGAACATTTTTCCATGTAAAGGGTAGTTGAGGGTGGGAGATTTTCTTGAAAATCTTCATGTTGCATCCTTGGAAAATACTGAACTTAAATACCAAGTTTGGTATTTAACAGACTTTTTGTTTTTGAGCTATGGTACTCAAAAACAGACAGACAGATAGACAGACAGACACACACAGACAGTTTTCTAAAAATATTTTTTTGGGTTCAGGAGGTCCTAAACATATATTTCTGGTGAAATCTCAGTGTCAGATTTTAGGGTGCATTACAATACCTTCTCAATACACTATATACAGAGAATGTGTAGAGAATGTGAAAAGATCAATATGTAAGAGGAAAGTTTAAAAGTGTTTCAAATTTTGACTCATTGTTAAATGATTCCATTATAATGGTGCTCCACTATATGCAAATACTCCTAATTGTTTATATTATCTCCAAATATATTGTTTTGGATAATTGGGAATCTAGTGTAATGTTTTAAAGTTTCTATTGATATCAGCATATATGCTGTTGGACCATACACCTAGTCAAGCCCAGAAATGATTGCTAAATAAGTGTTTTTCCTAGCAGAGATAATTACTGTGATCTGTATTTGATAAGAAAAGCCGATATAATGACCAACTTGAACATTTAGCACTTAAGGATACTGATTATTCACAACTCATATGAATATGAACAAATTATACATCTAACTACTTTAATTTATGATTGCATATATACTTAGCCATTATTTGAAAAGTAACCCGAATGTGCTTCTAGAGAAGGAAATCAACTTTGAGCTTATTATAAACCATTTGTTCCATTTATTTAACTCAATTAGTTTCTTGTTTCTCATAGTTTTACAGTGATTGACAACGTATATTCAGAACATTTAAAACATTTATTTTTTTTTACATATTACTTCATGTATAAATAACATGTCAATAGTGCAATTTACCAACCCATACAAAGATCATGGTTGGACTTCACTATTTTTGTTCACCACTCACCAGTTTCAAAATGAAACCTGTGCATTATCTGCCGAACATAACTCTTTGGAAAGTAACCAGTCTGCAAAGAAACAAAATTAACACTAGCAGGTCTAAAGAGAGATTATTTTGGACATTGGTTTATTCAACAATCACTTAAAACAATATGCAGAATATCATAAATTTCATACTTTACAGAGTAAACACAGAACAAACATAAATATGCTTTTTTCTTTGAAATGGTTATATTATGTTTATTTTCTATAAAAAAAATAAACTAGAATTAGTTCAATTTCATACCATTTATTTGTAACTGAATGTAACTGTCATCCTGAAATCCCATTAAGCAGCATAATGTTGGAATTTTAACAAGTATACAACAATGGTACACAAAATATGGTTACTCTCTGTGCTAGTGACAAAGGGAATTATAATATTTACAAAGAGTGGCATGAAAATGAACCTTCAATCCTAATTATAAAGTATTTCCCAAATACTAATTGCAAAATCCTCAAGATGTCCATCAGCTTTATGCATCTCAGCTAGACTGATTAATATATTTAGGAAGGCATTAAGAAAGGGCTCTTTATTGGTCCACAAATAAGAGCAACAATGTGCAAGGGGTTCTGGATTCGATTCCCAGCTGGGGGTGAGGTGGGAATTTTTCTCTAACCAAGATTACTCACTATCCTCCCCAGAGTCTGGAATGAGAATGCATGCCTGTAAACCTAGAGATGATAACCAAAAAAGGTACAAATAGTAAAACGAGTAAATAAACATGAACTTCAAAGGAGAACAGTCAAAACTTGCAAATATGCATAGAAGCTTGTGACAGTGATGTGATTAAATAAAAAATAAAAGCATTTGAGACGGTTTTTTTAACACAAACATCACTTATTTTTACTTACTGGGGACCAGTTTCGGGTAACAGTTGTTCCCATTTTCAACCTTTAATTCCGACTAAATTTTCTTCGTTGGTGACGATGGGGATGGTGGTGTATTAACTGTGGAGGCATCTGTTGCTGGATCTATGAACTTCCAGAGGTTGCTGTAAGGTGGCAAATCAAAATTCATGATATGGCTCTTTTTCTTCATGATGTAGATCTTCTCCCAGACATCTAATTCTGTGGGTTTATAAGCTGGTTTTAATAGTTTTATATTTGGTGTGATTTCGTGTCCTGATGTACCAGATTAAAGGAACACATGAGCAACCTAAAATACAAACAAATAGAAAAATCAGCAGTTGCCTATCATTTTTGATAGTGATGTTTGTGTTACAAAAACCGACTCAAATGCTTTTATTTTTTATTCAAAGGAGAAGTTACTAATATGACCTCCTAGATGTTAGAAAATGTATATAAATAAAACAAACAAAAGAATAAACACACAAATAAATAATTGCATGAAGTGGAAAAAATTGCTTGGCTTGCATTTAAATTAGGGTGCACAAATTTCCTTGAGAATTAAATGCCTTCTTAGTACATGAAGTTGTTTTAAAATTGAACCAGTTAAAGTAAATCAAGATGTAGAAGAGATGGCAAACTTATTTCTTCTATTATGTGCATACCATTGATAATTAGAGGAATCAAAATTAACCCTGGTCATTGTGGGAGTCAAGCTGTCTTCTGTTAACGTCATTGACAGGTATAAAATGGAGAAAACGAGCCCCGCCCCCGACGAGTCAGTTTTGATGGAAGTTCGGAGCTGCAGTCATAACCACAGCGGACGTCCAAAAAAAAAAAAAAAAAAAAAAAAAAGAAAAAATTGTATGCCAGAATTCTTGCGATAGTAACGAAATACAGGCGTTTATTTGTAAACAGATTTTGATTGTAATTAGTTGTAAGAAATAAAGACTTGTTTGAGTAATAGAGCATTTTTGTTACGCTAGTGTCAGAAGCGGGATTTAAAGTCGCAATGGAGGAAATGATGAAAATTATACTTGCCGAAATTAAGGAAATGAAGTCCGGCATGGACAAAATAGACGCGAAAATGGAATTCAATATGGAAGAAATAAAATCCGGCATGGAAAGCGCACTGGAGAAGATGGAGAAAATGGAATCTAGCTTGGACAAAATGGAAGAGAAAATATAATCTCGAATGAAAGAAATAAAATCGGGAATTGAGAAGATGAGCAAATGAAGACAAAAATTAAATGCGGAATGGAGAACCTGAAGAAGAAGACTAAAGAAAATCGACGAACTCGCCGGCGCGAACAAGGCCGTGGAAGAGCTTGGTGGAAAGACCTTGTCCAGCGAATTAACGGCCTGGAGGATATCGGGAAACGCTTAATACCCGGGAGGGAAAGATCGATGGCAGCACAAAAGAACTGATCATCATGGCACAAAAGATGCTCAACGAAAGACTTAAGGAGTTGAAGGCCGAGATGCCAGGACGCGAAACGACATTTGCACGCATCAAGCCATCTAAATTCGAGACATCAACTTTCGAAATCTTTGGTCGACAGTTCACCGCCTTCGCTACCCACAGGATGGTCAGCAAAGAAGTTGCATAATTGATAGCAATCCTCCAGAAGTATTGAATGTGATCCCGAAATCGGATATGTCCGGAAATATCTAGAAGGCCGTCGAGAACCGGTTTGGAAATCATCACTTGGCTGCATCCAACGTGGTCAGTTGCAAACGCCTCGGGAGACGATGCACGAGTTGAACTGGTGCTGAACAAAGCCCTGGTGAACGCTACCTAGTTACCTGTCCCAAGAATCTTCCTACTGTTTCATCGACGGGGTGCGTGACGCCGAGATACGAGGGCGTATGATGCTCGGCAACTACATGACAATCCACGAGGACTTAACGGGAGCACTAAGAATGTGTGGTGATGGCACATCTGGAGGGCCAACGGTCAAGGAATCTTGTTTTGGACCGTAAGACACTACTAAATGGATTATGTTTTGTCTGAGCATTGTTGCCTTGTTGGCAAGAACTGCCCGTGGGGCTATTGAACTCAATAGATACCGATCAGAATTCAGGCCAGTGGCGGCCCTCCCTACAAACATTTCAGAAAATAATTTCTCCATTATATTATTAGGTAAAATTCTATAATCTATAACGCATTTTGTATAAATTTAAACCTATTATGCACACTGGACAGTTGTAGTGAAAATGGCTGTCGGAAATAGTAACCAGCCGCATTTTCCGGACACAAGCGATTTGGTGGTCATTCTATGCGCACGCGCAGAAGAATTCAGTGCTTTTAGATGTAGTTGTTGGTGCGGGGTTCAAATGGAAGGTTCTCTTGGGCCACGAAAGCCTCTGTGGTCAGTTTCCGCGCATGCGCAAAGACAAAATAAGAACCGACAATAAGTAAAAATTAAAGTTTGAGTCAAATCCCTGACAAAAATATTTAGCCAAAGATCTCTTCACGTGTAAGAGTAAATAAGAAGAAATATTACTTAAGTTTGAATGTCTTCTTATTTGAAAACAAAGTTGATCTATAAATCTCCCGAACGAAATATACAAAAAGAAGCTTATGTGGTAAAAATGTACAATGTTGGTAGGTACTTGGTACCAAGCAGACGACAAGGTACGCTCATGCGCCAACGCTCAAGGCGTACAAGCAGTGTGTTCTATGACTACCGTAAGTTTACTAGGAAATAGATTCACGATACATTTGAAGCTTCATTTGAAAACAGGTAAAGGCCAATAAACCAATACTTATTTAAATTATGGACATGAACAGTAAAATGGACCTTACTTGCGACAGGTGATTAGTGGCCAGTGTTTTAAAAATAAGTGCTGAGTTACAATATCCACCTTACAAAGAGTAAACTGATAAGAAATGGTGAAACAATGCCTTGAATGTATTTCACGTGTTAATGAAACGTAATCCGAATACGCTGGAGAATAATTTGGTGAAATTAACATCAGAATAATGGCGTTCAAAGAAACGGCAGTGTTAAAACTCGCCTGAAGAGGGAAAATCCTAAACACTGTTACGAAGGATAGGCGATGGTTTGTAAAGTATACAATTGCTTACAAAGAAAATGCTTAAGACATTAATATTACGATCGCGATCTATTTTACTTTAAGACCAGTTTCCATAATTTTCTGAGAGAAAAGCGAGTTTCGTTTGCGAAAAGAAACATCTTGAACGTTGTAATTGACATACTTACATAAGCTATTAAAGTTGTGTAAGGTAGTATTTTAAAATCAAGTGTATCAGCTGTTAAGACAATTTACAGCAGGATCACCTCTCTGATAATGTTCTTGACATACGGTAAACAATGAAGGTGACGGTGTTCAAATTTCTCGGAACATGTCGCGTTCAGTTTCTGACTTAAATCAAAGAGCTATCGAAGTATTTTTTCAAGCAAAGGATCGAAGGATGGACTTCATCTACAAACAGAAAATTAGTGCTAATTCACACATTAGCATTTCATTTCTACTGATAGATTTTAGTGTCCATTAATTTTAATCTGTCGTCATCCGTGATCTAGGGGTAACATGTTAGCCTCTGGTTCTCAAGGTCGCTTCAAACCCTGATTTTTTTAGGCGTAAAAGCCCCTTCCTTCATAAAGGAAGTAAAATCGCAGATTTACGGCAGGTAAAAAACCCTCAAGACTCATAAAGAGGCCTCAGAGCAATATTAAACGGTCTTTCGCGCCCATATAGAATGGGTCAGTTAGAACCATAGCATTTAAAGACTATCCATAAATACATTCAATTTAGTTTTAATTTTAGTCAATCTTAAAATTGTGCCTACCAGATAATTTGGCCACAAGCCGTCACTGCTCCAGGCACGGACGGAGTTGGGAAGATGCGAGTCAGCTGCGAGTGTATCGCCATGTGACGGATCCGACCAGCCAGCACCGACGCAGGACATGGGGTTCCGGCTAATGTCTTGCTGAAGAGGGCGGGCAACTGTTTCACAACTGGAGATGGTCCGGCGCCTACTTAGCCGATACCAGTCTAGCTTCAGCGAAGAGAACAGCAATTATAGCCCCACTCACAAGGTACTTCATAATATGACAACGAGACGCCTTAACTATACGGCAACCGCTAAGACGTGTTCCTCTGGCTAAACAGGTGGAGGTAGGGACATGCAGACATGAGATCTAGGATATTATTGAAGATCCGAAAAGCCATTGGTACTTCCCAGTAATTTTGATGAAAAAGGAGAATGGTGAATTACATCACTACAGAAAGCTGAATGCCGTCACCAGAAAGGAATTTTTCCCCATACCCCGGATGACGAAACTTTGGAAACACTTGCTGGTGCCCAGTAGTTCTCAACTTTTGGACTTGAAATCGGGATATTGGTAAGTGGCCTTAGATCCCAGAGATAAGGAGAAGGCCATATTCTCAACAGGTCAAGGCTTTGGCAATTTATGGTTGTGTAAAGATAACAGGCAGCTAAGCTAAAGTTGAACGCAAAGAAATGCCAACTCTTCTGCAAGGATGTGAACTTCTTAGCCACATAGTAACCATCTGGGGTGGCCACGGACCTGGAGAAGGCTCAGGCAGTGAGCTCCTGGCAGTAGTAAAGCACTTCCACAAGTAACTGTATGGTCAGCCATTCCAACTGAAAATGAAATGAAATGGAATTTTATTTATGGACACTCTTTAACTGCTGTGGTTCTCAGTGTCCCATTCTATACTGGGCATGAAAGACCACTTAATTTTGCTCAGAGGTCTCTTTATCAGGCTTGAGGTTCTTCTACGTGCCTTAAATCTATGACACGGGATCAACAGCCTTGCTTCTCTTCTGAAGGAAATCATTTTAAGGATTTTTACACTCGAAAAAATCCATCATCCTCTGCCAGGTTTGAACCTGAAACCTTGGGTATATAAAGTTAACATGGTAACCATTACACCATGGAGGGCGACTTCCGCTTTAAGACGGACCACTCTGCCCTCACCTGGCAGTTGATCTTCAAGAACCTGGAATGACCAAACAGCTCCTTGGATCCTAAGGCTCCAAGATTACAACTTTAATCAAAACATTGAAAGGAGAAGGTTGAGGAGAAAGACTGTGCTGCAGCTATCCATGACATTTTGGGGTACCTGAAGCTGGATGGGATAGCACAGACCTGAGGAGTGTGCTGGCAGATGCTGACTTCAGACTACTCCTGAGACAAGGGGAGGCATGCACTAGACCAAGCTGGAAGGATATCACATGCAGGAGTTCTTATAATACTTATCTTACTGGGCCCAACAGAACACTGAAGGCGAAGGAAGGAGTACTTGTTCAGAGTATGGGAAGAACCAGAGAGAGAGAGCAACTGATCCTCCCTTGGAGTAAGGTCGCAGAAGTCCGGGAGGAAGTACAGGGGGGGCTTTTTTTTTTTTTTTTTAAAGTGTTTAATGTCTGCTTTTGCTACTTGAGACACTGCAGGCGATGACACTGATGATATACGGAATGAAGAAGAACACTGGTGGAATTCGATGGCAGAGAAAACCAGAAAACTTGGGAGAAAACCTGGCCCTGCACCACTTTGTGCATCACAAATCTCACATACCTTAGGATCGAACCTGGGCTGTCTAGGTGAGGGGCGAGTGGTCTAAGCAATCAGCCATTAATGCCTAATTTCTTACAAAGATCATCTATATGCTCATAATAATCACAATAAGCTGTAGGAATTTGGTGCTGTTTACTTTTTTGAGTTGTACATCTTTATAGTCTACTTTGCATAATAGTGGAATGTCTGAAATACAAAAAAGGAAGGTGAAGGGACCAGTGTAGATAAGCAGGAAATGAGAGGTAATGATATTAGCCCTATTAATGATGAAGTATCAAAAACTGAGAAAACTGAAGATAAAAATGAAGAAATTTTAAGAAGAGATTTTGTTGTGGTAACATTCCTAACAAAGAAGCAAAATAAATTAAATTATTTGTTTGTTAATGACACCATCAATTGCCAAAGTATCAGTGTTGCCAGTGTGTTAGAATTTCATCCCAGTGTCTTATTACATGCTAGTAAATCTAATGGCATGGGGCAGTCACTTTCAAGCGCACTTAAAAACAGCAGTCTGATCCAGATTTAAACCCACAACCTTGAGATCAGAAGCCCAGTGCCTAACCAATTGGGCTACCCAGACCAACAGAGAAATAGATACTTTATTGGAAGGACGGACAGAGGAAAAAGTTTATGAAGATTTGTTTGAGAAATTTTTTTAAGAAAGAAAAAAGGGTGTTAACTTGAACACACACTTCCATCAAATTGCACGATAAATAGTTTCAGTGTAAATGAAAATCTCAACTTAAGTTTAATCTGCTCATTTGTACAGAGATTGAAGAACATTGCAGGAATAGAGAAAAAATTGAAACTCAAAAAAGAGGAAGTTATGTGTTAAAAACATAGATGACATGATTAATACTAAGGCTTATTACACATCTGATAAATGACAAATGTTAACAAGCAGCCATGGCAACACAAGGCCAACTCTGCAGGGTAAAATGGGTCAAAGCCTTCTAAGAATGAGTGCATAAATGAAGTTATTAGGTTGGACCTGGAAAGCCATTGAAGATGATTTTCATAATAAATTGATAATGCAGAAATGAAGCATTTTAGAGCATAGGTTTTATGAACATATTTTCTTGTTTCAATGTCAGGAATCATCTGCAAACGTAAAAGTATTTTTGAATCACCCTGTATAAACAATTTTTATGCTATCATTTGTACTTTCTAAATAATTTTTGAAAATATTTCTTAAAACTTATATTTTTTTTTAGATTTATTTATTTATTTATTTATTCATCCTTGGAAACGCATACATGTTATTGAACATATCAAGTTTAAGCAGAAAATATAGATATATACACACATGGATACAATAAACAAAGCCACATTAATAGCATTAATGGAAAATATTTGCATATGTCATAAGAATACCTTGTAGACCTAGATTTATCATATCATTTATGCAAAAACAAGAGTTTTTATACAGCAAAAGTACAATAGTAAACATAACACATAACATATTCGTAATGAACTACCTAACTAAACAATTTTAAAAAATCTACTAACTGATTAAAACTTTTGTGATCACATTCACCCTATTAAAGGTTTAAAATAACATTATGAGGGTCACTCCGAAAATGTTTAGAGATAACCACAAATATTTTACTATTGAGTTATAACTTTTACAATTTTTCAAAGTATTCTCCATTATGATGAACATACTTCTACATTCATTCAAACCACAACGAAAATGCATCTGACCGACTTTCTTTTGGGAAGTCATTCACAGCATCTGTGCAAGCCCCAATGGTCTCTTCATGTGATGAAAAAGGGTGTCCAAGGAGCTTTTCTTTTGTTTTGGGAAAAAGAAAACAGTCTCAAGGAGTCAAATCTGGAGAATAAGGGTGGTGAGGAAGCACTCAGACATTTTGATTGGCTAAGAAATCCAGTGTTCTGGCCACTGTGTGAGCAAAAGCATTGTCATGGTGAAGCAGTAGGTGAGTAGTCTTCAATTTTGGATGCTTGGTTTTCAATGCTACAATGACAGATGGCAGACATACATTTACATACCATTCAGCAGTAATTAATTTTTTGGGTATCCAGATGACTGATGCTAAATGACCAGTTTTTGAGAAGAAGGAAGCCACCATCTTTCCAGAACTTCACAGCTTGCTGGTGAGTTATCATCTGGAAAACATGATACTGCTGTTTCAGAACCATAGTGGTATATCCTTGATTCAGCCCCTGTGACAATGTTGTAGGTGTCCTTGCTTCTCCCACTGTTGAATTTTTCCAGCATGAAATGGCACCATTCCACATGACCTGCTTTCTGGTCCTCTGTTAACGAATAAGGTACTCAATGAGAACAAAGCTTGGTGACTTGTAGATGTTCACATAAGATGGCATTCATTGCAGTTGATCCAATGTTAAGGGTACTCTGAATGTTGGCATAGTTGGTATTGAAGCAGGATAACTTATGCACAATTGTAATTGCTTCTATTTTACTGCTGTGTGAGGGTGACCTGCATGAGGATTGTTTTCCAGGGATTCTTGATCTCTTTGAGATTCCCAAAACCAGTTTTCAGTGGTAGCTCTGGATGATGTCACCAAAGATTGGTGACACTGCTCTGCTGTTAGTCTCTTTTTGAAGTCATAATAAACCATGTCACAAAAGTTAAGTTATGACGTCTCCATTGTGTTTGCCCCTCTGCATAACAATGAGCGGTTTTTTCCAGTTTCTTGCAAAATCCAGCCACACTGCTGCGTATTAAAATGTGATTATACTGTTAAAATATTCCTCTTTCAAATGAAAGCATTCACATTGCTGTCACTGCAATGGTTTAACCATTGCTAAAAACTTTTGGAGTGACCCTCATAAATAAAAATAAATGATTAACCAATAATCAGAACCACTCGCAATATGAGGGCAACACTGATCATTAAATTGTTAAAAAAATATGCTATTGTTGAAATTGGACAACCAGGAATTTATGTATCATCAAATATAAAGGAACATATATTACATATATCACCGCATTTAACAAAACCATTCTTTTTAAAATATTAAAGTCATAAAGTTCAAACAAACTTTCAGCAACAGGAAGACATGTCTACTGTTTTCTGGGATCAGAAAAGTATTTTACTCATGGAGTTTAGGGAGCTAGGGACACTGCAAATGTGGACTGTAAGACATTACATTGCCTGCGGAGAGCCATTCAAAACATAAGAAGAGGAATTATTATGATTCACAATAATGCAAAACAGCATACTGCTGCAGTAACCCAACAGCTGCTTACTCAGTTTCCTGGGAATGTTTGAGCATCCAGCATACAGCCCAAAACTACTGTGAGTGATTTTTATCTCTTTTGGCAGCTGAAGAAAGGTCTGGGAGAACAGCACTTCTGCACCAATGGAGAACTTCATGATGGCATTAAGACTTACCTCCATTTGTTGGCAACCACCTTCTAAAAAGAGGGTATTGGAAAGCTTGTTCATAAATATGACAAATGTCTTAATCTTCACAGTGAAAAGTAACTGTGACTAAAAATAACTTCAGGCAATAAAATTATTTTATGGTTCACATTTGTCTTTTTGTTATGACAGAAGCAGAAAAAAATAGCCCTTGTAAAAAAAATAGCTTTTTGAACCACTTCCACCAAAGCACGCTGCATTATTACAGGATTGACACCCATAATGCTCAAAATTCAGGAAATATCTCACAAGTATAAACAAATAAAACAGAACACAAAATGAATATTATAACATTAATGCTTACATTGATGGAGGCAAAACAGATCAAGGAGTAGGTTCTTCAGAATATAGAACTAGTTCACCAGCTACAGTTATAACTAACCATGCACTAGTCTAGCAACCAAGCAGAACATTGAACAACTAACAGTCTTAAAGACACTGGAAGCAATAGAGATTATGGAAATGACACAAGTTAATGAGTAAAGAGCAGCAATGTATACAGACATTAATCACCTACAATTATTACATAACCAAATTCACAATCAGCTGATAGAAATTATAGTAAATAAAGTAGGAAAACTAAATAAAAAAGAGTGGACAGTAGATGTAGGATGGGTAAATGCTCACAAAAGAGGGAAATAAAATTGCAAAAAAAAAAGAAGAATAAAAGATAGCACAGAAGTCTATAACAAAATTCCAAAAAGCAACATTAGGAAAAATCTGATGTGTTACATTCATATGGTTTTTTCTACATATTCTGCAACAAAGTACACACACACACACACACATATATATATATTTTTTTTTTTTTGCGTCCTTTAACCTTGTAGGTCATATCAGATGATGAATGAAATGAGTGAATTGATGCTCAAATGTTCCTGAGGCTTACAGTTACCCAACATTTGTCTTCTCAGGATATAGGAAAACTCCAGGAAAAAAACATAAAAATAAAAAAAAAACCTTATTTGGATAATGCGCCTAACTGATGCTACAAAAGTTTAATCTTCTATCTATTTCCTGTTAATCAAGAAAAGCATTAACAGAAATGGCTTTATTACATATTTCCTTGTAAGTACAAAGGAAATATAGGAATTTACTATACTGAAATGATAATCAAATCTTTTTAAGAGCTAGCCATGTGTCATGGTTTTAAAATTCAATACTCTTTGCAAGACCAGGATGAGAAAAAGCGAATAATGATTTCCCATTTGAGAAAAATGTAAGTATTGGAAAATTTAAACCAACAACAAGGAATATCTTGGAAATTATTAACTCACAAAAAAGAATATTTGACATAAGTTGTGTGGTTTAGTGAGATCTACATTTTTGCCTAATACGATTTAGTCTATCTGTTATAGTTTTCCAGTTATGCAAAACTGATTTAGTGTGAAGAGTACTTCAAGGGGTCTTCCCAGAAAATTCAATAAATACATTAATTTGTCTTAAAATATCTTTAATATACAGTATTTTAATCACAATCATTACAGCTATTTTGATAAAATCAAAATTTGTGAAAAAAATTTGCAGCCAAAGGGTAGTTTGGGATGAAAATCTTTGTGAAAAATGGAAATGGAGTTTTATTTATGGAAGCTCTTTAACTACGGTGGTTCTTATTGGGCATGAAAGACTGCTTAATTTTGCTCAGAGGCCTCTCTATCAGAGTTGAAGTTCTTTTAGGAGCTGTAAATCTATGACACGGGACCAATTGCTTTACTTCCCTTCCAAAAGAAGCCATGCTAAGGATTTTATGCCCAAAAATATCCATCGTCCTCTGCTGGATTTGAACCCATGAACTTGGGTATATGACCTTGGTAACCACTACACCAATGAGGGCGTCACATCCTTAAAACACAAGGAATTTAAATATCAAGTGTCTCTCTCTCTCCCTCTCCCTCAAAACATATGTTTTCACTGAAATCTTGACATGAATTTTTGGGTGGAATACAGTACTTGCAGTAGATCATTTTTGATGAGTGCTTGGATGCCTGGCAGATGTGGTTACTATGGAAATCATTAAAAAAATCATGATATGATTCTTGCTGATCATAGAATAAAAGCTTGCAAAGTGGCAGATACCAAAGATATGTCAGCAGGAATGCAATTCATATTTTGCATGATATGTTGGAGATGAAAAAGTTGTCGGCCAGATGGATGCTGCAATTGTTCACAGTTGAACCACAAACAGGTATGACTTTCAATTTCAAAGTAGTATTTGAAGCTATTTAAGTGAAATCCAAAGGACTTTTTATGTTAAGCTGTCACAGATGATGAGACCTAGATTCATCATTATATTCCAGAATGCAAGCAATGATCAAAATAATGGGTTGTTTTTAGTGAATCTGCCCTGAAGAAGGCAAAGACAATTTCTTGATATGCAAGTCATTGACTTCTAAGAAAAAGAAAAAATGATTACAGTGAGTTATTGGCTTGATCTAACAATTTGAAGGAGACATGGCCACATTTGTCAAAGAAGAAAGGGGTTTCATCATGAGAATGTTTCATCCAGAGTTGTTGCTGCCAAACTGCATGAAGTGTGTTATGAATTGCTACCACACCCCCATATTTACCTGAGTGATGACAATTTCTTGGGATACAACTCATTGACTTCTAAGAAAATAAAAATATGATTACTGGACAATACAACAATTTCAAGGAGATATCCCCTAATTTGGCAAAGACAATGCACCAGCACATTCATCCAGAGTTGTTGCGGCCAAACTGCATGAAGTATGTTATGAATTGATATCATCCCCCCCCCCATATTTACCTAAATTGGCTCCCTATGATTTCTTCTTGTTCCTCAATATGAAGAAATGGCTTGTAGGAACAATAGTTAGATCAAATGAGATGGTCATTTTTGAGACAAGGCATAATTTGTAGAGGTTGACAATTTCTATTTTTGGAAGGTTAAACAAATGGCAGAAATGTTGGGAGAAGCATATATTTCTAAAAGGGGGACTATGTTGAGAAATAAATTTGCTTTTTAAAAAAATGGCATGTTGTAGAACTGCTCATGTATTATCAATGTAATGTGTAACTTATGAAAAATAAAGGTGTTTAAACGAGAACACCCACATGCTCACATGCACGCATCTTTTTCTAAAAACACTTTCTTTGGATTCAACGAGCCTTAAAACATAAATTTCTGGTGAAATCTCTCTATCATATTTTGGGTGTAATTCAATACAATTTCTCTACATACTATCTACATGGTAGAGCATATAAAACAATTTAAATAAAATGCTCATGTGAATCTTACTATGAAAAGTATAACTCAACAAAAAGTGAATAAATATTAGGTTTCATGCTTTAGTCAGATGGTATTTACAGATGGTAGGCAATGGTTTTAAAGAAAATACTGGCAGACACCAAACAATGTTTTAAACAAAATTTACTGCAATTTCTTACTCTTGACAAAATGACTGTGAAAATTATGGTAATACAGGTCTGAGCTTGGCATGATGATGAAACATTTAGCTTATGAAATGCTTATCATTCTTAACCATGAAATACAGAGTTTACATTAGTTCAAGTAAAGAGTATTCAATATCACACCATAAATATATCAACCTCTCACATTCCTGTACACTCACTACAAAATTTTGTGTGTATTTAAGCCATCTCTGACAAATATTTATTATCCTAACAAGTACCAGACACGTTTCATTCACATGACTTTCTCTATATCTCTGTAACAAATTATTATCAATTAGCTTATTCTATCCATTTCATGCTAATCAAGATAAACGTTAGCAGAAACGGTCTTATTACTTGTTCCCTTGTAAGTAGAAGGGAAATATACTAGACTAAACCGGCAGTCACATGTTTTAAAATGTGGTTGCTATGGGATTAAAATCATTTTCTTTGCATGGCCAAACAAAAAGTTTAAGTATTTCAAAACTGAAATCAATAACAAGTAATATCTCAAAAATGGCCAGCTCCAAGAAAAAATGTATATGTTAATAAATTGTGTCTTAACGAGATCTACACTTTTTGTGCAGTAAGTTTTTGTAATATCTCTTATGGTTTGGCAATTCTTTCAAATTTTGACATTGGCTAACCCATTTTGTTTCATTGGTAAGTTTAAAACAATGAAATCCCAATGTGCAAATCAACTTTCCACTTTTAGGATCAATATGATTATCAATATCTAAAATCTTGTGATGCTTTCCATTCTCGTTTCCACTTTAGTAACCATTCTTGGGTTATTGTGAATTGGTCTAAAGGAACCAGCAATGGTACTGGTCATTATAATTATATCATTTCAATACAGAATTAAAATAATAAATAAATAAAGATAATATTTTATAGAATTTGTAATAAATTCAAGCAGTCTGTTAAATTTTTAACACTAATAAAGTTTGGCTATCAGTTATTTACACAGCGGCAGGCATTATAATGAGGCATTTCTTGAATTATCTTTCAAGATAACAAAGAAAATAAAGAACTTAATTATAGTTTAAATGAACAACCAGACAGAACAAGTGGAACCATATGCTTCATTGGAGGCTAAGTATGGTCCTATTATTAACAAAATGCTTTCAAGGTTGCATAGTCATTATTTTCCTCATGTTGCACATTCAAAATAGCAAATAGAAAATGTAATTTATTAAATTCTCTTTATGGAACATCTGAACATAAGAGCATACAGAAAGGAAACTCGAGGGCAGCTCCTTTGATGTGCATGAAGCCAAGCACTGCGCTAGACGCCATATTGGGACCTAGTAAATGCAAAGCAAAAGCTGTTTATTACATACAATTGTAAGTAAATTAAAGCGTTTAAAATAACAAAGCAAGAACATATGTAATAAAGAGTCTCACACATATGGCTTTCTCTGCTTGCTCTCCTACTCACCATTTATACGACAGCTTATTCTTCTGTTTCTTGTTAATACAGATATATTTTAATTGCGCATTTCATTATAGGTATAAACAATAGTCAAATCTTTTCGATGCCAGCAGTTTTATGATGCTGTGAAATACCATTCTATTTGCATGAGCTTGAACAAAGAAAAGAAAAAAGGCCTAAATGGTAATTTCCATGTAAGAAAATGTGTATGCATTTGAAAAATTTTAATCATCTCGAAAATGGTTAACCCCACAAAAAATGTACATGACAAATTGTGGGCTTTAACAGGATTTACATTTTCTGTGTAGTAAGATTTTCTCTCTCTCTTACGGTTTTGATTAAAATGTCATTTGTTTAAGATATTTTTATGACGAATGAAATGTATAACTTGAATTTTCTGGGAATAAGCTCTGAGTCCTCTTCATTCTGGATGACTTTTGTGACAACTTTTGTATTACTGGTAAACCGTAAGAAATAGATAAAAACGTACTACATAAAAATCTGATGTGTTCCATTCACATAACTTTTTCTAGCTTTTCCACAAACAAATTTTTCTTATAAAAGATTATTCTTTTATCTACACCATGCTAAGATATACATTAGCAGAAATGATCTTATTATTTGTTTCCTTGTAAACAGAGGGGAAATAAGTTAAATATTTTAAAGCTGGTTACTATGTGAAACAATTGATGTTCGGTTTGCTTTGAGAAAAGTTAATTAGTTTAAAATTGAAACCAAATTAACACGGAAAATCTCAGAAACGGTCAGCTCTACATAAATGAGGTGTTTTAACGAGAGCTACATTTTTATGTAGTAAGTTTTTGCCTGTCTTATTGTTTAACCATTATGCAAAATTATGTAAATCTCAACCAGAATAAAGAGCTCTTCAGAGGCTACTCTCACAAAATTCAAAATATATATTTTATTTGTGATGTGAATATCTGCAATATACTGTATTTTAATCAAAACTGTTGGATCCATTTTTGAAAAAATAACAATTTTCGAAAAATGGTCCACGTAAAGGGTAATTTGGGGGGGGGGGGTTTCTTTAAAATCTTCGTAAAGCATCCTTTCTGTATGTCTATTCTGTGATTAAGGTCCAAAGATTTATTGCATTTTTTCTTTCCTCTATTTACATACTCATCTGTAGGCAAATTCTTGTTTCCCTTCTTGATTAGAACCTATTATATATGCAAGCTTGTTATAGTCTTTTAAGTTTATATAACAAATCTGGAAGAGAATTTAAACCATGACCAACCTTCTTTTTTTCACAGGTGAGTCAAACAATATTATCTTTACAATGGATCTACATATTTTGTTTTAATTAAATTAAAGCTAAGCATCAGCTTCTCAGGTATAATTTCTTTCACAATTAAATTCACTGTTGAGGGGATTTTAATTTAGTACATATATATGAATTAAGAGAGGAAAGATGAATAATAATTTATGGAATATTAGGGTTAATGATTTTTGCAGTTTTTGGAGGAAGATTATTAAATTGAATAATTTTTTTGACTCCTATTTTATTTGTTTACCATTTATTATAAAAATAATACCTATTTTGAGTCTTCCAATGAATACTTCAAAATTGTTACTCTAGATTTTGTTTACATATTTAATTAAATCTAATGAATTAGTTCTTTTCAATTGTTTCACTTCACAACTACTAATTCACTTTCAACATTTTAATCTCACTACATAGGAGCTTTTTCAATGTTTCCTTGCAGTTATTTTATTTCTTCTCCAACTATGTCACTCTTGAGGTCTCTGTCATTGCATATATACCATGGTGCATTAACTATTTTTCTTAGAACTCTATTTTGAAATGTTTACATGTGCTTAGTACTGGTCTTCTTGGTGCAGTCCAAGAGGTGTATCCCTGAAGTGCAAACTGGTTTCAGCACCTTTTATATATAATTTATAACATACTTCAAGTTCTGAATTCATCTCAATTGGTTAATAAGGCTTCTTAATTTTAATTTTTAACTCTTTTCTTTTTATTTCAACATGCTTTTACCAATTTAGCTTTGAGTTTAAGGTCATGTCTAAATATTTTACGGTTTCAGCTTGTGGAATTATTTTAGTATTCTTACAACAGTGTCTTTATTTTCATATTCATAAAATTAATATGTACAGATTTACACTCAGTAGATTTAGTAGTTTAACACACTACTACTTTTCTACTTGTTGGCATTATTCAGATTTTTTTGTATTTGTTTGTAGATTCCTCTATTCTATCACTACTGCCATTATTCCTGTATCAACAAAAGTAGCCATGGTTATATCATCGTCATGTGGGATTTCCCTAGTGAATAAGAAGTACAAAATTGGACATAAACTGCTTTGAGTCACTCCTGCAACTATATTCTTTAGACATGAGTATTTGTTTCTGCATTTAACTACTTCTGTATAAGATTTTAATATTTGATAAAAGTGACTAATAGATCATTTGAAACTTATGTTCTATGATGTCAATAACACAATGTTGATTGTTGAATATATATTTATAAAACCAAATTGGTATTCTAGCATTAGTTTAGTTTATTGTATAATAGGGTTTAACTGTTCTAATAAAATTGTTCAAATATCTTGGGGAGTTGTGTAAAAGTGAACTTGTATATAAGATTCCTTTTCAATGGGAATTTTGAGCATCAGTATTACCTCTGCTTCCACTGCATGGAATGTCATTTTAATTCTTAGTGTAGCACTGAGGCTTTTTTCTGGCTATTCTTAAATTCCTATTTGGTGATTAAGGGTCAATTCATAATCATTGCTTATGTGAAAAGATGCTTAAGCAATAACTATTTCCTTTAGATAAAGGAATGTTTATAAGCAGTTGATATTCACATACAGTGCTTAGATGCTCAATGCTAAGTGCTTCCTTATTTCAGAAACATAGACATGGTTCATCTTCTTCACAGCTACTTGAATGTATAAGGTAATATGTAAATGAACATGCAGGTAATCAATTGATCATGTAGCCAACTACTATTTCCATATTCATTGTTGTTTTATTCATAACAATGATGAGCATATGATAAAAATGCGCAAGTTTTGAATAGTACATATTTTATTAACTAGTTACTTTAATTTAATTTCAAGTGGATTGTAAATTTAGTTAAGAATTGTGAAGTGATCCAATGCAATCACAGTGATTAAGCAAAACGGACAAATTGCAGTTTTTATGAAATGATTTTAAATAAATGCAGCAGAATCTCATTTTCTAACAGCCAAAGGATTTTGGATGTCATAAATGGGAAAATATTATGTAGATAGTGTTATGCACTGAAAGTCTAGGTGTATCATCTTTTCAGACAAGCTTGTTTCATTTAACTTTATAATCCCAGTTTCCAGGTTATGTTGTTTAGTAAACACATTAGATTATTTACAACAGTTGCTTTGGTAAAATAATATTGCTTCTTAAATTCAGCATTGCTGTAGGTTTCCAGTGGATTCTACAACTCGCGCAATTAGTGTAAAGTGTTGTCATTGTTAAACTCACTTATAGGCAAATAGAGCAAGACAACATTGTATAAAAGTGGAGGACTGAGCTTTCTTAAATGAATAAGTTTGAAAATTGCTGCTTAAGGACTTGTTTGAAATAATTGATGTCTATGAATTAAAACATATCCTGGCACTTTTTGACATATTCATGTTAGACCAAATCTTTGCTGATGACTTAGCGCAGGCATCCCCAAGTCGAAACAAGGTCGCTTGAGGGCGCGTGGGCCACACAACTACACAGTACAGTATAATATGTAACGCTGCATATTAGTACTGTGGTGTCCTATTGACAATGGCTGGTATATCCATGTTAGGAAGATGGTTGTCTACACTTGTGATGTTTCGAGCAGAATGGGAAGAAACCTTTCTGTTTATGGAAGAAAATGACGCGGCAAAATGTAAAGTGTGTTACAAACTTTTAAACAAAATAACTAAATATAATTTGCAATGACATTGCTCGCGGTGATGGTACATTTTTCGACCATAACCTCATTGATTCAGTGTGTAGAAACCTTGGACTTTGATAAATTTATAACCATACTGCGGCAATTGCACAAAGTATTCGAACGTAGATTCCAGGACATTATACCACTTGAGAAACAATTTAAGTTATTTGCAACAATTTTCAGGGGATATCCTCAATAGTCCTGTTGAACTGCAGTTGGAAGTAATATATATGCAAAATAATATTGAGTTAAAAAATAGATATTAAAATAGAAAAAGTATAAACCATTTCTACACCTCTGTAAGATGCGAAAGGTTTCCTAAACTCCACAATCTAGCTGGAAGAATTTTGTGCATGTTCAGGACAACCTATGTTTGCGAATCATTGTTTTCCTTAATGAAGTGTACAAAGTCACATCACAGAAGCCAATTAACTGATGAACACTTGAAAGCATGTTTGTGATTGGGTAGCTCACAAACAATAGTCCCATGTATTGAACAGTTGGTTGAAAACAGACAACTGCAAAAATCACGGCAATTGTCGGATGGCTAAGAAAGAGCAGTTTTCATAGAGGCATTTATTTGAATATTATATTTATTTGTATTGCTTACTTCATTGAATTGCATAGTACCAACAAGGTGTATGTCATATTACATTATTTATTTAGTTTATTAGTTTTATATGGGTATTTATATTTCGTTAATTGAATTTCCTGCCAATTAATTTTATTTTGTATTAAATTAGATATCAGTATTAAAGTGTATAAAATACTGCTATCATTATTATATAATTGAAAGTGAAAGTGTAAGTTAATTTACACAATTGTAGTTCTGCCACTGTAGCAGCTCCATTTCTTGCCCGCAACCGGATGGTCAGGGCTTGAGGGCTTTTACTGCCGCCCGAGCGTGCGTTCTGTTATGGACGCCTGACACTTGAGTTTTCATGGTAATGTGTTTACTACAGATATATTAAAGATATAGTTTTATTAACTATATTCTTTTTATAAGCTCATTACTTATGCTGGAAGCTATGCTGATAATATAATACACATATTAAATGAAAATTGCAAATTATGGATGGATAACATTATGCAAAACTATAAGATAAAGTAGATGAGGTATGCATATTCTGTATGCTGGAGTTTGGGTTAATTCAATGCTCCTTTTGCCATTCAAAATGAGTATACATGCTCCTCATTTCATGCATTATTTTCTGCTTTCATTTGTTTTTATGTTAAACCTGTTTTTCTTCTCCACTTACCTTGGAAAGAAGTGTGTCATTGAAAAATATTGCCTAACATACAATTATTATTAAGATTTTATATAGTATTTTCTGCCTACATTGTTTTTCAATATGGCAGAATAAAAGGTTGATGAGCACTTTTTTCTGTGCTTGCATAAAATAGAAGTATAAAGAATGTCATTTAGTTAATACTTTGATAAAATGTATTAAAACATTTGAATTTTTCTTTCATGATATTACTAAGTTTTTTTTGGGAGGGGGGCATGATTAAAAATTACTTTCTCAGTAATTATGGTAATAGTTATAAAGAAACAGTAGGTGTAATAAAAAAGATTCCAGAATGCTTTACAACAATGTTGCCATTGAGCTGTCTTTAATTCTTGCACAGAACTGTACATGCAGCATTCTTTGCTAATTACAAATGAGAGGTCACTTGACTTTCTGCAACTCTGCAGTGTAGACTTATAGGCTCTGAAGCAAACACATGTTTTCACCTGCTGCAATTTATCTGTTTAGCAAAAATGCCTGCTTAAGAAGAACAAAGAACAAACATCAAATTTTGCTTTAAACTCTGTAAAACTGATCAGAAACCTATGAAATGTTAAAATAGTTTATGGGAAGGGAGTAATGGGCAAAACTCAAGAATTTCAGTGGTTTTCAAAATTTAAAAGTGGCATGACAGTTCAAGATGCAGGGCAACCCTGTTCCAGCAAAACTGATGAAAACATCAATCAGGTGAGAGAAATGGTATTAAATGTAGATACATTACAATAAGAGAACTTTCTGACAAGTGTTGCTAAGATTAAGGGAGAGTGTGCAATGCAAATGGCTGAAGAAATGGAGGAATGGTGACTGGTTCCTGCATCATCAGAGCACCTGTGCATAAATCCCTTTCTGTCTGCTAATTTTTTTGATAAAAATCGGATGAATACTGTTCCCCATCCTGCCTATTCTCCAAATTTGGCTACAG
This sequence comes from Hymenopus coronatus, assembly GCA_030762935.1. Taxonomy (NCBI): domain Eukaryota; kingdom Metazoa; phylum Arthropoda; class Insecta; order Mantodea; family Hymenopodidae; genus Hymenopus; species Hymenopus coronatus. The sequence goes on from CM060882.1 coordinate 115,018,528, forward strand.
CAGACTTTTTTCTTTTCTCTCGACTTAAAATGCAGCTCCAATTACACCATCTTGAGGACATTTATGTTATCCATCACGAATCGCTGAAGGCTCTAACCTGTTTAAAGAGGATGACTTCCAAAGGTGCTTCCAACATTGGCAAAATACTGGGATAAGGGTATCAACTCCCAAAAAGACTATTTCAAGGGTGACAGAGTTGAATAGACAATTCAAAGTGTTGTGTTTATGGCCACATTCTGGAAACTATTTGATCACACCTTGTATTGGGATAATCACAGCAAATTGAATCTTCTGGATTCCATAGAATATGCAAACACCATGTTGACATGTGCTATAGCTCCTGTTTGTGTCATACCAGGTAGGTTCCAAGACAATAAATATTGTAGATGTTATGATATGAACAAAATCCTTGTACAGTATTGGGAACCTGAACACATATTCAAATACTTTATAACTGCAGGTAATGCAAGATTAGGTTAACTACTGCTCCAGCACTATGGAGTAGGGAAGTCCAGGGGACTCTGGAACCAAGAAAGGCTATGCAGTAAATTTAACCAAATTTGAATTTCATTACAGTCAACTTCAAGGTGGCCAATAAAAAGAAGAAACAGATGTAAAAAACTGCCTATTACTTATAAAATTGCAAATGATTTTGAAGGTACTGAAGTAATTTTTCTATTCACTGGTGGATGGAGAACCATCACCTAAGTATCTTGTTTTTTTGTTTTTTGTTGATAGCTTAACCTCCTTTATCCTGGTTGATCATATCGGACGATGAATGAAATTGGTGAAATAATGCTCAAATGATCTCAGGGTCCATGGAGCTTAGTCACTTGACATTCGTCTTCTCAGGATAAGGAAAAACCCTGAAAAAAAACCTTATCTAGATAACTCACCTTAAGCGAGATTCAAACTCACAACCTTTTGAATGTGAGGCAGACACACTACCACCACACTACCCAGGCAGGCCTAAGTATTTTGTTTCTTTCTGTAGATCTTTCAGCAACCCTATAATATCATTAAGGAAATAACCTTGGAATCATGAAATTATTAAACCACATGTTACAAAATCACTTGTGCCTAAAACCTTAGCCTCTGAAAATATCTACTTTTATAATTTAAAACTTTAGCCTCTGAAAATATCTACTTTTATAATTAACACTTGCAAATGTCTTTGTAGAAAGCAATACATTTGATAACACTTTATTATTCTATCTTAAAAATATCATTATCCTAATTTATAATTTCCCATAAAACTGATGTGTATCCTTTGTGGTAGGGAACCTCAGAAACTGAGGAATAATACTAACATAAAATACTGCATTAATTATGGAATCTTGAAAGAAATTGTAGAAAAATTATAAGACGAGATTCAATATTTTATTGTTACCTACACATATTTTCTATATTTTTATGTCATATATTGCCTGCACATATTTTATGTGAAAAAATTACAATTCTATTTTCAAACACACAAATGAAAGTCCATATTGAGCATATTTAAAACCTTTGCACAAAATTTGGAGTGGGCTGTGTATTGGCAGTTGATGTGAAGATCATGCCTTGCTGCGACATGTGCTGCTGCTGCTGTTGCTGAACATGATGAAATTCAGGTTGCTGCTGTTGAGGCTGCTGTTGTGAGGCACTCACTGGATGGGGAGGCGCCAGACGAACACGCTTGGCATTTGGACCATGATTATGATTGTGGTTTCCCTGATCACCCTGTCCTCCCTGATTGCCCTGTAAGGAGTTCAGAAATTTGATAAAACTGTACTCGGTTTCATTAAATATTGTACAACTGGTACACTGATTACATAAGGGCACTTTTTTATATTAGCAATAATCTGATAAGTGTATTACATTATTCTGAGCAGTATAAACAGTGTTATCTATGCGCTGCAGTTCACCAGTACAGTCACTTAAAAATTATTTTAATGGTATCCAAATTCAAAAATTGATAGTTTTCTTACTTTCTCATTATCATTTAAATATTCTTTTTCCTGCAATTACTCAAACATGGCTTTTTGTTGTTGTTTTTTTTTTTTTTTTTAATTTTTGTTCAATGAAAAAGTAAAAAAAAATGTTGCATAAGTCAGCCTGCATGTAGGTATTACAAAGAAAAATTGGTGTCTAGGGATAAAGCCATGTGTCCGTGAGAATTACTTGGGTTTAGTGTTCTACACAAATTTACATTTAATTACACAAATTATTATTATTATATCATGATTAGACCGATATTTAAGAATATTTAAGGATGAATTTATTATTAAATTTATATAACTGACATGAAAGTAATTTCTGCACATGCTGCTAGTCTGTTATCTGTGGTAACTATTATGAGTGATAACCTGTTACTTCCAAATGAGACATACACAGGACATCTAGTGAGGTTTGTATTCAGTCAAGTTGATGATATGTGACAGAAAAATGAAGAGATACCAGGGGTGGCTCCTTAAGGGGTTGCAGGTTTATACATCCCCCAGCAATTTTCCCAAACCTTCAATCGTATTTTCCACATTATATTACAATTTTGTTTTCTGATTATCTGCAGGTAACAGTTTCAAGTAAATGCAGAGGTATCAGTTTGTAAGCACAATGCAAACACTCCAGGCAGCTCATTAAGGTGTGTGATAGGTATGTTGAGAAAAGGAGGGGTGAAAGGGATATCTATCTATATTTTTAAATACATGCATGTGGCTACAAACATGCTTCAAACAATCCAAAATATCACTAATAAGTTAAACAATATGGGACTAAATTTACAACCTTGTCTAAACCTCTCTCTTGTCTCACAGTCCTAGTTACCTCCCCAATACCACACTTAACACAGAATCTATTTTGATAATGTAACTTTGTAATACATCAATCATATTGACACTTAAACCGTTCTTATTTAGCTCATACCATAGCACCTCTCTATTGACCCTACCGTAAGAGTTTTCCAGATCAATGTATAAAGCATACAATCTACCCACCCCGTTTCTTTGCTTAATATTTATCTATCATTGTTTTAATAATTATAAACATATTATCCACTGTTAGGATATCCTTTTATTTTCTTCTGCCCACTTTTGTATTCTCTTTGCCATAACTCCTGTGAAAATTTTCTTGAAATTGGATAAGAATGTAATTCCTCTATAGTTAATACGGTTTCTTTTGTTTCCTTCACCTTTGTATATGGGATGCTATATGCTATCTTTTTGGCACCTTCTTCCTCTCTTTTATTGCATTCATTAGTCTTGTCAGACATGATATTCTGTCTGGATTTTCACAACACGTTTTAAAAAACTCCTACTACTTTGTTATTCTTAAATTTAAAATTTACAAATTTGACTTTTAACTTCTTCCTGTGAAAAGTCTGTCCAAGTTTTCCACATAATTATTGATAACCTCCAAATTCATACTGCTTCTTCCCCTGGTTTCCATAATAAACAAACTCTGAAAATACTAACCCACTCATTTGGACTTATATTTGTTTCTTCGCCTCCCTTTTACACACTGCATGAGGATATTACAGAAGAGGTTTTAAATTTATCAAGCAAAGATAAATGTGTATTAAAGTTCATAAGCTGCATCTTCTTTAACATTTTTTTCACCTACAGGCCTCTGCTTGGCATAACCAAATCTGAGGAGCATTTTATATTTGAAGTTTATATCTTACATTTTGTAATACAATGTTTAACACATTTTTTGAGAGTCTTCCTGTAAAGTATTTATGTTGCTGCAGATTCATGTTTTCTAATTTTCTATGTGCAATTTGGTTTATATTGTATTTGGCATGTTCCTTTTAGTACTAATTTCAGCTTGTTAAGTATTTTATATACCTATTGTTGCAGTGATCTGTATTAACATATCATAAATTATTAAATACTCATTTCCTGAGCTGGTAGCAAAAATGAAATCTGTCGTAAACCTTAATGCTGTTGTAAACCTGATTTAAACTTTTGATTTTGATTCTTTTTTTTTTTTTACATGTTCTGTATCATTATAACTGTTTGTGTTTTCTTTTAGTGGAATTTAATTTGATTTTAATTCAATGCCTTAGTAGCTCAGCTTTGCTTGACCTGTACAGATTTTTTCCCCCCTGGTTCTTATTGTACGCGGAGTTTCATATTCAGAGCAGAGAATATGACTTTATTAATTTTCTATCTTAATTTTTTGAAGCATCAACATAATTTGAATTATAATCCTTAGAATGTTTATTCCTCTGTGACTTTACTTTTTCTTTAATACTATTAGATTTTTTCCTACACATCATGAGAGCAAGAATAGCTTTCTTTGAATCTATTATGGATTTTTCTATATTTAGCAACCAAAAATGCTCATGTAATCACCAAACTGGCTGGCAATGGCATCTACAACACTGCTATCCTCCAACCAGCCCAAGAAAGCATCCTGGCATAAACAAATGCTTATGCCTATCCTCCATCCAGCCCAAGAAAGCAACAAATGCTTATGCCACTGTTGCAACAGATTAAAAAAATAGTTTGTTAATGCACTGAATGTATAATCACACACTTTGTACTTAAAATAATAAAGACAACAAATAATATAGTGTTTTAACAATCACCACACAAGGAATACCAACACTAAGAGCTGATGATCTCTCTTCGGATGATGAGAACAAATAGTTCCTGAAAACTGGTCAGGCACACAAAAAAATGTAATGATGTATATGTTTCTATTCTGATACAAGCTTTCTCTTAAGTTGAATAATTCAAACTACAAAAGAACACACACCAACAGAGATGTTAGTAGGTTTCTTTTAAAGATGAGAGCAAACAGCTCTCGAAACTGATCAGGCACACACAAAAGTAACATGTGTTTGTTCCTATTCTGACTTAATAAAGCATTTTTAATATTTATGATACAATAATTAAAATACCAAATTAAATCTTTTAAATTTGAGATGAACAAAATCTCTAATTTATTTTAACTTTCTGTTCAATTTCAATTTCACATCACTGTTACTAGCTGATCCATGTATTATACAAATCAATTATTTAATTTGAACTCAGAGTAACTTTAAGTGTTTAGAATAAGTGCCAGTAATTATGCAGTATGTGCTGAAATACTGATATAAATACAGAAATGCTATCTACTGATGATATGGCTGTTACTCAAGTTCTAATACTTTACAAATTGAGTGGATCATGTGCATGAATGATACCTGATGTTTTCAGCAACTGTTAACTGAAAGAATGTTTAAGTTTTCAAGGGAATAGGTGTGAAGTAATGTGGTTGCATAAGATTAAGGAGCATTTGATCGAGAATAGTTTAGGAGAGAAGCAAGAGATAGATTGGAATATATGGTTAGCCAGAATCTATGTGCAAAATTGAGAGAGAAAAAACATTGTAATAGTATAATGGGGTGAAGAAAAATGTTGGAAAGGAAGATCACCCTGTGCTTAACTGGGAAACATACAAGTCAATTGAGGAATTTAATGCTCTGTCAGCATGTTGTCATGGTAGTCCAGTGGTTAGAGTAACTGGCTAGAGACCAGGAGATCTGTAGTTCAAATCCCAACTATGGCATTGAATTTTACAGACTGACTCTGCCTATCCATCTTGTGTGGAAAAAAAAAAAAAAAAAAAACCATTAATTAACAGTTTAACATGTTATTAGCAATTAAAATAAAGATTTGCCTGAAGGGTTAGCCATCATCATCAAAGGTATAAATATAGCCATTTAAAAGGGCTCCAAATATTTTTTTAATCAGCAACAACATCCACTCACATAAAACCCTCAGTGAGAGTGGAGGACTGTGCCTGTTGATTAATGGGTCCATTGGGTCTAGCCAAGAGGAGAGCAAGTTCACCAACTATTATGGCAAGTACCACTTATATCATATTTCTATGCCATGACAAGCAATGTAATTGCTGAAATAGCATTTCCTTTATTTCTGTGTTATATACAGCTAGTGCTCAGTCCTCTGAGCCTCACTGGTAAAAGCAGGTTATACTGTGGGTAGGTTGAGGTTTGGATTTGGATAGAAGTTCTGAATGTATATCACTATCCCTTGCAACCTTGTAAAGCAACAGTAGTAAAATTTAGATTGCCAACAGAACATGATTATTTGGTATAATATTTATATAAATCTGGATATATACAAGTCTAACTTGTACTCTCTGCAACAAAGAAGAAGAAATGACTGAAGAACATCTCAAAGCCTGTGAAGCATTACCTGAAGCATCACAAAAAGATATTGTGGAGCAGGGGGGTTGCAAAGGCAGAGCATTAGATAACAATTAAAGTAAAAAGACATAACCTAAATTTTCAAAATTAAATTCAAATATCTTTCAGATGGAATTTTTTTTTAACCAGCTGAGACAAATTTAAATGATGAAAATGCTAGGGCAATGGATTCAGCGGTTAGCCTAATTTTCCATTTGCAGGTAGTCTTGGGTGTGTATTATACACTATTAATTCTTACATGTATTATAATTCTTCATCATAATCAAATATTCAGCTTAGGTGACTAATTGTGTTTGTTCAAGTTCCATCTTCTTACAAATTTATCTCTAAAATTAGAAAGCAAGGATAATAATGGATGTGACTTTCTTTGAGATGCACCAAGAGACCAATAGCTATAATAATTAGGAAGTGTAATAAATAACTCATTGATGTTACAAATTCATGGCAAAGCATATCAAGTGGGTGGAGTCATCTGAGGAAAGGACACACATTAATATCTTATCTTTTCTGTGTACATGCGAAACCACTGATCAGAGATGAAAATCCTGTGATATTTACTTTGATTCAGTACAAATATTTATAATTTGCTAAATATTGTTTAAAATCCAAATTATTTGTTGGTATTTCATCTGACTTATCAATCAAAAGAGAAAATTGCTCATATGTTCAACAATGACAGTAACCTCTACATTTCCTATGTGAGACTCAGCTCAAAACCCTGAAGCCTCAGCTTATTTCTTTCCACACACTATAAATACAAGACAGTTTGTGATTTTTTTAAGGTGAATATTTTGGAAAAAAAAAACAACAAAAACAAACAAACAAACAACAACAACACTGTTTAAATTAAGTGAAATGTGGCATATTAAATCAAACCCTAGTGCCTCTCCTTAATCATCCTGTTTGCATACCATCAACAAATCCAAGACAAACTCTCTAAACAGCAACTTCTTCATCATACACATTTTATGCTTTTATAGAATGGGAGGATTAATCCAAAATCAAAATGGGAAAATTTTAATCCATTTATTAACCTTTGCACAATAGCTATACGGTACCAAAGAAATTACACATTAGCACAAATAAGCCAAAAGTTGTCAATAGCTATGAAAGTCAAATTGAATTTTAAAGAGAAGCTTCATACATATACCCCTGATGTGAGAAGCAAAATAAAAATGTCCAAAAATTGCTGCACTTACAGTCATTGGGGCAGAAAATGTATCAAGCATTTGTATAAGAGCTCCAAGTAGTTATGATATAAACTGTGGGCAATTAACAGTGATTGTCCATCCATGTATTCTATGGTATTTTAATGTGTGTGTTTAAATGAGATTTCCTTATTTTGGTTGACTGGTGTGAGAGAAAACTGAGAATTTTTGATTTGCTGAGTTTTCAGATACTATACTCCTTTTTCTTGTCACTACCAACAATTCTTATACTCTAAATTAAACTCACATTTTGAGGCTGGTTTTGTCGAGCCTTATTCTCAGATTTGTCTTCATTATCATCATCTGTGAGGAACTCTCTTTTTGGATAAGGAATCTGACATCCAGCAAATACACTGAAATGTAAAAATAGAATAGATAGTAACAAATTTATTCCCACTGTCATAGTCAATTGCAAATAGGACCAAAAGAAGCATTGTTTGCAACATTAGTTTCACTTGCTTGATTACTGAAAACTTTGGGAATATTATAAAGAATGTTGCACTCTTCAGCAGTAAGCTAATTGATAGGAAAAATTGTAAGCAATTACTTATATTTATATTTATAAAAAGAAAAAAAAAAAAAATTAAAAAAAAAACACACACACCCAAGAAAACCCTTCAAAAGCAAGTAACTTTGCTAAAAATATGCATTATAAAAAAGGTCTAATTTGAAGTTGATAATCTTGGTTGCACAGATGAGAGTGATATGGATCCAGATTTTGAAGCAGAGAATGAAGAAAGTAAGGAACCAGAACCAGAACAAGAACTTGACCATGGGAGATAACTGGCTCAAGTTTGGTTCATCATTATTGCGAAAAGGCAGTAACTGTAGATCCTAAAAAATGTTTTGCCCAAGAAAACTTTGTGCTATATTCACATGACTTTCTCTACAAATTCTTCAATAAGTTTTCTTAAAAAAGTTAATTCTTCCATCTAGTTCAAGTTTATCATCATTATCAGAAATGTTTTTATTACATATTTCCCTGTAGACATAATGTGACCTTTTAGTTGGTGCACAGTATTTTTTGTAGGCTAAAATTATTTCAGAAGGCCTATATGGAAAATCAAAAATTTCGAACAACAAAAGCAAATCACAGACATCACAAACCTAAGCCAAACAAAAGGCACATCCATTTAAAAGAAATATATATGTCATCCACGACTACATCAAACATGTTTATACAAATTTTAAAAATTCAAAATCACATTTGTATCCAAAATAACTCTAGTCTACAAAAAATGCTTTGCACCAACTTACAGATCTCATTCAGATGAAATTTGGAAACAAGACTGAAAGAACATCAGATCAATTAAATACAGACAGATAAATCTGCCATTGCCCACTACTTTTACTCATTAAACCATCAAATAAATCAAAGTATTAACACATACAAAACCTACAAGATATGCAGTGAATAAGAAATTTGGGGAAAATGTTACATAAAAAAATCAAAATAATATAATGAATTTTTATTTGCAACCACATTGTACTCTGTTGCTTTGTGCCTTTATTGTCTGCATCCTTGACAAAACAAAGCGATCCAAATTTGTTTTAGAAAAATGTAATTGTTAATATTCAGTTTAAATGTTTAAGTTTACCATACAAGGAAGTTTAAGACTCAAAAGTACTTATAATAACATACATAAAATATTAATAATGAATAAATATTTCCTGCTTCGACAAACATCTTTGTGAATAACCATTTTCTAAAACTTTTAAATTATACCTTCTAACACTTTAAATTAGATAGGAATACAAAAAAGGGGAATAAACACTGTAAATAAATGTTATTTGCTGAAAAAACACAAATGTTAAACACTTTTTACTTTCTATAGCCCCAATGTACATAGGGATAGAGAAGGTATTATAATGCCCCCAAAAATTTGATACCGAGATTTCACCGGAAATATATGTTTTGGGATCCCCTGAGTCCGAAAAAAGCATTTTTAAAAAAAGGTCCATGTGTGTGTGTGTGTCTGTGGACAGCATAGCCCCAAAACGAAAAGACTGTTAAATACCAAACTTGGTATTTAGGTTTAGTATCTTCCAAGGATGCGACACGAAGATTTTCAAAAAAATCCCCCACCACAAACTACTGTTTACATGGAAAAAATTTCGAAAATTTCGATTTTCTTAAAAATGGCTCTTAACGATTTTGATTAAAATCCCGTACATTAAGGCTATTTATGTCCGAAATAAAATGTATATCTCGAATTTTTTGGGAATAGCCTCTGAAGACCTCTTTATTCTGGATGAATTTTGCCGAATTTTGCTTAACTGCTAAACCGTAAGAGATAGAAAAAAAACTCACTACACAAGAAATGTACATCACGACAAAACACACAATTTATGTCCTTTTCGTTTTTGTTGTGGAGGTAACTGTTTCCGAGATATTCCTTGTTATTGGTTTCAATTGTGAAGTACTTAAACTTTTCTCAGACAGGAAGTGTCCATTTTTCTTTTGTTCTACTCCTGGCCAAACAAAGAAGTGATTTGCAATGACAATCACATAACGATAGCTTTTAAAACATTTGACAATCACTTTAGCATAGCGAATTCCCTTATTCCTTCTACTTATAAGGAACTAAGTAATAAGAACATTCTGCTAATATTTATCTCAATTAGCATTGTGTACAAAGAAGAATAATCTTTTTCAGGAGGTTTGTAGAGCAGCTAGAGAAAGTGATGTGAGTGTAACATCAAATTTTTTCTTAAGGCATTAAACATCACCTTAGCTCCGAAAAACAACTACAGCATTTGGAACCTCTATGCCAACATTTAAAAGATCCTATCCCTGAAAATAAAAAACTGGGAATTTATAACATTAACAACTCAGACTGTAATCTAGTATATATAGGAAGGACAAAGAGAAGTTTGGAAACCAGATTAAAGGAACACATGGGAAACCTAAAATACAAGCAAACAGAAAAATCATCAGTTGCCTATGATTTTTGGACATCAGGGCATGAAATCACACCTAACATAAAACTGTTAAAACCAGTATATACACACAGAATTATATGTCAGGGAGAAGACTTACATCATGAAGAAAAAAGAGCCATACCATGAATTTTCATTTATCACCATACCTTTAGAAGTTCATAGATCCAGCAACAGATGCCTCCATAAGTGATACATCACCACCCCCACCGTTGACGCCAACGCAGAAAGATTTAGTTGGAATGAAGGGTTGGAAGTGGGAACAAGTGGTTCTGAAACCAGTCCCAGTAAGTAATTACTAAGTGATGTTTGTGTTACAAAAACCGACTCAATTTCTTTTGTTTTTAATTTAAACACATCACTGTCACAAGCTTCTTTGCATATTTGCAAGATTTCAAATTTGCCACGTTTCTAGAGCTGTGAAGAGCTAAGGGATAGGCTTTATTAGTAATGTCAATAAAATATGAAAGAAAAAATTAATGTTATTGTTCAGATCGATTATGCTAATGATGGTACCCAACTTATTTGCTTTAAAAGAAACACAAACTAATAAATACTAAGAATACTAAAAAAATGTTTATTAGGATTGGCCTTTTTGATTGACATGCCCTTGATTATTAAAAGTCATGTCACGATTTGAAACCAACATGAATATAATGTATGCAATACAGTTATCTTTATGTGTATTCATTACAATATTGTTAATACAAATTCTGTTGAAATCATTAAAGGCTTCATGGATTTTGTGTCTTATACTATAATTGTTAAATAATAAAAAGGCTGACAATGTGGTTATCCCTAACTCTAAAATCAATATTAAAATCTGATGCTAAAACAATATTTCTATTCATAATACTGTTTTCTTAACAAACTAACCTTAGAAAAAGGGAAAGAATGTGCATTAAAACAAGAAAAAACTGAGGATCAGAGACTGATAGGAAAGAAATGGTGCAGCTTTTTGGATACACTACACAAAACATATAGAACCTATGATAAAATATGGAAGTGAAGACTGTGAAGTGAAATATGGAAGTTGAAAACTGTTCAAAATAACACAATAGGACTAATATAAGGAGTAAACAAACCACCAATAGCTGCATTTCAATTGTACACAAACCAATAGAATGACAAATAAAAACTCAAAGTGCTATTAGCTATATACTTCTATATAAAAAGGCTTCCAGTTGCTATCTGGTCAAATTAAAATCCACCAAATATTAAGAAAATCCCATATGGTCCTCATCAGCAAAATAGCTAAGTGTTTACTGAGCTGAAAGGACATACAAATCACAACAAACTTCCAGAACTGTTAAGTTAACCTAAGCATAAGTCCCTAGAAATGCTAAATGAACTGTACTTGAAGCAACAATTTGTCGCCCTCCATGGTGTAGTGGTTACCATGCTAACTTCATATACCCAAGGTTCAAATCCAGCGGAGGACGATGGATTTTTTTTGGGCGTAAAAATCCTTAGCATGGTTTCCTTCAGAAGGGAAGTAAAGCGGTTGGTCCCATGTCATAGATTTACGACAAGTAAAAAAACTTCAAGCCTAATAAAAGAGGCCTCAGAGCAAAATTAGGTGGTCTTTCATGCCCAGTATAGGATGGGATGTTAAGAACCACTGTAGTTAAAGAGCATTCATAAATAAAACTGTTTCCAATGCAACAAACGTACTCTCAAGATACCTGGTGAACATCTACACAGATGGCTCATATATAACCAACAAAGGAGCTGGAGCCAGGGCATTTAGTACACTGTTTAGCCTACATAACAATAGGGAAAAATAAAACTTTTGACATTAAAATAGAGCCAATACATTTCACTTTCCAATGTTTTCTTTAGATTATCTTACTTTTAAAAAGTTTCATTATTATTGAGATTAACTGAAATTAGTTGGCTCCAAATGTTCAATAACAAGAATAGCCTCCATTACTAGAATATTCAACAATAACAAAAATAAAAAACCATTAATTACACTGATTAAGTCTTTTTATTCAAAATCTAAATTCAATTTAATAAATATAAAACAGAATTTACCTACACAAATTCTGATTTCATCCGAAGATGTAATTCACTCATGAACAATTCCTAGTCTCGGAGTAAAGGCTGATGCTACTCCAGGACGATTATAAAACTATTTCTTTTCAATGGGTATCTCACATATTGCACTCGGAGAAACTAAAAAAGATGGACAATCTCTCACAGAAATCACAGAATATCAAAAACAACAAACTACCATGCTATTAATAAAACGCCTGATAAAATATCCATATCTGATTCCATATTTCATTAACGTCAACAATTAAGAGTATAAGGAAACCACTGCAAAAGAAGAAAACCCTATATAGGCCAAGGAAACAAGCAGTAGCTACTTTTAGAATGGAAACAGGATACAAGAGTCTGGCAAAACAATTTGTACATTAGAACTTTTAATTTCTGACAACTGCACACTGTAGAACAATCCAATTCAGCCATGCACTAGGATGATTTATTACAATGCCCTATTTGCATAAAGGAAATAAGAACCTGGTGGTACTTTATTGGGATGCTAGAAATTGAAGATGATTATGGTGACAAAGGCAAACAAATTGGGATGAAAGTGTACAAGTTTAATTAAGTAACAGATAATTTTTACCTGTTAGTGATGTTACAGTATTACTATTATTAAATTCAAACTTCTAATTCAAATACATCACAGTTAGTAACTTCTGTACCCAAATTATATGTCAGTGTGTTGCTTTATGAAAAGGTTCTTGTTTCATAAAAATCCAAAAAGCTGAAAGTTGTGATTTGTTAACTCTCATGAACAAAAAAATGGACCTGGACTAAGCTACTAAGCTGAACATAAATCTTGCATACAGTGAAACAAAGATTGTAGTAAACACTTTGGATCAGATGATATGCAATGATTGTTGCAGCAGAAAAACCTAAAAATGGTCTCCGACTTTGTTTTATGGAATGCTGAATATCGTGATTTTTAATACATACATATTAATTCATTCACCAGCAATAAAATCACATATCTAGAAAAGAGTTCATAAAATAACTGAGCCATGATTTCACATTTGCACAAATAAAACAAAATCTGCACAAAAAATGTATTCAATATTTATTGCAGCGAACTTCTGAATAACTTCAGAATGCGAAATATCACCATAGATGGCACACATGCTCATTTTTTTCTTTCCAGAAAACAAAAGTAAACACAATATTTGTGATCATTGCTCAAGAATCATTGGTGAGAACACCAGGTCAAGTCTTGCCTAGATTGCGTTAATGCATCTTAAGTACGAAATCATCCTTTATTAATTGAAATTATTTTGTTCCTCATAACAGTAGTGCATAACAGTTTACTTTGTCACCTAAATCCAAATATCATTTATATTCATTACATTTTCAAAAAGAGATTTGAATAATAATAATAATAATAATAATAAAAATGCAGAGCCTTAATAAGACACTTATTATATTTTATGCATGCTATTCCACTATTACTGTAACCACATGATTTTTGCACACTTACTCTTGAGTTGGAAGTGGTTCCTCTTGAAAATAGGCATCTTGCATTGCTTGCTCTGATGTTATCCTTTTTGTTGGATCCATCAGCAACAGCTTCTGAAGCTGGAACAATTATTTCTTTACCAATAAGACATATTCAATATTTTCAGCTTATCTATTACATAATCTATTTTGAAACCACTATTCTTTCAAAAAATGAAATAGATATGAAAATATTTCATCTCTGTACTTACCAGATGAAATGCTTTGCTATCTGGTTTGATTTTATGTCTGTCCATGTATTTCACCAGGGAACAATTTGAGTAGCTGTAGACAAAGAAAAGAAACACATTAGGCATAATTAATTTTAACTTGATAACAGCTCTTGGTGTTTACAACTTTAGGATGAATGCCAGGAAATTTAGGGTATCTAAAAATGGTTAATAAAGCTTAGAAACATATGATACCAGATAAACATGTTTATACTAATTAAATATACTATTGAGTAATGTTTATTTTCTTTGTGTTTTACTCACACCCTGACATGTTTTACAACACCGATAACTGACAAATGTAACGTACCAAATAATGTACAAGGTACAGATGTCATCTCATAACCCAGATAAAAATCTGAATGAGAAATAGTAAACTTTAAGAGCATTTCTGTTTTACCTTCATAGAATTGTAGAAAAATGTTTTGGAAAAAGGATACATTGACCACTTCCTAGATGGTTAATTTGTGTATTTGTACTACTTATCTAACGAAAAAAAGCAGTTTTCAGGGTGGGGGGTTATTATTAGTGTGCCATGGCTATTTAGACAGACAATGCCCAAATGAGTGTAAGCCAATGAGGTGACTGAAATCTTTGTAGGACATTGTTTCATGAGGCATCCTTCACATCGTCTGCTAAGTTGATTGGCTTCAATCTGGATTCTGTTTCCTCCCAAGGGTATTTTGACATTACATGTTTAGGAAACAATGTAGACTTTTTCTCATAAGTTTAATATAGAGGTCATATGATATGCTTTAGTAACTGTGTCTCTTTTTCTGTAGTGTGGTTCTCTTCTCAAATTGGTTTGCTAGTGCAAACTTTTCTGTCTATTTGTATGTTACATTGCAGCGGTGTTCCTTTAATTGTTTCTATGTTACTTTTGTTTTGTAAATCTTGTCACAACCTTCCTTATCTATTTGATTTATACCTTGTTTCTTTTCTTTTGTGATATTGCTAGTTATATTAGATTTTAACAACTTTCCTAAGAGGAATCCACTTTATGGTGCTACGGTTATGTTAACTTTTTTGAATGTCTTTTGGAATTTTTGGAAGGTTGAGGATAGTAAGTAATTCTTTTGTATGTACATTCATTCTAAACTGGTGGAAGAGTGGTGATCTGTCTGATTTGTTTTTCTCTAGTAAATTTTTGGCTCTTTCTGTCAATCAAGTATTTACCGAAGCCATTAGTTTCAGCTGTTGTTACTATGTTTGTATTCCTTTCCTTTATTTTGTTTCTTTTAGAGCACATTTAAATGTTTATGTGATCTGGGCTTAAAACCCTGAGGTTATATGCAGAGTGCGCATGTGGGTGTGGGTGTGTGTGTGTGTGTGTGTGTGTGTTTTTTTTTCTTCTCCTATTCCTTATTCTATCCTTTCTTAATTATATATAAGTTTTAGATCGAGAAACAGTAATATTTTGAACTTCTATTTCCATTGTAAATTTTACTTGTGTTCTGTGGGTTAAATATCTTTAGGACATCCTTAATTTTTTACTTGTTTATGATATCAAATATATCATCTACATATCTGAGCCAAGTCTTGAATACCAGTCATTCTATATCAAGTCACACAAATTTTCATCAATTCACTTTAAATTTTGTCGATGGATTACAAAAGCAAAGTGGATTTATCTTATAAGTTCTTTTTTTTAAAACCAAAATATATTAAATATCGCACAATGCTACTTGTGAACCGTACACATCTATCTATCTTTAAATTAGAATATTTTATAGGTAATAAATGATAAAAATATAAAGTTTAATATCAGTCATGTCCAGAAAGTTAAGTACCATTTCGGTTTAAGATAATTTCTGATACCACTGAGTGAACTACATTTTGTAATATAGTTTTCTAATGCAAGGAATGTTAAGTCAGCTGAAATTCATCGTCACCTTATAAAGATTTATGGTGAAAATGTAATGACTAGGACCTAGATTTTTTTAAAGCGCATATGCAAATGCATAATAAAAGGATTTTAAAGCGTTGCTGCATATTCTAAGCGTAACAGATTATTTTGGCATAAAAATTACAATTCCAAGAATTTCTCAGAAAAAAGTTTGTGTGGCCCTTTAAACTCCTAGAATTTCTAAGAAAAAAAATTTGTAAATCCCTTTAGTTGAAACAGCACCTTACTTTCAGAGCTTACAATAGAAGCATGTACCTCCCACGGGGGGTTTCTTACATATCTTTTACTATTGCGCGCAGCAGACAATGATCAAAAGAAATGCATGTTTGTTCGTTCTTAATTTTTGTGTTGATAGAGTTGAGTGCAACTAATTTTTGTTTGTGAAAATACCTAAAGAAAAGATCAGCAAACAAGATTTATTAAATCAGTGGGTGTCGGATAATTGTGACTACTCAACAGATGGGACAATAGTGTATTGCCAAGTTTGCTAAAGCGAAATAAGTGTGAGAAGAAATTTCAACTTGAACACACAAAAACCACTGCAAACATTTCTGTAAAGAGGAGGAAGGACAGCACATCACAACTTCTTCTTATGCAGGTAAACCCAAGTCCTATGTTAACACATTTTCAGCTGATCTTTGTTAGGCTTTAGTATGCAGCAACGTTCCATAGAACACATTAAATAATCCAACTCTATGATATTTCTGGAAATATGTATAAATCAAAATATCCCAGACAAATCAACTCTTAGAAAAACTATCTACCTCCGTTAAATGGGTCTATCCTGGAGTTCATCCATTCTGATATCTAAGAGAATTCTGTTTGGATCACCATGGATGAGATAACTAATTCACACAGCCACTACATAGCTTCATGGTTTCATGGTTGGTACACTACATCCAGACGAACCTGGCAAACCTCATCTTTTGCATGGAACCAACCAAAGTAAAATAGCAAGATTTGTTAATGCTGTGGCTACTGTGGCCATTTGAAATTGAGAATAATTGCTGCAAGGTGGTTGTATTACTCACAGTTGCGGCTTCATATATGCTGAAAGCAGTAAAGGCCCTCCAGGTGTTTTATCCAAATCTAATGCACATAACCTGCTTAACATATGGACTACACTGTTGCAGAATAAATATGTGCACAGCTTCCAATTGTTAATGATTTAATTGCAAGTGGGAAACCAGTATTTTAAAAACATCACCTCATATCCAGTTCTACAAAGATTGCCTGCCTGAAGTTCCTCTGCCTCCTGCACCTGTCCTAACTAGGTGGGGGACATGGTTATCTGCAGTTTCGTTTTGCCAGGAGCATTTCCATGAAGTAAAAGAAGTGGTTGCAAATATTGAAGATAATACTACATGTGTTCGTGATGCAAAGTTGTGTTTGAAAGTGATACGATTTATCAAGATGTGAATTTCTTCCATGTGCATTTTTCTAAACTTACAAAAGTCATTGAGAGCCTAGAATTGTGTGGTAGACTCCTCCACAATTCACTTATATTGTCCAGAAAGCAGTTTGTTCATTGAATTCCACTCCAGGCAAAAAATTCAGGAGAATATTGCATGGAAGTTAGAAAGTATGTTGATTTGTGAAAGTTTGTGATAATTTAAGCACTCTGTGATAATTTCATTCAAAATAATTTTTGAAATTTGTGAAAACTCATCACAAAGCATTCATATTTTGAACCATCTGTTTTCATGATTTGTCCTATTCACTTGATCAACCAAATCATCAGTGAAAACAGAAGGCCATCCACTCTGTGCTTCATCATGAACATTGGATTGTCCATCATTGATCTGCCTAACCTACTTTCTCACCATCTGGTGCTACCAGTCCCAGTAAGTAATTACCAAGTGATGTTTTGTGCCACAAAAACCAACTCAAATTTTTTCCATTTAATAGTAATCACATCACTGTAACAAGCTTCTTTGCATTTTTGCAACTTTTCAAACTCAGCCAATTAACAAGTCGTGTAGAAGCAACATTTTCCTGTGAAACTCCAACATGTGGTGCCTCGTGGTGCATAGTTAACACCAGAATAAGATGGAGGTATTACAGCAACCTTTGGAAGTTCATAAATCCAGCATCAGATGCCTCCACAAGTAATGCACGCCTACCCTCATTGTTGATGCCAATGAAGCGAGATTTAGTCGCAATTAAGGGTTGAAAATGGTAAGTGTTCCCGAAACTGGTCCCAGTAAGTAATTACCAAGTGATGTTTTGCATTACAAAAACTGATTAAAATTCTTTCCATTTAAAGAAAATGTTTATGACATATTGTTGCTTATTTCACATTCAGTAAACATTCCATTGTCTTGTGGTCTTTGCAGCAGCATGAGAAAATAGTATGGCCCAGGTTTATTTATTCACTTCATGTTATTCTCCTAACCAACTTCTCTAAATGTTTCCATTGATTTTAATGATGGATTGAATGTCATAGACATAGTAAAATGCTCTCTGATGTGCCATAATATCTCAGAGAAGTGATAATATATTGTTGTGATCTTGAGGTTGAAAATTAATTGTATTGTATTTATTTTCATCCATAGAAACATGATACATGTCAATTAAGATATAAGAAAAAATAACATTTTATCAAACTAGATTAAAATACAAGATTAAAATACAGAAATATAAGATTTAACAAATTTTAAATATAAAAGAAAATAATATACAGAATTGAGTCATTTAAGAATTTAAACAAAACTTTTTTGAATTTTAGCTGGGTTTCAATTTTCTTTATATATTGGGGTAGTTTGTTGTATAAATGTAGACCAGCATATGTGAAGCTATATAAGTGGTGAAAATAATTGCAATGGATTCTAGAAGGATGCAAGGCACTGAGCTGAGGATATAGAGAAACAGGAGAGACAGGCTGGTTTGGAGAATAAACCTCACCGGAATTAAATAGAAACATTACAGAAATTGGGGTGGAGAGAAAAACTTGAATAATTCTGACATAAGCAGGGTTATGCTTGGAATGCAAAACAGGTGTACTATTTCTTGAAAGGGCTAAGTCCAAGCTTGACAGAAGCAATAAGTGTGGGAAACCAGATGATATAACACAGCCTAATTGAATATGAAATGGTTAAAAGGTGGAAGGATGCAAATGAAGAATAGAATAAATCACCAAATGATGTAAGAGCAATTAAAATGTTAGTGGACAGTACAGAACAAGAAATTAATAGGATGGGGGAATTTGTAGAAAGAGTGAGGGATAAATGGGCAAGGAACTCAAAGAAGGAGAAAGAAGACAATCATAATAATAATGACAATTAGTTGTAGAAGCTCTACACCATACATACAACAGAGTTAAAAGTATGAGAAGCCTAATTTATGAAGTGTTACTCATAAATGTGTATTATTAATCAAGGATGGCATTTATTTAAAAGTGAAATGAAATAAATATCAAATAAAGAATATATTTATTTGTATTTGCAAAATGCTGCTTTCATAATTATGTTGCTCCTTATGAAAATTTTGATGTCCTTATACATAGAGTTCCAAGTTTAATGATAAATAAATTATGCATGTAAAGAATTATACATTGCATATGACCTGTATTTATAAATGAAAACAAAAGTTGCATTTTAAAGCAAATATTTATGAACAAATAATTCCAAATGCAAACGGGGCCAAGTGCTTGGGTATCCTTATGATGCTAAACTAAAATGGAAAGCACACATTAAAAAGAAAAGAACACAATTTGACATCAAGTACAGAAAAATGTATTGGTTGCTAAGAAGATATTCCCGACTCAATATACATAATAAATTGCTTTTGTGTAAGCATATATTAAAACCCATTTGGATCGGTTGCAGATCTGGGACTGCACAAGATATCAAATATTAAAATTATAATAAATTTTCAAAATAAGTGCTAAATGGTATTGTTGATGCACCACGGAACATTAGGAATGACAACATCCACAGAGACTTAGAAATGGACACTGTTAGTAAAGAAATATGAACCATGGCAGTGAAGATGAAAAGCGACTTCACAACCATTTAAACCCTGTTGTGCTTTATTATTCAGGGTAGTAGCAAGAAGATTAAAAAGGAAAAACCTGAAAACCTGAAATACAGTGGTGTGTGTTTTTGCATGAAAAATATAATTATTTAATAGAATATATTCACTAGAGTAAATTATTGTCAAAACAGTGACTTAGTTATGATAGTGGAGCTATACTAGATAAGTTTTCTTATACTTAATTTTAGTGTGATTATAATGCATTTTATCGTAAAAAAAAAAAAGAAAATTAAGCATATGTAGAGTATAACAGAACTTGAGGTTTAAGACGTATTAATTAAAAGGTAAGAGGGACTGTAAAACAAGTGATGGTACACTTTTGTGAGTGTTGAGAGCTTTGAGCAGTTTAGCTTAATAAGTGCAATCACCCTTGAACAAGCATAGGTTTCCTTTATGCACAAAATTATCTAATATTATTAAATAAGCCTTTATTACATTCCTGGGAAGCATACCTTGCTCGTTTGAAGTCTTTTAGTAGTGTAGGATGTTCTGGCATTTTTTTTATGTCTTCCCAATCCTTTTCCTGTGGAAAGCCCATTACATTAAATATCCGATCCAGCTGGTCATGATGATATGGATTACTCGTCTTTATATCTTCCTGGCGGCAGTGAAATATTGGCTCAGATGTAAGCAATTCAGCAAATATGCAGCCTATTGCCCAGATATCTAAAAATACACAGTTTACATCTTTAATTAAGTATTCAAAGGCACACAAATTAGTGGATTAGAAATAAGAAAAGTGATACAGCATGTAACTAAACTCTTAAATTGTTGTGTAATGCCATAATGCATTCATGTTTATTTGAAAATAATATATACATAATCATTATTACATTACATAGATATAATGTTCAGAATGTTTCCATGCTATGTTGGTGCATTCATTTTGTCCAATAAACAGTATTTAGCTTCAATAAAATTTTAAATGTTTAAATTTACTCATTTATTTTTGTTTGAATAGTTGACATCCCTTATAATAATTCATGTCTGTTAAGAAACCAATAAAATAGATGGATGAATACTCAAATATGCCCAAGTTCTTGGAGCTGAGAGCTGTCTAAAATTTGTCTTCCATTTATAAGGAAAATATGTATGCAGATTTAAAATGGAACCCTCCGGATTAGAGGGCAAACCACTATATATTTCAATGAGTGGACATTCTCCATATAAACTATTCTTATTTTTGTACTGACTACAACTGAATCTCATTTCCAAACTCTTATATATACATTTTCACAGGAAATGGACCAATTAAAATTTATATTTTCTCCACCTAAACTATCCTTAATTTATGTATTCTCAAACCCTTATGCATTAAATTCCACCAAGTCTACAAGTTGTTCATGCAAACAAATACAAGAACAGACAAACAATAAAGGGATGCCCATAGGTGTTCCATAAAACATATCTAGGGTGAAGTATTCTGTTAAAATATGCTAGAACGAGCTAATCTCTGAATTGAACCTTACATTTGCAAAAGAAAGAAGGTTGCTCTGTGAAGTAGACCTACAGTGCTGCACTCTGTTACCTCTGTTAAAAAGCAGCACAAGCAGTACCTACACTTGGTGGAGGCAAATGTACACAAGCATAAAGAAGTTAGTTGCTACAGCAAATTGCTTTCTGGACAAGCTGAACTCATAAAAAATTTTCGTGTAATGGGAAGAGGGGAGAGAACTTTACCTTATTTATCTATGTAAGAGAATAGAAATAATGCAAAACAATAGTAAATATTGTGTTAATACAAACCTGAAAAGTAAGAATAAATCTCATATATATTCCTGTATTCTCATGCATTTTTAATTTCCCACTAAGCTATATAAAAAAAATACAAACTCTGAGCTTCAGAATGCTGCAGTAGATTATGCTTTGATGAACATAACAGCTACAACTTTATAGTACATTTTTAGGCTCTGTGTATTAGGCACATGTATGCTGCATAGGTTTAAAATTTTCTGCAGACTTACCAATTGCTTTTGTATAATGACGAGCCCCTAGAAGTAATTCTGGGGCTCTGTACCAGAATGTTACTACCACAGGATCCAGGTCTGCTAATGGTTTTAATGGTGCATTAAATAATCTGGCAAAGCCCATATCTGCTATTTTCACACGTCCTCTTTCTGGACCCTCTCCCATTACTAAGATGTTTGCTGGCTTCTGTAACACAGCACAGTGCATATTGAGAAAATAATTAATATGTCAAAGATTTACTTTTATACACAAAATATTATGTATGAAGATGTATATTAGTTTAAGTTAAAATGAAAATATAGCTATCTTAAATTTTTAAGCCTTAAATTATGCAGAAAGAGAATGAACATTTAATGTTAGCCAAGTATATAAATTATACATATTTTGTAACAAAAAATCTCTTTATTAACTGAAAATTGATTACAGTCTTTCTTCTGCTGCTTGTGCAATAATTCTGTAATAAAATTTTCTCTAGTCGCAGCTCTGCACACTGTGAACTCCTGTCGAAAACTGAGTTGCCTAGCTTGAAGCTGTTCCTTTTATATCTGCTGTTCCAAAAAAATTGAACATTCTTGCAATGTCCATTCACCCAGGTATGACATTCCAAGGCTTTCAGGGAGTGATGCTGCTCTTCACATGTGCAACAATAGGCTATAAGCTTTCCATAGCAAACCATTTATTTACATTTATATGTGCAGCGACTGCAGGCCAGCAAGGCACAGTCACACTTCTCCCTGGATGACCAACACCATCGTAGAGGGCTAGATGATCCAAATGTTCTACCAGCCTCTTCCCTCAGGGCAGTCTCTGGATGTGATAGATGACATCGTTAATTCTCTTCACAACGAGGTAAGGCCCTTGCCCATGATTGTTGAAGTTTGGGCAGTATCCTTTGGTATGGGTAGGGCGATATATCCACACCAGATCACATTACTGAAAACCTCAGTTGTCGGCCTATCAGTCGTAAGAGGCCTTTATCTGTTGCTTGCCACCTGAATACTTCAGGGGCCAATCTCATGCACATTGTGAAGTTGGTCTATGAGCTATTTCACCTAGATGACTGCTGTATGTTCTAACCCACAAGTACACCCAAACATCATATAGCACCCAATATACCAGAACGCTCCTATTCCATAATTAATACTCACATTTCAGATCATTATGCTCAATTTGTCTAATTCAACATAGGTAAATATGAAACACAGCCAAAAGAAGTTAAGGTATTTCGGAATCTAAATAAAGAAAATATATATAGATTGGTGTATAAATTAAATACTGGGATTCTAACTTTAGCCTGTAATAGTATAAATAATAAATGGAATTATTTTTATAAGGTTTTTAAATTAACTTTAATGATTGTTGCTCACTTAAGCAGGGTACACTAAATAGGATTAAAAAAGAAAGAATTGTATTACCATTAGAGTTAGTAAAGCTAAAAGAGAAATTGAAAGATATGTATGTACCATATAAGAGCATATCAACTGTTTATTATAAAAATAAGTATAAGGCTGTAAAATGACAATATTTAAAAGAACTAAAGAATGTAAAAGCAAAAATATACAGAGAGAAAATGGAAAATTAAAAAAAAATATTAACAAATCAGCATGATACTAGAAAGAACAAACAGTTGCACAAAAATATTCAGCTAAACATAGACGGGAAATTGATAAAGGTAATGACTTTTTTATCAAACATTAGACCGAAGAAAGTATTCAGATATTACTACTATTACTGCACCTCCAGTCCAGTCCTCATTCTTTATTAGACCAGTAACAGAAAGTGAAATCAGTAAATTAATTAGTAACTTAGCGAATAAATCAAGTAGTGGGTGGGACGAGATCAGTCCAGTGATAATGAAACACTTTAAGAATGTTCTGGTTAAACCACTAACATATTTAATCAACTCCTCTATAGAAGGAGAATTTCCAGAAATATTAAAAATAGGAGTGATTAAGCCATTATTTAAAAAAATCTTGTGTTCCATTCACATGACTTTCTCTATATCTCTGCAATACATTATTTTTAAAAAGCTTGTGCGTCTATTTACTTCCTGCTAATCCAGAAAAAATTAGCAGAAATAGTCTTATTTCTTGTTTCCTTGTAAGTAGAAGCAAAATAAAGATTAAAGTGATAGTCAAAAGCTCGTAGCTAAGTGACTGAAGTTCCTTTGTATGGACACGAGTTCACAAAGTCCTGTATGAGAAAAATATAAGTTTTTATAGCTTAAACCAAAAGCAAGGAATATCTCAAAAACAATCAACTCCACGAAAAAAACGTATACAACGTAAATTGGTGGTTTTAATGTGCTCTACATTTTTTGTGGGGTAAGTTTTCGTTTCTTCTTACGGTTTAGCACTTATGCAAAATTCCGTAAAATTCACTCAGAATAAAGTAGTCTTCAGAGGCTATTCCCAGAAAATTCAAAATATACATTTTATTTGTCAGGTAAATATCTTTAATATACGATATTTTAATCAAAATCGTTAGAGCCATTTTTTAGAAAATCAAAATTTTCAAAAAACGTTCCATGTAAAGGGTAGTTTGGAGTGGGGGGGATTTTTCTCAAAATCTTTGTCTCGCATCCCTGGAAGATACTAAACTTAAATACCAAGTTTGGTATTTTACTAACTTTTCGTTTTTGAGTTATTGTGTTCACAGACACATGCACACACACATACACAGACCTTTTTCTGAAAATACTATTTTTGGTTACAGGGGACCCTAAATTTCCGGTGAAATCTCAGTATCAAATTTTTTTATGGAGTGCAATACATTCTCTATACACTATGTACATAGTGTGTATAGAGAAAGTAAAAAGGAGATGGTGATGATGTTAATAATTATAGATCAATTTCATTAATATCTGAAATAGCCAAACTTTTTGAAATAGTCCTATTGGAAAGGTTAATTCCTTACTTTGATAAATACCAACTTCTTCAAAACTTTCAACATGGTTTCAGAAAAGGAAAATCTACATCCACTGCTATGAAGTCACATAGAATTTAAAAAAAAAAAAAAAAAAGAAAAAAAAAAAATCTAAAGCTTTCGACTGCGTTGATCATAACATCCTAGTGGGTAAACTGGATAACTATGGAATGAGGGGTTTAGCTAAGAAAATAATAAGTAGTTACCTTATCGGAAGAAGTCAGTTAACAGAAATATCCCATAAAACAGGTAAATTCATCAATAAAATACACTCAAAAGTAAAAATCAATAAGTATGGAGTACACCAACGGACAGTATTGGGACCATTACTTTCATTATATATGTTAATGATATCGTGCACCCACTCAATACATCAATTGTCACTTATGCAGATGATACAACAGCCATCTGCTGGAGTAAAAACATAGAGGGATTAGATGTAAATATGAACAACTCTGCCTCCATGATAGGAAACTACTTCGAGGCTATCAACCTTAAATATAATATGAAAAAAACAAAATTGAGGCAATTTAACTCGTTAAACAAAAATATCTACAATTTGAGCCTACAATTACAGGGTAACACTATCGAAGAGGTGAAAGCTCATAAATTCTTAGGCATAGTAGTAGATAATCAACTCAAATGGGTAGAACATATTAACAACATTTGCAGTACCATCAGAAAATCAATTTTACTGCCAAGACATTTCCAGACATATGGGGATTTATATATTTTGAAACTTATTTATTTTGGTTGCATTTATTCCCAACTTGTGTATGGAGTAGAAATCTGGGGCTGCTGTGCAAACACACATGGACAGATTATTTATTCTTAAAAAAAGATGCATTAGACTGTTATTCAAATTAAAACCAAGAGATTCATGTCGGGGTATTTTCATTAATAAAAAAATATTCACCATTTACTCTCTGTATGTTTTCAGGACTACATTGTATGTGATAGATAAGCACAGCTTAACAAGGAATAATGACCTACATGAGTATAACACAAGGAGCAATTCTGATTTCCACAGACATAATGTAAATAAGGGTATCAAAGAAAAAGATGTTAGCATAAGAGGATCAAGCTGTTTAATAAGCTACCATCACAATTAAAAAATATTGCTAACATCTCAAAAACACGATTTAAATCTAAATTACAAGAATACTTATAAATAAGGCTTTGTATAACTTAAATGACCTATAAATGTATAATAATGTAAAAATATTGTAAATGTATTGTATACTCTAGGAATAAAGTCAATGTAAAGTTGATAAACTGGATGCAATAAATTACATTACAGTACATCAAGCCACATAGTAAATGGAGCCCCCTGCCCAAAGATCAAACAGGCTGGCGTCAACCCACTGGTGTTATGCTTTGAAAAGAGATGGGCTAATAAAAGAAAATCTGATGTGTCCATTCACTTTCCCTACATCTCTGCAACAAATTATTGTTAAAAAGCTTATGTTAATATTTTCTTCATCCAATCGAGAAAAAATTAGCAGAAATAGTCTTATTACTTGCTTCCTTGAAGTAGAAGCAAAATAAAGGAGTACCATGGGCTAAAGGATAGTCAAAAGCTGGTTGCTTTATGACTGAAGTTCCTTTGTTTGTATGGACAGTTGACAAATTCCCGTATGAGAAAAGCATGTTTTTCAAGGCTGACACAAAAAACAAGGAATATCTCAAAAACGAACAACTGCATGAAAAAAATGTAAATAACATAAATTGTGTGTTTTAATGTGCTTTACATTTTTTGTGTGATAAGTTTTTGTCTATCTCTTACGGTTTAGCAGTTATGCAAAATTCCTCAAAATTCATCCAGAATAAAGTAGTCTTCAGAGGCTATTCCCAGAAAATTCAAGATATACATTTTATTTGTAGTTAAATATCTTTAATAATCGATATTTTAATCAAAATCGTTACAGCCATTTTTAAAAAAAATAAAAATGTTTGAAAAGTGTTCCATGTAAAGGATAGTTCGGGGTGGAGGGATTTTCTTTAAAATCTTTGTCACATCCTTGGAAGATACTTAAATACCAAGATTGGTATTCAACTGTCATTTCGTTTTTGAGCTATGCTGTTTACAGACACACACACACATGGACCTGTTTCTAAAAATGCTTTTTTTTTGGATTCAGGAGGACCCAAATCATGTATTTCCGGTGAAATCTCGGAATCAAATTTTTGGGTGTCTAGTATGCGTAGAGAAAGTAAAAAGGTACCCTGATATCCAGTCCAGTGATTGGCCACAATCTTCCGTGAATGTTCTTCTAGAGTCTTGATGTATCCCTCAACCATGCTGTCTGACTGTGTATACAGAGGAAAATGGAAATGGAGTTTTATTTATTTTTTTATTTCTTTAACTGCTGTGGTTCTTAGCATCACATTCTATTCTCAGTGTGAAAGATGCTTAATTTTGCTCAGAGGACTCTTTTATGTGTCATAAATCTATGAGATGGGACCAACGGCTTTACATCCCTTCCGAAGAAAGCCATACTAAGGATTTTTATGCCCGAAAAAAGCCATCATCCTCCACCGGGTTTGAACTGCAACCTTTGGGTATCTGAAATTAGCATGGTAACCATTACACCACAGAGGGTAGCATAGATAGAGAATGTTGAGTGGGAGCCCTGATCACTATGTAGTTCCAACAGTATCTTAGAGTGACCAAACATTTCTTCTACAGGCAGATCATGATGGTCTTGGCCTTCTGGTCAGGGATGGCATACACCTCCAGTCACTTGGTGAAGTAATCCATGGCAACCAACAGATGCTTATTGCCCGTCTGACAGAGGGAATGGCCCAACTATGTCAATGGCTGTGCACTCAAGGGGTACTCCTTAGCTGCTGCATGTAACCCGACTCCTGGTCTGTGAGCTGCAACTTGCTATTGGTGGTACATCTTTCAGCATCTGCGCATAGTCTCAGCTAGTAGGACTATTGTCAGAGCTTGTCAATTGTTTGGTTAAGTCCAAGATTCCTCAATATGTGAAGTCCCTGTATGTACTTTCTCCAGGACTTCTGTCAGCTTACTTCAAGGGAGGATCAGCTGTTCTCTCTGGATCTTCCCATCAGAAGACTCCCACAGCATAACAGTCCAACTTCCTTGGTCTTCAATGAGTGCCATTGGCCCCAGTAGGATTTGTATATAGTATTCCCGGGTGAGATGTTTTTCCAGCTTGGTCTAATCCCTGCCTCCACTTCTCTCAGGAGTGGTCCCAAATCAGCTCCCTCCTCAGGCCTACACTATTGCATCCAGCTTTAGACACTGCTGAAATGGCACAGACATTGTCCTCCAAATTGGTGCAGTGGCTGCACTTCTCGTCATCATATAGCATCCACATTGGAGTGGCTCCTTCCTTTCTGATGTTCTGATTAAAGTTGTACTTTTAGAGCCTCTGGACTAAATAGACTATCTGGCTCTCCAGGCTCTTGAAACTCAATATCCAAATGAGAGCAGAATGATTAATCTTCAGGTGATATGGCTGGCTCTACAGGTACTTGGGGAATTGCCAGGAGCTCTCACCGGTTAAATCAGTTCTTTTCTGCTTTAGAGAGCATCTTGCTGTAGTGGGCTATTAGGGTATTAACCACTCTTGGCCATCCTGGATCTGGGATTGAATGCTGTCAATGATGGTGTCACTGTCACAGCAAAGCTGCCACCAAGTTGTGGAAATCCTAAAATCGGATCACTGCAGAATGCCTGAAAATGTGCTCTCTGCCTCATCTCCACATGTAAGACCAGTGCTCTTCTATCAGAAGAGAGGTCTGTTTTATTGGAGAAACCTCAGATGAACTGGCAGTAGTAGCTGCATAGACCCAGCTCTTTATTGTCTTTTGGGTGAGCCCAATCTCTCATTGCCCAAGCCTAAGCCTTCTTTGGGCCCTTGGCCACCCCAGATGGTGAGACTATGTGGTCTAAATTGTTTATCCTTGCAGAAGAATTATTACTTCTTTTGCATTCAGATTAACTGCAGCCTTTGCATTATCTTAGTCAGGTTCTACAGATATTCTTTGAAGATGTTGTCTATGATGATGTCATCCAGATAGAGGAGGCAGGCTACAAAAGTCAACTCCCTCATCACTGATTCCATGAGGCACTGGACGATAGCTGGTGCATTGCAGAGGCCATAGGGCATAACCTAAGTTACCAAAGTCTTTGGCCAGTCAAGAATGCGGTCTTCTCCTTATCTCTGCTATCAAAGGCTACTTGCCAGAATCCCAATTTCAAGTTCAAAGTCAAGAACCATTGGACACCAGCAAGTATATCTGGAATAAGGGGAAACAATCTTTTTTGGATACAGCATTCAATTTCCTGTAGTCTACACAAAATCATAGATAGCTCTCCATTCTTTTTCTTCCCCAAGACTACAAGGGAGCACCAAGGGCTGTCATCCTCTTCAGTGATACTCCTAGATGTCATGTCCTGTACCTCTGCTGTTTTACCAGAGAAACATGTCTTGGTATTGCCAGATAGGTCAGGTATCTCCAGTGTCGATGTTATGAAGTACTCGGTCAGTGTGACCATAATTGCCCATCCCTTTGCTGAAGACAGATTGGTATCGTTTCAGTAGATACCAAACAGTCTCCAATTGTGAAGTAGATGGTTGACTGTCCTCTTCACAAGTATTTCAACTGTGGTTTAGGCAATGTGAAGTTGCTGATTGATTGGATCCACCACATATTGATACACTCACTGCTGCCTTGCACTTCCTTAACTCCTTCCTCGCCTTCCTCGGTAGCCTCGCGAGCGCTTTTTCGCTAGAAGAAACAATGCCTGGGCAACGCACAATACATTCAGTGGTACACCCCTCAAACCTCCCTTCAAACAAGGTAAAAGTTTGATCTCTTTAACATCTGTTTTATTTTGAACATTAATAACACGAGTTAAATCAAAGAACATTTTTAACTGTCTAAATCTCATTTTTGAACCATTCCAAAAACATTATTAAATTTTTTTTGGGGGGGGAGGAGGCAAAGTTATCATATTTCGAACCCATTAGTGCTAAAAATTAAATAAAGCTGTTTTAACTCGATCATGGGACTCAAGGATGAAGATGATTGTAGGGAACCTGAGCAAGTGATGCAGCTATTATCCATGGATTACGTTGAACTTAACATAACATGATGAAACCCTAAAAAGTCTTAACATGTATTAAATGGGGCTATTTAGGGATATGATTTAGCTTAATACCCCGTAACTTATGAGTTTGCAGTGTCAAATTTTTCCTTCGCATTACATTAAGTGATGTCACATGGTAACTAGAAGCAATTGGTGTAAAGCAGTACTATGAAGTAATACAGCAACTACCAATCCAGAGTAATTCCTGTAATGTTAAGCTAAGTACATCCTAATAGGTGTTCAGTTTACTAGCATTTAACTTCCTGTTATGTCCTGTTACATTAAGTGAAGTTCATCATAATCCTAGTTTAATACTCATGTTGACACAATTAAGTAAAATGGAGGGCCACTCACCAAATTTGCTGGTCAGCATGCTGAGGTACTGACATACTGGTATTATAATGCGTGCACCTTTTTTTGGGCACTAGTTTTACAGGGAAGCAAAGGGTGGAAGTAAGGAGAGAGAGGTTGCCTGCCTGTCTTTCTGTAGTGTTGTCAACCAACGAAAGTTTCCATCTTTAAGACCTTCAACCATTATGGTGGATAGGTTATCTAATTTACCATGATCTAGCTTAATTATTAAATGAAGCACAGTGCACATGCATGTGTGAACTCTGGGAACCACAGACAGAGTGAAACCATAGCAATGAAGCCATTAGATATAAGGGTTTGTTATCCTCAATTCTCATTTCAATTTCAAATGTAAATTTTATTGGTTTCAGGAAGTTAAATGCTAGTAAACTGAACACCTATTATGATGTACTTAGCTTAACATTACAGGAATTACTTTGGATTGGCAGTTGCCTTATTACTTCATGGGTGTGTGTTACATTTTTAATTAATTAGAAATTACCATGGTTGCTAATGCTTTTCCTAAAAGTTCAAGATTCCATGATATTAGCATTTTAATGTGTAATAGCTCTTTAAGCCTATTAGGCAAAGGAAATGTTTTACCAACTTAAATTAAACAATATCAGTAATAATATAAGTCTGTAGTTTAAGTAGGTAGATTTTTTCTCTTATGATGTATCAGATATGCAAAAGTCATTCAGAATGTAAAGAACATCAGAAGCTATTTCCAGAATATATATATTTATTTTATTTATCATGAAAATGTTTTAAATATATGGTATTTTTACAATCATTAGATCCATTTTTGAGAAATTCAAAATTTTTGAAAAATGTTCCTCATTAGGAAGAAATAACATTTTCAACCTATCTGCAAAATAAAGGTTGTCAAAACAACTGGCATAAAAAGCATGTATCAGAAGACGTGATTCATATCTTTTCATCCTGCCCAAGCTGTCAAAATTTTTTTTCCAGATGAAAGGACAAAAGTTAAGAGAGGGATACAATAAACTCAAGTTATAACAGTGAAATGGATTTAAGTTATGAAGTACTGACTGTTTACATGAAGTCAAAAGTATCTGCAATCAGGAAGACTGTGGCTGTAGATCACACAGACAATGCACAAAATCTAAAGCAAGTGCGGCGAAGATATTGTCATTTGCTGACATACCCGTTGCTTGAAATGGATAATACAATGAACAAAACCCCAAACCCCAAAATTTCAATTTAATAAATATTCATTTCTTTGTTTTTATTATTTTATAATCAATAACATACAAAAGGAATAGCTTACCAAGTCTCTGTGCAACACCCAGTTGGAGTGAAGATAGTGTATTCCATCCAAAATCTGGTACAACAGCGACTTAACCATTCCCTTAGGAACCATTACCGGTTTCTTATTGGCTTTTGCAGCTCTGTGGAACTTAATAATGTGCTATAACATGTCACAGAAAGGTTAACTTACAAAATGTTACAGCCATATTAAAAATGTATGCCTTTCTGAAGGATTCGAATTTTGATGATATTCAATTGCAATTATACTTTACTATTAATAATAGTGCAGTGTTCTTTTTATTGCGACTATAAAATTACAATGCATTTGGAAAACATAACCATTAACTTTTAGCAGGTTTGTTACATGTTACATATATAGCAGAGTCCCAATCATCTGACCATCTATTTAATCTGATCTTGTATCCAGAAAATAAATAAATAAAAAAATTGTTAAGTACACATAAGTAAGCAGCATTCACACTTTTGGGATTGCACAAGTGGTTGTACACTGTTGCTGCCAGGCCATTATTAGACACATCTGGCCATTAAATAACATTTTCAAAACTGTAACAGCATAACACTGTTCAGTTTAGAGAACAGTACAAATTCTTAGTAAAATTTGTATTTACATACATAGATATCCTGTTCTGTGGTATGCTGTGATGACTTACAAAAAGAGTGTCTGTTTCAATTAAAGAAAAACCGAAAGCTTTGAAGAGATTGAAGAGAAGTAAAATACTATTAAAGGTCACACAAGATTGAAAAAGAAAAGGACTGTAGAGACTAGGAAAGTAACCAAGAGGAGATTTAAAATTGGTGTTCTAAGTGACTGACAACTAACACCACAGAACAAAGAAAATGAAAAAATGTAAGAAAAAGTTAGAGAAGCTTTGTTTCTTTGATTTACTAAACACAAAGATAAAGGTATCTCAATATCTGGAGGAATATGAAAAAGTATGTTATATGGCCGGTAACTGTATGTGAATAAATTATGAGTCTATGGAAAGATTCAGAGATAAGTAAAAGTTTCATAAGTTGTTGGACAAGTTATGCTTCAGAGGTGACCAAATATGTTATTGACATTTGACAATACTAAATTATAAAATGTTAGTTCTACAACACTCGAAGGTATCTAAAGCTGCAACACCTAACAAAAAGCAAAGTAAAGAATGAACTAACAATCCATGAAACCATAATACGGGGAAAAAATTCAAGACCTTTCAACAATATTTTCCAGCCAAATATTTTAACCAGGAAAGTGTTTGATGTGTTCTGATACTTTTAAATATATTTTTTTTAAAATAATTTTGTACCATAGACTGAAAACTTTTAGAAAAAGAATAATTTGTGAAGAAAACCACTATTGCTTTTGGTTAATGCTCCTCATCTGAATGAAAAACTTCAGATGAAGAAATAAAATGTTTATTAAAAGCATCACAGCAGTTTGTCAACCCAAGAATCTTTTGTTAGCTTTAATTGATTCTACTGATTGAGGAGAAGGTCTATTCCTATTCAATCTTAAGAAACTTCAGCACAGCAACAATAGCAGTTTTTAAAAAAAAAAAAAAAAAAAAAAAAAAAGAAGAAGAAGAAGAAGAGCCTAGATTTGATAATGCAACCAGGGAGGATTTGAATGAAAATGAGTAATACAAAGTGATGGACAAATAAATTGCTAATATAGAACTGAATGAGAAATATATGAAGATAATGAAGATCAGTAGTGATAGTTGAAAGCAGGGACAGAAGTTTTCACAGGACACAAAGATAGCATTGAAATACGCAGAGCAAGAAACTTTATTAGAGGTTTTACTTCTGCAGAGACTGCGACATAGCTGGGAGAAACCTTAAACAGTTGGCAACAATACCAAGTAGCAACAGTTTTCATTAGGTTTATTGTTCATACTTTATTGCAAATTGTTCTTTGTGATACATACAGCATAAATTTGAACAAGTTACAATACCAGTTACATTCTAGTTCATGTGCAATTTTTAAAATAAATGTATTTTGTGGTTTTAAAAGTCATATTTGTTACTTTCTGCATATTCCAATTTTACCTCTCATCCAATCAAGTATAAGTCAGATAATTGGGACTAATTTATTGCATAAAGTATTTCCTGAAATAAAATATTTCTATAAAGTATTTCCTGAAATAAAATAAATGAATCAAATGTTTTGCTTGTCATTATTCATTGAAATATATTATTCCTGCTGAAATATTGACTGTTTTGTTTCTTTTCCTTCAAGCATATTAAATATTGGGAAGTTCACAATACTACTCTATAGTATATACACAGACTGTTCACCCAAACTAATCATGTTGATTACAAAATGGAAATTTGACTCATATTTGAAAAATTCAAATTCTGTCTAGTAATGTCTTGGTTTAAGGCCTTGTCATAGTACAGAATTTTAAAATTGGATTAAGATATTTCCATCTTTAAACTAGAATAATATGAAAGAACAATTCAAGAGTTTAAGCTATGAGTTGATATAATGCATAGAATTGTTGACTGCTGACATATTGCAAGCTAAATTACATGCTTCTCTGCAATTGCTAAATAAAATTATGAACAGATTGTTACACAGATTTTATAACAAGTTTTAAATGTGAACAATTCATTTGTATTTCAAAATTATATTAAAATGAAAATAACTCCACTGTTAATAGTGCTTCTGTGATCAACAACAGATTGTTTTCAAGGTTTTGATTATTTGTATTTATATCCTTATTTACATACTTATGACTCAATTAAATAGTTGCATATTAATAAATCAGAAAAATAACTTTTAAACTAAAGGAGCAGTCTGCAATAAAATTACAAAATTGGTATACATTTTCTGAATTGTGCTTTATTAACAACACTGGACACTATGACACTCATAACTTTGATAGTTTGCATTTGTAGCACCTGCTTTTGAGTCGTTCTCCATGGTCTAGGAGTAACTTGCTAGTCTTTGGTTCTCAAGGTTGCAAGCTCAAACATGGCAGAATGGGATGGATTTTTTCAGGCATAAGAAGGGAAGTAAAAACAGTTGGTTCCATGTAGATTTATGGCACGCAAAACAATCTCAAGCCTGATAAAAGAGACCTCTAAGCAAAATTGTCTTTCATGCCCAATATAGATGGGATGCTGAGAACTGCAGCAGTTAATGAGCATCCATAAATAAAACTTAATTTAATTTTATTTTACTTTTGAAGATTTATAGTTCTCACTAGATGGTGATGTCATCGCCAATGGTCCCTGCATAATTTATAATTTTCTTTTGACTGTGAAATCTGCATTTGGTAGTAAGAGTAAATGTACTTATAAGTGGAAATGTACCAATTATGCATTCAGGATGTCAGCTTGTGTTCCTCCATAATCTATGAAGTGACGAAAATTATCTCCATGTATTTTAGCATTAAAACATCATTCCTTACAAGACATTGTGTTTAAATAATTAGAAATATCAATGTTACCAAATTTTCTCCTTACATTTCTTCTAGATGAATGACCTTCAGCGAAGGTACAGTGAGCTAGCCTACCCTTGATAAACAGGTCAGCAAATAGTTTATGTTACAATAACAAACAGCTCTGCTTCCTTATGGTTATGTTTTGAGAATAGACAGGTACAGATGACTGCAAAGTGTTTGTGAATAATGAATTTATGCCACTACTAGTGTTTTAATGAAAGCTGCTTAGTGACAATGGCTCCTATAGTGTCAAAACTAAAAGGAAAAACCCTTCATAGTCAAAGTCGCAAAAATTATGTGTTGTAACTGTATACTATATTAATCCCAAATTTATCACCTAACCTGTTCTAGTAATTGACAATGCTTCCTATCATAACGAATAGTTAGACAAACCATCAACATCAAATTCTTTAAAAACTGACATGCAGTCCTGACTACAAAAACAACATTCCTTTGATGAGCACAGCACGAAGACAATTGTATAATGTAGTTTTAGCCAATAAATCAGCTGGGAAAAATCTGAGGTGTTCTTTTCACAAGACTTTTTCTAGCTGTTCCGTAGCAAACTTTTCTTACAAAAGATTATTCTTTTATCTACCTCATATTAATCAAGATAAATATTTGAGAAACAGCCTTATTTGCTTCCTTGTAAATTTAAGGGAAATAAGGGAATACACTAGGCTAAAGCGATAGTCAATTCCTTTAAAAGCCGGTCGCTATGTAAAACAATTGAAATTCCGCTCTCTTTGCTTGCCAGGAGTAGACAAAAGACAGAAAAAAAATAAAAAAAAAAATTACCTACTGCTTAAAGTTATGTAGTTTAAAATTGAAACCAGTAACACAGAATATTTTGGAAACGATCAGCTTTATAACAAAAATATATAACATAAACTGTGTGTTTTAACTTGATCTACATCTTGGTCTTGATCTTAGGTTTACTAGCTACACAAATTTAGGCAAAATTCATTCAGAATTAACAGGTCTTCAGGGGTTATTCCCAGAAAATTCAAGATATACATTTTATTTGTGAAATATCTTTAATATATGGTATTTTAATCAAAGTCGTTGGGAGACATTTTTGAGAAAAACAAAATTTTAAAAAATTGTTTCATGTAAAGCGTAGTTTGGGATTTTCTTAAAAATCTTTGTGTCGTAACCTTGGAAGATTGAAATACCAAATTTGTTATTTTATGGCCTTTTAGTTTTTGAGTTATACTGTCTACAGACATACTCACATGCGTACAGAGCTTTTTCTAAAAATGATTTTATTTTTTTTTTTGGACTCAGGGGACCTCAAATCATTTCTGGCGAAGTCTCGACATAATTTTGGGTGGAATAAAATAATTTCTATTATCTACTCTGCACATGCTAGAGAAAGTAAAAAGTATTTGATTGATTAAATATTGGTTCCACACCATCACACAGATTTAACACACTCACTTTACCAACTGAACCTGAACCCCATTGAATTAATATAGGCAGATGTAAAGCAATGGGTAGCTGCTAGAAAAATATTGTTTAAATCATAAGAAGTTGAAACCCTAAGAAGGCAAAGATTTCAGGAAATTTGACAAACAGAATGGCAAAATGCATGTCATCATGTTGAAAAAATTAAAACAGGATTACTGGGCTAAACTTGCTATTGTGGAAGAAAGGGTTGAGAGAATTATTATTCAAGATAATGGAATGGAGAACAGCAATGAGGATAATGAAAATGACAGCAATTCAGAAGAAGAAGAAAATCTGATGTGTTTCTCTAGCTGTTCCAAATACAAACTTTTCTTACAAAAGATTCTTCTTCTACTAAATATGTCATGCTAATTGAGATAAACATTAGCAGAAATTAACTTATTTTTGCTTCCTTGTAAGTAGAAGGGAAATAAGGGTATCATTAGGTTAAAGTTATAGTCAAATCTTTTAAAAGCTCATCCCTACATGAAACAATTGAGATTGGTTTCTTTGGTTGCATGATCGCATTTGAGAAAAGTTGGGTAGTTTAAAACTGAAACCAATAACAAGAAATACCTCGAAAACAGTCACTCTACAAGAAAAACGTATATGACATAAATTGTGTGTTTTAACAAGATTTACATTTTCTATGTTTTAAGTTAGATGGTTTAACTGTTATACAAAATTTTGAACTCATTGGAAGATACTAAACTTAAGTACCAAGTTTGGCATTTAACAGACTTTTCGTTCTTAAGCTATACTGCACGCACGCGCACACACATGGATCTTTTTCTAAAAATGCCCTTTTTTTGGACTCAGGGAACCTCAAAACATATATTTCTGGTGAAATTGCAACATTAAATTTTTGGGTTACTATTATCGTAGAGAAATGTTGGGAATAGAAGAAATAAAAGAAAATTAAATAAGTGTAGCATAAGCAATAACCAAGGTTCAGAATGAATACATGGGACTGACACCACTGGAAGCGTGATAATTTGCGTACATATATGACTGCCGTTCCTGCTTCTGTCTACCAGTGCTCCAGTAAAGGTGACTCGCATCTAACCTCTCATTTAAAAATTCCATTGGTCTAAAAGTAGCGTGCAACCTGTACCTCTGTGTATCTTACTATATAAGCCATAAAATTCCACATGCTGTCACATACCCAATTTCTGGTTTGGCTACTCATGAACACAATTGGCAACCAATGCTAAAACTAAATCTTTGGCACAATTATTAACAGTGATTTACTATTTGCATTGAAGTGCACATAGAATCCAGCTCTATTTTTGCATTTCTTCACGACACAGAAGAAACTATAACCTATATCTACCATTTTTAAAATGTTGATTCTTAAAGCATCCAGAAAATTTAAAAAGGAGAAAAGCTAAATAGAATGCAACAACTCTTTTTAGCTAACTGTAACTATTTAAGATTCCCTCAGGGGCTCACCTTGGTGAGTACGGGGAGTAGCGCCCCCGAGGTGCCTGAGCTACCCAGTGTTCGGGGGTATAACCGGACCACCCTGCTTCCTGGGGACATAAATAAGGAAGCCTGGTCCTCCAGGTTGGGGGTTAAGCATTAGGTTAACAACCTAATCTTGTAAAAAAGCTATTGTTACGAAACCTGCAAAAAAGCCTCGGAATGATTTAATGTTGGCGACCTGGAACGTAAGGACAATGCTGAAACCTGGGAAAATGAAAGAAATAGCAAATGAAGTATTAAAATATAAATTAGATGTGGTAGCGCTCCAAGAAATAAGATGGGCAGGGGAAGGTAGAATAGATAAGAAAGAATACACGGTATTATATAGTGGACCTAAAAAAGCTGGACTTAATGGTACAGGATTTATTATCTCAAAGGAAATCAAAAAGAGCCTAATAGAATTTAAATCAATTAGTGAACGAATCTGTAAAATACGCCTTAAAGGTAAATTCAGAAATATAACTATATTATCTATATATGCACCTACAGAAGAGAAAGATGAGATAAACAAGGAAGAGTTTTACGAAAGCTTAGAAAATACATGTAATTCAGTAGGAACTTATGATACATTGGTGATACTAGGAGATTTTAATGCCCAAGTAGGGAAAGAAGACTATTTAAATGGAGTGGCAGGGAAACATTCACTACATCAAATAAGTAATGAAAATGGTAATCTACTTGGACAATTCGCAGTTAGAAATAATATGATTATTAAAAGTACCTGCTTCCCTCACAAAGAAATACATAAAGGAACGTGGAAAATGCCAGGCTCAGATATAGTAAATCAAATTGATCATGTGCTAATTAAAGCAAGACATACATCATCAATTATAGATGTAAGAAGTTGTAGAGGCCCAAATTGTGATTCAGATCACTTTTTGGTTAAAGTGAGAATGAGAATAAAAATAAAGAAGATGGAGAGAGTTCAAGAGAACAAACATATACGATGGGATAGAGAAAAAATAAAAGATAAAGAAGAAAAAAAGAAATATCAAAAGTTAATGAGCAGCAAATTAAATGAAAAAGGAACAGAAGAAGGTGTAGAAGAACAATGGGAGGTAATAAAGGAGACAGTAAAAGAGGTAGCAAAAATAAGTATAGGTGAAAAGAAAATGGAAAGAAACATAGAATGGTATGATAAAGAGTGTGAGCAAGCTATAGAAAAAAAGAACATGGCTAGGAAAAAAATGCTCCAGAAAGAAACTAGAAATAACTATGAAGAATACCGTCAAAGAAGAAGAGACGCTAATAACATATGTAAGAAAAAGAAAAGAGAATATTGGAAAATGCAAACCCAAGAAATAGAAACGCTGATTCAACAGAGTGAGATAAAGAAATTCTATATGGCATTAAAGCAAATGAAACAAGGGAAACAGAATAAAATGAAAGAATGTCTAAGCAAGGAAGGTAATGTTCTTGGAGAAGATAAAGATATACTGGAAAGATGGGCTGAGTACTACAAGGAATTGTTAAATAAACGACAATCAATAAATAATCAGGAACAAGGAGAGAATGAAAATGGAAATGAACAAAAAATGGAAGAAGAAGAAGAAGAAGAAGAAGAAGAACCGGATATTTGGGATGTTAAAATAGCAATACAGAGCCTAAAGAATAATAAAGCACCAGGAGAAGATGACATAATCGCTGAGCTAATTAAATATGGTGGGAATGAAATTATGAAAGCAATACATAAGTTAATATTAGAAATATGGAGGAAGGAACAGATGCCTGAAAGCTGGAAGACAGGCATAATATGCCCAATATATAAAAAGGGTAATAAATATCAATGCCATAATTATAGGGGAATTACATTGCTAAATGTAGCATATAAAATATTTTCAAGTATTTTAAATAATAGAGTGAAAAAATATGCGGAAAATGTATTAGGCGAGTATCAATGTGGATTTAGAAGTGACAAGAGTACGATAGACCAGATATTTGTAATACGACAAATAATGGAAAAATTCTATGAGCATGGCATAGATTTATGCTTTCTGTTTATTGACTTTAAGTTTGCATTTGACTCAATTGACAGAGAAGTTCTCTATAACACCTTACAATGTTTTAAAGTGCAACCAAAAATAATAAGACTAATAAAAATGACAATGGAAAATACAAAAGCCAAAGTGAAAGTAATGAATAAATTAAGTCCGGATTTTGATTATAACACAGGAGTAAGACAAGGTGATGGACTATCGACGACTCTATTCAACCTAGCCCTGCACAGAGCAGTAGAAAAAATAAATACTAAAGGAACAATATTTTTTAAGTCTAGTCAGATATGTGCATATGCAGATGACATATTGATTGTGGCAAGAGATAGGAAAATGTTAGTTGAAGTTTATGAAGAATTAGAAAGAAGGTCAAAAAAAATAGGATTAGAAGTAAATGAAAAAAAAAACTAAATACCTGAAAATGACAGCAGACAAAAGCAAAAGAATAATTGAAAATCTAGTAGTTGGAGACAAAACATTTGAAGGGGTATCCAAATTTAGATATTTAGGAGCGCTTGTAAATAATGATAACAATTTAAACGAGTGCATAAAAGAAAGAATTCAAGGTGGAAATGCAGCCTATTATGCAAATTTAAATCTATTAAAAAATAGGCTTATTAGTACAGGGACAAAATACAATATCTATAAAACACTAATAAGACCAATAGTAACGTATTCTGCAGAAACCTGGACCCTAAACAATGTAGATGAAGAAATACTACGAAGATTTGAACGGAAAATACTTAGACGAATCTTTGGACCTGTAAAGGATAAAGACCAATGGAGAATAAGATATAATTATGAGATAGAAGAACTAATTAAGCAGCAAAATATTGTGAAATTTATAAAGGCACAAAGAATAAGATGGCTAGGACACATAGAGAGAATGACAGAAGATAGAATGCCAAAAAGAATATTGAAAGGAAGACTGTACGCTAGAAGAAAAAAAGGAAGACCAAAAACAAGATGGTTAGATGATGTGATGGAAGACCTAAGAAAAATTGGAATCAGAGGGTGGAAAAGTAAAGCAGAAGATAGAGATATGTGGAGGAGGATTGTGCAGGAGGCCAAAGCTCACCAAGGGCTGTAGAGCCAGAAGAGAAGAAGAACTATTTAAGATAAAATGCAACTGGCACAACATCTAAATAAAGGCCAAACATTATTTTGGTTCAAGACTTGCTTAAAATATCACTTCAGTTAGGTAATTTATTTCATCTTTTCAAGTAGACAAACATTATACTATAGTTACTTTCCTAGAGTTGCTGAATTTGGTATCAGTTACAGTTAACAACCTGGCTATTCTGTACATCATTTCCCTCTGTACATTTTTATAGCTTACTATGGAATTATTTATATGGAATAATTCTTTTTTTCACACAAGCCGTGTGTAGGACAGGAGTTGGATAGGTAGAGTCAGACTGAAAAATTCAATGCCATAGCCAGGATTTGAACCACGGATCTCCCGATCTCTAGCTGGTTGCTCTGCCACTGAGCTACCATGGCAACATGCTGACATAGCATTGAATTTCTCAACTGATTCGTATGTCTTACCGGTAAACCACTGATGATCTCAAATTCATTTTGAGATGACAACCCCAATGGCGACTTACAATGCTGCAAGTACTTTAGACCCAGGATTCATAGTATGGCCAACTATTATGGTCAATTTGTATGGAATAATTCTGTTTTTCACACAAGCTGTGTGTAGGACAGGAATTGGATTGGTACAGTCAGACTGAAAAATTCAATGCCATAGCCGGGATTTGAACTGCTATACCATCCATTAATATATTTACCTCTTCTATAAATTACAATTCCATTATTAAGATTCTGTCTTTCTTTGGCAATTTTCCTCCCCCATTTCTCTCTTACTTTCCCAGTATAATTGCCTAGTTGTTTCAGAAATTCTTTCCTATTGTTTCCAAAAAGTTTTAAGTACAATGTCTCTGTGTGTAACTTTTCCCAGTTTTTGTTCCATATTATCTCTCTCCACATTTTTGGTTTCTTTATCAACTTTAGACCTTTTAATAACATTGTTCCTGTTCTTGCCCATGCCAAATCCCCTCTATCCATTTTTTCACACATCAGTATATTTTTCTCTTCCCCATTCTTTCTTGACGCTCCTATAATATAATATTAAAGTACTCTTATTCCTTAGCTACATTTATTTCTTGTTTCTCTATTTCGTATCCTAGCTTTCATTTTATTCCATAGTTTTCTTGTCTCCCTATTGTCTGTTGATTGGCTACCTCAACCAGTCCAACTTCTCGAACAATTTCTTTTAATTGACATAACCAACTTTAGCATTTTGATGATTCTTGTGTATTTTTTATAATATTTCCTTTCTCTAATACTTGGATCCTATTCCAATATTTAACAATCCATTTGACCACTAATCCCTTCCTCCCAGCTCTTCCCAACTCAACTAGTGCTACCCATTAGGAGCTATTCTTGGTAATCCCAATATCATTTTGCAAAAGGCTCAATGAATTTGCTCTATATCCCACCCTTTTTCAATCCCCCAAATCTCTATTCCATGTATCATCCTTGATGCCACTATTGCTGCATACATTCTCTCTAGACAGTTGGCTCTCATGTTTGGTATTTTCTTTAAGCAGGTTCTTATGTTATTAATAGCTAATTTCCCCTTTCTTTTGCTCTTTCCATTTTCCATTGTTATTTAGCCTTTCTCCTAAGTAATCAAACTCGTTTACAATTTTGAATTCACTCCCCTCTAACAACCATCTCTCTTCTCTGCTGAGTTTATTCCCGTTCTTACATGCCATGATTTTGGATTTACTTTTATTTAGTTTTAATCCCCATTTTTTGCAGCATTTTTCTTTTGCTTTCTTTAAACCTCCACTTGTGATTGCTGCTGCTACTAGATCATCTGCAGAAAGCAAACCCGGAATATCTTTATTTTTGATTAATTTTCTTTTGCTAGTCTTGAAGTATGTCATCAATAAAGAAATTAAATAAAGGGAGACTTAATGGGACTGCCTTAAACAGACTATATTTGGTATCCAATCCATTACTTTGTTGTGGTAAGCCAAATGCAGGCTTTATTTTCTGAATACAACCTCTCTTAACAGTCGTACAAAATCACTTCAGTTATGTCAACAGGGTTGGTTACACTTACTTCATCAGTAGTTGACCATGTAATAAGTTCAATGAAAAATAGTTTATCTTGTGGATAACGGTTAAAGACGGTCATAGAACCAGATATAAGGCATTTAAAATTGAAAGAAACAAACTGTGGAGTACCAGAAATCACGTTATCCTCACAGCTTGAAATAACCACCACACCCACCCTGCTAAAACACTTTCTTAAACAGAAAAAAATATGAAAATATACATGGTAGCGGAGTAAACAACAACAGGTTCTAAGTGGAAAGCAACTGTTTCCGAGTTGGAAGCAATGAAATTTGGGTTTTGGCAACACTATTAATTTACATCCACATACTAACCTATGGCTAATAGAGTATGAAGGTGTATCAAAAAGTAACAGGAATTATTTTTTTCTGTTGAAACATGTGCCCATCAAAATTCACCAATTGTGGTAACAGAGGGACCTGACCTTGACTGATGCTGAGATATGTGCGACACTGTATGTGCACTATTCAGTTTGTCTGAGGGAGCCATTGTGTAAGCACGTGTTTCAGCTGCCCAACATGGATTTCAAGTTAGAACGAAAGGCAATTCGGTTTTGTGTTCTTCTAAAAAAATCTGGAACTGAACTGAAATGCTGCAAATGATATAGGAAGCATATGGAGATCAAGCTTTATCAAAAATGTGTGTTTCTGAATGGCATAAAAAATTTTAAGATGGTGAAAAAAGCAAAGGTGCAACCAAGTCCAGAGAAAGTCATGCATCTTGTGTTTTTCGACAAAATTGGAGTAATTTATGACCACATGGTACCTAAGCACACCACAGTAACTGCTCAATACTACAGTAATATCCTTAAAAAGCTACATAGGAAAATGGCTGCCAAGAGACCAAAATTTGCTCCCAATGGTTAGATCCTCCATCAGGACAAAGCCCCTCTCATTGAGCCGTAGCAACTCA
The DNA here is from genome assembly GCA_030762935.1 of Hymenopus coronatus. Taxonomy (NCBI): domain Eukaryota; kingdom Metazoa; phylum Arthropoda; class Insecta; order Mantodea; family Hymenopodidae; genus Hymenopus; species Hymenopus coronatus. Next base: position 115,062,672 of record CM060882.1, read on the forward strand.
AGAGGCAATCACTCACCTAGGTATCAATATCATGCCCCACCCACCATATTTGCCAGATCTAGCACACTCCGATTTCTACCTGTTTCCACAAGTCAAAAAACTTCTTCGAGGACACCATTTTCAAACCCATACAGGACAAAATAGTGTTATGTAGGGTATACTGAACAGGAAGTCAAACATGGCTTCTCTGAGTGTTTTGAAAAGTGGATAGAATGTTGGAACCAGTGTGTAGTCTCAGAAGGAGATTATTTTGAAAAATTTGTAATTAAATTTGATAAAAAAAAATCATGGTGTCCAAAAAAAATATTTTTCCCTGTTACTTTTTGATACACCCTCGTACGTGTGAAAGAAAAGAGCATACTTTGGTGAAACCACTAGTAATTATAAAATTAATTATATGGAAATCAGCTGTATACACTTTATCTTCAGAAACTAGGGAAACTCAGGATTTTAATGGCTAGTGACAAGTTGTATTCAAATATTGTTAGTTCTGAATTTTGCGATATGAATACCAGCTATGACTGATATGAACAATTTGAAAGCCAACTCTCAGAAACCTAGGAAACAATAGAAATTGATGTAATAAGCTAATAAAAGCAAAGTAGTTTTGATATATTTCAATATAATTCAATATATTATTGAAGCCTAAAGACCAAAAATAATACATTCATACATTACAGGTAGTTTTAATTCTGTAATGGTTCTCAATTAATAATGTCCTGTTTATTGTTAATATTTTTCAAAAAGTTTTACTTTCTCCACAAAGCACATATTAAGTAGAGGAACTATACACTGAAAATATGCATTTTGGTGTGTGTGTGCATGTGCGCGCATGCATCTGTGTGCACGCGTGCGTGTGTGTGTGTGTGTGTGTTGACTTGCAATTTAACATAGGTATTATACTAATCTCAAATAGGAATTCGTATTCATTTTTTTTCTCCTGGTCAAGCAAAGAGAACAGAATTTCAAAGCATCACATATGGACCATCTCTAAAAAGATTTTGCTATCACTTAAGCTACTGAACCATAGTATAATCCTTTATTCCAGCAAACATACAACTTGCCAAAACATTATGAGAAGAAAATGTTGATGTAACATAAGTCTGTTTTAAAGAAACCTATTGTACTTTACTTGACTTTTTCATAAAGGAGTCAAGTAATTTGCCCATAACACTGAAACCTGTAGGTTTAATGTATTATCTCCTTTCTTTATAAGTTATAGTTAAATAACAATGTATCTCTAATGAGAGAAGGTAGGTTATTAACTAAATTTTCTTTTTTTAATATTATTTATTTAAGGACACAGAACTCAGTGGTTTTTTTTCGACCACAACATTACAATAACAAAATACAAAAAATTATATAAGAAGAATAATGGAATAACAACTATTTCTAAAGCATATATAGAACAATTTTTCTTAAGGAAGATAATTTTCTGGGTTTATTAAGCGCAGTAATCCATAACTTTTCCCACCCAGAGTTTTGCATTTGAAGATTATATGAGAGGCTGTTTCTTCTTAAGGAAGATAATTTTCTGGGTTTATTAAGCGCAGTAATCCATAACTTTTCCCACCCAGAGTTTTGCATTTGAAGATTATATGAGAGGCTGTTTCTTCCTCTGCATTGCACAACCTACAAACTGGTTCTTCTGATCTATTTAATAATTTTGTCAGTTTTGAAATGATCAAAACAGAAAAATGTATTAATAATAATTTATTGAAGTACTAAACTGTTATATATGTTAGACTGCCACCTAAATCTGGACCTGGCCATTATTCAGAAGGGCAGTAAGTAACAATTGAATATTACAATAATCTCATATATTCTTATATTTATAATTACTAATTTTTTTCCTTAACTTTTTACAGCCCATTTCCGCTTGTTTTTTTACTTTCTTCTCATGTTGCCCTACATTCTTACCATTCTTATCTATAATTTTATTTACATTAGTTAGGGCACTATTCTCTCTAGACAATATGGTTTCTTTTCTCCAAATCTGTTTCCCTGCATTGTGTTGATATCTTCCCTTCCCATGCATAGTGCACATTCACCTTGCAGATAGCAGTTTCTCTGCCAATCTGTTCTTAGGGTGCTATCCCCCCCCCTCCCTCTCTTTCTTTCTTATTGGTATTGTCTATATACCTTACTCTTTCCCAATTATTTTTCAATGTTACATAAATTACTGATGACCTCTTCTCAGTTATCTGAATAAACAGATTTTGTATTTCTATGTCTTCTAAACCTCTTCTGATAGTCTTAAAGAAATATTTGTTGTTTCTCTTTTCCTTCAAATATTCCCAATCCTTATTTTTAAAATTATTTTTTAATTTATTTATCCAACTCATGCTTTGTAAACTCATTTCTTGGTATTTTAAGCATTGTTTTAACAAATTATCTTTTAAATTCATGATTTTATACTGGATTTTTGAAGCTCTTTCTATTATCAGTCCTTTTCTTGCTACTCTTCCCATTTTAATTTGAGTTACTTCATTAGCTGTTGCTACTGGCAACCCCAATACTCCCTTACAAAACATCCTATTTAAGTTGTACGCCTTTTCCAACTATTTTACCTCCATCTCTGGTATTTTGTGCAGACATCCTCTAACAGCTGACATTGTTGCTATCCCTTTTGCCAAAGTTAATCTCTGTTGCTTCTTCCATTTACCTCCTTCTATTTTAAGTCCAAAGTAACTGCACTGATGGACCACTTTATACTTTCCATTTCTCACATATGCTCAATTTCTCTTCTTTTTTAAACATTGTAATTTTTTGTTATATCGGTAATGTTAAATTATGCTCTACAAAGGGCATGTGTTTTACTATTAGAATCAGCTGAAAAATGCAATGCAACAGCCGGGATTTGAACACGCTTCTTCCATTCCCCATGTGGTTACTCCAACCATTAAGCTACTATGACAACATGCTGGTATGTCATTCAATCCTCCAATTGATTCATGCTTTTAGTCAGTCAACCAAATGGTATGTCTCATAACTTCAGAGAACACCTTAATAAGGACTTAAATTGAAACACTTAGTATCTGGGTAATTATAAAATTGCCCAATAGTTTGCAGATCTAGAGATGTAAATTTCATTGGATGCTTGCTTACCTTCTGCTCTTGTTTCCAACATCATCTTAATTGAACTTATTTTCACATCTCTCTGAGCAATTGTCAAGTCTTTATTTATAAATTTGTTTCTCTCTTTTAGTATCTACCTTCTGAAAAATTCGTATATAGGCTTGGATGTTGCAAATTGTGCTGGCATTTCTTTTATTTCTTTGGCTACTTGTTACACATTGTCTTTTGTGTGTTCTTCCATTCCATTTATCTTATTCATTTTTTTCAAGCTTCTCTAAAATTGTTTGATCTCCACAGGGCCTGGATTTAGTTTGATCCCATCTATCACTAACAGTATAAGTACTATACTTCCAAGTATTAACCAATTCATCATATTTTATCCATTTTTCCCTTTAAAATTTTTTTTTCCCAGTTTTAGTTCTATTTTCATCCTACACTCAGCAAGTTCTCTTCCCATTGTCACTTGTTCCCCTTTTCTTGCTAGAGACAGAGCTCCCTACATTCACAACTTCCTTCCTTCACTGCTCACCTAGGAATTCCTTGAAAAATGCATTGCAAATATACACTGCCAATATAAGTAAAATTAACATACATCGCATTATTCTTAAATCAGACATACTAATAAAATTCTTCCCTTTCCTACCCTTCTTTTCTTCTTGATTATTTCCTGAAGAGCTGTAGGAGCACATTCCTACTTTTTTAAGAATATTTTTTAACCAATGCTTGGCTTCCCCATATAAAATGGAAAAGTATCTCTTACATCTTTCTCCATTCAGAGATTCAAAGGACTGGTTTCATTTGAGGTAGAATCACATTTTTGTTCATTCATGTATCTCCATTTCAGTTTCCCAAATATTGAAGGAAATGAAAGATGGCAAATATATGGTTGAAGATGAGCAGTTCCAGATTGACTGTAAAACAACTGCTGATATCTTTGTATCCGGTAGAGTACCCCTTTTGTGATAGGTTTCCTCAAACAAAGGAAGCAGAAATGCAGATCATTCCTTAAATATCAAAGTGTTCCACAAAAAAATGGTAGTGAATTCTGGTGACAATATAAAACTTGCATATACAACATTGCTGTTTGATTTGTAGGCAATTTCTTTAAACTTTTCAAGTAAAATTCCAAAATTCCTATCAAATTGACCATAACTTTATGGGGACATTGTTTTGGATGTTAACACTGTGAACTTTTAAAAACCACAAACAAAATTTTAACAACTTCATCATCTTGTTTTATCCTTCTGCAGCATTAGAAAATATTATGTTTCTGAATGGATGTTTGTGCACCAGTTTCATTAGTTTCATTTGGTACACAAACAAAATATACTGCATCAGAATTAATTAGCACTAGTACACAGTCATCATAGTGTACGTGTACATTGAAAATATAGAGCCACATGAAACACTTATAAATCTAGCTTGTGTAATTTAATTTTGGAAGTGAAAAATGTTATATAAACTCAAATTCTATGCATACACTTTCAGGTGCAGTAGCTGTGACCATAAACTTGCAATATTTCTTATTTAGCTTCATGTAGAATTTACAAACATCCTTTGTCTATTTTAAAGGTATCTACAGATTTGTAATAGTATTAAGTTTTTAAGGTAAAATTTATATATTGAAATCTACACCGTCAAAATTTTCCATATTGCTCTTTTGTTTTCTTTCTTGGATTTAAAGTTTTTGTCACGTTCCGGATATTCTGCCTTATAAGAATATATTTTTTGTTTGTTTTTAGCCTCTTATTTTGTGTAATAATCACAGGCAACTGTAAAAGGGGGGTGGGGGAAGCAAATAAGGAATATAACTTAAAAATTTCAGATCATCTTACAATATCAGCATAAACAGGAAATAATACAGATTTCACAAAGAAAGCCAAGATCACAATTATGCATAAAGTGTACAAAGCATCTAAATCAGATGGAGTAACTTCTTGCTTGATGCTTGTCATCAAGCTGCATGGTGCTTTTAGGTTGTGGAACTACACAATCACCAGCTTGAGGGCCATGACATTGGAAGTACCATTGAAGTCAACAATTCAAAAACCATTGTTTGTAATAAGATTGATAATCAACCTTTGCTTGAACTGAACAATCTATTCAGTTAAATCAGCTTAATTTTATAGCAGACTGCTCCTTTAAACCCGCAACATGTTAGCATTCATTTTTATCCTGTGCATATTCATCTTAATACATTAGCAGAGAAATATATCCATATTTATGAAACAAACACTACTTACCCACAGATCATGCTCTGCATAATCAAATAAGAGCCACACTTTCCTGTCATTATGGGATAGGAAGACTCTGATAAGATTTATCACATTTGAATGTTTTAATTCCCTTAATAGCTGCAAAAAAAAAAAAAAAAAAAAAAAGAAAGAAAAAAAAAATTTATACATCTAATATCACCATAAAGTTATAAATTCAGCAATTGTTGAATGTCGAGTTGAGCCCACTTGCAGTTACAGATACAAAAAATAAGTTGAATATTGAAAATGCAACATTATGCAATCATATGCTATTTACATTTCATATTAGCAAATGACACTTGAGCATCCCTCCGAAACAGTAATAACAAAAAGGATTGAAAGCATAACAAAAGGGAACAACTTATGTTTGGTCAGGCTAAAATTTGAAGCATAAACAGAGATTATGAATGGCCAAGTATTTACATTCTATTACTTGGTCAAATGAACTCCAATGTATAGTTAACTAAAAAAATTTGTCAACTATGCCAAAGAGGTTTCAGCCAAGGTTCCAATACGGGGCTCTCCTTTCAGATTATTATAAAAATATAAAAGCCAAAGTTCCAATATAGGGCTCTCCTTTCAGATTATAAAAATATAAAAGCCAGGCCATAAGTAATACAGATGTTAAAAATTTTCTCCTCTGGTTAGATTGGTTATGCCAGTGAAAAAATATAAGTACAAAAATCTTATCTACAATGGGTCAAGTTTGGTTAGTACTATGTTCTTTTAAAAATAAAATCTCTGTACTCCTTTTTTCCCCTTTCTTTGTTCAACATTTAAACTGTTTGCTATCATATACAAGGGTGGATTGGAAAGCAACACACAGCAATTTTTTAAACCAAAAGTTTAATAGGTACCATTACAAACAAATGCACAACTGAAAGGACATCTTTTGACTCTTTCTCTGCATGAATGCCAATTTTCTCAACACATTTCTCCTATTGTGACACCAGTGTCAGAATACCCTGTTCATAAAAGTTTGTTCAGTTGGAGTAAAATCATCTGTGGACTCTGTTTTCACTTCTACATTTGACACAAAGCATTTACCAGCCAGGAATTTTTCATGGGACCAAACAAATGAAAGTCTTACAGCTTTAGGTCTGATGCTGGAGCACCTTTCAACCAAATTTGTTGATTTTTTTACAGCTGCAACAGCATGGAAGTGAGCAGTCATGATACCATCAGCATGAATGTCATGGTGTTTGTCACAAAAGGCACGATGCAACTTTACTAATGTTTCAATATAGGCTGCAGCATTCACAATGGTCCTGAGCTAGGTAAAGTCCATCAATACCATACTATTCATATCCCAGAATACTGTCACAAGCACTTAACAAGCAGATTAAGTCATCTTGAATTTTTTTATTTACTGGGGAAGCAGCATGTTTCCACTCCGTAGAGGCCTTCTTTGTTTTGGATGTGTAGTGGTACGCCCACAACTCATCACCAGTGACAAAATCCCTTCAGCAGCATAACGTGATAAGTGATTCAAGTTTGTCATCATTCACTGTTCTTAGGCACCCTGCGAGCACTAACTTACAAAATTGCAATGTGTTAAAAATAATATCATACACCACACTGTATGAAATGTTGAACGGCTGAGATAAGGTATGGAGTTGGATCCACCAGTCATTCAAAATTACCATCTCAATGGCTCTAACATTCTGCGTGGTGGGTAAATTATGTCTACTTTTCTTGTGTAATTTGCACATTTTGGCTTTTTTGGGATAATACTTACAAAACAACTCAAGGAATTTTTAGCTTCTCATGTATATAATATACCTACATTATATTCAGTTTAAATTCATGTTTAATTATTTTAACTAGACAACTAAGTTTCTTGATTTTTATGTCCCTATTTTAGCTTTAGGAATCATTGGAAAAGAAAAACACTTTCCTTGAGTAGAAGTTTATCTTTACGGCACTTTACTGACAACCCTCTACAGTCTGCATGTCAGATTGATTCATTATATCCAATATTTTGAGAAGAAATAGAGAATTCAAGGAAACTGCAGATAAATGATTTAGGTCAAAAGCATGCTGTTTCAAGGAGGAGATGGGCTGAAGTTGAATATTAAGCTTTTTAGTTACAAGTCTGGCTAAGGAAACTGACAGCATGCTTTTGACCTAAATCGTTTATCTGCAGTTTCCTTGAATTCTCTATTCTTCTCAAAATGTCCGATGTAATAAATCAATCTGACATGCACACTATAAAAGGTTGTCAGTTAAGTATTGTAAAGGTGAACTTTTACCCAAGGAAAGCTTTCAACCTATGGAGTCATCCTTTGGGTTTAACTTTTGGGGAGTTAGTAGAATCTTTCTGCTTTTTTAAGTCTTAATATATATCAATTTTTATTGTTATAAAATTGGATTCATTTGCTAAACTGCCTTTGCACTGCGTGAACCCCATAACAGCTTAATGTGTTTGTTTATTGTTTGCATGTTTTAATGTAGTTCTAATATGCCTACAATTAAAACTTCTAATATCTCTTTGCACATTGGATTAAAGGAATTGATTTTATTAGATCAATGGAGATGCCACATTCTTTGATTAATGCAGGAGAGATAAGCATGTTTTCCTATTTTTCAATATTTTCTATGGTAGTTATTTGTTAAACATTACAAAGCTTATTTAAAATAGTTAAACTAGTAAATTTTTAAAATGTTAAAAAGCTAACCCTAGGGACCATTTTTGTAAAATAAATTTGTCTCATAGTATTTAGCTTTCAAACATTGTGAAACATATCTGACAATTCACCTCATTTAAGCAACATAACTGTCTTAAGTCATGCAAAAGATTGGAAGTAGACCAAAGGTGGTATGAGAAACCACATTATATGCAGATGCAATAACATTAAAAAGTAAACTCTAATACCATTAAAAATCATGGTCAGTTAAAACAATTTCAATTTACTGTAAAACTTAAATCAAGATTAGAGATGAAGCTAAGCATATCATACTAAATTTGCAATTAAGTCGTCCATTTGTTTGCATATCACTGCTGCTATTAATGGGGAGAGAAAACTGGCATTTCATACACCAAAGAGAGGTCTATAATCTTCTCAAGACCATCAAAGTAAAAGAATAAATTCAATGGAATCCAGAATGGTATAACAAAAAGATATGCAGGATGACTGAAGTTACTTTGCTATGCACCATGCTGAATTTATGAGCTTTATTTTCGCACATGGTGTTTAATGTAAAACTAAAACTTTGTTTATATATTGTAGCACACTTTTATTCACCAGTGTTAAGTAAAACATAAACACTATGCATACAAACTGCTAACCTCCTCTCAAATTGGCACCATCCACCTGAGAATTAAAGTGTTTATTCAGCCCTGTACCACTCGGACATGCACCATGAATCATTATAGTGCAAATAACTGATTTTAACTTCAGAATAGAGCAATGGTTGCTAAGGACTTAGTTTAATGTGTTGATCCTATATATCTATGTTCTTCACAAGCTTTGCACTAGGACATATCAAATTCAAAATTAAAATTCCATTAATGTTAAATTAGTAAGAGTTCATCACTTAAAATCTATATGGAAATCCCATATTGAGTACATAATGATCAGATTTAACCTTAGCTAATGATTGATTCTACGTGCAATGAAGATGGAGTTTATTACATTAGTTCCATACACATCTCCAGTGCTAAGCTTGCATATTATTCTATATAAACAAAACATGTCAAAAATTAATTAACTATGCTACCCACCGCAATCTCTCGACATGCAGACATGGACAATCCTGTACCCTCTATTTGTTTTAAGGCATAATCTCTGGTATCTGACCTGCAATACAAAAACATTATTGGCTTGTGCATTTACAAGAATAACACAATGTATGGAATTAAAAGCTTAAAATGTGGCATTCTATCTCTACTACCGGAGCACTAATGCCTATAGAGTTGGCAAGTCAAACACAAGAATTTGTTTTTCAAGCAATCTAATGTAAGGTGGGCAATTCTTTTTGCATACAAACACTAGTTTTTAAGACAAAGGTTAACACATATAAGCTGTTTAAGCTAGTTTACACAGTAGCAGTATAGCACGTAAGTGCAATACTTACCAAATTTCTATAGAGAATTAATTTGCATACATATTTGATATTGCCTAATACCTATAATACTGAAATTGCATTATATTGTAATAAAAACTTTTGATATTGTTCCAACCAATAAATTTTTACTTCTTCCACTGATTACAAATGAAAATCTGTTCATAAATAACTGTTTCATCGATGCTTCCTCAACAGTTATGTTGAGTTTCCTTTCAATGTCCCTGCGGCAGTGGCGGTTTTCGTTGAAACTCACTCATCTGCTGCTCGGTATGCATTTCCAGTTAAAAGTAACACTGCAGGCTTCATTCCACTTTTTATATCTGTTGATGATATAACAGGAAACTTCCAGAAACAGCTGAATGTGCAAACCATCGGTGTCACAATGTGCCGCTTCGATGTCAAAGAATTTGCCAACAGCATAAGTGTCCATTAACACAGGTTTAACAATCACAGCTTTGATGTCTAAAGAACTTGTGACAGCATATGTATCCACTAACACAGATGTAATAATGGATGGCAATAACCAGCTATAACTTTCAAAGTAAGCCATTCACACACGTACAACAATTACAGCCAGAGCATAGTTACACTGCTCCCTCCTCAGGGCTGGTTATCCCGAACAGCACCATCATAGCAAGTAAAACAAACCAGGCCTTTAACCTCAGGGAGCTTCTGGGTGCAGTAGATGACATCCTTTATCTTCTTCACCCTTGCGATGGGTGCTGAAGCTTGGGGCAGTGTCCCCTGGTCTGGGTAGGGCAATTTGCTGCACCAAATCACTCTGCTGGAAACTCGGACGTTGGCCTACCAGTCATAATGGGTCTTCATATCTGGTCGCTTGCTATTTGGATGTATTGATGCACCATCCCATGCACATCGTGAAGCTGGTCTACAAGATTCTCCACATAGTTGACTACTGGCTGTTCTGCCGCAAGAGAACTCCAAAACATCAGGTGGCATGGTAGACGCAGATTCCTATCAAAGACTAAACTGATTGGTGTCAATCCAGTGGTGTCGTGGGTTAAATAGTGGTAGACCGGCAAGAAAAGTGGCACCCTAATATCCCAGTCTCCCTGATGATTAGCCACATTCCTCCATATATGTTCTTCTAGAGTCTTCATATTACTTCATGTAACCATGCTGTGTGACAGTGGGTGGAGAGGTGTTGCTGCATCTTATGGACTACAAGTTGCTCTACGTTTCTCTTATCAGGCTGGACTCAAAGTTGGTGCTTTGATTGCTGTGTAGCTCCAACAACACCCCATTGTGACAAACAATTCTTGAGGCAGTTCGCGATGGTCTAGCCTTCTGGTTAGGGATGTATATTCTGGCCAATTGGTGAAGTAATCCATGGCAACCATCAGATACTTGTTGATCCTATCTCAGGGAATGGCATAGCTACATCAAGGCTATGCGTTCGAAATGTGCTCCCACATTATACTGATGTATATGATTTCAATTCCTGGTTGTGGACTACAACTTGCTGCACATGATACTGACAACACAAACTTTCAGTGTCTGACTGTAGTCTAGTAGTACCGTTGTCGGAGCTTGTCAATAGTTTGGTTGGGTCACAAATGCCCTCCCAAAGTGTTCCTGCATGCACTTCCTCCAAGTGTCCCATGACCTTACTCCAAGAAGATCAAGTGCTCTCTCTGGTTTTCCCATCAGGTGACTCCTATATTCTACAGTATTCCTTCCTTGGTTTGCCATGGGACCCATTAGGACTTGTACATATTAATTTTGGGTGCATTGTCTTCCTTGCTAGGTCTAGTCCCTGCCTCTACTTCTTTTGGGAGTGGCCCAAATCATCTGCCAGCTGCTCCTCCTCAGACCTGCACTTTCCCATTCAGCTGCAGGCACCATCAAAATAACACAGATAACTGTGGTTTGTTCTTTTTTGTCGATTTTGGTGCAGTGGTCATACTCATCTGAACAGGGTCATTGTGACATGGCATTGCACTGTTGTGGCTCCTTCCTTTCCAATATTTTGATGTAACTGGAGTCTTGGAGCCTCTGGACCCAACAAGCTATATGACCCTTCAGGTTCTTGAAGCTCAACAGCCACAACAGGACAGAGTGGTCAGTCCTCACATGGAATGGCTGGAGTGCTCCAGCACCTTTACTACTGCCAGCTCTTGCTGGGTAACACAGTTATTTTCTGCCTTGGAGAACATCTTGCTGTAGTAGGTTATATATTCTGGCCATCCTGGACTTGGGATAGAATGACTATAATGCTGGTGTTGCTGACATCGGTATTCACAATGAAGTTGCTATCAGGTTGTGGAAATCTAAAACAAGCGCACTGCAAAGTGCTGACTTAAGTGCTTGGAATCTGCTCTATGCCTCTTCTAATCATGAGTAAAGTCATTGCTCTTCCATCAGACGGGAGAGGGATTTCACAATGTTGGCTAAAACCCCTGACGAACAAGTGGTAGTAGCTGCAGAGGCCCAGAAAACTTCACAACTCTTATTTGTCTCATTACTTGAGCCTTCTCTGGACCAACCCAGATGGTGAGACTATGTGGCCCAAGTAGTTCATCTTGCAGAAGAGTTAGTACTTCTTTGCATTCAACTTCAGCTTAGCTGCCTGCAGCCTTTGCAGTATTTTGGTCAGGTTTTTGAGATGGTCTTCAAAGCTGTGGTCAACTAAGATGATGGCATCATCAACCCTCTCACCTCAGACTCCATGAGGCATTGGATGGTGGCCAGCGCATTGCAGAGGCCAAAGGGCATAACTGAAAATTGCTAAAGCCCTTAGCCAATCGACAATGCTGTCTTCTCTCTATCTCTGGGGTCTAGGGCCACTTGCCAGTATCTTGATTTCAGCACAAAGTCAAGAACCATTATGTACCAGCAAGTGTGTCAGTAGGGTGATGTCAGTCTGGAGTAATGAGCAGTCCTTTCTAGTGATTGTATTTAGCTTCCTGTAGTCCATAGCTCTCTGTTCTTCTTCTTCTTTTTCACCAAGACTACAGGGAAGCACTATGGGCTATAGTATTCTTCAATGATTCCCCTAGATCTCATGTCCTCTAGCATGTCCCATATCTCCACCTGTTTTGTCACAGAAATACATATTGGGGGTTGCTAGACAGTTCAGATGTCGATGCTACAATATATTCTGTCAGTGCAGTAATAATCACAGTTCCCTTTGCTGAAGACAGACTAGTATCGACTAAGTAAATCCTGGACTCTCTCCAGTTGTGAAGCAGTCAGAAGATCGGCTGCCTTCTCCAGCAAATCTTTCAGATGGCCTCTAAAACCTGTGACAGTACTGGCTGGTCATATCCATTGCATGGCAACCGTCACTGGCTTGCACTTCCCTAAATCTGTCCCAGTCTGGATGTCTTGGTTAGTGTCCAAAGGAATCAGCAGCCTCATAGGCACTTCCTTTCAACTAGGCAATAATGCCTGGGCAACAGATATTTGCTCAATGGTATATTCTGGCCCGAAACAAAGTTACTTGACCTTTGGACTTCCCAGAGAACCTTCACCATCACTTTGCTTCTGGTAGGCACTACTACATCATCCCACAGAATCACCCAAATGCTCACGAGGCCCTGGAGCAAAACCACATTTTGGCTGAATCGCAAGGTCTTCCAGATGATGATAATTGCTTCTTGTTTCCTAAGGGCATTCAATTCCAGAATCAGATTCTCGGCTGCCCTTGCAACAATACCCACAGCCTCACATATCAACTCCAGTAGTGCCTCCTCCACAGGTAAGATATCACCCGATACCATCACTAACTGGTAGGGCCAACTGGATGTTTGTGCCGGTAAAACCTTCACCACATTGGGTCTGATTATAGACACAGCACCTGATCTAAGCAAGGCCTCCCTTGTAACCGCCATCTGCGATGAGGCTGTCATTCACTCTTCTGCCCAAGGCACAAAGCATCACTCAAGGGGGTGGTGAAAATGGCCCTAATATGCCCCTTGCTACATGGTCCATAGTTGTTTTTTGCTGAGGTGGCATGGTCTGGACAGTCTTCACTGGCTGACCTGCCTTGCCATACCTCCAAACATATCACTGAAAGGTTGTCGTCTCTGGATTCTCTCGATCTCTTTTGTAGCAAATAATCGTCTTCGAGGTACACGCAGCTGTTGTCTTGGCCACCTCCATCCTTAGTGTTGTCGTTATTACCTTGTGGATGGTCTTGGCTGGGCAAACTTCTGCATAACCTGACCAGGCTGTTGTAACCTCGATTTAAGCTGACTGCAGTAGGTTGGCACCAGGCTATGGTTCCCTAGGTAGTTCTTGAGGGCCTATCAAATCTCTCCAGACATTGGCAACATCGGAATCACATTCTGCCGCCCATCCCTGGAGGTTTGCCTTCAGTTTTGTGGCATCCTCTTCTGCTGACCATCGATTGTGGGTGGTGACAGCAAACAGACAGCTGAAGACTTTAAAGGTGGATGTTCCGTTGAACTTAGGTGAGGACTCATGCAGATGTATGTTGTTTCGTGTCCTGTCATCTCGACCTACGTCTTTCAGCCTTCTGTCTAGCATATTTTCCATCATCATGTTCAGTTCTTTAGCACTTCCATTGACTCTTCCCTCCAGAACATTAAATGGTTGGTCATGGTTTTTCATTCTACCATCAAGCTCTTCCAAGGCATCTATGTGCTCTTTGATGTGCTCAGGGAGTTAACACGTTGGTCAAGGTTCTTCATTCTTCTGTCTAATTCTTGTACTTCCTTTTTAATGTTGGCCGGTTGTTCATTGATTTTGTTCGATAACTCTATCTTCATCTTTCTCTATCATTGTTATCTCGATCATCATTTTCTCCATGCAGGATTCCATTTTTTCTTCCATCATCTCCATTCCTGATTTTATTTCCATGTCCATTTTCTCCATACCAGATTTCATGGCTGTTTTCATTTTGTCCATTTTGTGTTGAATTTTTTCCACTTTTTCCGTTATCAATTTCATTACCATCTGAATTTCCTTGGTTTCCATAACTGAAGTTTTCATCATCTCCATTGTGATGTTGAAATTTGCTTATGACACCACTGTAACAAAAACTTTGTTTTATTACTCCAACTCTTTATTTTTTCCACTAATTACAAATGAAAATCTATTCACAAATAACTGTTTCTTTGATGATTTCTCAAAAATTCTGTCTTAATAGTTTCCTTTTAACATTCACTGAGGTGGTGGCTACTACTGATTGCTATAAAGTTCCTGTTAAAACTAACTCAACTGTTGCTCGCTATGCATTCCCAGTTGAAATTGAACTCTGTATGTTTAATTCCCCTTTTTAAACCTGATGACAAGGTAGGAAATTTCCAAAAACTGTTGCACGCAAATCAACACAGATGTCATAAATTCACTCAGGTGTAACAATACACTGCTTTGATGTGAAAAAACTTGCAGATGCACAAGTGCTGACTCACACAGGTGTAACCATCGCAGTTTTACTGTCAAAGGAACTTACCATTGGCACACATCCACTAATGCATATATAATAATAACAATAATTAGCTATGACACCTGAACCAAGCCATTCACACACATGCAGCAATTGCACCTGCAAGGTATAGTCACAACTCTACTGTAGAGTCTTAATTCTACTGTACTCATTGTAACGCATTGAATGCTCGTCTTTTCTTTTTTCTAGTCATTGAAACTTGTAAAACTTATTTGCTGTAGTACAAAAAGGTTCTAGCCACTGGAATATACAGTATGGCTCATTCAGAAATTGTCTAGCCAATCTTCCTTCTTAAAATAAAAGCAAACTATAAGTTCCCACATTCCTTTGCTTCTTTCTTTAACTCAACATGTAGCCATGTTTTTCTCGCTTCTTCTGAAGCAGTGTTGTGAAATAACCATTTTCATTTATTGCCTGTCATTCATGCTATAACTTTTGTGCAGGATCAATAAACCTGTCAGAAACTCAATAATAGAGACGACAGGAACAATTTTTACCATATTTTACGTTAACGCTGCAAATTCATTACAAATCCAATACAGTATTCTCAAAACTTTTGCCAACACATAGAACAACAAACTAACATAAATCTTTTGCCAAAGTAAGTCTAGTTTGCATATTAAAATTCTCAATACATATTGAACTCAACATAGAAATGCAGATCATATTCAATATAGAATGTGTGCTCAAATCCATTTCAATTGAAATGTAATTATTATTATAAGGTACATAACTAATAAATTTGGCCCTACAGAGCTAGCAATATTCAGTTGTTCACTAGTTTAGCTATAGCTAAACTAGTAGTTAACAGCCGCCAACCTTGGGACTAGAATTCATATTTAAGCTTTTCAATAAAACAGGGACACAGTTTTCAGTTCCTTCTATGCTGTTAAATCAATATAGGCAATAGACATGTGCAATTGGGTCATTATTTTGTATTGTTTCCCAACTACTGTTGTTTCCTTCAATGGAACTTCTTTGAAAAATAATAAATAAATAAAAAATCATTGTATAACTCATGTTAATATTATTTAGAGTACAAGGATCACTTGCGGCGCCATAGTAAAAAACATCTAGCATTAAACACTATAAAAAAAAAGAAGATAACAGGCAGCTGCTGTTTATACTCAAATGCATGAAGAAATACACAAGGAAATATTTTTTTACTTTCTGAATTTTCTAACAGTTGGAGAATAAACACAATTGTTAGCTGAAGATTTAATTAAATGAAACTATCTATTTTGAATTGAAAAGCTCATTTCTTTAGGATGTAATGTACAGCAGCATGTGACATTGGTCAAACCAACTCTAATTAGTGGGAGCAGACAAGGAAGTCTGTAAAGTCAATATTAGTTTGTCTTTCAGTAATATAAGATGAACCCATTATTTGTAACCCTTGCAGAAATCTTGAATACATATGCTATAGGCCACAAGCTGTTGAATGACAATAGAGCATAGCCAAGAAGTCTGCATGTCTAAATCTTAATGATCCCTGGCTATTTTGTCTGCCTCTTTCACTATATTTTCACTTACTTTCTATGGAGCTTTAGGTATCAGAGAAAAACCCTTTTTTATTTGTTAAAACTCAGCAGCAGAACTCCAGTACTTTAACACTCCAAGTTGTTACTGATCATTTTCCCACAAAATTTCCTGTAATTATTATCTTTCATATTATAATAACTAAAAGGCTAATATTTGGATCTTCATGCAGAAGGTATACCTATTTGTTATGGTGAAATATTCTGCAAAAACTTAAGGCATATTCTGTTTGCTCATCATGTGTGTATGTTCTTCTACTATCTATTTACTTATTTACAGAGAATGTTCCAATGAGCATGTTGCTCTAGGTAGGGACTGCCTTTTAGTGTGGTGGTAATCAAAATGCAAAGAATAAAATAAACACTATTTAAGATGTTACTTCACCCTCTTTAAAGCAACTAAAAATTAAGAAAACCCTTTTAAGCATTAGGATTGGTTTAAAACACTAATAATAAAGAAAACTTGGTTGGTGTATATAATTAAGAACAAGAATTTCAGATCCAAATGCACATGCCTAATACTTATTGATTTACACACTCATTAACAAAAGCATGTACTTTCTGTACTGTCATACAATGGAACATAACACTGTACAATAAACCACGGTAATTTGGCATATAATCCTAATGAACTGAACGATTATTACATAGCGAAAGTTCTCTTAGAAGATGAAAAGTTTCCGTGGTAATTATTTTAGTTTGAAAAACATTTACCCTGAGCATTTTCAACTCCGGGCTAATTTTTCAAGGATCATTTTACCAACAGTAGGATGCTCCCATTATATTTTTAATAGAAATTTTTGAGGTTATGCGGCTTATGCCGGCAAGGAAAATTATCGTAAATAGCTCATACATCTAACGGTGCATTCCGTGACAGTTCTAAATTGCATAAAAATGTTGTGTTTTATCTATATCGCACCCATCTTTCCGCCGGGCCTTGTATACATGTCCATAAGTCCCTCGTCCAACCTTACATCCTTCGTAATCAAACAAATCCTCTACTTTGGCACGTTCTGATGCTGTTTTCAGTTTGAACTCGTAATCCATCATTAAGGAAGACGTTTTTGTAAATATCCCTGAAAGAGAGGTTCAGCCTCCCTGATCTCCCTGAATAAGTTATGGGCAAGAATGTCATCAAGCTAATTCTTCACCATTACAATGTATGACAATTATGCTAATTACAATGTTGCGGGAATTGCATGTGTTTTATTTCTCCGCGTGCTCCATGTTGACCAATATAAAGAATGACATTTGTACGGTAAATTATTTTGCACCAAGGACAATTTTCGTAAAATATCCCAAATTGGGTTCAATTTAGTTCATAAACCATTAAAATAAATTTACAACAGCACAATGACCAATATAGTAAATATTGGGAAGAATAAAGTGCAGCTTGAATCAAAATTTATAACAACTGATATTACTGCGTTAAAGTTGCTAAAAAAACATCTTATTGCAGGTAGCGCGAAATCTAACCTAATTTTCAAGCATGTGCATGTTAATGAATTACCCTTACGCTTCATATTTAGCATATTAATTACTTACTCGGCGTCTTTTAACATTGTGCCCATGCATGTTCTTACTGATTATCTCCCTATAAATAACATTACAGCAAAAATAACTTGAAATGTTTAAATTTCACCCATTTAGATTTAAGTCACAATTAACAAAACTATAAGAAAATGTAAATATATCGCGAAAAATATTTTTAAACAAATGATAGCTTTGCATAAGTTTATCATGAAGGTAACTTATACTTAAGAGTGTATAAGAAATCTCTCATTTCCCTACTATCTTGTTAGTGCTTACTAATTAATTGTGTTTCAGGAATTGGAGGATTTATTCACATCTTTGACACTCAATCTTATAAACAGGTAGCAAAAGAAAAATTTATTTGTGGTCAGAAGATCCACTGTCTCAGCATTGATCATCAGAAGAAATGCATTGCTGCAGCGGGAGGCGTAAATGTTGTAGTGTATGACTGGGACAGCAATCAGTGTGCTATGTAAGTCATACATTATAGCTTAGATAGTGTCAAAATATAACCTTTAGACCATTATTGTCAGAAATGGTTATGATAGAATATAATTGTCAATGCATGAGTCAAGGCAATTAAGGTCTTGAGATTTTTTAGACTAACTATACATTGGTTACACCACTTGGCATTACTTCAATACATGACTGCTTTGTTAAAGCCGCTTTGTAGTTACTTACTGGTCTGTTTTAAACATTTAGGGTCCTAAGCCGCAAAGCGTAGCCCAAGGTGGAGGGACCTAAGCTGCAAAGTGTAGCCAAGGGATATTCTTTATAAGCAGAGAAGTGTAGCAGTTGCGGTCAAAGGCAGGGTTTTGCCAAGGGATCTGTCAAACTAAAACCCTAATGTTCCCAAGAGGAAGTCAAACCTGGCGACATTCATCCAAAAGAAGAATAACATGAAAGTATACCTGTTGTCTTGTCCTGATGAAACCTTTTATCTTGCTTTTCACTGACAGCTTGATAGAAAGTAGTCAATGAAGCTTCAAACTCATATAATAGCCAAGCAGTTTGAAATTTTCCAGCATATTTTTGACAATTTTTTTTATTGAGGGTCCTTCACATTGCCCAGAAATTTTTTAACAACCTCTCTGACTCCATTTTATGCCTCGTTTTTAGTTTCATTCATAAAGCTAAGAAAATTAACATCTTTCAATGTCTTATCTGTCATCCATCAAATACTCCCTTTGTGACAATGATGTAAAGTTTGTGCATAAGTACTGGAAGCAAGTACTGTCAAGTGCTTTCTCAAATTGTTTCATCATGCCAAGTTTTATGTGTAATGGAGGGAGTAGGATTTTCGATGTTCAACAAGAGGCACATTAGTGACATTTTTTTATCCAGGTTCCAGTTGCTGTCTCTCAGGCCATTGATCAGTTTCTAAATGTTTGCCCCTTGTCCTGCTATCTCATTTGCAAAGAAAACAAGGGAATTTTGTGTATGCTACCTGTTGCCCTAGTAACAGACCAATGACCTTCAAGTTACCACATACTTGCCACTCATAGTTGCAGTACTTAATTTTCTCATTTATCCTGATCACCACTACTTCTTTGAAATATGAATAATAAGCTTCTTTATTTGTGAGTCTATTTTACATACCTTCCTGTCAAACACAATACACCCACAAATATAACAAACTTCTGAAGATTTTGTAGACTTTATCTCCTGCATATTCCTGATGTAGAAGTCTCAAATTTTTATTTTAGCTCTACACCCATAGAAGATGAACATGCATATTAACACATTTTCAGTTCAACTTAAGTTGAGATATATGATAGATATAAATACCTCACAAGAAGACAGACCTAACTCATAGAACAAAACTGATAAGTGCTGGGAGCTCAAACATAGACATTCGGATGATAAGAGAGGAAGGAAGGAGCCAATGAGGAAGAAAAATCGTCAGCTTTAGAATAACATAACGAAATGTAACAGTAAGCTGTATAAGCTGAATGAATTTAGCATCATAGACATATGTATGTATATAACATAACAATTAAATGTGATATCCATAGGCGGACTTCATTTTTTAAATCAGGTCACTGATTTCCATTAAACTCACATATTTCCCTATGTATCACAGAATGTTGGTCGGGGTAGCTCAATTGGTTAGGCGTTAGCTTTCTGACCTTAAGGTGGCAGGTTCAAACCCAGTCCAACCGATGGTTTTCAGCTGTGCTTAAAAGTGACAGACCCATGTCAGAAGATTTACTGGCATGTAAAAGAACTCCTGCAGGATGAAATTCTGGCACACTGACAGTGCTGATATGGTCCTGTCAATTGACAGCATTGTTAACAAACAAATTTTTAAAAGTTTTTTTATATCATAGAATCAATGTTGACCAGTGTAATTCATGGATATTTACTGTATATTTTGTTTTGTGTATACATTTTCAGAATTGCTCCAATAACTATTTTGAATGTTATCATTTGTTATGCGACTTTCAATTTTAAAAGTTCTTAGTAATTTATATTAAGTATATTAATTGTTATCCAGGGTAATCCAAAACCATAGCAAATCTGCGTGTGTATATATAAAAACACACTTTGATACGAGGGTTGGGGCAAAAGTCATGGCAACTAGTTTTTTTCTTGTAGATATGTGAACGGATCACAAACGTATATCTGTGTCGTGTGGAAGTTCTGCAGGCATAGTGTAAATGTAGAACTACAGATGGCTCTGTGATAGCTGGTAGTAGTGCAGCAAGGGCTGTGAAATCAATCAGTTGGTGAGTGTCATGCGAGATGGAAGTAACCCATGTTGAGCAATGTGCTTACATTAAAATAGGCATTTTCCGAAGTAGAAATGGATGGAATGTCACAGTGAATTACCATACAGTAGCACGGTGAGTAGTAAAATTTCAGCAAGGACGTGTGTCAACCAGTGATGAGCAACATTCAGGATGACCTGTCAGTGTGCATGTGCCGTCATCGAGCAGCTCCTGGATGAAGACAGGCAATGGATGCTACTGGAGTTAGAGAGGGCAAGTGGCATTGAGAAATGCACCGTCCACAGGATATTGAGTAATGAGCTGCAACTATGCAAAATCGCATCACGGTGGGTACTGCATGCACTCTCGGAAGTTCAAAGGTGGCTGCAATATGCTCCGACCACCTTGCATGCTGGCAATAGGACGGCAATCAATTCTTGTCATGAATAATTGCCATCAATGAATTTTGGCATACAAACCAGAACTGAAATGTCAGTCTGCGGAGTGGTGACATGCTGGATCACCAAGGAGGCAGAAGTTCCATCAGAATCCTTCCCCATAAAATTGATGATGATCGTTGCGTATGGCATCAGGTCCTATGGCAGAACAGTGACAGCACAGTGCTACAGGGACTTCCTGGTGCGACAGGTATGACGAGGCATTTGGGAGAAACGTCTGGATCTTGTGGACAGTGCAATAATCCTGCACAACAATGCAAAACCACATACAGCAGAGTATGTAGGGCAGCTACTCGACGTTGGGGATGGGAAGAATTGGAACACCCACCGTACTCTCCCAACATTTTGCCCTGTGACTTTGATCTTATTCAAAAGATTAAGAAACCATTACATGGTAGGCGGTTTGCAACACGAAAGGACATTGCTAATGCTGTGCATGAACAGATGACCTGATTCACACATGGTGCAGCAGATGGTATTCAGCACCTCCCACATCGTTGGCAGCATGTGGTGACAGTAGCAGGGGACCACTTTGAGGGTCTTTAGGCCCAGGTTTGTCATGTCAACTGTATATGTACTGTGCTGTCATTCTTTTGCACCGTGAAGGCCATATTGCCCTGTATACGACTGTAATAAATTAGTGTGTTATGATATTCAGTATTATTCATTGTCCACACATGTAGCTAACACCTTGTCCTTTCGTCTGTATGTGTCACATTTTCCAACTGGACTGGTATCTTCAAGAAAATAAATAGTTGCCATGACCCTCGTATGATATTAGTATTCTTTGTCGATTCTGGCAATCTACAGTTTTAGAAAGTTCATAATAATGTTATTGAAAATCAAAGACCTTTGAATTAATTACCTAGACACACCGCCGGCACTAGTATCGCCGCCACAAATTGAAACTTCTCGCGCATTCTCAACTGGAGGGTAGGGCATGCTTTTTGCCATATGTTCAGTATGCTGAAAAGGCTTTCAGTACCTCGAAAACCACATTTTAAGAACTTGGTGGTAAACTTTTATGTAAAACTCAGGTGTTATCATGCAGCAAAATCTTACAGCAGTGTGCTGCACAAGAAAATAGTCAGACAGCATCTCTCTAAATCAATTTTGTTTATGATTCAATAGGTTAGTAGAGCTTAATTATTTTTGCATAAAATTTACATTAAGTAGTAATTAATTCTAATTTTATATTTATATATCTTATCCATCTAACACAAATATACCACAAATGCTTACTAACGTATTGAATACAATTTACTGAAGAGAAATACAGGTACCTAATTTCCCATTTATTTTAATTTTATACTGTGCATATACTGTTTCTGTAAATCCAGTATCGCATGTGTTTTTTTTATGCTAGAGCGCTTTATTTATGTTTGCTGTTATTTACATACGCCTTAGGTAATATGGCCGTATCACCACATTGACCTTCTATAACAACTACTTAAATTGTTGAAGTATACATTAAAAATGCACTTCTCGATTAACTTAACACACATTAACTATCACATTCATATTTATAGGCACTTGGAATAATATTTAAATACAAATTCTTTCATCAGCTTAGAATCGAGCGCAGCATATTTTGCATTTCTAATTCAACATTTTGACCGCTTTACTACAGACAAACTCTTAACAACTCATGTTTATAATTCTTGTTGACGACTTTGTGTATTAAAGTAAAAATCTGATGTGTTCCATTCATATAAATTTCTCTACATATCTTGACAAATTATTGTTAAAAAGCTTATTCTTCTATCTACTTCATACTAATCGATTAGCAGACATGATCTTATTACTTGCTTCCTTGTAAGTAGAAGGGAAAAAAAGCTAAAAATGCATTTCTTTGCAGGGCTAGGTGATGACCCATTCCCGTAAGAGTAAATATTTAAAACAGAAACCAATAACAAGGGATTTCTCAACTCCACGAAAAAGTGTATATGAAATAAATTGTGGTTCTATCGAGATCTACATTTTTTGTGCAGTAAGTGTTTTTTTTTTTTTTTTTTTTTTTTTTTTTTTTTTATATATATATATATATATATATATATATATATATATATATATATATATATATTTTAAATCTCTTATGGTTTACTAGTTATGCAAAATTCATCCAGAATAAAGAGGTCTCAAAGGCTATTCCCAGAAAATTCAACATATACATTTTATTTGGCATGTAAATATATTTAATATGTGGTATTTGAATCAAAATCGTTAAAGCCATTTTTTAGAAAATCTAAATTTTCGAAATTTGTCCATGTAAAAGATAGTTTGGGCTTGGGGCTTTTGCCTAAAAATCTTCGTGTTGCATCCTTGGAATATACTAAAATTACATACCAAGTTAGAGTTTTTACCGACTTTTCGTTTTTGAGTTATCATGTTCATGGACACAAACACCAGCACGGACCTTTTTCTAAAAGTTCTTTTTTTATACAGGGGACCCTAAAACGTATACTTCTGGTAAAATCTAGGTATCTTTTTTGGGTGGAGTACAATACCTTCTCTATACGCTAAGTAGGTACCTACATCACGTGTAGAGAAAGTAAAAAAGTAGACGGTATATATGGAATCAGTGAGAAGAAATTGCAAAAAACAGAATTAAAGTTGAATTATAATTTCGGTGATGCTTACATCCCATTTTATAAAGCACTTTATATGCAATTATGCAATATTCAACTTCAATTATAATATTTACTTTTGTTTTGTTCAGTTGTGGGATGAAATTCCCTCTAGTCAATGAAATGATTTATTCAATCCCCAACTGGACTTTCAAGGTCTAATCCCCATGCATAAATGCTGATGATCATAAAAAACGTGTTGTCGCAATTATTTCCAACTCAGGTATCTTCATGATGTAATTACAGCTGTTTTAAATTTCACTGTTTCCCCATTGCAATCACTGTATTGCGCACGACCTCGCACGTCTTCTGCCCTCCAAGAAAATATTCAATTTCCGGCATGCATAGCTCTCTGCGCAGCCAGAGGTGTGGGGGCTTGTTGAAAATATAGTTTAGAAATATTGGTTTTAAATCAAATATTAATTTATTGGTTTACATATTAAAGGAAAACTCTGTAATGCAACTGCTGCTATCTGTTATTCTAATTATGATTAGCAGGATTTTGATTTTTTTTTTAATTTAATTTTAGGGTTATAACCTCAAAATAATATCACAGGCTTCAAGTAATATACCCAAGGTCACAGGTTCAAACCCAACAGAGGACAACAGATTTTTTCGGGTGTAAAAATCCTTAGCAGGGCTTCCTTCGGAAGGGAAGTAAAGCTGTTGGTCCTGTGTCATAGATTTACGGCACGTAAAAGAACCTCAAGCCTGATAGAGAGGCCTCTGAGCAAAATTAAGTGGTCTTTCACACCCAATTTAGAATGGGACGCTGAGAACCACAGCAGTTGCAGAGCGTCCATAAATAATACACCATTTTTTTCACAAACTTCAAGTACATTTATATTGCTTTGCTTTCCCATTAAGTTGTTTCACTACAGAGAAATAAATAACAAAGAGTAATAAATGAAATACTAACCATTAAATGCAAAAATGTGGTGTTAAACAAAAGTTTTTGCAAATAACTATTATATAGCTTAGTTATACTTTTCTTTCAAAAAATACCAAGTAAGAAAGAATATAAAGTGTTTCATCATATCCATAAATAAAATATATACATTTTAAACATGCATTATAACCCATAAAATGCTGCATTTTTATTTATTGCAAACATATTTGGCTTACCTTTTACATTTTCTAACAAATTAGTGCACTAGGAATAGTTGTAATTTTCATTTAGTCTTAATTTCCTTCATCCTTTATATCCATACTCAGTGATGACAAGAAATTATTAATTGAATAAGAAAATTACTCTTTTTTAAATATTCTTATAGTATATACATTTTTCTCCACTAACAATATATGATGTATTGCCTGCTAAGGGTAACATTATCATTTTTAAAATCCTGGAAAAAACTTGATAAATTGAAATGAACATCTACAATCTTCAGAGTATACTTAAAAGTTGTTTTAATACAAGTAGTTGTAGAGGTAGCAGTCATGATGCTATCCCATACACTTCGTCATATGTATTCATGCAGTTATCTCCTTCAATCTACGCTTATCTGATTTGTACCTCTTATTGTAATGGATGTTGTCAATTCTTTTTTGCAACTACATCTATTACTACATCTATAGAATAGATGTAGTAATAGATGTAGTTGCAATATGCTGTTTTTAAAATGCATGCTTATTTGATGTTGATTTTTGCATCAACCTTGATGCATCTCAGATTACTTTTTTCTTCATGTATAAGACATGACTAGTCAACATTTTTGACGAAACCAGGAAATTGAATACATGCACCAAGCTAGTAACATTTAGTTGCAGTTTTCTTATATTATGGTTGTTGAATAACATACTTATATGTATGCCAAGATTTTCCCTCTCATTACTTTGGTAAGGAGATTATAAACACATATCAAGCTATTTTTGTAATTATTCAGGGCACCAATTATTCATAAAATATTCTCTCAAGTTCATGTATACTATAATACTCAAAATCATAAAGTTTATTACAAAAAGGAAATTAATTATTAACACGCCAAAGGAATTTCCAAGCATTAACACCAGGATAAAAGGAAATACGTGGATTTGTTATCAAATTTTACACTGCGACATCATAAATAACAAACCACCCCCATCCTTGTTCAGTCTGTTGGCATGTGCAGACCAATATCATTTTGCTTGCCATCGTGACTCATGGTTGCTATTGTGTATTTTCTACATGTTTATTGTGGTTTGAGTATAGCTAACTTGAAGCTGCCTAACTGCTTGAGAATTCTTTAGCCTGATTATTACACTCCCCCCTCCCTTTTTCACTGTCCATTAACTTGGTAATTGTGATATCACCTTTGAACTTGTATGCTGAGGCAGTGTAAGAGATGGTTCAGGAAATGAGATGCATCTTGACCATGTTAGAAATACCTTTTGTGAGGGAGATTCCATTTAAGCTCTGTCTCAGTGGTGTGATGATAACTTAGGACAAAACTGTTTTTTCCAACTGACAGCAGGATGCATTTAAGTTTTATTCACACCATATTATGCCTCAATTTAAACCTTTTTAATTACATGCATACACACTGTAGAATATTCATTTTTGCAACTTGTTCACTGAATATGTTATTTTTCTTATTCAGTTATGTAAGTTTTGAATTAAAAAGTATTTATTCAAATTTCATTGAAACAATTTTTTATAATTTTATTTTGAAGTTTTCCCATCATGATTAGTTCTCTGCTCATTAAGTTAAGGCAGCCCAGATTGAATGATGGACAATAATGTTTTTGGCTTTCATATTAATTTTTTACCACTCCGAAAACATTTAAAATAGTTTATAACATAGTTTATTAAATTGATTAATTTTTTAATTAAGCTTTATTAAAATATGCCATTTTAAAATAAGCAGAAAAATGTTTCATTAAGCAAATGCTTTCATCTAACAGCAATTCTCTGATAATTAACAACACTGTTCATGCCATCTGAATCACGCTATGTATTAAAATACCTCACTTCATTGCTCTTTTAATTTTCATTAACATTGCTTTCAGCAATCAGGTGTGTAGAGGCAGTAATGAAAGAGATAGAATGATGCTTAAATGAGCCTGAGTTTCATTGATCTTACATTTGTGTTATGAGAATAAGCAAAAAATCCCTGTAAAGCAGGCAACTCATCCTAATCAAGTTGAAAACTCAGAAGAGATACATTACCTCCACACCATGGAGGTGGAGTTGTGTGTGGAAGACGAGTCATTTCAATGGAATGTCCATTTAAGAATCAATTGTCATTTTCATATCTCTTAAACCATAGAGTTACAATTAGAGGCTTCCATTTAAGTTCATGTTTGGGAACCGTAATTGTAAACACAGAAATTAATAAGGGTCATTTATGGAGTGAGACTAGTGTTTATATGTAATGATATAATTACTAGAAGCTAGTTTCACAAATTTAAAAGTTACACTTAATGGTTCTAAGAGCACTGTCATTGTTAAGCAGTACACTCCTTAGGTTAAATCCATACATTTCCAAACATGCACCTAACTACAGCATACACCTTGACAAGATTCGCCAATGCCACTGAAATAACCCATTTAAAAAGTGTCCCCAAAGTAAAATTATGTATAAAAGAAGATACAAAGCTCCTTTGGATCCTTCCCCTCTTCACCTAGTCTAGTCAGGGATGACATGCACAAGGGTAGAAAATCTCTACAATCTTATATAGGGTATAAATAAATATATATTTCAAGGCTGAGTGAACCTATCTCTATAGTGTGGTGATAATGCATCTGCCTCACATTCAAGAGATCCTGAGTTTGAATTTTGATTAGAGTTAGTTATCCAGAACCTTTTTTTTTTTTAGGGTCTTCCCTTGTCCTGAGAAGGCGAATGTTGGGTAACTTTGAGCTCTATGGATCTTGGGTTACTTGAGCATTATTTCACCCATTCCATTCTTTCATTGTCCAATGTGACCTGCCATTTAAAGGACATTAATATTAAAAAAGAAAGAAAATAAAAACGAGTTCTGCCTCACCTTGTTATGTGGTGTTGAGTTCAAATTCTAGTACACACAGCATATCCACAAGTGTTTGTTAAGTTAAGTGTAAACTTAAACACCTCTCGAATCTTGGAAAAATGGCATGGGTTGGGTGACACCTGATGTGGTAACATATAGCCAGCAAGCCTATTTTGCATTCCTTCGGACTTCCCCAACATGAGAAATATCACAGCATATTTTAAATTTGGGTACAGTGCTCTTCCATAGCCACTCAAATGAATACTGCAAAGTATGAAACCTCTAAACTAATAATACTTTAAACACTACCAATAGCTGTAGTAAACTGAAAGATTACTAAGAACTGATACAGTATCATTAGTAAATAATTATTAACTAATGAATGTCACTCTACTGCTTTTGGCAGAATCATGATTTGTTTGTCTATACTTATCTCCCTTTCCTGTTTTGGAGGAAAGGAGTTTCAGGGTGTAGGAACTAAGGTGATAGCATGTACAATCTACCCCAGAACCCTATAATAAATACTTTTTACATTCCATATTTATATATCAATGTTTGCCATCTAACTAGCACTTCATGGTTTGCAAAAGTATTGACTAATTAGGCATGAAATTAAATGAACCCTGTATATTTAGTACCTCCTCCTTTTAGTGAGGAAATTAGGAATAATATGTAATTATTTAACATCAGTCAGTTTTATTTTGAATGTTAAGGACAAGGAAATCATCATGGAACATGGAGGACTGGGTACAATATGTGCATTGCATAGAGGAAGGCTTAGTGGTTCTCACCTATCACAATGACATTTCTCTTTGGAATTGGACAACTGGAGAGAGATGCCACTCTGTTGCCTGCAGTGACATGGCTATTCTGTATCCTTTACAATAGAGAGCACTCGTACAGTAGGATTGGTCCTGTTAGTTACTCCGTTAAAGTACTGAATGGTGAGCTTAACATTAAGGTTATGTTAACACCTCTGTGGCAATGATATTGGAAAGCAGCATTTATTAAATGGAAAAATGAGTAAATCTAACATTCTGAACTTTACAAATAATTAGGTATATAATTGTATAAACATTTAGGGGAAAGAAAAAAAAATTCTAATTTGTTACATTGCACAACTTTCTCTATCCATTCTTCAGCAACTATTCTTACAAAGGCATTTTCTTCTATTTCATGTTAGCCAAAGTAAACATTGACAAAATTTTCTTATTACATATTATTTGTATGCACAAGGTGGTCAGGAAAATACAGTAGGCTTTAAGCAATAGTCAAAATTTCAAGAGAAGGTTGTTATGTGATGGCTTTGAAATTCCATTCACTTTGCATGGTCAAGAGTAAGAAAAAAAAAAAAAATAAATAGCAATTTTTCTTATGAGAAAAGCTTAAGGTTTGAATATTCAAACAAATAACAAAGGATATCTCAGGAATGGTTAATGCCACAAAAAATTTAATTTTGCATAAATGTTGTACAATTTTTTTGTGATAAGATTTTTAAGTTTAGTATTTATGCAAAGTCATTGAGAATGAAAAGGACTTCAGAAGCTATTCCTAGAAAATATCTTAATTTATTATGAAAATATCTGAAATGTAATCAAAAGCATTAGAGGCATTTTTGAAAAAGTCAAACTTTTCAAAAAATGTTCAATCAATAGTTTGGGGTGGGTAAGATTTTCTTGAAAATCTTCGAGTTGCATCCTTGGAAGATATAGATCTTAAGTATCAAGTTTGGTATTCAACCGCCTTTTTTTGTTTTTGAGTTTTGCTATTCACACACTTGGACACATACATAGACTCTTTTTGTAAAACGCTATTTTTGCATTCATTGGGGCTCAAAATAAATATTTATGGTGAAATTTGATATCAATTTTTTTGGTGGAATACAATATTTCCTCTCTTAATTGTACATAGTAGAGAAAACTAAATGGGTCTCACTGTATGTAAGAAGATATCCAACAAAATAAATATAAATTCAACGTTTCTGCTTATTGAATGACAATCACTAAATAAATACAGTCAAGGGTGTGATAGTTACAACTTGTGGAAGTTAATCAATGGTTGCCCCTAAAATATATTTTAAAAAATCTTATGTGTTCCATTCACGTGACTTAATTCTGTTAAAAAACTGTCTTTACAAAAGCTTATTCTTCTATCTACTTCATGCTAATCAAAACAAACTTAGCAGAAATGGTCTTATTACCTTGTTCCTTGTAAGTACAAGGGAAATAGGGTGTACACTAAGGCTAAAGCAGTAGTCAAAGCTAGTTGTCATGTGATTGGAACCGAGACCGTGGCTCTAATATTTAGTCTGGGACTGGCATTTAGGAGATTGTGGGGTCGGTTCCCTGCGGCAAACCTCTCTGACCCAAGGGTCTTTTCAGGGGTTTTCCCGGGTCACTAGATGAATGCAGGTCAGGTTTTTTCATTCCTGCCCCTGCAATTTATCTCCATTTCATCCAACCAATCTCTTTTAGGGTTGTAAGTGTCTGTATAGACTGTAGTGGTGGTGGCCTCTTGTGGAAATAACTGATTTTTGGGAACTCAGCTCTTAGTAGCAGAATGACATTAGTGGTCATCGGTAGACTTAGGACCAGACCTGAGGCATGGGCTCATAGTGCTCCCCGCATCTAGATGAATAACGGCATGGGAACTGTTAGGGCCTTCCATGGTGGCTCCCACCCTTTGTCTGGTTCCAGCTGCCTGCTGTAATTGCTCTCATCTCATCCTATCCTCCTGAGTCGTACAGAAAGTCAATCATTGTCAGAGGCATGGAACCCCCTCCAGCATATTTCTACTATTATTACTACTACTACTACTAGTACTATGTGATTGAAATTTTGGTTCTCTTTATTTGCCTAGGAGTAAAACAAATGACGAATTCTGGTTTGACAAAAGTTCAAGTATTATAACATTGAAAGCAAAAACAAGGAACATCTCAGAAATGGTTTACTCCACAAAAAAGTATGTATGCAACATAAATTGTGTTTTAACAAGATTTTTTTATTTTTTGTCCATTTATTATAAAATCAAGTTTTCTCCACTGAAATATAAATAAATATGTATTAACACATGGGTGTACCATAATGCTATAAATGGCTCAAAGCTTCTTGTTACAGAATGTTACTAATATGTATAGTGTAGTTTACATTTGCTTTGATAGATGCATTTTATTGTAGGTTTATTTATGAATTTCACTAATGCATAAGATGTATGCATTAAAAAATACACATACAGTCAACTGAACAAATGAGAAATGAAATACAACAATCTTTAAGCTTATATGGATCTTTTGGTTTGAATTTATTTTTTTGGTAACTATAGAGTAAAATTTGCTGTGTAAGTATGCTTAATGCAAAAACTTTATTTGCTATGATTTGAGAACAATTTGACTTATATTTGGAAAGAAAACAATATATTATCTGGATCGATTTCACTAGCTGGCTGAAATGAATGAATGAATGTAGTTTCCCCAAGTTTATTTTGAA
The DNA here is from genome assembly GCA_030762935.1 of Hymenopus coronatus. Taxonomy (NCBI): domain Eukaryota; kingdom Metazoa; phylum Arthropoda; class Insecta; order Mantodea; family Hymenopodidae; genus Hymenopus; species Hymenopus coronatus. Next base: position 115,093,810 of record CM060882.1, read on the forward strand.
TTTGCATTAATTTCATTAAGTTATGTATTGTTTGATGTAATATGGTAAATGATAAAATAACATAGAAGAGATATATGGATCTACTATGTTTCAACAGCTATCATATAATCTAGAAGGAATAATGAGGCATCTATATACAAAGAACACATTTTAAGCTTAAACATACATGAATTACAGCAATATGATGCTTTAACTATCAACTCAGGTACAGCTCTTTGTTGATTGGTGAAAAATGGAATGAACTAATAGCGTTAGCTGGTCAGGTAACTTCAGAAGTTTTGGTATGGGCACCAAGTGATGAAGGTCAGCCTATTTTACATAGATTGAAAGGTCATAAGGTAAGTAAAAAGAAACATTTATATAGGGTTTAATTACAATTTACCAGTGTCAGGGAAAAGAGGTGTAAGTCAAATCTTATTTTCAGTAAGCAATTTCAGATAATCCTCACAAATAGCTCTTTCTTATTTCAGTAAATTTATTGGCACCAAGGTTTAGTTTGACTATCAGTGAGATAATTGAAAGCTGTTCACAACCAAGTTTGAAATTTTCTTGGCTTGATTCTGACAAGAGATACCTTTCACCTTGAATGCTCAGAACCGAACAAAAATATGCTTAGAATATAAATCGATCATCAAACAAATAGTGTCTGTGTCATTTCCATGCAAAACATAGCAATCTACCTCAAGAGAAACATTTTACAGAGAGAAACAAAATAACAAGATATCAATATCATGGAAGGGAAATTATATGTAATTCAATTATGACTGTGTATCACTGAAGTTTCAGTCAACAGTGCCAAAAACCCTGTGCTTAACACATATCCTACTCACCTGAAAGTGCTTATATTAATCCTCAGATGCAGGATTTTATATTAATCCTCAAAGTGCATATACAGGATTTGATGAAGTAGTTGAAACAAAGTGGAAGAGAACAATGTGCAGTCTCACTAAAGTCATGTTTTGAAATTCAAAATCACTTTTTCATTCAAGCAGTCAAATATCAACACCAGTTACATTTTTAAATGATGATATGTGTATGTTAATGTCATAACTTGCCTTTTGCCAAGCATATTGCAAAATAGGCTTATACTTTGGTGCAGAAAATTGATTGTAAATCGCAAAGTGAAGTTTAATGCTTAAATAACAATCATGTATCTTCACTTGTGGTTTATCACATTGCAGTTTTACAAAATCAGCAATCTTCTTATATAGAGCTTATATTGCCAAAAGGAGTAAACACCTCTTCATGTTGTTTTTGGTGGCAATATCTTAAGCGTAACATCTGTGTTTGGAAAACTTCATCTAGAAGGATGCAATCTGTATGACCTGACCAGGAATCACATAGCAATAGGCTCTTTTCATTTATATGTTTGTCAAGGATTGTAGTTAGAAAACGTTTCATGTGTTCTTTAGTCATTTTTCCACTTTTGCTTGCCTCCACATGAATGTTTTGTGGACAGGTTGCTCTAAGTTTCTTTGAAATGTTTGGGCCGAAAGTGTATTGTGTCTCTTGAAAACAGATGCACAACTTATTTGCTAGTTTGCCTGTCATTGATAAACCCACATCAATTGTTTAACTGCAACACACTAGCTGTAATTTACTCTCCTCAGTGAGACACTATTGATGAAGATATTTCATACTGGAATTTATATTCTAAGCATGGTTTTGAGCGTTCCAGGTGAAAGGTGTCTATTGTGAGTATGTAATACATGTGTAAAATGCAACTTTTGAACTCACACCTCCTTCCCCAGGTACTGAATTATCAGTGGCTTTAACATTCAATTGCCTAATGTTTTGTTCCTTCCCAAAATAAAAATTAAGTATTAATGTGCACTAGCCTGAGTGGAAAAAAACAAAGTAGAAAAGTTTCACTAGATCTGAATAGCTTATTTAGATTTTTTGTTTTTGTAGTTTAACATCATAGGTCATAACAGACAATGAGTGAAATTATGCTCAAATAAGTCTGGGGTTCATAGAGCTGAAAGTTACTCAATAACAGTGTTCTCGAGATAAGAAAACCTTATCTGGGTAAATCACTGGAATCTAATAGATATTGTTTATTGTTTAAACACAGATTATTCCATTTTGAAGTCCAAAGCTTCCATTCCTTTAAATGAAAATTTTTTCCATCTAACCATATAAAAAGCTTCCAGTGCTGACCTTGAGAATTGAAAGAGTGTTATTTATTGGTAAAAGATAACATATCCGGGCTTGTAGGCCGCGGTCAAAAATTAAAATTATTAAAATAATTAAAATTTGACGTTTCATCCTTGGCTGTGGAAGACATCTTCAGAATGAACCTGGGCAGGAATGGCTAGCGATTGCAGATTCATGGAGCAGAGATCGGCAATATATACTGCTGAGGTAGTGGGAGGGGAGTAATTTGACTGCTGTGTTCTGATTGGCTGTTGCGTTTGCCGGTGTGAAGATGCTGTAAGGCAGGAATCCAGGTCTGGTTTAGCTTAAATCCGTCTTCTCTGTTAAAATTATTGGGATGCTTGTATATTTCTATGGATTCTCTGACCATTCTGGGGTAGTAGTATTTGGTAGTTGCGAGGACTTCTGTTTTTTAATATAATATATCATGTTTGTCTATGACAAGGGCATGATCTGCAAGGGCAGATTTGTCAGTATGGCCGAGGCAACATCTTTTGTGTTCAGCAATGCAGGTTTTTTTGCTTCATTTCGTTGTGCCTATGTAAGATTGGCCGCATGTACAGGGTATTCTGTAAACGCCGGCTGTAGAGAGCGGGTCCAGTGGGTCTTTAGCTGATTTGTGAATTTGCTTTAATTTTCATGTTGGAAGATATATTGTTTTAATACATGCCAAAAATTCATTCAACATATTCATTGATCGCAGTTTGTATAATGCTTGGACCAAAAAATAGTTATCCCCTTAGTTCAATCCCTTTGTTTAATCTAATCCAACTTTATTGTTTATACATAAATCTAAGTTTTGTGTTGATATAGGGAGTAATATTCTCCATTTCCTACAATGCTGAACTTCAACGAATACATACCACTTCAGATGACCGAACTGTAAGAATATGGCAAGTAGAAGCACAATCCTGTGACATTGTTGGTTGGAGAGAGGCAACCATAACCTTGCTGCACACATTGTTTGGTCACAGAGGTCGTGTTTGGTGTAGTGGTATCATTCAGGATAAGGTCTGCAGTGTTGGAGAGGTATGATGTATGCAACATGTGCTATAGTAGTCAATAAGTAAGTAGTGTACTAAAGTAATTATTGAATCAAAATTAATAATCATTATTACTTTCTGTATCATGTATGTACAATGTACATAGAGAAGGTATTGTATTCCATTAAAAATCTGACATTGAGATTTCACCAGAAATACATGTTTTGAGGACCCCTGAATTTAAAAAAAATGTATTTTTAGAAAAAGATCCTGTGTGTATGTGTGTCTGTGAACAGCATAACATAAAAATGAAAACAGTTACATACCAAATTTGGTATTTCATCTTCTAAGTATGTGACAGAGATTTTCAGAAAACTCCCCCCACCCCCAGCTACACTTGATATGGAATATTTTTTGAAAATTTGGATTTTTTCAAAAATGGCACTAATGATTTTGATTAAAATACCATACATTTAAGATATTTTGAAATGTGTATCTTAAATTATCTGGCGATACCTGAAGACCTCTTCATTCTCAATGACTTTCATATAGCTAGTAAACGGTAAGAGATAGACAAAGGTTACTGCATAAAAAATGTAGATCTTTATTAAAACACATAATGTATGTCACATACTTTTTTTTGTAGAGTTAACAATTACTACTTAAACGTTTCTCAAACAGGAAGTTATTTTTCATTTCATATCTCTTTTGTTTTACTCCTGGCCCTGGAAAGAGAACCAAATTTCAATGACAAATCAATAGCAACAGCTTTTTAAAAGATTTGACTGCTGCTTTAGCCTAGTGTATTCCCTTATTTCCTGTAGTTATAAGAAAGTAAGTAATAAGACCATTTCTGGTCATGTTTTTTTGAATTAACATATGGAGATAAAAGAATAATCTTTTGTAAGAATAGTTTGTTTGCAGAACAGATAGAGAAAGCTATGTGAATAGAACATGTCAGCATGTTTTGTCTTGAATTACAGTTTCTAAATCCTCCTTCAGTCGTTCAACATTTACTTTCAAAATATAAAACACATATTACTCTCTGTTCCTAGGTTCTTTTCTCTCCAAAATTTCTGACTTTAGACTTTTGAAGAATTTTATAAAAATCAGAAATAAAAATTAAAAAAAAAAGCCTTTTTCCTGGTAATCCATACTAATGTTATAAAGAGAGAAAATATAGTGTGTATACATGTGCTCGCACATGCTTAATTTCAATTCCTGAGAGACTAAAAGACTAAAAAGGAGATATAAATCTGGTGTGGTAGAATTCGGAAATTTTAGAATAATAAAAGAATAGACATGTAAAGAAGGCTTCGACTCATCAATGAGATACCATTTCTGCTGTTGTTGTTCCACAGAAAATATAAGTAAAAAAAAATCTGATGTGTTCCATTCACATAGCTTTCTCTAGTTCCATAAACAAACTATTCTTACAAAAGATTATTTTTTTATCTACTTAATGTTAATCAAGATAAACATTATCAGAATTTGTCTTATACATGCTTCCTTGTAAGTAGAAGGGAAATAAGGGAATATATTTTGGGACAAAACGATAGTCAAATCTTTTAAAAGCTCATCGCTAAATGAAATAATTGAGATTCAATTCACTTTATATGGTGCCATTTGAGAAAATTTGGGTAGTTTAAAATTGAAACCAATAACAAGAAATATCTCGAAAATGGTCAATTCTATAAGAAAAACGTAACTAGATCTACATTTTTTTGTGTGGTAAATTTTTGCCCATTTCTTAGGGTTTTAACCATTATGAAAAATTTTGCAAAACTCATCCAGAATAACCATATCTTCAGAGGCTATTCCCAAAAATTTCAAATCATACATTTTATTTGTGATGTAGATATCTTTAATAAACAGTATTTTAATCAAAATCGTTAGACCTATTTTTGAGAAAAAGAAAATTTTCAAAAAATTTTCCATGTAAAGGGAAGTGTGTGGTGGGGGATTTTCTTGAAAATCTTTATGTCACGTCCTTGGAAGATACTAAACACAAATACCAAGTTCGGTAATTAATTTTCTTTTCATTTTTTAGCATTGCTGCATGCACGTGCGCACACACACACACTCACACACAGGCACAGACTTTTTCTAAAAATGTGTTTGTTTTTACTCAAGGACCTCAAAACATATTTCTGGCAAAATCTTGACATTGAATTTTTGGGTGGAATACAATACCATCTCTAGCTGTTATATACACTGTATGTACCTTCAGCTAGTAAAAATAATAAGACAAAATTCATGAATATTTTATTCCAAAGATTATTCGTAGATGTTCATGATTTAGTAACTAAGAGAACAGAAACATAGCAGCATCAAAGACAATTGGATATAAGCTTCAAATGGTATTATATTTGTACTCAATACCTATGTCATTAGCTAACATTTTATTAAAATACTGCAGGGATGTGCAGGATCTAGCACTAACATATTGGAGTAAATTTTATTATATGTAATTCTATAGATTTAGTGACTTTTTTCTAGATGCCAAAACCTTTTAATACTCCTTGTGTAAGAAGTTTTGTGTAATTACTTTTATGTTGTAGTCAAGTACCTTCTACAATACCAGCATATACTAAATAATTATTTAAACATAACATTGGAAACTGTTTAACCAATATAATAACAATTGAGATTATTACTTTTCTGAATAGTAATAGATTGTGTACTATTATGTTTGAATTGCTGATCTGAATTGGGTCTTCATATTCATAGGTTTTGCTCATATTTACTTGAATGTTAATGCCAGAGATTTCTATGTATGTGAAAACTGTGGAGCCTTTATGTTTAAATAACTATGGGATCAAAGAGAGATACAAGAACCTAACATTTCCCGTACTTAAATTTATCTAATATTACTTAAATTCTGGTAATTCTTTCCCTGCTAACTTATTATCTTCAGGCTGTACCCAGAATTTGAAAGACAACCTTTCCAGTCTCATTCATTTTTGTTGAAACCAGTTTTAAACATAGGGCACAGAAGGGATACTTAAAGTGCTTAGTAACTTGCCCTATCTGATGTATCTTCTTGGCTAAAGTAATTAACATTACTGACCAGGATTTTCATAGCAGGCATTTAACTAGATTCAAATCATCATGGTAAAGAATGAAGAGGGCCATGTAAAATGAATCATGACTGGAATGCATAGATGCTTATGGGACTGTTAGCACTGTAAAGGAACATAGTTTTTGCAGTTATATAAAATCTCAATGACATTCTTTTCAGTTTTATTTCTTTTAAGCTATGATAATATCAATAAATTTAAAGGAAACAAAAGTATCTATCAATAAAGATAAAAAATTATCAAAATTTAACCCTTTTAAGCCCAATTCTGTTTTGCCAGCTTCTAAACACAACATACATATGCCAAGTGGAAAAATTAAGGACATCAGAAATACATCTGCTGATATCTTATAATCATTTCTTTAAATATCAGGGATTTTTTCACCCCTTATTGCTTATCATGGAAATTTATAAATTAGTTATACAGAATAAAGGGGAGGGTTCACTATCTATCTCTATCATTGTATACTAATTTCATAAAGAATATGGGGTAAAGGAAATTCATTTAACTTATTCATAATTTAAAAAACATACATGCACTCCAAGTAGGTGAGCTAGTTACAGAAAAAAGAGTCAGTAAGTTTTAGAGAAGAGCAATAAGTTATTCATGTAAATATGGCGTGTTATTTATGGACGCTCTTTAACTGCTGAGGTTCTCAGTGTCCCATTCTAAATTGGGCATGAAAGACCCACCCGAAAAAATCCATCATCCTCTGCCGGTTTTCAACCTGCGACCTTGGGTATATGAAGTTAGCATGGTACCATTACACCACAAAAGTTATTCATGTGTTAGAATCAGCAAATACAAGGGTACAATGGAAAACATACTAATAAATGTATTGTGAACACAATTAAATGAAAGGTGAATGAGAATAGTTGTTTTATTTCCATAATGAGTACAACAGAATGCAAACAATTTAAAATGTAAGAAAATACTCAAATCTTCCATCTTATCAAAGTGACAACTCGAGTTGAATTATTAGAATTCATATTCTAAGAACTATTTATCAAGCTATCCAGAATATCTGCATTGATATCAATTTCTCATATTACTTTCCTCAGATGAGCTTGTTTGTAATTTGTACTTTATTTGTCTAGAGATCCTATAACAAATCAATAGTTACAGTTTGGACTTTGATATAGCCATATTATGCTTTTTAAAGATTTTGTGGCCCTTTAAATTCAACATACTCTTGCAATATAGTGATGTACGCTTGGGACTGTTATCCAGCTGTAAAACAAAACCATTTCCTATCAGACAAGTCTAATTTGGTATGGAATGGTATTGGAGGATTGTATGGTAATCTTTTTATTCAAATTTTTCCTTGATTTTAATAAGATCTCTAACAGAACCACTACCAAATCACCCCCAAAGTATCAGCTAATCTCCTAAAGTTTAGCAGTTGCCTTGGTGCTCTGGGAAATCTTATGCATCCGTATATAGCAACAAAATAATGTCCATTGCTTTGAACCAAATAACTGAAACTTTCACCAGTAAGTAGGGTCTTTTTCCATTCTTCATATGTCCAATTCCTGTGTTGTTTTGCCCCATTTCATTTGTTAATAGGATGTAACAGCACTTTCCTAAGGTCCCGCTTGGTCTAATGTCACTGCCTAATGGTTGAAGCAGATATTTATATCTCTTGTTTCCATTAACTCAGACCAGATTTTGGATGCTGATTTGAATGTCTTGTACTCATGAGTATGTTATACTTATCTGTTGTAACTAATGCTGTTGTTTTGGACCACCCAGCCCTTGAATGACCCTTCAAAAGATCATATTTACATATATGGAAATTGTGTATTTGCATACCACCAATAGATACTTGCTCTAGTTGACCTTTTTCAATCATGGTGTGCCCAGCATGTTGGAGTACTATAATGGCAGATCGTTTTTCTACTGATATTTATTTCCTTGGAGCACTTCCACTGAGGTTGCTTCTACTATTTACGCTGTAACTTTAGAAAGTTGGCATTTTTAACATTTGTTGTGATCTTAAAAGCCTTCAAATTGTTGTATTCAGATTATATGGAGATGCAGTTAACAACCCACCCCTAATGCCATATAGACAAATTAGTGCAGTAACTGAAGTGAACTTCTTGCTTAATTTAAGCTACATTCACAATGAGATGAAATGCAGGCATGAGGGAAGACCATTCATAATGCAGTTATACATGTAAAGAAGTTGGGATCGGTTTCCAGATCCGTAAATTACATGCAGATATTTTCCAGCAATTTTCAAATTGAAAAACATAACCGACAATATCGTTTAAAAAAATTCACTCAATCTTTTATAAATAAATAGGTTATGACATTTACATACACACAGCTGAAGCTCGTGGCAGTGTTATCAAAATAATGGTATGACCAAAATACTGAAAATAGTGCTAGCATGGAGACCTCAGAAAGTGATAAGGATGCATGTTTAATGCAGTGCACATTATCTCTTTGTGTCTTAAGATTTGTAAGAGTCGAGATATCTAGATGAAGACAGTATGTACATCCATTAAATCAAATGAAGATTCAGCAAGGAGATAACCATAACCTCTTAAGGGAAATGAGAGATGGTGCAGCTTGGCCAAATAGAAAAGCATCATATATGTATAGTAGGTGTTTGCGATTATCTGCAGTTGAACAGCAGGCAGTGCTTAGGGGAAAGAATGCAACAACACCAAAAGTTTGGAGTTTGCAACACTTGCATTACATGTGTCTATGTGAATGCTTACATTTAATAACATTGGTGCAAAGTCTTGCGCTTACTCTGCACCTGCGTTTACATCTCATGAATGAGGCAATGATTTCTAATTTTGAAAATTTGCAGTTTTGGCTTGATTGTATTCATTTTATAAGAATATACATGCTTATATAAAATAAAGCAAATAGTACCATTCACCTTCCCTTGATTATTATGCATTTACTGAAATTAATGAGCATAAGTGTCTATCTGTGAAATAAACTTGTTTCATCAATCATGTTTTCTTTTGTAACGTTCATCTTGTTAAGTTACACTTAAATATTTATAATACCATTATTAACAGGAACCAGATACAAAAACAAGGTTTTTCATGAATCATTTGTAGAAAATATATGCAAATAAACAATAGGTAGAGAAAGTAGTGTTATTGTTATGCATTAAGCTGTTTATAAGGATCATGCAAGCATGTTAGAGTAATGGTGCATATGAGAATTTTACTCTTTGTACTTACATGGTGCCTTACCAAGAACTATTCAATACCCTGAAGTGCAGCTACAATAATTTTATTATATTGTTGCATAACATCTGTCCTCCTTATTTAAAAGCATTTTAATGCTAGTACAAAACACAAATGAATTTGTTAAAGTTTTCTAGAAATTATGTATTTGAATAATTACTGCTAGAAATCATGTATTATGTGAAATAAACTACTATACACTGTCTGAAACGGCATAATAAACATTTTAAACCTTTTGGTTGCATTTAACCCCTTACAGAAAATATACGTAAATTATATTTAAGAATCTACTTTTACTCATCACTTACATTATGCACTGCTATTTAAGAACCTTACTGTTCATAGGATTCAGCAATGTGGATTTGGGCAGCTGATGGAACTTTAGACAGGAGCTGGAATATACATCATGGTGCCAGCATATGGAGCATTGAAACAGACCGCAAGAACCTTATTGTAAGCATCTGGGAGTTTATTAAGTACATAGAATGTCATAGCTTTTCTGCCTCACTCAAGTTTTTCTTGTTTTTTTTTTCTTACTGTGGCAACTGGCAGGTTAACCTGTGATTAGTTTCTGCTGCAGCTTTGCCTGCCTCTTACATTACTCAGTTCTACTGCAGTTGATGTTGGATTTATTTGAGCAGTTGTCATGATTATTAATACTATGTATTATTAATGAGTAATCAGAAATGTTATTAGTATTGTGCTGAAGTTTTCTAATGCTTCTACATATGTACATATTAACATTTAACGGACATAAACCTTTGAAGAAATAGCTATGTTACATATTTCATTGTAGATGCAAAGGGAATTGTAATAATGACATTTTTAATAACTGAATGCTATATTTTCATTTCATAATTGGCTTCCCTCCCCGTATTTGTAGGACTGACACCCCCTAGGACTTACAGGCCAATGCCTAGGGGTCAGAAACCTGTCGGGGAGCCAAAGGCATGAAACCACAGAACTAGGGGCCAGCCTGTAGCCAGGCATGAATATGAGAAAGTGGATGATATGAAATGGAAGCAAAATTGATGATTGGAAAGATGATGATGAAGCAATTGGTGGAATGAGTGAAGGGAGAAAAGATCCAGAGAAAACCCATCCAGGCTGCTTCATCCACCACAAATCCCACATGTGGACGATTGGGATCGAACCCGGGCCACCTAGATGGAAGGCAAGCAGTCTGACCACTCAACTGTGGTGAATGCTATATATCAGCCCTAAAAGTACATGAATTTTCATGCAATCTTGAGAAATAATTTATTATTGAAAAAAACTTTTAAAGAATGAAAAATTATTGAATAATTTGTACCACTAGCTCTGCCTTGGTGCCAACAGATGGTTTGTAATATCTACAATCTATTCAGTTTGAAATGCCATTATATGGCAACCTCTTATGAAAACAGCTTAAGCACATTACATGTTGTTTTATGTAAGTGGCATTAAAGCTATAATAATCTTAGTATCAACTAGTTTACAGGTGGTGGAGATGGAGCAATTTTCCTGTGGCCAGTTTATAAAGGAGAACCCAAATCAATTACATTAAATCTTCATGATGACTTTGCACGTCGTGTTAGTGCTAATAGTCATGGAGATATATTAATAGTAACAGATGGAGGTTGTCTGCTGCATGGCATAATATCAGGAGATAAACATAGTTGGCAAATTGTGTATGAGAATAAGAAAATAGCAAAGTACTGCCTCCTTGAAACTTCCCTTTGCAAGCGATATACAGCATTAGCATCAATTGATGGGTTCATCATTGTGTTCAAAGGTAAGAAGCATATAGTTTAAGTACAAAATATTCATCTCAAAGATAAACAAAGAAAAAATATTTAGCTTTTATTCTCGTCTATTTTGGATATGCAGAAAAGCGGAAATTTTGAAAGCTAAATAATTTTACTGTTTTACTGTAGCAGTCGTTGTTGTCGTTTCTGCTCCTAGCTTTCAAATCACAGTTCATTTTTTTAGTTAGGAGGCATTAAGCTAAGCCAAGTAGTGCAGGAAGATTTTTACATATTGTGCCGCAGGTTCCTCCTCTGAGAAATCTGGTCGAACCCTTATTGTTTGTTAAAATCTGGGGTTGCCATGCTTGAGTTGTCATTGTTGGATTCTCTCCATTGGTCAGCTTCCAATGTTTTGATTGTGTTCCGAGTTACATGTCAGTTGAAAGTGTTCATGTAACTAGCAGACAATGAACAATAACCTGGCTATATATGAACATTTATTCCCCGTCAGTTGGACATAGTGTCTTATTGCACTAAAATCTTAACAGATGCTTAGCTTACTAACAGAGAGTCCCTGTGTAGCACAAAAATAGCCTTGCCTCTACAAACATTGTAAAATGCTCCTTAAACTGAATATTGACAATTATGATAAATTAATGTATTTACACATGTGGAAAGAATACTGTCTCAATGCATAGCTACAGGAAACTGCTACATTTATGTAAATTTATAACTGCCATTTTTATTTTGCATTGTTTTTCAGATAATTAGCTTGTAGTTACCTGTTACAGAACCAGTGTCTTGTAACTCAAAAGGAAGTGTCTCTCTGCATTATAATATATTATATTTGTAATCTTGATAACAAGATGCACAAGAACTGAATCTTAGAAATTAAAATAAATAATTTTCAGTTTAATTTATTAGCAACCTAATGTTTTCATAATCATTTGTTGTATTACAAAAACATATTTTATTTCAGCGTAAATCACATGTCATAAAATTATTTTTTACACACATTAAATAATTCCTTCAAAAATTAATGTTCTTGCAATTATGACCAGAATAATCTTTTGGATTGAAAGGAAGGCAGAAGATGGGTATAAGGAGTTCTACATTTTTACAGTATTACACATCTCTTGATGGGGAATCAAAACTCACAAATATCCTGCCTATTTGACATTGAATTTCAGCTGAATAAAGGCAAGTATTCCATATAAATCACTCTGTACTTTAAAAGGTGATGCTCCTAAAAGACAAACAATTAATGGAAAAAATATTTTTGGGCAATTACAGCCCTTGTGCCGGACATGTTATAATTACATTGTTCAACAATGCATTATTGAGAGCTGTTGGATACATGAAAGAAATCAAAGCAGGAAGACTATTGAGCAAATGTATACTGCCTTGTGATGCAGTTTCAACAGAATCCTCCTCCATCACAACACTTTTGAGATGGAAACATATACTGTTATCCACAAGTGAGATGAGATGGAAAAGTGTCTAGAATTTTCATCATAGAGAATTATGTTGGTTCATGCAGCAATTCATGGAGAGAGTGCTAAAAAAAAGTCTGCAGACTCCAATTTTATACATGCTTTGTTGGAAGGTCTGCCAATTCTTCTCTTATCTTTTACTTTGCTTGTGGAGAAGAGCTTATGTTCCTATCTCAAAAGTCTTTGTATCAGAGAAGGATCCTATTGAAACCATATCAATAGTCCTCCTGTTTTTGTATCATTCATGCATTTAAAAGTCACAATAACATATTATTCAGTAGTGTAAAATCAGCTATTCTTTACTTCATATTATGACCTAAAACAAAAATATACTTAACTACAATTTGCATAGGAGTAACATGAATTTGTAGCCAGCTTGTATGTAAAAGCAATGAAGCCTCAGTTTTAAAAAGCCTGGTGTCCATTTTCTAATAAGCAAATACTAAACTTATACAAGGTTATTTTTGAAAATGTTAAATTTATCCTTTGCCATGTTTAACTTTGTTTTCCTTTTCTTCATATAGATACTACTACCAGAGGAGAAAAACCCAGTTTGCTCTTGGAAACCAAGATAGTGGATGGAAGAATATTCTCTATAGTGTGGCTTTCATCAGAGGTTTTATTGACTAGCAGTCCAACTGGAATCTTGGATATGTGGAAACTAAGTGAGTTTTAGCAAGCTGTGTACTCCTTAAGGACATTTTTACACATATTGTTGGTGATAAAGGAAGTAGCAAGGCTCTAAAATCTGGCAAATGATTTTATACACATATAACTTACAGAAACTCTTCTTATTCGCCCATATATATAGGCATATGTAGGCTCAAATAGAATCAGATTTGAGAAATTCTATGCAACTGGACTTTCACTCGCAAATCTAATTGAACCTCATATCAGTTTTACATATATTTTCCAACCAGCAGGCCCCAGGGTAAACCATAACCTCAAATTATGTGTAATGACCTCAAAGACCACTTATTGGACTTTTAGCCAAATGCAAGGATTAGTTTATATACACAGTGTTCCCAAAACTCCATCTGCTTCTTAAGTTATGCCTTGAGGCAATATTTATGTCCTAACCTCAAAATCTGCTGACATTTTGTGAATTTCATGTAATTTCTGTAATATTCGATGCTCAAATGCTTTTGTTCTGTTGCATTCTGAAGTTGAAATCTCTGGGTGCAATGTTTATTATTCCTTGTACTTTCGTCGTGTACAAGTTTTTTGATTTTCTCTATGCAATTTTGTTCATTCAACAATAAGTATTATAGTTACGTGTTGATTTTCTTGGTTGTGAAGCCAGATATTATAAAAGAGACTTTTCAGAAGCATATAAAAGGCCACTTGGAGGTCATTAGTGAGAATATTAAAGTATTCGCGTAGAATTATATGTGCACAAATATTTGCAGCAGGATTGTTGAGTAATTTCCACCTATTTGTATTAAAATTGAAAATTTATCATTCCGAGGAATCAGATTATTTTCCTGTTGGAACTTGTAAAAGAAGTTAGAGTTGCAGGAGAAAGTACATTCATATTCGACAAAGTACATAACTGCATCGAATGATTGGAGTAGTAGTAGTAGTAGTAGTAGTAGTAGGGCTTTAGGGTGCACAACTGCTTAGCTTATTAGTGCCCTGGGGTATATAAAAGGTCTAAAAGTTAAAAGACATAAAAACCACTAAAAAGGAGTACTGCACAAGTGTTAAAACCAGAAGGGACAGCATAAAAAGATTGCCAAGGCCAGACTAAAAAGGAGGGACAGAAATAACAGCTAAGAGAACGCCACTGAATGGGAAAAGGCAAGGTAATATAACAGACAGTTCGCTAAAGAGATAAAACCCCTAGATAAAATTAAACCTGACTGTACATACCACAGCAGCAAAGAAAAGTAAAAAGCCTCACACAAGCCTCAGGTGTGTCGCCCAGAAGGGTGGGGAGGTCAGTGGGCAGACACAGGGATGCACGCAGCACACTAAAAAGGCAGCACTCCAATAAAAAATGACGCACCGTCAAAGGTTCATTACACGGAGCACATTGAGGAGCGGGTTCCCCACATAAAAGATACTGATGGCTAAAACGGCAATGCCCTATATGCAGCCACAGTAAAATCACTTCATCGCGGTGACATGCACACGAGGAAGTAGTCCATGGCACAGGAAGGGGCTTGATCTCTTTGAGTTTGTTGCCATGCACCCCGGTCCATTCTGCAAACCAGCGCGAAAGCATGGCCCGGCGCAGGTGAACACGAACATCACCTGGAGGAACAGTGGAGTTAAAATCATTAGGCAATAAAATTGTGGACTTGGCAGCTGTGTCTGCTTGTTCATTTCCGCTCACACCTACGTGACCAGTAACTCAAACAAACGACACGCTGGCGCCAGTATCAGCCAGCAGATGCAGGCGATCCTGAATATGCTGTATCAAAGGATGGTATGGATACAGCTCACAAAGGCCCTGTAGTGCACTGAGGGAATCGCTGCGAATAATAAACTGTCTTAAATCCTGTCCCCGGATAAAAAGAAGAGCCTGATAGATACTAAAAAGTTCGGCGATAAAAGTCGAGCATTGCCCCAAAAGATGAAATGTATAACTCCACGAATTAAAAACGAAAGCACATCCCACACCACGGTCTTCCTTGGAACCATCTGTGTAAATAAAACAATGGTTGGGAAACTCGGCCTGTAACTCTAAAAACAGATCGGAAGACTGAAGGTGGAGTCGTCGATTTCGGCATAGATGCCAACCCAAGGTGGAACTGAGTGTCACACTGTATCCATGGGGGGAATGAACAATCCCCCAGTGGAAACACAGGTGGTAGGCGAACATCCAAGATCCGAAGAAGCAGACGAAAACGAACTCCTGCAGGAAGCAAGGCAAGCGTGCTGACAGCATATTGATGGTCAAGAGACTCATCAAAGAATAACCTGAAAGACAGGTGATCTTGCAAGGCAAAGAGGCAGATAGCATAGCTGCAAAGAAGCAGGTCACGCCTATGAGACAGCGGAGGTTCAGCAGCCTCTGCAGACAAATTAATGACCAGGCTAGTTGGAAATGCACCCAGCGCCAGACGAATCCCTCGATGGTGAACTGGGTTTAAACAATGTAAAACCAAAGGACATGCCGAAGAGCACACAATGCACCTGTAATCAAGTTTAGAGCAAACAAGTGAACGGTAAAGCTGTAATAGCATGGTGCGACCTGCTTCCCAGGTTGTGCCACACAAAACTCATTAAATATTAAGTGCACAACTACATCTAGCCTTCAGAGGAGTGATTGAACTTTCGTATAAGAATTGTATGAAATAATTGTGAATAAACTACACTTCCACAAAGAAAATCTTAGTGATATATTATTTAAGAAATCACCAAGTAGTCTGCATTTGTGAAGCCCAATAAGCCCATTAAAATGCCCTGAGATAAGAGTCAATTGCTTCTCCAAACTAAACATAAGCGCGATCAGATTTCTATTTCAAATTTAGTGCAAACGTGAAAAGGATTGCATGTTTCAACCTTGTGGCTGTCCATGGCATGCCATTAATGTTTGTTGTATGTTGTACAGGTTTCAGGAGTGGTACACATTTCAATCAGTTAATTTACATAAAATACATTACATATTTACAGATAATAAACCTCTGCAGATGGGATCAAACTTGGAACTTCTTGATTAGATCTGTTGCCTAAGATAACTTGTACACAATGCACAACAGTGAATATTCAAATCAAAGATGCTATCTAATAGGTAATTTTCAGATAGCTGAGTCATGACAAAGTTCTTCTTCATCATCATTGTCGTCGTCAGCATCATGCAATAATACATTCATATGCATATTTTTGACAGGGTTAATTAAAAGTATCACACCACCTAGATAGCTTTTGATTCGTTGGCTGATTACATGAAAGTTGTGGTATAGATAGTCATGTACAGGGAACTAAAAATTGTATTAATATTTTTTGCTACTATTGGTTTTACTAGAAGTGACTGCAACTTTCTTATTTTAAATGTTATACCCTATATTGTTTAACATATTTGGATAGTACTCTTTCAAAGCTTTTCAACAATAGAAAAACAAAACAGAGAAACAAAAGTTCACCTAAATTGTATGTTCAAACTGGTAGCCCTGAGCAGCTTGACAATATGAAATTGGATCATAGAAACCATTTAAAGAATTATTTAACCAGGCATTAGGAATACCTCTCATTGCCTCCATTATTCAATGTTCCAGGTCCTCTTAGTTGTTGAGTGTGTTTCTATATACCATGACTTCAAATGACACCACAAAAAGAAGTCCAAAAGTGACAAATCCAGGGATCTTGCTGGTCATGTGATATCTCCTACCAATCCAGTGTTGTAGAAAAACCTAGTCCAAGTATTGATGAACTCTGCCCAACATGAGATGGAGCTCCATCTTGTTGGGAAAATATTCATTTTTGGTTCAGCGTTGCATGACTGGGTGTGTAAACAAGTTTATGATGGCCAGTATTACTTGATTTTGAAGCAACCGTAAATATCTAGTTGGCATTTTCTTAAGAAGGAAGGACCAATAATATCATCACAAGTAATACCAGTTTCAGTGGAAGCTGCCTGTGGTTCTCCCTCTTTCATTGTGGGTTTATGTCTGACCAGTATTGATAGCTTGTCTTTGACAAATCCAGCTTCATCTGAGAATACAATTTGTCTTAGAAAAACTGGATTGTTGTTAATGTACTACATCATTAATTCACAAAGCTGCATTCTTCTATTGGGATAATCTTTTGATAGCTCATCCAAAAGTTAAATTGTGTATAGGAATAAGCTTGGCACCTTAAAGGATTTTCATCATGGAATTTTGTCATACTGGATTTTAATGCCAATTCCGTGGTAAATCTTTTAGATTTTCTTGCACATGGAGAACATTCAGTGAAGTTATTTCATCAGCTGCACTTTTCGAGCGACTTGATCTTGGTAAGTCCTTTATGATTCCAGCTTCAGTACATTTTCATACAATCCTTGTAAGTATTGTATGTGAAATTGGAGCATGGCCCAGAAGCTTATTATTAAATAAATTCACAGCTTCAAAATGGAATAGTTGCCTAACTCCATAGCCAACCATCATTAAAATTAGAATCCTTTCCTTTTCCCACATCATGTAGAACATTATTTAACACACTAGATGTAGATTCATTCCCATAAATCAGTAAATGAACCACTATCAATAAACATGCATCCATTGATGTAATCAAAGGTCAGTCAAGTAAGCTTGCTTTCATGGATATAAACAAAGGACAGTGAAATTACAGAAAAAAATAAGAAAGAAAAAAAGAAGACATTTTACTCCATTAAGCCTACACTTTTTTTTCTTCACAGTAATGAATTACACAGAATTATTTATGTGGTACTCACTGAGAAGCTATTGAAGAGTACTATCCGAATCTGTAAAAAATATAGGATATACTATTGAATATAAGAACGTTTAGTCGCTTCAGGTTAAGCCAGAAGTAGCAAAAAACTGTTAATATAAGTTTGTACATGACTATCTCTGTACACAATTTTGTGTTAATCATGCACATGGTTGAAAAATTATTTAGCTATTATAGCACTTTTAACTAACCCTAAATACTATACATAACGCAAACAGTATGTTAGATTGATTCAACAATCAGATCTAATATTGTACCAAATACACTAGCCTCTTATGTGGTGGCAGTGTTAAGAATACCAGAACACTTTTAAATAAAATAACTGAAATAGAAACAAGCAGTTCTCAATGAATGGAGATTACTAAATTTTAGTGTGGTAAACTTTGCTATTACAGATGAAGCTGAATTACATAAAGTGAGACAGTTTGAATTACCTGCTTCAAAGGAGCGGTGGATATCAACAGCAGTGCTTAACGACAATTTCCTCATATGTGGTGATAGAATGGGCAGCATTCATGTCTATACTATCCAATATGATTCCAGTCACAATCTACAAGTAAGTACTTATCCACTCTCATGTGAAACTCTTCCAGATTATTAAAACATCTCATGTTTTTGTTTATGTTCCTTTACTATCACTTGCAGGCTCCAGCACAAAGCTTTTTTAGAATCCATGGTCACCTTGGAGTAACTTCTCTGGCTTGGCATGGAAAAAGGTTATACTCAACAGGTCGTGATGGAACTTTGAGACAATTTTCTATAAACCAGCATCAACTAGAGCATCTGGGTGCCATTAAGCTACCAATGCAATGGCCAACCACCACTCAGGTCTCCAAATATGGACTCCTTGTGATTGGCTTCAGTGAGGTAAATTAAAAACATACTAGTTGACCAGTAGGAATATGTCACACAGTCTTGATAAGTTATGGAAAAACAGTATATTATAGTATTATCAAATATAGGACAAAGAATGTCCAAAACAAAAAAAGTGATGATGTTTATTGTAATGATAACTCAGTTACTTAGGCATGAAGTCTACAGAACTTGTCGTTAATTAAAAATCCTCCAAGGCAGTGTTTAGAACACATACTGTTTGTGGTTGTGGTCTTTAAAAATTGAATAATAATTTAGCTTTTTCTCTTATACTTTACCATCAAATGTGCACATCATTCCCTAAATTGTTTTATACCTTCTTGACTTTTTTTTTTTTTTTTTTAATACTCTGGCATGTTTGCAGAGCTTTCCACATGTGAAATTAAATTGATGGTTATTTATAGACTGTCTTTAACTACTGGGGTCCTTAGCATCCCAAGCTATATTAGGCGTGAAATACTGCTTAATTTTGCTCAGAGGCATCTTTATCAGGCTTGAGATCTTTTATGTGTTGTAAATCTATGACATGGGACCAATTGCTTTACTCCCCTTCTGAAGGATTTTACACCTGAAAAAACCCATTGCCCTCCACCAGGTTTGAACTCGTGAACTTGGGAACCAGAGGCTAGGATGTTGTCCCTAGACACTGAGGATGACTTTTCACAAATGTCTTTATATATCTATGCATAGTAATATTTGTACTTTAACACATATTTATCCATTTAAAACAATAAATAGAATAAAGTATTATATTTGCAATGTTATATTACTGCCCTACCAATTGTATATTCTTCAGCTTTGGAGTAAACTGTCACCCCTTAGATTTTTCCAGTTTAATTAAACACATCAGTAACATAGTCATATCAACTTTTCAAGGGACAAAAGTTGCAACTACAGATTATTATCAAAATACAATTATCCAGGCTACAGATTACTTGGAAATGAGGCTCAGTGTAGTCACCCCTTTCAGTTTCATGTCACTCTGAATACAACTGTTACAGCATGCTAGAATTGCCAAACATAATTTTTTCAGAGTGCAGATATCTATCTAATGAAAATCATATTATAATGGTGGGGGGGTGAGGGGACAGAATTTAACAGCAACTATATATATTGTAATGTATTCATAAAAATGCCTTTTTGAGTTTATGTTCCATTTCACAAAACTTTACAGTTTCCATACTTGTATTATAAATGAACACACAACCTAAAATATTAAAAAAGGTTTCATATATAGCTTTAATATAAAAAAAAAAAGACCAGCCTGATCATAAGCAATGACATTTATAGGTATATATAAGGCATATATAAAGTGATATAGGTATTTATTGGGGAGGAAAAACACAAGTGGTAATTCACTAATATTTAATACTCTTTGAATCATAAAATAAATGCAGAAAATTAGTTGGGGAACCTCTCCCTAAAATGTCAAGCTCATAAGTTATAATGCTGGGTTCAAGAAGCATTGCAAAGGATGAAAAATGCTGGAAAAAGAAAAAACTGAAAAAATGGAGTTTAAAGTTCAATGCAGTGTTTTACCCGAATGGTGCAGGGCCAGTTAAATAGCCATTTAGGGATTTAAAATTTTTACTTTCTCTACATGTACTATGTACATAGTGTATAGAGAAGGTATTGTAATGCATCCAAAAATTTGATACTGAGATTTTAACAGAAATACACGTTTTGGGTCCCCCTGAATCCAAAAAAAGGATTTTGGAAAAAGGTCTGTGTGTGTAGTTTGGTATCTTCCAAGGATGCAACATGAATATTTTCAAGAAAATCCCCCCCACTGCAAACTACCCTTTACATGGAAAAAATTTCGAAAATTTATATTTTCTCAAAAATGGCTCTTAACGATTTTGATTAAAATTTCTTGTATTTAAGATATTTAAATGCCAAATAAAATGTACCTAGGTCAGCTGGTAAGTCCCGGGCCTCACACAGATATGGCGCCACTAGGCCAGTAAGACGGTAGCATCTTATAGTTTAACTCTAGACTAGCTTGTATGCATAGTTACATAGTTAAGCTTATTTAGTTTTTGAATGACAGCATTTAAAACAAGATAACTTTAGAGTTTTCATGAAAATGGAGAATTTGGAAAACTGAGCAGTGATTAAATGTTTTCATTTGAAAGGCTTAATGCCTAAAGAAATCAAGGAGGAAATGGATAGTACATTGAAAGACTCTGCTCCTTCATATTCAATGATTAAAAGGTGGGTTTCAGAGTTTAAAATGACAAAAAAAATATTTTTTTAAATGCTGTTTTCATTGAGAGGCCTGGGACTTATCAGCCAACCATTGTATATCTTGGATTTTGTGGGAATAGCCTCTAAAGACCTCTTTATTCTGAATGATTTTTATTGAATTTTGCATAACTGGTAAACCATGAGAGATAGAAACTTACCACTCAAAAAATGTAAATCACATGATAAAACACACAATTTATGTCATATACTTTTTTTCGTGGAATTGGCTGTTTTCGAGATATTCCTCGTTATTGATTTCAGTTTTAAATACCTAAACTTTTCTCATACTGGAACTTGTTAATACTTTGCCAAGCAAAGAAGTGGATTTCAATCCCAAATCAACCACATTTTAAAACATTTGGCTCTTGGTTTAGCTTACTGTATTCCCTTATTTTCCTTCTACTTATAAAGGAACTAAGCATTAAGACCATTTCTGCTAATGATTTAGCATTAAATAGATAGAAGAATATGCTTATTAACAACAATTTGTTACAGAGATGTAAAGAAAGTCATGTGAATGCAGTACATCAGCTTTTTTTATATTAAAAAGACAATTATGTAGCATGAAAGTACAAGTTATAAATATAATAAAAATACAAAAAATACAAAATAGAACATTCTCTCATGTTTTTACCAAATTTCACAGATAGGTTGTCTTAATATGAAGTATCGACAAGTGAACCACTTGCTCAGTTTTTGACAACTACCTACAGAAACCAGCAAATCCTCATTTAGACCCACCATAACTATTTACATTTGTAATTGGGTTTGTGGCCAGGCAGAGTCAGTCATGTAAATACCAAACAATTCTGTTAATAGCCTGAGGACATCTGCATCAAATTGCTACTAACAGTTATCATGACAAAATCAATTGCTTGACTGTGAAACCTGTGGAAACCATAAGACACAATCTTTTCAATGATATTATATTGGTAATATTATTTTTATTAATGCCCTACCAAGGGTATTTTTTTTATCAGAATTTAAACATGGTTCTCCTGCTCTCCATGTAGTTGCTCTAACCATTGAACTACCGTCATAACATGCTGGTATGATATTCAAAATTCTAACTGATTCATGTTTTTACCCGGTTAATCAACCAGTGTTTCTCACTTCAGAGAACACTTTAATAGCAAATTATATATTGTAAGTACTAAGTATCTGGGTAATATTTACATAGTTATCCTAACTATTGGGCAGTTCATTATATTTTTAATATAAGTAAAACTAGGTATATGTACATTAAGGTGTCCTCTGAAGTGAGACATAACTGGGTAAAAACTCAAATCAGTTGGAATTTTCAGTGTCATACCGGCATGTTGTCCCAGTAGTTCAATGTTTAGGGCAGCCACATGTAGAGCGGGAGAACTGTGTTCAAATCCCAGCTTTAGCATTGAATTTTTCAGTTGGTTCTAACAATAAAATTAATCAATGATGTTTACATTATGAGAAGCAGCAGAGGAGGGAATAAGGTATGGACATATTTTAAGAAAGTTGGTACTGCTGAGGGGGAACAAAAAGTGCAATATGCCTAACGTCTGAAGTATGTTAGCATTCTCTCAATCAAATAAGAAATAACCAGTTTACTTGGTTACAAATGCTCCATACCACAAATTTTAGAACAAGAACTTAAGAAGGAAGATAGAGAAAAAATTGCATATTGTTGTACACAAATATGTGTTCATGATAAATGCCATTTTGTAACAGTAGGCTGTTCAGGCATAAATAACCTAAGCCAAAGAACTCATTAGAATAGGTGCTAAGTACAAAGATATAAATGTTAATTGAATACTGCCACGTAAAGTATCAGATAATACAAGGGAAAAAGCAAATTACTTAAGTTCACATCTTCCCTATCCTGCACCGCAGATAAAAGTTCAGCTTGCACAACTGATATGTGCTGTGACAAAAGGGTTGCTTTCAGCACAATTACAAAATACTATATTTCAGAGAAATATTTTTTTCAGTCTTCTGTCATGTTAATGATATTTCTTCAAAATAAAATTCTGGCAACAATACAAAATGTCAAATGGAACTGGGAATTTCCTTGGATGATGTCATGAAGATAAATTTTGTGTCTGATCACGGCAGTAACAAAAAAAGACATTCATACCTATAAATGGATACCACGTCTGCTCACATTTTAAATAATGTGTTAAGAAATACCTTTAAGCAAGTTTATATGACAAAGGAGTTACAATATTCATATCTGTGACTGCATACAAAGAGATAACATTGCATATGAAATGGTCAGGATCAGTAAAAAGCTCTCCAAAACATTTTTACAGGAGTGTGGGTTACGCTGGAATTAGCATCTTGCCAGACTTAAATCCCTGTATAAACAATAATATTCAGATAAATGCTGATCATAGAATGTTGGAGTACAATACAAATAAAAATCTGATGTGTTCCATTCGCATGACTTTCTCTACATATCTGCAACAAATTATTGTTAAAAAGCTTATGCTTCTATTTACTTCAAGATAATCAAGAGAAAAATAGTAGAAATAGTCTTATTACTTGTAAGAAGAAGCAAAATAAGGGAGTACCGTAGTTTAAAAGGATAGTCAAAAGCTGGTTGTTATGTGATTGAAGTTCCTTTGTTTATATGAATAGGAGTTGCCAAATTCCTGTATGAGAAAAGTAAAGTTTCTATAAGGCTGAAACCAAAAACAAGGAATATCTAAAAAATGATCAACTCCACGAAACAAATGTAAATAGCATAAATTATGTGTTTTAACATGCTCTACACTTTTTGTGTGGTAACTTTTTCTCCATCTCTTACGGTCTAACAGTTATGTAAAATTCCGTAAAATTCATTCAGAATAAAGTAGTCTTCAGAGGCTATTCCCAAAAAATTCAAGATATACATTTTATTTGTCAGGTAAATATCTTTAATATATGATATTTTAATCAAAATCATTAGAGCCATTTTTGAGAAAATCAAAATTTTCGAATCCATGTAAAGGGTAGTTTGGGGTGGAGGGATTTTTCTTAAAATCTTCAAGTTTGGTATTTTACCGACTTCGTTTTTGAGTTATCTTGTTCGCACACACATACTCTCTCTCTCTCTTTTGATGAAAATGCTTTTTTTGGATACAGGTGACTAAAACATATATTTCTGGTGAAATCTCAGTATCAAATTTTTGGCTGGAATGCAATACCTTCTCTATACACTATGTACATAGTATGTGTAGAGAAAGTATTAGTTAAGACTCTTGATAGACATTTTTATTATCATTTAAAGAGACATCAGAGAAGTTGGAGGAGAAAGATGTACCAACAATATAATTGGAGCTACCTTAGAAGTGTGAAACATAGCTCACTGTATGATGCACAGGAAAGTTAATGTAACATATTAAACAATAAACTAATAAATTTCCTTGCAGATAAACTTTTTATATAACCAATTGATCATTTACTTTTTATGGCCTTCCTTCATGTGCCTTCTGTTGTCCAATGAAGAAAGGAAAGCCATTATGAAGTAGCAAGATCACATTTCAGTGTCTTAGGCTCAGCCACCTGCAGACACCTAGCCTCCCATCAAAGAAAATGGTTTGTACTTTTATGAATATACTGAATTTATCCGAATACAAGATGACCCTGATTTTTCTGAGCTTAATTTTGGAATTTTTCATATCATCAACATGATACTTATAAATGAAAAAAGAAGCTAGTAACAGTGAAGTAATAACACAAATATTAATATAATACTTGTTTAAAAGACATAGCTGTATAAAAAGAAGAATTTTTAAATTAAATTTAAAAGTTTGCCATATATTTTGAACAAACTAATGGACACTTAAGCTGATTAAGTCCCTTATTTATTTTTTGCACTTAATTTAAATTGCACGGAAATTCATGTTTTGAGTGGTGGTAGGAAAGGGGAGTATGGAAAATGTGTGGTATGGGTGCAATAGCAGTGGCATTACTGTTATGACTATCATGGATATGATTCTGTATTTAGTCAACACATGTACTATTACACATCGTAAATGTGTTTACCTTATTTGAATTTGCGCAAAAATTCACATTGCGAGTGGCATGATGGAGAAGAGGGAACGAAATATACAATATATGCGATGATAGAACATGATAGTGGCAGTGGCGGCAGTGGAACTGTAATGACAATGATATTTATGATTTTGTATTTAGACTACAATACACACATTGTAAATGTTTTACCTAATTTGAATTTATGCAAAATTTCACATTGCGAGCGGAAGAAACAGAGAGAACGAAATGTATGGTATATACAATGATAAATCGTGACGGCAGTGGTGGTGACAGCAAAGCTGTAAGGGCGATTATTTATGGATGCTATTCTCTGTCAAGACAACATTCTTAATATAATATATTGCAAAACATTTTATCTAGTTCAAATTTGTGTGTAAATTCACACTGTGGTATATGTGTGGCCTAAGGAGGGGAAATGCGCTGCTTTATTGTTGACTCCAATACACATAAAGTACAGCAACTGATGTGAAAGGAAGTCCTGGATTTTATTTTAGTCTCAGAGAGTAATCTTTATTCAAATGAGAATGCTCACTGGCTCTTTAACAGCTAATTTTTGGCACAAAATGAAATGCTCAAAATCTGCCGCACACATCATGGTAATTTGTACCATTTCGCCACTGCCATACCTGGAAAGTTTGAAACTTACTTTTTCCCGTATGGTAATTGGAAAATATATATCACAAATGCAAGACGACCCACAGTTCTGAACATTAATATTTTGGAAAACAACATAGGCTTGTATTCGGATAAATACTGTAATTAAATCTTGCTATGGAAACTGCAGGAAATGATATAGATAGTAATATAGTGGAAAGATTGTGCATTCCTCACTATCAAAAGAGGTGTTATGTATTTCTCCTACAAGTATTCTTAGCAAACAGGCTTACAGATCTCATTATTGATGAAAGGAAAAGTAATTTGTCACTTGATGTGAATGATCTTGTTACAGTTAAATCTCATGAAGATGACTTGAACGTATAAACTTTTAATTTTTTTTTTTTTTTCCTTCTTCATAAAGTTTTAAATTTATAGGTTTTGCTATTTATTTATTGGTATTACTAAAATGTAAATTAAAATGTATTAAATCCACAATAACAGTGAAATTCAATGCATGTTGTTCTTAATGACTTCTTTTTTTTTTTTTTTGAACTATGTGTTTACAAGTTAAGTTCAAAGATAAGTGTTACTATTATATTACATTATTATACAAGTATTATTATATTATATAATATGAAACATAATGTGATGTATTATTTAAGCGTATTTTCATTATTTTGTTTCTATTTTTTTTCATGTAGTTTCTTTCATTCCTTTAAAATGTTAAAAATATTTGTATCACATTAAGAATTATGTATTTTAGAGGCAAATAAAATATATATTATTGAATTAATGTTGATTACTGGTAATTCAATAAGTATAAACATATGTAAACAACTAAATAGCAAACAAACTCAGGTTTCAAACCACTTCTTAGGGCACATATACAGACTTATACTAATGCAAATATGAGCACACAAGTGCATAGATTGGTCTTGTAAATTATGCTGCAAGCTTTTAATCTATTTTGTAGATCCTTTGTAATCCAACCATTATGATCATGCAGAAGTGCTTTAATGTTTGTCTTTGCCAGTATGACCCAACAGTTATAACTTGAATGGATTGCACTTGGACTGAACCTGTTAATTCTGGGTTTGCCACACCAGTTTCAACAAGGACTGGTTCTCAGCATGCCTCTGAGCCCAAAACTACTGGCTAACAGTATTAGGCCTGTAGAAGTGTCCTTTTGCTGGTTTCTGCATACCACATATGCTATCTATAGGAGAAATATTTGAATATGGCAGAACTTACATGAAATTATTCCACAATTAAACTGTGGAAGGTGTACAGTACCTGATTCTGTTGGCTTAAAAAGTGAGTGTGATGCTTACATGTCAACCAACGATTGATAGGTTATAATACATTATATTTGATTTTGCATTTTAAGTGTAAATTAGGCTGTTACCTAAAGCATGAATATTCTATTGCAGTGGAAGATATTTTATTACTATTGATAATAATATCAACAGTATT
Organism: Hymenopus coronatus; assembly: GCA_030762935.1. Taxonomy (NCBI): domain Eukaryota; kingdom Metazoa; phylum Arthropoda; class Insecta; order Mantodea; family Hymenopodidae; genus Hymenopus; species Hymenopus coronatus. Next base: position 115,121,066 of record CM060882.1, read on the forward strand.
CTGGGAAAAGATTGAACACATTTACTTGAAATTTTTTTTTTTGCTTATTCTGTTGATTTTTTATCCCCATATACTGGTAAAAGGTTGAATGCCACAAGTAACAGGAAATGCATTTTATTGAGGATAATCAGTAAGTTATACCCAACTTTGATGTAAGGACTAAAACAGGCTAAAAGTCGTAAACCGATCCTTTGTGGAATACATCAACTTGAGCAGACACATCACACTTATTTCCACCAGGCTAAATATCCAGTTTCATGTGTAGGTATTTAAATTCAAGTTATCTTCTTTTTATGATTGCTTAATTCTACAACTTAAGTTCTGTAAAAAGGGGGTCATATTGCATTTGAGGCTGTCTTGTATTTGGATAAATATGATACACTTTCAACAGCTGGCTGGCTATTTAGCAACATAGGTAATATTGTTGTCAATTTCCTCATTGCACTTTTCAGTGTTGCTCCACATTTAGCAATATGTTGCTAAGGTATTTTGAACTAGTCCCAGTTACAATGTCTATAAAAGATGATTTGTGTTTCTTCTATTGAGTTTTACTTTTTTGATGCTTTTCTTTTAAGTGTAATGATTCAACTTAAGTCTGAACTTTGACTTAAGTTTAGCACTTCAACTTTAACACTGTTGAAGTACACAGGAGAACAGCTTTCATAAAAATAGATTGCTGAAGAATAGATAGAGAACTCTTGTGAATATAATCATAATAGTTGTTTGCATTAAGCTGTATTCCCTTTAATTAACAACATCAATTCATATTTTTTTTTACAGTCCTGAGAAACATTTTTTGAGGTATAGCATGTTTTGTCAGAACACCATTACCTGATTTTTATTAGGCATTAAAGTAAAATTGCAATTAAATTTAACTAAGAATATTAATATTTTTGTAATTGGATAACTGATATCAAACAAATGAAATAATTGGTAAAAGAATTATGCATCCTGTTAAATTACTGTGTGTTTAATAAAATGAATCAGACCAAATCATTTTTTCCTGCTCCTTAAAAATTTATGATTTGTTTGGTACAACCTTTTGCCAAAACATTGTTGATATGCATAAATATTATTAGAATGCACTGTTTCAGCTTTCTTTTGCTGAATAAAATAGCATCTATGCATATTTCAATTTTCAGGCAAACTTAATACTTTGGAGTTACTCAGAGCAGAGAATTCTGTTCATTATTACCTGTGGAGGAGGTCATCGATCCTGGCACTTCACTTTGACAGATAGTGAATACTCATTTGTCTGTATTAAGAAAAAAAAGATTTATTATGTATATGGTAATACAGAATTCATGGTCCGACCAATTGTACAGGTAGGCATCTTACTAGCTATCTTTTCTATTATTGATGTTTGGTTATTATAATTAGGGCTTGGGAATATTGTGTAATGTAGCTTTTGTAATTCTGCTAGACAATGTGTCGGTTTATGCTCTCAGTTTGTTATGAGCCTGTACCCATGGTTCTTCATGACTAAGCTCAAACTTCTATTGTCAAATATGTAGTAAGAGGCAGTAAGTGGAGAATTGACACTGTGTCAATTGTGTATACACCTGTGGATGTTAGTTATGTTTGATTATGTCTCCTCCTTGGTGTATGAAGGAAGTGTAATTTGCTTTTTATTATTACCAGAGGATTCATGTTGTTGTTGTTATTTTGGTTTATTTTTGCATACAAAACAAGATATGATTTAATTATTTATTGTAATTATTTACATAATAAAACAAAAGCAAGCACTGGAAAAGAGCATGTTGATTCCTAATTTCTAATTATTGTTTAAATGCAACATTTGCTTAAACACAGCAAATATTAGCTTTTTCTGTTATCTTATTTGTCTTGTGAATAAAAGCTCTTTGAAGAGAAAGATTTAAATTTGGACATAATCAACATTTCAGAATATCTGCTGCACCATAATACTTTATCTAGCAGCTTACCTTGCAACTTTAAGTTTTTAGTGCTTGTGCTCACCAAAATGGTGTCAGCTGATTGCAATAGAATGCAGATTCTCTCAAGTTATAAATTTCAAAGAGAGATATTTACCAAATGATCCACTGGATTAATGCAGCTGAAGCAAGACTGATATATGTAAAATTGAACAAAATTACATTTTATTTTTATTTCCAACACTATCCCTTAAAGCATACAAAATATATCCACTAATAACTTTGTTGAATCTGTAGCTTATTACAGTGCAAATAAGACTATCAAAAATTAGTACTTAGTAATAAGCTCACATGCTGACAATTCACCTGTCTATGTTTGCAATAAATATTTCTACCATAACTAACTCAGCTTTAATGTTTTTAACAGCCAGGATTCCATGCTAGGGAGACCATGTCTATGAAAATGGTAGCATCCCATGATCTAGTGGTTTCTGTGAGCGAAGATACAACTTTACGTATTAGTGCAGCAACCAACACTGGGCTGCGCACTCTATCTGTGCTACGTAGCCATATTTCCAGTGTCAGAGCTGTTGCAGTTTGTACCATATCTAATGATTGTGCATATATTTTTTCTGGTGGAGGTCGGGCGCAGCTTAAAGCATGGAAATTGAATGCAACAGGTATAACAATTAATTTTAACAATGTGAAGCAAATAAATGTGATTAAGGGTCCCACATTCTGAAGAAAAGAAACTGGGACATCCTCTCTTTTTGAACTAATTTTTAAGACATTTTAAAAATGTGTTAAACAGCTTGAAATAATTAAGACTACAAAGTACAAAATAAATTAGGTTTACCTTGCTTACTCCTGTTATTTTGTAAAGTAGTTGACTGTACACTTTCATTGTGGCTTACCTTGCAGATAAGCAGCAACATCCCACCCCCAATATCCAAATGACTTGCATGATTAATAATAACTTATTTCCTATTCAGTATTTTATGTGAAATTAATAAGTATAGCAATACAAGAGTATAGCCTGAATATAGACCAATGTTTGTTAAGTTCTACAATATTCCACATATATAAAATGAAAAATATCTGATGCGTACCATTCACATGACTTTCTCTATATCCCTGCAACAAATTATTCTTAAAAAGCTTACACTTCTATTAACTTCATGCTAATCAGTAAAACATTAGCAGCAATAGCCATATTACTTGCTTCCTTGTAAGTAGAAACGAAATAAGGAGTACCATAGGTTAAAGTAATAATCAAAAGCTGGTTGCTATGTCACTGAAGTTCTTTGTTTGTATGGACAGCAGTTGACAAATTCCTGTATGAGAAATGTATAAGTTTTTCATAGCAGAAACCAAAAACAAGAAATGTCACAAAAACGACGAACTCCATGAAAAAAATGTATATGACATAAATTGTGTGTTTTAACGTGCTCTACATTTTTACGGTTTAGCAGTTATTCAAAATTTAGTAAAATTCATCCAGAATAAACTACTCTTCAGAGGCTATTCCCAGAAAATTCAAGATATACATTTTATTTGTCAGGTAAATATCTTTAATATACAAAATTTTAATCAAAATCGTTAAAGAGCCATTTTTGAGAAAATCAAAATTTTCGAAAAAAGTTCCATGTAAAGGGTAGTTAGTGGTGGGGGAATTTTTCTCAAAATTTTCGTGTCGCATCCCTGGAAGATACTAAACTTAAATACCAAGTTAGGTATTTTACCTACTTTTTGTTTTTGAGTTATATTGTTCACAGACACACACACACACACACGGACCTTTTTCCGAAAATGCCTTTTTTAGATAAAGGGGACCCTAAAACATATATTTCTGGTGAAATCTCGGTATCGAATTTTTTGGTGGAGTGCAATGCATTCTCTATACACTATGCACATAGTGCCTATAGAGAAAGTAAAAATTAAAAAAAATCTACACAACTTTCATACCTATTCTCTGCAACAAATTGTTCTTACAAATCTATCTACTTCACACTTATCAAGATAAACATTAGCAGGAATGCTTTTATTACATATTATTTCTTTGTGCAAAAGGAACAAGGGACACAATAAGCTAAAGTGAGTCAAATCTGCCTGTTGCTATATGATGGTTTTGAAATGCAGTTCTCTTCGCTTGACCAGGAAAAACATAAATAAATAACACTTCCCATTTGAAAAAAGTTTAAGTATTGAAAAATTGAAACAAATAACAAGAAACATCTCAGAAATGGTTCACACTGCAAAAAAATTGCATAGACATAAATTTATATTTTAACAAGATCTACATTTTTTGTAGAAGTTTTGTCTTTACCTTTCAGAAGGCTGTTCCAGCTTGGGTGCATGCTAAAAGAGCTGAGTTACTTGTAACTCATAGGAGTCTATTTGCATTTTGCAGTAGCATTGAAAGTAAGCTATTGTCATAGCTAAATAAAGTTTTGGAAATGAAGTGGCGGGACGCAAGTATTAGTTATGACCTTCACCCAATGACATATTATGGTATTGGCTATTATGCTTGTCCTCCAGCTTTTCTCTGACTTTTGTGGTGAAATATATGTTGTATTCTTGCTCAGGCAAGTTAAGTTTGAACAGTCTGTCTTACAGTTTACCAGTTATTCAAAAGCCACCATAATGAATATGTCTTCAGAGGTTATTCCCAGGAAATTCAACATATGCATTTTATTTGTGATAAAAATAATTTAAATATAAAATATTTTAATCCAAATCATTAGAGCCATTTTTTTAAAAAATTTTCAAAATATTTTCCAAGTAAAGGGTAGTTTGTGATGGGATTTCTTGAAAAGTTTGGTAACAGATATTTCATTTTGAGTTATGCTGCCCACACACACATATGCATGCACCCACACACTCACACACCCCCCCCCCTCCAAACATATACTTTTGGTGAAATCTCGACATTAAATTTTTATGTGGAATATAATACCTTCCCTACACATTGTGTAGTAATAAGTAGTGGAGAAAAAAAGTAATAAATTCACTCCAGAATATGCTGCAATCTTTGAAATAAAAGAAGCCCATAGACAATGCCCAATGTAACTTGATGTATTTCTCTGTAGTATCTTACTTAACTATTGGCTCTCTGCCATCTACTTCAGGAGAATGTGGCTGTAAGGATGTTTTGTTATCAGCAACTCTAGAATTACCTGAGAAAAACTTTGGCTCCACTTTCAACATATCAACAAGGGTTACCAGGCTCTTAGAAAACATATGCTCTTGGCTAGCAATGGTGGAATACTAATGCTGCATGATATATTTAATGTAGAAAATAAATCTATATATGACACTGAGCTGCCATGTGATAATGTCCTTCCTCACAGAACACCCTGCACACCTTTTTTGTCAGAGGGCTAGAGTATGTACAAAAAACCATACACATCCAATCATGATTGCTTTTACTCTGGCACAAAACTTGCATGTTGGGTCATATAATTTTATGTTATTGACTCATTAAATGTTCCTTTTGAAATGAAAACTAGGAATTCATAAGAGCTTTCATTTTAATTTCTAATTACCTGAATGACAAGGGTAATGGAGTTGAAAGGTTCAAGAGGAGGTTTAAATATAGAGGAATGCCCAATGTGTGTAATGCAAGACAACTATTGGCGTGTAATTTGGAATGTGAAGAGTTTTTTATGTTTTTGACTCATTAAATGTTCCTTTTGAAATGAAAACTAGGAATTCATAAGAGCTTTCATTTTAATTTCTAATTACCTGAATGACAAGGGTAATGGAGTTGAAAGGTTCAAGAGGAGGTTTAAATATAGAGGAATGCCCAATGTGTGTAATGCAAGACAACTATTGGCGTGTAATTTGGAATGTGAAGAGTTTTTAGATATGAGAGCAGAACTATGGATTGAGAAATGGGGAAATTTACCAACAGAGATAAGGGACAAAAAATTGGTGATTATGAAAACTAGGTGCAAAATCTTAAGAATTTGGGGATTATCTGGGCAAGGTAAAAAGAAAATGGTTGAACAAAATAAATAAAGATGGGGATCTAGATTGGATAGAAACATAGTTAAATATAAGAAATGGAGGCATCTTTGGATGTGTGTTGGTCGGATAGATGAATAACTGCATGGGTGAAACTATTCAGACCACTTGGTTTAACACAACTTGGGAGGAGTCACAAGAATTTAGTATTGTTGTATTTTCTTTGTCTCATCAAGAGTTTTAAAATAAATAGTATTATAGAATTAATTGTGTTATTAAGTGAAAATAAATTCATTCATTCACCTGAGTGGAGAAAATTTGAGACAATGTCATTCCAAAGGTTATTTTTTGGGACGGTAAAATAGAGCTCTAAAATTTAAAAATTGGGTATCTGTAAAATTGGGACATTTGTGACCTGTGATTTGTTCTTGCCAATTCTTGAATTTTCATATTTATCTATTAGTTCTTTGTTGAAGCTATTCTTCTGTGTTATTTTGTTTATTTATGATCTTTTAGCCATGTATTTTTGTTTGGAGAAATTCAACATTCTTTTCCTATCAAATTTGTCCTAATATAAACTCTGTGCAGTTCTATGACAAAATTAAATTCACAGATATCTTATTACAGACCCAGAAGATGTAATATGCCAGGAATTAGACAGTCACATGCTCATGCCACCAAGCAAATGGAAAAAACCATGGGTTGAAATGGAACCTATTAATGACCCTGAAGTTCGCTATATGGACCTGTGTGCTACTCCTTTGTGTAACAATGCAATAACACTCTTTGCTGGCTCATCTGAAGGTATTCTCAGGTAAGAATATATGTGCATGCATTCGTGGGTGGGTGGGTGTGTGCATGCATGCATGTTTTTTTTTTGTTTCTTTTTTCTTTTTTTATTTTTTAATGGCAAAATAATTATAATGTCCTTAGGCTTTTCAGGTCAACGATTATCATAGCTTATAATCTTGAGGCAGTTGCTTTGATTAACTATTCATTGTTTTCATCATAGCTTCTGTATTTTAATTCTGATTATGTTTCTGTTTTATAACATTGTTATTACTTATTAGTGAATTTTAAATACTAGCATGTCTGTATAGAAAGTTCTCTCAGGCAAACATGTGTTTCCCTCACATTGTATTCTATATTTATGTTAAAGTTGTCCTGCATGAATTGATAATAAGATGCAGTCGCTTTGTAGAACATACATTTAAGCAGAAAAACTTTTATCACTGAATATCATAAGTTTACAATGTAATACCTTCAAGCAAAGTGCAATATGCAGGTTATTTAAACAAATATACCTAACCTAGTTAAGGAAATAACAGGCCTACACATCCTTGGCTTCACATCAATTCCCAGAAATTTCATCTCCACAACTAAATGAAGAATATAAGTTCCAGTACATCAAATAATTGCCATTACATTATCATTCCCTCATTGTAAGTGATGGACTATACCTTCCGGGTGGCCCCAGTTAATAAATGGTTTCCATACATTACTTGATGGAAGAAGGTTTCCCTAGAGACTATAATGACCAACCAACCATGACTATTATTCAGTGAATTGCTAATGCCACCTTTCTTAAATATTTGACCTTAATCTCATTTTCCAAAGCACAGTACAAGCTTGAAAAAGCTATGCCTATTTTTTCTTCCTGGCAGTACGCCTCAAATTCCAGGGACTGCAGCATTTCCATTTCTTATTGCACATCTCTTTAATGATTTACTCACACAGACATCCAAGGATTGAAAATGATTAGCTGGTTTTAGAGTTTCTTAAGCTTATTGGTTAATATTGTTTGTCTACAGGAATAAAATTAATTTTATTCTAGCAGGGGTTTGCTTCTCTGCAACTGCTCTTTAGCACAATCAATGACATTGCAGGTTGATGTTAAGCATGGCGTCTAGCAACCAGAAAAACTGGAAATATCCATAAAATTGAAATTTAAAATTGCACCTTGAAAACTGGGAATTTACCTTCATTTTCAAAAAGTTCTCTTTGTGTTATATTTTGAGGTTCATTTTTGTGCACTTGAGACATATGCTGTTTAGTCATGATGGTGGGATCGTTCATAACACTTGCGCATGACTTGCATGACTTATGCCAGTCTTCCACTACGCAATTCCTTGTAACAACATTGAGAGCTTCAAGCAGAATCATTTTGTGTGCATATATGTGCACAGCACATATCTTTTAGCAAGAGTTTCCATGTAGTTCTCTTCCTTATGGTAAAGGTCCATGCATGTAAGCAAGAACTTTAAGTACCGATATTTGGATGTTTGAGACAATTCTCTGTCACCGCCTGACCTTGTGCCATGGATTTGATCTGTACTGGGGAATCCTAACTCTTTTCGGTGCGTTTGATGCAAATTTGGTCCAATTATTTTAGAATCCATTGGTATTTCAGCAGATCCTTTTATTGTAAAACTAGTCCTGTGGATTTCAAAAAGATAAGTGGAGAATTGTTCAGTTATTAATTGTTATATTAATATTTGTGTTACTTCACTTCCTTTTACAAATTATTTTCAAGAGACTGTGAATAATATTTACGTAGCATTCAATAGTAAATGCAGTAATTGTCAAGGAACCTACCTGTGTAGGTCAATGCAACAGAACAATGGTCTGTTGAAAGCATTTATGTAATGTGTGCTTTGAAACTTAGTTGAACTATTGTTTTAGCGGTGGAATAAAAAAATCTATGCTATTGCTAGGATTCAAACAGCAGTATATTTTACCTGTATGTAGTAGGTATTATGCCATTTTAACCACTTGAGCTACTATGGTCCGCGAGACAGTGCTTCTGAAAATCTTGTCTAATGTCTACACATGACTACTGTGGCGTCAATGATAAGGGTGGTGGTGTATCACTTGTGGAGGCATCTGGTGCTGGATCTACGAACTTCCAAAGGTTACTGTATGGCAGTAAATCAAAATTCATGATATGGCTCTTTTTCTTCATGATGTAGATATTCTCCCAGGTATCTAATTTTGCGTGTTTATAAATGGATTTTAAAAGTTTTATATTAGGTGTAATTTTGTGTCCTGATGTCCAAAATTAATGGGCAACTGCTTCTTTTTCTGTTTGTATTTTAGGTTTTTCTCATGTGTTCCTTTAATCTGGTTTCCAAACATCTTTTTGGCCTTCTGATATACTAGATTACAGTCTGAGCATTTATTTTCATAAATTCCTGATTTTTTGTTTGCTGGGCTGGATCTTTTAATTTTTTGCATAGCAGTTTCTGAATGCTGTAGTTGTTTTTTGAGTTAAGGTGATGTAATTCTTGAAGATTTTCTGAAGTTTGTTGTGTGCCCAAAGATGATAGGTAAATTTTCTGAACTGAGGTTGGCCATAGATGTTCCATAGGGTGGTTGTGTGTGTTATGCGGCTCAGTTTTTGTACTTGTGTATTCTCTTGTGTATTGCACTTTTTTGGAAGCCATTGTTGGTAGCTATTTGGAGTATCTGTTGGGACTCTTTTTAGTATTCACTATTCTCCATGGGAATGTACTAATCTATATGTTGGACTGTTCAGGACAGCATATTTGTGTGTTGTGGGATTGTAGCTATCAAACTTTATGTAATTATCTGTATTTGGGGATTTTCTATGTATTCCAAGTGTTAGGTTATGTTTTCCTGTTATTATTTTGATGTCCAGGAATGGTGCATTGCAGCTAAGGCAGCAGCAACCCATAATGCTATGGTCTCTGATGTCTGCCAGAAACCTGCAACTCTTATGTGCTGTGAGAAGTACAATATTTCTGGCCATCTATTTGCAAGGCAGTTAGAATCTTCTGTAACAGGGGTGTTATATCTCTGGTTCAACTAATCCTAGCCACACAACTAACATATCCCGTTTAGGTGAAAATGTATACTATGGAGAAGTGTGCCAATTTGTTTGGTGCTGTTCCTCCTAAGGCCACAAAGTGGCTGCTTGCACAGGGAATGAATCCAAATACCAAAGCACTTATAGGAGAATATTGAGGGTATGACCTGGCTGACATTTCTGGTCATGCAATGCCATAGTCACCTGTCAAGTGTGTTGCCCAAGATGATCAGGATGCACCTGAGAAGATCTAGCTACTTGACAGTGATGCCAGACAACATAGCTGTGTATCTTTATAATGCATCTGGAAGCACTGAAGAAGCTAAAGCATATCCACAACAAGACCTTGCATATTAACTAAAGAATGGGTTCACTGGAAGAAATGGTTGCCTCACTAAACACTAACACATTCAGGTATTACCATCCCTTTAATTACAAAAGAAGACAGAACTGCAATACTGCAATGACCTCCAGTTTGCAAAAAATTTCAAAACATCTTTGAGTGGCTATGAATGCTACAAGAATGCCTGGACAAAATCAGACACAAAGATCCACTCAAGCTGATAAAGAATTAACTCTCAATAAAGATTTTCACTTACACTATTTATTAGAGCCTAGAATTCACCATGGCAGGCTAGTCCAATGGTCAAGCTGTCCTCCAGTACCCAGAGTCTGCAGAAACTTCAAGTGGTGCCACCAATAATATAAATTTCAGTTTTACCCAATCTCTATTCCATATATATATTTCTCCCTCTCTCTTCTCTATTTTGTTAATTTAAAAATGTATAAACATAAAGACATTCTCACCTTGGAAAAGACACTTAATTTTCTGGCTATGTTTCTCTTTCAGGATATTTGTTTTCAACACAGCTGAACAAAAATTGGCACTTGCTGCAGAACACAGCCACCATGAGTTTTGCATTTTAAAGGTGTCATATATTGAGACTAAATCTGGAAAAAAAATAATATGCTCAATGGGAACAGATGGGTATCTTGTCTTGTGGAACTTCATAAACCACAAAGTAGCAAGCCCATACTCCAGTTTTAGCCTGCATCAGTCAGGCATCAACAGTTTTGACTGGTTTCACATTTCTGAAGACATTTATATATTTGCTACTGGTGGAGATGACAATGCTCTTGTTTTAAGTGCAGTAGATTTGAGCACTGAAGGTGAGCTTGTAGCACAATGGAGAAATGATTTTGCACACACAGCACAAATCACAGGTAAGTTTTTATTTCCTTTTTTCTTTCTTTTCTCAAAAAAATATGATAATCTGTCAAGCCTTAATATGCAAGATAAAATTTTGTTCATGATGCAGCTGAAAATGTGGGCAGTAGGTTCTACATGAATTGGGTTTTATAGCTGACAATTTAGCCAGTCTGTGAAACATGTCCTATGATAACATAGGTTAGTGAACCCAGTTACTGTGTAAATTTTACTTAATTAGTGTTCTATAAAATGAGCTTAACATGTTTAGATGACACGCTTAGGTATCATATTGATTCACTATAGTTTTCCTACTCACAGTGCTCTCTGGAGCTTCAATTTATGCATATAGCTTCTTTTATTTATTTACCTGAAAGAACTTAGAGATAGGCAAGAACTAACTGCAGGATACAAATATATGTAAAAAATTTTAGTGATAGTGACCATTTTTGCAGCATTTTCTTAAGTTTCAATTCTTCCACTTTTTAAACAATATTGTGATAGTTTAGTTAATGTTGGCAACATTTTGTCTTTAGAGAAGGGGAAAATCAGAAAAAGTGACAAGAGGCACATTGATCACTTCTCTCTAACAATTTACAAAATGAAAAGAGAATAGAACCATTAAAATTGTTGTTATTGGTATCCCAACATTATAGTGACTGTAATAGGACAATAAAATTATTTTTAGAGGCAGTTGATTCTGATATGGCATGGAATAGAACATGCTCCTTTTGTATTCTTGGGTGATTGCAAAGAGAGACTATATAACTTAATGGAAATTTTAAAACATGAAGTAGGATCAAAGGAAAGATCTAGCTCAGCTAAGTTAGTTTTGACTTCAAAATACTGTTAAAATTAAATTGGAAATTGAGCTACTGCTGATGAATTACTATATACTAATAGAGTGGAAGTTAAAAGAATGCTTTGCATTTTTTATGATGAAGTCTGTGAAGCATCAGCTTGTCTTGGAGCACAAAAAATGAAAGTTACTGAAACAAAAAGGAGGTAGTATTCTCAACAAGTATCTCTCTTGTTTCATATGAGCAGCTATTTATTACTGATGTAAGAATTGAGTGTTGTGGTTTACAGGATGTACATTACTCTAATATTATCTGAGCTATGAATTTTAACACTAATAATAATTAAGACAATTTAAATGTTTGAGAACAAGTATTTATTATTTTCAACTTGGCATATACATGATATGCTCTTAATAAATCACAATATACGCATTATGTGATTTGTGGTAAGACATTATCTTAGTATGATGCTAATATTTATGAATTTTAGAAATCTTTATTGGTTTTGATGCAGAAATAGTTCAGTAGAGGATATAATAAACATTGTTTCACATTTTGGAGATTAAAAGTACAATTCCATGAAACTTCCACTTTGTTTTTGTATAGGAGTGTAATTCTTTCTACAAGTTCATCTCTTTATATGGCACTGACTTCTTTGCTAATTTTTTTACAGTAACTCTTCTTAATGTCTTCCTTCTTCTGCGATGAACTAATAGCATCATGATGCTACCGCAGTTTTATGGCATCTCTTTACAAGTGTTGTTTATTACTTGCATATAGTAACAAAAGAGTATTTTCCCAGTATTATATTACTTTCTGTCTAAATTTCTTTCAGCTCTACTTTCTTACAATTCTCGTTTGTCTCACTAATTATTTTCATTTCATCTGTTTTATCAAAGTCAAGCTGCCATCTTTAATGTTACATATTCCAATGATTCAAAATTTAAAATACACATTATATAAATAGTGGGCATAAAAGACTGCTTAATTTGGCTCAATGGCTTTTTTGTCAGGCTTGAGGTTCTTTTACAGGTAGTAAATCTATAGCACGGAACCACTCACTTTACTTCCATTTCAAAGGAAGTCATGCAAAGGATTATTACACCCCCAGATCAAAGAGGACAACAGAACAAACTCAGGAAATATAAGAAAACTTACTGAAGATTTTTTAAGAATAGCATGTATATTGGTCCAATTTTTTTTAGTCTCGCTTCTGTTTTCTCACTTGCTGACTCATGCTTAGAATGAATTGTATGCATTTTTGTAAACAATTACCTGTTCTCTATTCTTCTACTCCATGACATTCTCAACAAAAAGGCAAAGCTGCTTTGGAGTATGTTCTTTTATGATTCCAACATATTGATATTCTTAAGCACTGGCTTTGTAAATGCTTTTTCGTGTTTGAGCCATTTAGAATTTGAAATTAGGTGATTTACAGTCCATATGCGTGAGGAAGGACAATGCCTTTCAATGGTGAAAAAATTATCAAAATTATCCAGAAATCTGTGTCTATAATATCACTTATATTTTTTATCCATTCTCTACAAACATCAGTAAGTTTTGTTAGTGTTAAGTGGAACTTTATGATCTGCTTTCCATTTTACAGGTGTTAAACTATTGGAAAATGCATTATTTAGTGCATCAGTAGATCAGTGTGTAGCACTGTGGAAATGGCAGTACAGAGACAGCACTCTTACAGCAGAGTGCATAAACAGATTCAACAGTTCTATTTCTGATATTCAGGGATTGCTAACATGGACTTCAGGGTAAGATTCTGCATTGAAATCTTAATAATCTGGACAGACTGCATTAATTTTCACTTTTCTGCTATTTATCTATAGTAAGTAGGAAGAGTGTTGCATTCCATTCAAAAATTTAATATCACATTTTACAAGAAATACTTCTTGAGGCTCCTTGAATGAGTGAAGAAAAGGAAAGAAAAAAAAGATGTGTAAATAGTATAACTCAAATATGAAAACCTGGATGAATAACTCGCCTGTATTTAAGTTCAATATCATCCAGGGTTGTGAAACAATGATTTTCAAGAAAAGGCCCTAAACTACCCTTTATGTGGAAAAAATTGTATTTTCTCAAAAATTACTGTAATGTTAATGAGTAAAACAACTAATGTTTAAGATATTTGGATGACCAACAGAGCACACATATTGAATTTTCTATGAAGTCTTGTTATTTGATTGAACTTTTGAATTATAAAAGAAACCATTCAAGTTGAACAAACTCTTACTACAGAAAATGGTCGATATCATTAAAATACAAAACTTGAACCAGATAAACTTTATTGCAGTTTTAGCCAACTTCAAAATATTTCATGCTGAATATCCTCAAATGCAAGCCATCCAACAAATATGCCACAGGAGCAGCTACAGGCATGATGGCCAAAACCTGCCATACTGCTGTGTTTTACAGGGGGGGGGGGGGGGGGGGCATGTTTTTTTTTGTAGTGTTTAACACCCGCTTTTACTGCTCTGGCACCGCAGGCGATGACACTGATGATATATGAAGATGGAGCCCCGGTATAATGAGATGGCGGGGGAAACTGGAGAACCCGGAGAAAACCCGCCCCTGCGCCGTTTTGTCCACCACAAATTTCACATGCAGTCGCTTGGAATCGAACCCGGGCTGTCTAGGTGAGAGGCGAGTGGTCTAACCAGGCATGTTGTGATGGAGGCTGGGTAGAACATTGCTTGTTGCTTCAAGCAATATGTTGGTGTGCTATAAACTGGACTGGTGGGAGGGTCATAGCATCAGTTATCTGGGCATGTGTTGGATCAGCCTGTTCTAATGGACATAACTGAAAGTTTGAGATTGTTGCTGCCCCCTCCCTTTCTTTCCTTACCAAAAGCTTGTTACCTTGAATACATATTTTGAATACTGTTTCCACAAATTGTGACTAAGCATGTATTATTTATAATACGTAGAACAGTATTAACAGTGAAGCAACACAAATATTAATATACAAGAAATACTTTCTTATACAATTTCACTTATCCTCCTAAATAAATTCCAATGAAAAAGGATATGTTTCATGTCCCTTTGAATGCATTTTTAACTTCTCTTGGTTTGATGTTCATATTTTGTTGTTAATTACAAGAATAATAAGCTATGTAAAAGGACATATTTTGCAGCCTTTTAGATCTTCAGCTTCTCATGTCTTGATGCAATTACATAATTAACAATGTAACTTGAACATTGAACCATGAGAAGCTGAAGATGCATGTGATAGGATGCAAAACATCTCCTTTTACATTGGAATTTATTTAAGAAAAGTGAGGTTGTATCACAAAATATTTATTTTATATTAATATATGTCTTACTTAATTTGAAATACTCCTAAGACAAATTAAGGTATGAATAGAATAACCAAACTATGGCTTCAGAATATTTTATTTAAAAAAGTTATTCAAAATATTATTCTCTTCAAAATAGTCTCCTTTCTGGCACTGGCACTGTTCCACTGTTGGAAGCAATGCTGTAGCTCCACTTCTGTCAGACTGTTCATCAGCTTCATTGCTTCTAAAAATTCTATGACCAGGCAAAAATTAAATGGTGGCTGAAGGCTGAGCACTACTAGAGAAGTACCATGTTGCAGTAATAAGACAAAATGAAAACAATTTTAGGATATTACTGACCAGCTCCTCCTGCCATCATTAAATCTTGTGCTTGCCATAGTTTCCTTTCAATGCAGACTTTATATTGGGGAACAAAATTCACATGAACCAGATCTTCTATTTTTGTAAAGTGTTTGATGTTTGCTTTTACTAAATATGGCACCACAGGCAACACTGAGAATGAGCATTGGGGGGGTTAAAGGGCACTCAACTGCTAGATTATCAGCATGGAATGAAGAAGCACCAGTAGAATGTGATGGCAGGGGAAACTATAGAAAACCTGCCCTTGCACTGCTTCATTCATCACAAATCCCACATGTGGTTGCCTGGGATCAAACCGGGCCACCTTGGTGAGAGATGAGTGGTCTAACCATGTGGCCATGGCACAGCCAGATCTTGTGCTTTATCAGAAAGGGCATTGTCTTGATGCAGGATCGAGGAGTGATTCTTCTAAATTTCTAGTCTTTTCTGTCTGACCCACTCATAGACAGTGTCTAAAAAACTTTGTAGTGGATCAATGGCACATATACTCAAGCAATAACAATTTCACAAACTTTTGCAATGTTTTCTTTGATTCTTGATATTCAAGGATAGTTGGGTCATGGATCATTGCTTCAATCACTTCAGACCAGCATAAACTTCACATAACAAATTGAAAATCTCTGTAAGGATTTTCAAGTTTTATGAGGAATTTTATGCTCAACTTCTTTCACAGAATTCAGGTACACAAAGCTCTTAGAACAACTGCTACAGTGAGCTGTTGATTCCATGTCAGAATGAGTCAGAGGAAGAATGAAGGGGAAACAGGTTCCACTCATCTACCAGAATTGTTACCAAAATCACAGGGAGTTGGAAAAAAAAAACAGTCCAATTTTGTTTTATAGTCATACCTTGCACTATAAGGTAACTTGCATATAAAAACAAATCACTAATAAGAATCACTTTTTATATGAATAGTATAATACACGGGATGTGTGAGAATTTGATGCTTGTAAAAGCTAAGTTATGTAAATACATCACATCAGATTTGTTTCTTTCTTTTATTTGACAAGTTGATTAATTACACTAAACAACACTGTTTACAAACTTCCACAAAAAGAAAAGTTGTTTCTTTCTATTTTAAATATAAAGTTGGCATTGTTTGCACCTATATCCCAAGTATCTGGTAAATTTAATGAGGGATTGTTTTCTAAATCTTTTAAGCACCTTTTGTTGAAAATAAACACATATGCTTTTCTTTTTTCTTTTTATAATGTTTACTATGTATTACACAGGCTACATTATATGTAAAGTGCTCTTCAGACTAGTTTTAATTCTCACTTTCTTTTTTCTTTCAGTGGTAACATCAATATATGCATACATGGAAAAGGTGCTGAAATAATCAGTGCTACATATAAAGACTTAGAAGAACAAGTGCAATGAGGTCATGGTTTGGTTTTAAGGATTGAGGAAGATGTACAAAGTACTTGCATTTGAAGTGTTCAACAGCATTATTGTTATAAAAATGCCGTGATCTATATATATTAACAGCATGGTATTAAGACATTTTAATTATAACTGATATGAACCATAAACATTCCATTGCTTGCTTTTATACACGCGCAAAATAAAAAGAAAGACACAATTCAAAGAACGTTTGAACTTGCTGTTATGAAAAATGTGCCCACTCATTAAAGAAAGTAGTTAGTTGTCCATGATCCATTCCTTGCTTAAAATTTGCAATTAATCTTAATTATTATGAATAATGGAACTAGCAATCAACAAAATGACTGCAAGGTATTCCTTTCATATCTGCTTTTTATTGGGAAAAACCAATTAAATATATTGGGCTATAAAATTAAGCATATGTGCAGCAGTTTTATTATTTTATGCAGTGTATATGCAAGTTTAATATACTAAAGAAGCTAAAGATTGCAAAACAAAAGTACAGAAGCATAAAATGAAGCATTACTTGGAGCAGGAATTATCTTTCATAAAAAGAACAGCATGTTTTATTTTTTTTTAAGTCCATTTCGTAAACTGTTTTAGAATAAAAAAAAAAAGATAAAATATGTAGATGCTAATTTTAATTTTTTTGATTCACAGAAGTATGAAAATTGGTCTCTAAGTACAATGATGATGATGATGATGATAACAGAAGTAATAAAATAATGTGTGACAAAACTTCAGATTCAATTTATATTTAATCAGAGTAACCAGATTAACTTATTTTAGAGTGTTTCACATCATCTGGTTACAATTAGTGCTACAAGCTTTCTGTGAGTAATATACACCCCACAGACAATTTAGAAATTATGCATCCAAATTAGTATTTTTAAAAAGTACTATATATCTGTGGTCATCTCTTTAGCGTGGTAGTAGCACAGCTGCTTGCCAAGTGGGAGACCTGGGTTTAATTCCCAGTACTGGCATGGGGAATTTTCCCCCACTGGGAAACCTAGTCTGAGATGCACTCAGCCTTGTGAGGTCCCTCGAGGGGGGGGGGGCCCAATTGAGAAGTTACTTGATTGAGAGTAGCAGCTTCAGATCAAGAAGGCAGCATCAACCAGCTGGGAGGGACTCAAGGCATTGATCATGTCTCACCCTCCAGCACTGCACCCCATTGATGATGGATGTTTTCTGGCCGAAATGGGGGACGCAGAAGCTGGGCAGTAGGCCATGGTCCCTCGTGGACTGTCGTGCCTTGGAATTACGTTAATCAGGTATCAGCCTATAGTTCACACATCCAAAGAAATTTATGTATAAAATATCAATAATATAGGGAAAAAGACAGGAAAAAAATCTGATGTGTTCCATTTACATGACTTTCTCTACATTGGCATAATAAACTATTGTTAAAAAACATATTCTTCTATTTTATGCTAATCGAGATAAACACTAGCAGAAATTGTCTTAATTATGGAAATACAATAGGCTAAAACGATAGTCAAATCTTTTAAAAGCTGGTTGATATCTGTTTCAATGCATGGTCAGGAGTTTACAACTTTCCGTGTGAGGAAAGTTTAAGTATTTTAAATCTGAAACAAATAACAAGAAATATCTCAATTCCACAAAAAAAAAAAAATGTATATGACAAATCATTGTGTGTTTTAATGTGATCTACATTTTTTGTGTAGTAAGTTTTAGTCTCTCTGTTAGGTTTACCAGTTATGCAAAATTCATTAAGAATAAAGAGGTCTTTAGAGGCTATTCCCAGAAAATTCAAGATATACATTTTGTTTGTCATATAAATATCTTTAATATACAGTATTTTAATCAAAATCATTAGAGCCATTTTTGAAAATCAAAATTTTCACAATTTTTTTCCATGTAAAGGGTAGTTTGGGGTGGGGGGATTTTTCTCAATATCTTTGTGTTGCATCCCTGGAGGAAACTAAACTTAAATATCAAGTATAGTATTTTACCAACTTTTCGTTTTTGAGTGTTCACAGACACAAAGATCTTTTTCTAAATGTTTTATACAGGGGACCCTAAAACGTGTATTTGCAGTGAAATCTCGGTATCAAATTTGTGGGTGGAATGCAATATCTTCTCTAGACACTATGCACATAGTATGAGTATAGAAATAAATAAATCAATAAAATGTCTTTAAAGTGGTTTAGAGTAGAGCCAGTATGACATACCACAACATGGTGTAAAGCCATTTCAGGGACTTCTTGGCAAGAGGTATAGGGAGAAGAGAAGAAACGAATCACAGGTTTTGTCTTACAACCACTTCAGTGTAAAGTACAGTATAGATTAAGCTCTTCTGCGCTAGTCCTTTACTAACAGCAACTTTATCTTTTCCCCTCTCACCTGCTATACACATGTCAAGAAGTTCCTAGACTGGATAAGCTTTAAAAAGCTTACTTTTGCATTATTCCATGTAATAAGTGCACAACATGCGCATTCAATATGTGATAACTGCCCAGTTTCAGTAAACTGATTGGTTTCTATTTGCAAATAACAGTGAATAGGTATACCATTGCAATAAAATTGTTAAAGTATTCATTGTACATTTTAAAATTAATAACAAAGAAAAAATGAAATATCATCGAAGTTCTTAGGCTTTCATGGCCGATGTCAATACTAGCTATAGTATAATCTGGACTTGTGGGTCATGGTCTACTGGGCTCCTCCATCTTCCCAGACATTTTGTCAGCAACTACGGCAGACATCTTTGACCTCGCTGCTGCCACCGAAGATGTCTGCCATAGTCGCAGACAAAACATCTGGGAAGAAGAAGGAGGAGCCCTGTAGACCATGGCCCACAAGTCTGGATTATTCTATAGCTAAAATGAGCTCTATTTTTTACACTTAAATTAAGTATTGTGGTCAGTGACCAATGAGAGCATTCACTACAGCCATACTTATTGCTACCTCTTGCCTTTGTGTACATCAAGTGTTTCTTATCACAGGAGGAATATAGCTGAGCACCAGGAGCAAGAACAGACTCGCTCATTGGCATCCCAGAGCATTCAGTTAACTGACTTGTTTAGTAAGTTTGTAAGTTTTGTCACTTTAAAAAAAACAATCTTATGAAATTTTTACCTTTTGTATTACTGGACAGCATTTCATGGTTCTCACATCTTCAATTGTTGATTGAATTACAATATCAAAGTTTACAAAAGGTTACTTTTGGTTTCCTGTTTCTGTTTAGTTCATAAAATGTCTTTGTTATACAGAGCAAAGCCTTTCAGCTGCTCAGGTTAAAGCTTTCTTTACTCAAATTTTATTTCTCATCAGGACTGGCTTCTGTTCATACGTTAATATTGCATATGAGACTTTTGAGAGGCTCAACAAGGGATTACTTTGGATACCAAATGATGAACTTTCTGCCAATATTAATAAGGGAAAGTTCCATACCCTCAAGGATACATAAATACGCAATATATACTGGGTATTTGTTTTTATCCATGATTTCCCTGTGAGAAATGTCATGAATGCATTCACTGATGAACCAAGTTTATGTACTATTCCTCCAGCGACAGATCATGCTTAATGTGATAGCATCCTGATGAGACGACATGAATACTGTCCCTCTTGCAGCAGGTATTCGAAATTAATGGTTTGGTGTAAGTTCGTATCTATGTAGATATATAAATTATATCTCTTTGTTTCTTTATCTTGACGCAAGAACGATAGTAACACTCATAAGATGTGTTGCATTCAGCTTGTCAACAATCTTTAAAAGTTATTACTGTGATCGAATATGGGGGAGCATGGGAAAGCTGGTTATATTAGTTAGCAACACAAACACATCCAGAGTGCTGTGGCTGACTTTCTTTTCCATAAATCATGAACTGCTCTTTCTCGGCAGAGGTTCTCTTATGCAAACATCACTGTTCTTTGTTGATGAGAGCACTATGGCTTCAATGTATGCTCACCAGTTAACTATGATGCCATTCTTGCTCTATCAGGCATGGGAAATCATGGATAAACTATATTGTGTCTACACCTTGCTAGCCCATAATCACTGCACATGTTAGCAGTTTGCTTTGGAAAGCTTTTAGCAGATTTTTGCACATGTTTGGCTCGCTCCTTTAAGTAGCCACACTTATTGTAGCAAGTGTTCCTGAAATTAACATAGAAGGGCAGCAGCTCACCTCAAAGCCTTGGAATGTGACACCTTGGTGCAATGGACATTACGAGAATGTTCACTTTTTCTGAAAATTTCTATTGACATCAACAGGTATAAATAGGAGAGAATGAGCCCTGGCAATTTTAATTTCAGTGGAAAGTTCAGTGTTTGCAGTCAAAGCTGCAGCGAGCGCCAATATCAGTGTTGTATGTGTCAACAAAATTATAATTTACACAGAGTTAGTATAGCTCTTGGCTATACTACCTTTGCTGCATTATTGGTTGCTCACAACTGTGTAATGATATTGAAGATCATACAATAATAGTTTGCCTTAAGTTGCAGCTTTTCTGAAGCGTTGTGTATATATTCAATTTCAATTTTTATTAAATTATAAATCACAGCTTTTGTTGATTAGAAACAGGGAATGCATTCAATATCCAAATATTATACAGAATGTACTGTAGGCATTGCATAAAAACGTGAACACTAATGTTGCCAGTAAAAATTATTACACTAAATGCTGCAAAACATGTTATAGAGCTAATCAAAACCATTATCACAAGGATAATTGCAGTGCTTTGCATTTAGCCTATCTGAAATTGTCCTTCATACCTTTGGAAACTCAGGGTTATTTCTAGGATTTTCTTTTATGACTGCTAATTTATAGCAGAATAAATGTTTCTTTTGTTCAATTTAATACATTTACTATTACTCCTACAATATGATACAGAAATAACAAGATGTGAAAGAATAATACTCCATGATGAAAACCAAACTGGCTGGCCTATAATAGCATTGTAATAATGTTGATAAAAATGGAATCTGTGTACTGCAATGTTGGTTTTTTCTGCCGCTGTACAAAACTCTACCTAACAATGCAACAGTAACCCCATCATTGCTGTAGCATACAAGTTTGGATGTACAGTACAACTGCTTAAAACAAAACTGTTTAGAAAAACTTTTGCATGTTATAATTACTGCAACACATGTTATTACTTTATGTACTACATATTTACAGTAAATGGAGGAAGTATCATTAACATACCATATATTTAAGGTATTTTCGAAAAATAAAATGTATATCTTGAATTTCTGAGAATAACCTCTTCATTCTGAATGAATGCGTTTTTAAACTGGTAAACTGCAAGAGATAGAGACCATTTTACTACACGAAAATACTTATGCTCATCATATAAGCATATAAAAATTTCAAATTCATCACTTAGCAACCTGCTCTTTAAAGATTTGGGTATCACTTAAGCTTGCTGTATTCCCTTATTTCTCTTATACCTCAATGAAATGTGTAATAAAACCAGTTTTGCAAATATTTGACTTGATTAACATTGCAGTAGAAGAATAGGGTTTTAATAATTGTTTTAGAATTGGTAGAGAAAGCCATGTGATCTAACAAATCAGATATTTTTTAGCAAATCATTCTAGTTTTTGTCTTTTAAGGCAACACAGTCTCATGAACAAACAAAAATTCTTTTCAACATTAAATCACAGTACTTTCATTAGTAATGGTTCGAAAATTTAACATGAGTTCTACAGCCAAAACCATAAGAGATGAATTGCTTCATTGTTTTAAAAGAATGATTATTTCAAAAGTACTTTTTTAATCACTTCTATATTGTTATGTGTGGCATTGGTGAGAATTTAATTTATATTGATTTGTAACATTTTCACTTCAACATAGCCATTCAGATAGAGTATACATCTTTATTAATAAGGATTACTTTTGTTACATACCGCTTGATGGGTAGTCATTTCTTAAGCAATATTTTAATCAAAGTACTTATTTTATTTATGATCAGTACTTGATCATCTCTTTTTTTTCTCAGTAAGCGTTAAACATTTATACCTTGTAATGAAAACAATTACTGTAATTATGGCTACCATTGATATTATTGAAACCAACCTTTGACTTGTTCTAAATCATCCCTTGCTACCTTAACTTAGAATGTCAAAGTAACTATACTGATTACCGGAATAAAAATAGCTTGGATATATAGACTTGATAAATTAATTTAATTATTGATTGTTATGTTCGTAATAAACTTATCTTGGAGCTACCTTATTTTCACATCTGAATATAATTATAGTAATCACTCAGGCATGTTGACAGTCCTAAATTATCAATATAGGTATGTACTAAACACAGCTTACAGAGCGTTAAAAGACACAAAAGCGAGATAATTAAAATTCTTAGTGTACTATTTAGATATAAGCGAAACATATCTAATATTATAAGAAGTAATTTAATATGACCAAATAATGTATTCAAACCATATAGTCCGTTTTCAGCTTATGTATCTTGTCTAGATGTAATTGGCTTCATAGCTGCTCAAGGTCAGTTGCTGCTATCTCGGGCATTCTTTTTAAAAGAAAAACGTTCTTTATGCTGGTGTTTTGTGGGAGTGTTTTGAAAGGCTCACTTTGCAAAGGGAATATTTGTAAGGTGTGCTCTGGACCCAATTGACCAAGATGCCCTTAAGTTAGACCACCACATATGTAAGGCAAGAATTATAAACTTATATACGTCTAACCTACGTCATTGTAGGTTGTATGCAAAATTAGAGCTCTAGGTACGGGGTAGGTGGAGATTTGTTACTAATTTGTATGATCTAAACTGACCATACTGCTTGTATCACTCATTTATAAATTGTATACTTGTTCTCTTACAATAAACTCACAATATAAATTATTGTGAATGTTATGAAGAAATCTAATGAAATGTTAGATTTTTCTGAACTATTAGATTCATAAAATTAATTTTAGAATGGCCAAAGAATTAAGACACAGTTCAAGGGGTGGAAAGAAAATTACAAATATTTGCATATGAGTAACACATGTAAATAACATCAAACAGTTCCACTAGTGGCAGCAGAGACATAATTAAAATCCTTTTTAAGATTACTGCTCGACAGAGAAATCTTTTAATATTTAAAGTGACAGTCCAAGAAGTATAAACTAGTGATAAGATATGCACTGAAATAAAAATGTTTTGGTAAAGACACTTGGAGAATCACATGTGCAGATTAATACTCAAATCTTCCTTTGAAGCACGGGCAATCTTAAAGTTTTACTGAAAACTTTGCATCTCGTATACATGTCACTGCATACATCTAAGTATAGAAATCATGGGATATAACATAAGGATGGAAGGGCTGAGTGGGAGGGATTGTGTCGATAGTTAGTACAAACTGAATTTCTTAAGTATCAGTATAACCGAAAGAGAAAACAAAAATTCCAAACATGATGTTGCAAATAGTATATATTTATATTGTCATATTAACAAAGTGTTATCTTGACTGTTTATTTCCTATTGGAAATCAAGCGATGCAGTAAGTATTGTAAAGTTATCTGCAAATTTTGTTTCTGTTGGTTTTACTATTCAAAAGCTTGCTTCCTGAAATTAATTAAAAACATAGGCAAATACAGCTGAATAAAGTGGTTTCAAAAATTAAGTCAACTGATCCGAAACTAATGCAAATTGTGATGCTTAGGAAGAGAACCACATAAAATATGCTCCAAAGATTACACTAAATGAAACACAAAAGTATTTGAAATTACAAAATTCTCAATTTCTTAAGCTACTGAAAGAAATTTTAAAGAGAGAGATGAAATGAAACAGCAGGCAATGAGACTTATTTAAAGATCCAGTGGTGGCCATAATATTGTGAAAAAAGTGTCCATAAGCTTGATATAAAGGTGCAAAATCAAGATTGAGTTTTTGGGTGACATTGCTAGAAATAGTGTAACTCCACTGTGTGATTAAGAGGTATGGAATCAAAATCTACTTTTCCATAAAATAGCTTTGAAAAGCCGGTGCTTCAGCATAGCTCTCTTGTGATGGACTAAAATGTAAAAGTATGAGCATGAACCACATACTTTACATTAAAATACAATTATTTCAGCGAAGCCAGCGCCACTCCACTATATGTCGCGAACAAGGTTTTGTGACATGGGGCATAGCTATTTGAGGGTGGTGAAAGGGAGTAGATAGCAGAGCAATAATAATGGGACTTAGATTAAGCTAATATATTGAGAAAGACTATATAGTTTGTTGGTTGCAAATGTTTGGTTCACAAAGGTGGGGGATTGCAATCTCTTCCACTAACCCTACCCAATATTATTCTGATTATGAGAGTTACTATCAAAAAGCCTTACCTTAAGAAGATGAGTCAGAGGTGTGTTTGGGTGAGGTGAAAGATGAAGTGGTTGAGCAGTTAAGTCCGGAATGTCGCCCCAAGATGCACACAACAAAGCAGAGGTTCCTCAACGGTAAAGATGGGTCTGCAATCCCTGAAATAGGTTTAGTGACGCCCTGAAAGGGCTTTCTAACAGGATGGCCATACTCTTAATATGGGTAGTGTTAGTCAATCAGCATCAAATTTTTGAAAGTACTAGAATATCTGGTGTGACATGAAAGAGCAAAAGTTTTCCTGACAATGTGCGAATGTCACGTAGCCCAGCGGAAGTTGGTGACTCAAAAAGCCACTGGGATTGCCATCGGCTAGTCATATCCATCCTGTTACTTAATCAGCTTATAACAAAGCTTGTATTCTTCCAAGAATATGTAAAAATGAAATCCCAATGAAATCAGAATGCCGTAACTAATTAATAAAATATAACTAAAACATTATAAGTTAAACTCTCTCCAATGACACACATGACAATATTTATTCCAAATAATAAGTCACTTGATAATAAAAAATAAATATATAATAAAAAAAAATCTGAATTCCTTAAATCTTAGCCATCTTAAGTCGCAGCTCAACCCTGGTAAATATAGCAACATTGCAGCCCATCCTATCAGCTTAATAATGTTACACGTGCTTCTGTGCAAGATGATCACATCAATGTGTATTTTTGCCAATAATTCCAATATTATGGTATCTGTAGAAATATAAATATTGCATATGCATGTACAGTGCCAGGATACATAAGAAATTATAACTGAAAATTGAGGGATATGTTTGGTTACAGTTACCTAATGTAACCATTCTACTGAGTAAGTGCATTCGCTCTGTTCCAAGGCCAGGTCATATTTAGCAGATCTTTGGTATATATGAAACATTTTCAGGAAAGTTATACAAGTTTTGTTGAGAAATATGCAAACAAAGATGGAAATGCACATTTTTGTAAATGCAAACATTCGAATTTCCCTTCATATTCAATTTGGTGAGTGAAATTAAGCGAAAAATATCCATAACAGAGCAGAGAATAAATGTAGCATTACCTTAAAGAGAATGAAAAGAAACAGATAGATGAAGAAAACCGTGTACAGGATTTTCCCAGTTTTGTAGATAGTGTATCCGATGACTAACTAAAAAGAAAGACTGGGGCTAATGAAAAAATTAATTGAGTTGAATAGTGTATAGTAAACTAGACATAATTAAAATAGCTTCCAGCATTAGAATGAACAGGGATTAGTGTAGAAGTGCACTAAATGGTCAACCTCAACTAAATCTAAATGTATAACTATCAACATACTAGAATGTAAAAATGTGTTGCTTGAAGAATGGATTCAATTTTCATCCCTAATAAGACATCTGCAATTGTTATGTTTCACTAAATATAAACAATAAAATCATTCTAGCATTCCAAATTAGTTTCCCTGCAAGTTTGAAATTGTTGGTAAATGATGAAAACAGCTTTAAACAGTAGGTTCTTTTAAATGTAAAAAGAAGCTAGTAACAGTGAAGAATAACACAAATATTAATATAAGAATAATAGTTGCAACAAATCAACAAATAATAATAAGAAGCTAGTAACAGTGAAGAACAACACAAATATTAATATAAAAATAATAGTTGCAACAAATAGTTGCAACAAGGATTCCAAAAGATAAGTGAAGATTTGTTGCAACTATTATTTTTATATTAATAGTAGGTTCTTTATTTAATCAGTTTGAATGGATATTAAGACTATTATAGTTTAATGACAAAATGAAAATAAAGAGGTCTATCTGTTGATTGATTGATGTTTGGAGGAATTTAGTAACAGTGACGGTCAAATTATATGTGGTATTAATTTGTTGAGTTGGTTTTTTTAAGTAAGTTGGTTGTAAGTGACGTAGTGTTAAAAAGCCAACTCAACAAATTAACACCACATAGGTCTGTGTTCCTTTGAATTACACTGCAATTGAAACCACAATAGTCATTGCCAGCAACATATTATTAGATAATAATTATTCAAGGGCAAAGAAAGAGTTTTTAAATAAATTGAACAATAGAAGAAAATTGAAAATATTGTCATGAATTCCTCACGTAAACCAAACTCCCTATATATATATATATATATATACACACACAATGTATGTATTTAATGGCTGCATTTAAACTATTATTCATTAACATTCCCCATCCTGCTCTAGGAAAACGCAATTCAAAATCAGCCTTAAAAGAAAATATCCACTTTATAATAACCACAGTATGTCAAAGATAATAAATTGTTATTAGCTATACTACTATAGCTAATATTGACACCGGCCATGAAAGCCTAAGAACTTTGATAATAAATTATCTTTAAAATATGAAAAGTGTGAGGTTTCCAGACATTTAATAGATCTGTAGCACAATGGCAAAGAAATCACTGAACAATATTGCCAGATAGGGAGGGACAGACCATATCTACAAACAGGTATGTTTAAATTCACATGACTTTTCCTCTTCATCATACTGTTCTTAAAATGCCTATTTTTTCCTCTAATTTATGTTAATGGATATAAACATTTGTAGAAATGCTTTTATTACACATTTTCTTGTAGATGCAATCAGAATATGGGAATACAGTAGGCTGCAACATTCCAATCTTTTAAGAACTGGTCACTATGTGATGATTGAAATTCCACTCGCTTTGCTTGAACAGGAAAAATAAAAATGAATAACAACTTTCCATTTGAAAATAGTATAAGCTTTTTAAAATCTCAGAAATGGTTAATTTCAGAAACAAAATGCATTTGACATAAATTATATTATTTAATGAGATTATTCTTTTGTAAAAGATATTTTGTCTATCTGTTAATGGGTTACCAGTTATTCAAGTTATTCAGACTATAAAGGACTTCAGAGGCTATCTCTAGAAAATTCAAGATATGCATCTTGTTTGTAATGAAAGTGTCTTAGGCATATCGTATTTTAATCGAAATCCTTAGCCATTTTTGAGAAAATCAGATACTTCCAAAAAATGTTCCATGTAGAAGGTATTTGGGGTGTCTGTGTCTTCTTGGAAGATAAACTACTTCATTTGACAACTATAATATTTTTAATATAACAAAAGGAGGTGGAAATAAAAGATCATATGTCAACAGACTGTTATATTTATTATATTTACACTTTAACTTACAATATTCATGCTGATCCTCGCGTCACAAATACTTGGGCTAGATCATCATAATCATATGTTCTTTTCAGGAAAACATCTGTCAGGCGAATTCCAGAAATGTTCTGTAAACAGGCAAAAAGAACTAGGATGTTTATTCTATGTGAATACTAAATGGAATTGGAGGAAAGATTAAAATTAGTATATCTTCAAATAGCCTAGTTCAGTAATAAAATTCAAAATTATCAGAAAATGGAAAAGGCAAAGTTTCTGTCAGTTTAAGTGATGATAAAACAAAAGTTGTAATAATGTTTGAACTAAAAGTGCTAGTGAAAACTGTGTGAAAAATTCAACTCAATGCTTAGTTAATAATTCTAAAACACACTCACTCTCACTCTCTCTCTCCATATACTTATTTATTATATTTATTTATTTGCACTAAGCATCTATAAAAAGAATATGGCTGTCGTCATCAGCTCAGGTTATCTTGTTGTGCCCAAAAAAACATGTTTTCCTTTGTTTCTAGTACTTTTTTTTTTTTTTACCACTGCCCCTGCCACCAACAGCAATAATAATGATAATAATAAAAGTAATAGATTATTATAACATTAGTGTTACACACTTGAAACAATATTAATAATAATGAAGATTTAAGACATATTCAATGTTTGAGATGGTAATGTTATACTTGTGTTTTACAGCGCATAAATCTGTGTTTTATTTGCTTCTCTTTTTATAGACCAACCCCATTTCTTTCTAATTTTGGTCGAGCACTCCCCTACCTTCTTACTGTCTTTGTTAAACAGTTTAATTAAGGCTACCTGTCTAATTTCACCCATTTCCCACTTATACAATCTTTCCTCCAAAGCTCTGTCCCTTTACATTAAAAAACTATATGGTCCATATCTTCCTTTCCTCCACAAATAGGACACAGACAATGTTGGAAGCCTTTTCTCGTCCCCTTTAGTCTCCACACTCCCCCTCAAACCCAAACAATACTCTCTCTTTGTTCCTTATTTAATATATATATATCCTTCTCTTTCCCATGTATTTTTTATTTGTACATTCAATTCTAGAGATCTTTTATACCCTATGCTCCTAAACAGTTATTGTATTTGTATGTCCTCAAATCTCCTCCTAGCACCTTTCCAAAACCCATTTACTATGTTTTCTCTCCTCCTCCAAATTTCTCTCAGTCCATTTCTCTCTAAGATAGTCTGCATACTGTAACTCCATCCACTTTCCTTAAATTCTATTCTTGAAATTCAAAACACTGCCTTAATAAATCCCTTTCATCTAGATTTAGTATTCTATACCAGTATCACTATAACCATACCTTTCCTTCCCATTCTTCCCACTTCAATTTGAGTAAATTCCTCTACTGTTGCATTTGGCAAGCCTAAAATTTCCCTACAAACATCCTGTGTACGGGATCCACCGCTTTCCATCCATTATCTAGTCTCCTTATTTCACCTCCATAAAGTATTTTTGCTTCAACTACCATATTATATATTTTTTTTAGCCATTTGACATTTATATTTGGTATTCTATATTTGTACCCTCTAACAGTGTCCATTGCTCCTTTCCCTTTCATCAGAGCCACCTTACTTTGTTTCTCCCATTTCCCACTCCTATGAACTTGACCCCTAAATATAGACAATCTCGAATAGTATTATATAAAGGTGACATAAATCTTATTTCTTCCACTTGTCATACTTGCTTAAATTTGCCCCCTTCTTGAAAATTAAATTTGTGTCTTCTGGTTTACCCTCTAGTTCCATTCTTCACAGTACTTGTCTATTTTATGCAAGTTTTAGCCCATTACTGAGATGAATCCTAAAGCTAAATCCTCTTTAAATAATAGCCTTAGAATTGTTACATTATTAAGCTGGCAAACAATTATTTTTTTCCTATATCTTTAAGTGTATATTGTATATGAACAGTTTTAACAGGACTTAATTTACACCCTTGTCTTAAACTCTTCCTTTGATTTATTTCTTTTGTTACCATTCCTGCTACTATTCTTACACAAAATGTGAAATCTAAAAATATTCACCAAATGCTGGATAACTCCCATGTTCAAACATTTATACCTTAACAATTCTAGATTTATACAGTTATATGTTTTCTCTAAATCTACAAATGTCATGTACAATTTTCCTCTTTTTTCTTTTAAATACTAGTCTTTTTATTTATCCACTAGTGTTTTAATTATGAATAAATTGTCTACAGTTCTTCTCCCCATACAAAAACCCATTTGAAAATCCAAGAGAATGTTATATTCCTCTACCCAATTTTGTGCCCTATTTATTAGGATTCCAGTAAAGATTTTTCAACATTTGTAGTAGAGGTATACTTCTATAACTGGCTTGTCTGCACTCCCTTGCCCTCATAAATAGGATGGATTATTGCTTTCCTCCTATATTCTGGTACATTTTCCTTTGTTTTTATTGAATTGAATAGACCTGTAAATTGCTTTACTCAATTTACATCACTACACCATTGCTTTATAAATTTTGGAGGATCCCATCTATTTCTGTTGCTTTATTTTTTTCATTAAATATTGTTTAACTACCGCTTACCTTCACTTCACTCTCCAATATTTCTTTTTAGTTTGTTACAAAATCAATCCTTGGATTTACTTTGATAACACAGTCCTCCTCAAATAGCATTTTAAAATATTCCAACCATTCTACTGGAGAACATTCAGTTTTTACTTTCTCTATACGTACTATGCACATAGTGCATAGAGAAGGTATTGCATTGTACCCAAAAATTTTATACCGAGATTTCACCGGAAATACATGTTTTGAGACCACCTGAATACAAAAAAAGCATTTTTCGAAAAGTAAGTGTGTGTGTGTGTGTGTTAAATACCAAACTTGGTATTTAGATTCAGTATCTTCCAAGGATGAGACACAAAGATTTTCAAGAAAATCCCCCCACCCCCAACTACCCTTCACATCGAAAATTTTTCGAAAATTTTGATTTTCTAAAAAATTGCTCTAATGATTTTGATTAAAATATAATATATTAAAGATATATACTTGACAAATAATGTGTATATCTTGAATTTTCTGGGAATAGCCTCTGAAGACTACTTTATTCTGGATGAATTTTACGGAATTTTGTGAACTGGTAAGCCGTAAGAGAGACAAAAACTTACCACACAAAAAGTGTAGAGCACATTAAAACACACAATTTATATTATATACATTTTTTTTTCGTGGAGTTGATCATTTTTTAGTTATTCCTTGTTTTTTGTTTCAGTCTTAAGAACATACTTTTCCCATACAGGAATTTGTCAACTCCTGTCCATACAAACAAAGGAACTTCAGTCATATAGCAACCATCTTTTGCTATCACTTTAACCTATGTTATTCCCTTATTTCGCTTCTACTTACAGGGAAGCAAGTAATAAGACTATTTCTGCTAATTTTTTCTCACTTAGCATGAAGTAAATAGAAGCATAAACTTTTTAACAAAAATTTGTTGCAGAGATATAGAAAAAGTCATGTGAATGGATTACATCAGATTTTTATATACTTATTATAGATAGATTTTAGCATTTTCCACACTTTGTTATCATTATTTTTATTTAATCTAATCAGAAAACTCTCATTATTTTTTTCTCCACACATGTTTATCTTCTAGCAGCAAAACTATAGAAATTTCTGCTACTTAAAAACTACTGCTTTGCTTTGTCACCTCCATTTAACTATGTTTGCTTCCCACTCTTTTTGCTATTTTGCATTCCTCATTGCACCACATATTTCCCTTTTTTACCTCTCCCCTTTCTAATCCTGTCTCCTGTTCCTTATATCAATGTATTGAAGATGTTGGCTGTCTTCTCTAATTCATAGTTCTTGAGCACAAAATTTATTCCCAGTTCACAAATTTGTCTGTAACTGAAGTCCAAATTAAACTTTAAATTATTTTGCTCCTCCTTCCATTTAAATTCAGTATACTACCTAGTATCCCCTTCCATAACAATTTTTCCACTTCCTCTGATTATATTTTTATTTGCACCATCAATTGGAAGTGACCACTGTTTGAAATAAAGTTCATTACCTTAAAATTGTTCAACATATACCCAATGTTAAATTGCCATAGTGCATATCATTAACACATTGCCCATTCTTAATAAAAAATGTACAATTCCCCTTTAAATCTTCCCCATATTTACCATTTAAAATATCTAGCTCATTCACTTCATAAAATTCAATACATTTTTCATTTTCCTTGTCTAAGAACTTGATTCTGCTCTATCTCGTAATATCCCTTCAGTTCTTATTTCATTTCCAAATATTATTTCAGTGTATATTCACTTCTACCTTGCCTTTCTAATGCATATATACAAAGTGTTAGGGGTATGAGTGCACAGACTTTAATGACAACTTCCTGACATTAAGCTGTAACCTAAGTTCCTGTACCATTTTGCACAAATAACAAATAAAATTGGTAAAATGTTTATTGTAAATATGTCACCACTCCTTTATCATTTATTTCTGCAATTAGAATAGTGAGGCAGAGCTGCAAAAAATGAGTTATTTGTGCTTTCAGCATTTGTTGCTAAAATGAGTTGTTTAGCCAGTAAATGATATTAAAGAATTGGTTTTCAGCATGTCTACTGGAATAAAGTCATGGCTATATAGTAACTACGGAAGCGGAAGGTCAGGAATGTTTACAGTAATATTGTACCTTACACAACAGCTGGTTCAGTGCTTCAGATGCATTAAATGCATTCAGAACTATAGCAGTCTTTGCAAATCAAGAGTATCTAGATATTCTTCTTACTCAGTCCATTAAAATTCAATGAAATTCAATTAAAATTCACTCAATATACAACAAATACAGTAACATGTTTTCACAAGCTTTTGCTTATATTATCAACTGCTGTCGACTGGCTCGAGTCCAGTTACAGCAACAGTTTGATTGTTGGTGTAGAACTTGTCACAATCTAAACTTTAAGGTGATATCCCTTGGTTTTTGTTTGCTTGGTTTATCAGTTTGTTGGATTTAATGAAGTTTATAATAGAAAACTATTCTGAGGAGCCAAGATGATATGTTTTTGAAAATCTTTTGGAATTTATGCATAGCAGTAGGATGGAAGGTAAACTTCTTGTATTGTATGTCCTGTTTCATTTTTAATTGTTGTGATTTCTTTCAAATGTTTTTGGTTTTTTAATTTTTTAATCTTCTTGTTACCCATTTCTCTGTTGAAGCCTTAAACAGGGAAAACGAAGAGAAGCTTAAAGATTAGACAAAAAAGAACAGACAATAGCCAACCATTTTTGGACAAGCAACCATAACATCAGTGAAGATATCAGACTCTTAAATATCACAAGAAATGTTAAGGAGTTAGAGTTTTGAAGAAGATTCTCATTAAAAAGAACAAAAGACAAGTCATGAACTTTCAGAACCCAAACAACATAAACTTTTATTCAAAATGGTTCCAATCTATGCCATCAGGTGATGCGATGCCTACATAGATTCTAATGGAGCACATTTTGAACATCTACTGTAAATGAACATATATTGTTGTTGCAGTTATTGGCCATTAATAAATTTCCTGTTTAGCAAAGATGAAGCTTTGATTTATTTGTTCCAAAATACACCTGAATGAGGTATTTTTATAATTCCCATTTGAATTTCCTTTATCTTTCATCAGACTAAATCCTCTCACACAGCTTTTAGTTCAGGTCTTGTGAATACAATTGGATAGCTTGAAAGAAAGCCCCTTGTTATTGGCAGTAGCTGATAATAAACATAGGCATGTGGCAAACCGAATTTTAAGCACAACCAAAACATTGGCTGATCACAAACCATAACAAAACATTCAGCTCTTAAGTCCTATTCTGTTGCCAGACTGTGCAAATAATGTATACAATAATGTTCAATTATCTCTGTTTCTTTTCAAGATAGATGAAAATATTATTGGACTTAAGCCTTTGTAATATTTGGATTTGCCTGTGCGTGAAATATATGCACTCATACCCCTAACACCCTGTGTGCATGCATGCATGAGTGTGTGTGTGTGTGTGTTGCAGAGGAAGGGGGGGGCTGAGCTCATCCTGTAGGTAAGAATTTAAAGTAGGATGTTCTCTCACCACATAGCAATTAGTAAATTATTATTCCAGAGTATATGAAGAGATTAAAACCAGATAGAAATTAATATTAATTTACCTGCAGGCCTGCAGATAGAGGCACCATAGACAACGGTACCAAAATAAATGCTCCAGGTTCTAGCTTGCCCATCTGTCGACCTGACACACCACTCCATACCAAACCAGAGGAAGGTGTGGGCTCCAGTCCAAGGATAAGATCCATGGCTCGTTCACTGTAATAGCATTATTTCATTTAGCACAATTTATACACATGCATACAAACATTTATT